>CM046875.1:471142829-471763829 GCA_025667525.1 Glebionis coronaria | reverse complement strand
AATCCTGTCTTGAATAGATAACCATTCATGCATATGAATGCATGCGTAGGAATCATATTAGAGAACCAAACACCATCGTACCAGGGCGCCACTTTATTGTCTTGATCTCTAAGATTATTCCATACTGATGTTGTCCAACTTTTTGGTTAGGAGTGACCAATTAGAAGGAAACCTATTGTGACCATTCCCAAACATATCTAAAGACATAATTTTGAAATCCAGCACGACTTACCTTCTGCTTATAAACTTGTCAATAGGACCAATTTCACACCAAACTATATAACTTCAAATGGCCAAATGGGGATTGTAGTTTAGCTTTCAACCATTTGAGTGTGGTTAATCAGCAAATGATCGCAACAACTTTATATTTTCATAACTATTAATATCATGTATAATCAAAAAATATTAGCAACAATGAGTTAACATTTTGATCACTTAACTTATTATATACCAAGGGTTAATACTAGCGAAATCGTTTATCCCATGAACAAACGACGGAGACTATCATGCAGCAAGCGATGTCTTTTTCTTTTTCATTGTTCCCAGGTGTTTGTTTTATCGTTTATTTAGGTGATTACAACAGAAAGTTATAATTAAGATCATGCATTTCTATCAATACATTGTTCGAACTTTGTGGAACTATATGTTTTAACAAGACTTGACGGTCTCGATCTTGAGATGACAAAATGATCGTAGACTATCGTAAGCATCCAAATTACAACACAATGATTCGAAGTTTCCTGCTAGCGATCATTCCTGATTAATACAAGTATACAACTTTCATACAAAATGGACATGTCTTAAAGCCATGATGATCTATTTATCGACTTCTAAGTATACTACATAGCGAAACCTTAATATCTGTACATTGTTAAATACAGTCGATGACTAACATAAGGGAAAAAGTTCCTCTGTTTAGTGGTTCAAACGGCAAAGCTTCTCCTTTAACATTTCAGCGTCTACTTTGTAACACCTTGCACCTGTTGAACAAAATGTGAAATTGTAAGATAATGAGGCAATGTTTTAACGAGCAACCAGGTAGGTTTCTGTATGCAAGTAAATTTAGAAATAATCTCCTAATTTACAAGCAAGTAGAACTAATTGAAAAGTAAGGATTGTTTAAGAAAAACTTAATATATGTACCTGAAGATGTAGAGTGTTAAGGATCGTCTTTTCCCCCGGGCATTTAAAGGTGGTTAAATTTAGCAGAACAAATCCGTTTTCTTCCATCTCAAAGTATTCTAATACCCTAGACAATGAGGCAATCTCCTTGTTATTGCTCATATGATCGGTGGAGTAAACAAGTTGTATCACCACTTCTTTATCACATAAAACGCTCACAGAAGAAACTACTGATGAATTTGTATTAACTGTAGAATCTTTAGTACTTTGTCTCTCAGTGCCGAGATTCTTTTGCCTTGTACTAATGGTTGATGTTGAGTAAGGTGAAAGATTTTCCTTTTTACGCATTAAAGACTCTACTTCCTTCCTTAGTTCTGGTATGTATTTTAGTGCTCGCGATACCGTCCCTGGAATGCTTACTTTTTTCTGTCCCAAAAATGAGTTTTATGAGTAACAGGAATCAGGAAAAATGCAATTCAAATATTTATATAGAACTTGTAAAATTTATAAATTCTTTTATTATTTTTAATTTTTAGAATAGCTACCTTTTGATCGGCTGATATGGGCAACAATGAACGAAGATATGCATATAAATCGTTAACCCTCTCACGACGATCTCTTTCACTTGCGTTGTGATTAAGCTTTTTTGACACCTTCTTAGGATTCCCAATATCTCCGTTTCCTCCAGAAGAACAACTCTCGGGTGCACTTCTTTTTTAACGATAATTTTTTACAATTCATATAAGCTATTTCACAAATTGTATCTCACATGTTTTCATCGAGATTTAAACTTACAACTTTTAGGTTAGAGGGTCACTCACATACCGCTAACATATAGTACTAAAAGCAGCTATGATTGATACGTTAGTAGCCAGGGGTGGAACAGGGGTTCCGGAGGTTCACGGGAATCCGGTGACAGTTTATCATGTAATATAAATTTTTGCTAAAAATTTTGATATATTCAAAATGAATCTTGTGCCAGATATATTTGTTCAATAAAAAAAATTTGTGCATATGATGATCTAATGTTCCGGATCGCCTCTATTAGTAGCACTTGGTCTAACTTAAATTAATAATGAACATATTGTTATCATAACAAAGCTTTGCATAAGCAAGTGCACATTTCATTATTATAATATATCTGGAAGAAAACACACTCCCAGCTTGAGTGAGAGTGTGGATACTACATGCTTCCTAAACATGAATAAAAGTAAAAATGGTTAGCTTGCATTAAGCTTTAGCATGGCACACGCTCTTATTATATATTTGTTTTAGTTTTAATATTATGGTGTGAACTCATTAGCTTGGAGTGGATTATCCGTTAATGATGTAAATGTACTTTTATAATGCAAGAGGATACACTTACTTACAATGTAGTATATAAACTAGACGAGTACCCGCGCATAGCGGCGGAAATTGTCTAGCAACAGATAATTAACACGATGCGATATTGTGGTAAGTGTTTCGGTGAAGTTCAAAAATTAACGTCAAAAGATTAAACTTTTATTTCAAAGCGTTGTAACATGTTATAATTCAAAATATCTTATAAGTATGTTTCAATTGGATGAAAGGGTGCCATTTGTTTAATTAACGAAAGTTTATATCTTTTTTAATGAATAAGATTTGCATGTAGTAGTTTTAAATGGGACCCACGTTTTTCAAGCATTCAACATTTTCAACTTTCAACCAAAGGGATACACCATTTATAATGTAATATAAATATACATTAGTGGGACCCACATTTTTCCAGCATTCAACATTTTCAACTTTCAACCAAATGATACACCCTTTATAATGTAGTATAGATATATATTAGTGGGACCCACATTTTTCAACCATTCAACATTTTCAACTTTTAACCAAAGGGATATACCATTTATAATGTAGTATAGATATAGATTAGTGAGACCCATATTTTTCAACCATTCAGCATTTTCAACTTTCAACCAAAGGGATACACCCTTTATAATGCAATATAGATATAGATTAGTGTGACCCATATTTTTCAACCATTCAACATTTTCAACTTTCAACCAAAGGGATACACCATTTATAATGTAGTATAGATATATATTAGTAGGACCCACATTTTTCAACCATTCAACATTTTTAATTTTCAACCAAAGGGATACACCCTTTATAATGTAGTATAGATATAGATTAGTGGGACCCACATTTTTCAATCATTCAACATTTTCAACTTTCAACCAAAGGGATACACCCTTTATAATGTAGTATAGATAGATCAAAAATTCATCCTCATAATTATCATTAAACTTTAACAGCTATTTGCTCCCTCTAATAATTAAAAAAGAAACGAATTGAAAACAATAAAGATGCTAGCACTACCCTCTACATTATTTTCTACAAATTATGGATGGCCCTTGGAGGATAACATCGCCCCACATCACCAACAAGATTGCAATGATGTTTCTATCGACATTGAACTAGATTCGTATATTTCCGTTCTTGATTTTCCGTCTTATGATCAAAGCCAGCATGATTGTGCTATATGTTAGTTCAAACTTTATTCTTTTTCTTAGTTGTTTTATTCAAAAGTCGTACTTGTTAACATTTAAAAAAAATACGTTGCTATTACCGAATGCAGTCCAATACATTTTTTTTAAAAGAAGAAAACAAAGTAACCAACCATGTGAAAAACAAAGAAAACATTCGTAAGTCGGTGAAGAATTCGTTCTTTTTTTATTTTTGAATAATAATAAATTAGTATTTAATTACATAACTAGAAGGCAAGCGAGCACAAGCTGCGTAGCAAACCTTTTTTAAATTGTAAAACTAATTCTAATAAAACCACATCTGTAGATTTAAGTGTCATAACGTTCCTATTCATAACGCGCTGAATTCTCTTTAGAAGCTTCACCGCTTCAGGTGCAAGGAAACCGAAGGTATCAAATTAAAAAAGAATAAATACGTGATAATTTTCAATGCATGTTTTTTTATGTTTTGTCACTTTGCATGAGGCGTCTTTCAAAGCAGCCTAACCCGTTGTAAAACCTCGGCTACTCAACCCTACAAGAGAAAAAACTCTAGTCAGATCCACACACGCATGTTTCCCTCCAACCCATACAAAAATCAAAATGTTCGTCGATCTAAGTGTGGATCTTCCATCTAACGGGTCAGTCAAGAAGTTCACAGGTGCTTCTTTCTTGTCGGAGATACTGGCACGCCTACATATGTAAAAAAGAACGTTTCTAACCATATCGTGTTGATACTTGAAGCCCGGAAGCTCTTTACAATGAAGCGCATGTTCCCCAAAAGAATCCAAACATGCATTGCGACAAACAGGGCACATTGTATCAACTAGAAATAGTGGGATCATAAGGCGATACTTAAGAATAGAACGATATTCCAGTGGTGACATATGTTGACCGAGCCCATCTATAGGAATAGCTAGTAGGAAATCACGAGCATGTGATGCGCGTAAACACTCAAAAACCGTTTTTTGCCTCAAAGTCATGTCAAAGTGGACCTCTAAATCTTTGACCATTTCACTAAAAAGGGTAGTCGCCAATGGTTGTTGAGTTTTATAGGGGGGGTATCCTTATTAGTGAAACAACTAAAATCAAAGCCTGGAATTGTATCACGTAGACAAGCTAAAGTAGAAGCATAATCATCATCCATACCACATATGCCACTGTCACTTAAGATGTGATCTTGTAACACCCAAGATTGGGCCCTCGATGCCACGAAAGCATAAGAGGAGGCCTCTTTTGCCGAGTACAAACTCAAACCACCAAGACGAATGGGTAAAGAAGCAAGTCGCCACTGTAAGTCTCCAAAGAAGGGCCCTCCACAAACCACTATGTTCTCGATTGACCCACGCAAACACTTGTAAAAAACAAGGCCGCGTCCTCCATGTGTACAGGTTGGTAGGTCCTTAATCCAAAAAAGAGTTTGGAAAAATTCCTATGCATGATCGAAGTAAAAGGAGCTCACTCTATGAGCCATGTAACTATGGAAGAAGACTCATCAAATTAACAGCATTCGCGGCTCTCCTCATGGCCATCCCTCTCATAAAATTGGCGTCTCTACTAACAGCTCCCCCACGAAGCTTCACACCCGAAGAAGGCCTCCGAATATCCATGGAAACAATCCATCACGGACCTTCACACCATTGCCGAGGGCCAAAATACCTTCGTTTTCTTGATATTAAGTTCAAACCCAAACCTAGAACACTCACTTTTATAATGTCTAACACCTTGATAACCTCTTCTTACTCTCCAATAACGGTTCCATCATCAAGATACCAAGCATAAAGAAGAAGCATGCAGTTGTCTCTGATATTATGTACAAGCAGATGTAATACAAGAGCGAAAAGAAGAGGTCTTAATGGGTCACCTTGTTGCACCCCCGTGACAAACATGATATATGTGTCTCCTATATACAATCTCGTTGCTTGCCCGTATAAGATATCTACCCACAAAGAAATAGAGGGACACCTCACCCTAACCTCATGGAGTAATGTTGATCTATCCACAAGGTTAAAAGCATTTGAAAAGTCCCTTATAATTAAATACACAATGTTTACTTCCTAAATAACAATCTATTAACGAGTTACGATCGCCATACATCACAAACCCTCAACCAAAATCACAAACACGATAGTTTCAACAAGTATTGACTCCAACCTTACGACGATGGACTTAACAAGCATAGACTCTAATCCTACGATAAAGAAAAAAATCACTACCGGTCGTAAAAAGATCGAGATTAAGAAAGTAAAAAAGAACGATACCCTTCAAGTCACATAAAACGTCGATCAGAACTTTTCAAGAAAGTAACCGAACTGTGTGTCTTGACTGATGCCCAAACTACGATTTTTGTTAAATCCCCCGTTGGTCGCATATATGTGTTTGGCCAACCTAATGTCGATGCTCTTATTGAAAGATATTTCTAAGAAAAAAACAATGACAACGTGTCATTACAAATGCTGCCAAATAACAAGTTCAAGATAGATCTAATGAATTGATGTTCAAGAATTTTTATTAAGATTGGAATTTTTATTCAGAGTGGTAGTAACAACGATGGATTAGGATACGATGAGTGTATTGACGAGATGGGTTTGGGAGAACTTGAAAACTATCTATGTAAGTTGCAAGAACATAAATACGATGTTGAAGATAGAGCTAATGAATTGATGTTCAAGAATTTTCATTAAGATTAGAATTTTTAAGTTATCCATTAGTGTTGTTAATAAAGTTTCTTTGTAATTGTTCACGGTAATGAAATAATGGAAAAGTACTTATGTGTTTTTTTACTATGTTAAATTACTGCATATTTTCTTGGTACTTATGATGTTTCTAAGTATTTAAACGTTTTATAATGTGTCATGAGGTAATCTAAAAATGTCATTCAAGGTAATGGAAATTATCGTGCTAATGTAGATTATAGCACAACCTACCGTGACATTCAATCCTCGCAAATTTGAGTTGGCACCTCGCCAGGATTCGCAACCACACTATTGTTGATCGCCGAATGGCACTCTCGTCGTCCCAACTACATGAATAACGACAAAAGCCTGTGGGACCATCTTTTAATTTGTGTCTTTTTTATTTTATTTATTTTACTTTTACGATTTCGAATTTTATAAAAATGTGGTGGTGAGGTTTGCGTGACACACGAAGAAGATAATTTATAGAGTGGTTGGTTTTTTTTTATAAATGTAAATTTGCATATTTAATGTAATTTGGTTTATTTTTAGTTTGTGCTTTAAATATATAATTTTGTTTGAAAAGTGTGTTTTAATTTAATAGAAAATACATTTATAATTTATAAATTATGTTTTTTTATGTTTATTTGTTGTAATCATGTTATATTTTGTTTTTATAAAATAAATATATTTTAGTTAAAAAAATAAAAATAAAATAACTAGTGGTGGGTCTCAAATGAAAATGTGGAGTTGTTATGATAAAGGGGAGATCTTTTTTAATGAGAATGTTAAGTGACGTGACACCCCGTGAGACCTAAATCAAAAAAACCTTGCCATGATAATTAGAGCTCTTATCATGCTAATGTAGAGTTTTTTTTTCAATTGTGGCAACAACCTTTTTGTTATTCTTATTCACTCTACTCAGCCAAATAACAAAAGAATAATGTACACTAACATCCAAGAAGATTAACATGCGTGATGTTCATAGAATTAAGAGAAATTCCTAACCATCTTTGATATGATTTTGTATTGGGATAGGTGCATCATTTCAAGCGTATGCTTTCTTCTTAAAAATTAAACGAGTAAAACTAGATATATTTATTGAAATTTAAATTGATTACACTCATAATAATGACACGGTATAGATAAAGCATAAAAATGAAACCTAATCATAAGATAGATAAAAGTAGCCCGTTTTGCCGAACCCTCATCGAAGCCTGACATAACAGTCTCCACTCATTTGAAACAACCTTACCCTCAAGGTGATGTCTTGAAAAACACTTTTGATTCCGGGATCTCAAATCTTGAAATGTTACGTAAAGATTTATGTTCTTTCTTTCAACTTGTTCTTTGGCTCGAGGAGTAACAATGTCATAATCCTTGTCTACGCTCGTTCCATTCAAACGAAAGAAGCCACAACCCACTCACTCGTTTATTCTCCTTTTCTTGCTTCATTCGAGTCTCTTTTTCTTCTGATTCTGGAATGTAAAACCTAAAATTCCCTTTAACAGACTGTGATTCACCAAAAACATATGTGATTCATCAAAAACATGATGTGATTCACCAACACCAGGCTGCAATTCACCAACGGCTGGTTGGGATTCACAAACAACAGGATACAATTCACCAACAATAGGCTGCGATTCACCAACCACAAGATGTGATTCACCAACAAGAGGCAATCACTCACCTACAGACTGTGATTCACCAATCGGCTGAAAACATACGAAAAATAAATAGAAGGTTTCTCCTTAGTGATACGGGCTAAAAAGAAGGCTTCTCCAAAAATAATTGTTCGTGACCTCAAAAGCGCCCGTTGTAACGATGGTTTAAGGCCACAAATATAAAACATTTTAACTATGTTTGTAGAGATCCCCGTTACTTAATTTGCAGGCATGCCAAACTTACTTTGATATCCCGCCACCTTACCCATTTTCAAGAGCTTAGATGGTGTGTATTTCGCATCCCGGTTGTTGTCGCCCGATGCCATAGATAGTAACTCGAAAAACAAGAATTTTTTGGTGAACAGTACTCCTTCGTGAAATGTACAAATGTCATTCAAGGTTATGTAGATTATCGTGCTAATGTAGAGTATTTTTTAAAATTGTGGCACCAACCTTTTTGTTATTCTTACTCACTCTACTCAGCCAAACAACAAAAGAATAATGTCCACCGACACCCAAGAAGATTAACACACGTGATATTCCTAGATTTGTTGATTGCATATAGAATTAAGAGAAACCCTCAACTATCTTTGATATTGTGGGAACTAGATGGGGGGTTAAATAGTTTACCAATTACAATTACGTTTTCAAAATTAATTTACTTGTTAAAAGATTAGATTCGAGATTATATCAATTCCACTTGCAACCAGTATGAATATGCAATAATATAAGCTAACTAATAATGTAAAAGACAAGCATAAAATAAATAGTAAGAAAAGGAAAGAATACGCAAACAACAACACCCAGATTATAGTGCTTCGCCTACGAATCTCCTCTTCTCCCTACTCCACCGAAATTTCACCATATCAACAAGCTCCCTTCAAGGCGGAGAAATCCGTATACACGTAGCTACAATGATTACCGACACAAAGCTAACTGTCGAGTCCTAATCTTAGCTAGAATCAATCTATGCTCGTATTTCCTCTCCTGGGAAATGCACTCACGATCACCTAATCTATCTACTACACGGTTTTACACACGATCACGCCGGATCATAAGTATTTCCACACTTTAAAAATACACTCTCAAATCACACAAGTATCTACACTCGAATCTCTCACAAGATCATACACAAATTTACAATGCCTCAACAATATACAAACTAATATCAACACTAATCTACAACACTTGATCTTTGAAGGAATTACAAGTATTCTTCTCTTGCACAAAGTAGAGGTATGAGAATTGGATCACTTGTAAACAAGTATGTACAAGTTATATAATCAAAAGAATAAAGAATTAAGAAGGAGAATTTAGACAGTGGGTTGTTAGCTATGCTTGTAAAACCCGTATTTAAGAATTTCCGAATATTAAATACGCACGCTCAGTTTCAGTTAAATATTTAATATTATTCAGAAATAATTATTAGGTTTCAGAAAAATATTACTTATATGTTATTTACGATACAAAAACGAGTAATTAACAATTCAAATGGAAACACGGGAAATAAATTACGAGGTTACGTGAATAAAACGTTAAACCGAAAAATCAAACGAAAACCCCTTATAGATATAAAGGGGTGGCGGCATGTTTTTAAACAAAAGAATGTATATGGGCTTTTTGGCCCAACCCACTCCACATCTACACTACATGAAAACAAAACACAACTTTCCACTTCATTCATACGTTTGAAAAAAAAATAAAACAGAAAAACAAAAACTAGGGTTTGATAACCCTAGTTGTGTCGCTGGCTATAGGAGAAAAAAAAGAAGGGGTTTTGGGCTTAGTTTCTTCAAGAAATTCATGTGTGTTCATCCCTCATTACTAATCTTACAACGGTAATTAACCTTTTCTCCTTTAATTTAAATAAACATGAATTTATGTGGTGATCTAAAAGAAAACGGAAGTGAAGTTCATAATCATGGAATAAAAGGAAAAACGGGGTCGGTTTTGGAGGTTACACGAAAAACCGAGACACACCATGTCTCGGTGGCGTGGGGATTCATCCAGCCGAGACTCATAAAGTCTCGGTGGTGTTTGTTTTGGTCGACCGAGGGTCAGAAAAACCCCAACGGGGTGTGTTTGTTTAGCTTAGTGGATCGGGGTCTGTTGGTTTAATGAAACCGAGACCCTAAGGTCTCGGTGGCCTCAACCCTGCCCAGCCGTGACCCACACAGGGGCGGCTCGGGCTGCGATCGATCCAAAAGCTGCCAAAAAACCCATTCGGGTGTAAAGCTGTTAAAGGGGATGTTTGGGACTGTCAAAGCAGTGGGAAACCTTATGAAAACAGTGGGAAGTATATATGAAGCAGTGGGAACATATTAAACAGAAAATAATAAGTGTTAGTTTTGAAATTAGTGACAGGTTAGCGACGCTAATTTCGGTCGCAGATTTGTTAATGACAATTTTATTGACAGTTTTTAAAACTCAGCTTTTGGTCACACTTTTAGTGACAGTTTTTCTGTCGCTAAGTCAAATGGACAGATTATATATATATGGGTTGAATTGTTTTAGTGTGACCGAGAAGGGGTATCTCGGTATGCTCGGGTTAGATTTAAAGAATTTATACTAAGACTTAATTATACCTTGTTTATTCACTTCTATAATGAATGTTTAAATGATTTAGTTAGTAAATTGATTTTATTTTATTAAATTAGTTTTATATAATTAAAAGGGTATAATTTATTAAATGATTTTAATAATTTTGGAAACGTTCTAATTTAGGAAACTTTCTATTATTAGCAGGTTATTAAATATAGAAATATTATAACGTCGGAATACGTATTATACCGTAATTAATAATAGAACAAGAATACGTTAATCGAAAATATTAGAACATTCAGACATATCAGTTTATATATTAACAGTAGTACAAAATAAATAAATTAACTAAGTACAATTGAGATAAATAAAATAAACGAATATCAGTTAACTTATTTGCGTCCTTTATTCATGTCGCGTGAAATCAGAGTAGACTTTCTGTTAGTTGATCTCGGTCGGTTACTAGACACGAGGTACGGATTTCCCGTCCTTTCAGTAAGGACTTCCTTTTGTGCATGATTAGGATTTCCCGTCTGCAGCCAAATGTTTTTCCCAATTATATGTTATAAGATTTATCAGAAATCAGTTTTATAATTAACTTAAATTTCCTGAGCCTTATATACAAGCATGACCAGTTATGTACTAGTTACGGAGGTACCGTAACCATGACACTTGAGGAACCGGTGTCATGACTCACCTGCGGGAGAGTGATATCCCGCAGCGTCCCATTCAGTTCAGCTTGGCCATTTTATCAGTATTATTAGTGTGGGGTATAGATGTATCCTATGCTTATCAGTTTACAGTTATCAGGTTAATATGGTGTGTGCTCTACATCCTTCACATTGGAGCTGATACCTCCACCCAACACATTATTTAGAGGTCACCCCTCTACAGCATGACGAGGTCACCCCTCCAGTTATTCATACAACAGTTGTTACATCACATGACCTATATAAGCTCTGGCAATTAAAATACAGAAATGCATGTTTTCAGATTTAACAGTTAATAATTCTGTTTTATTATTTATAAATCAGACACTTCAGATTTTACACAGTTTGCTCCTAATCGTCATAACAGATTTAGTTTCAATATTTGTTATCTATTCTTTCCCAGTACATTATTATCATGCTTCATATCCGTTCACTGAGTGTTATGCTCAGTCGTAGTTTCCTTTCATGTTTCCAAACGACATGTACACAGGGACGATCTTAGGACTTCTAAGAGAGTACGTGCATTGGATGGGAGCTATCCAGACTCCTTTACTTTATGCATTCATACATTACTTTGGTTGTTTGGACATTGTTTCGTCCTTTTCTTTCAGTACTTAATCTTTATATTTGAGCTTATGTTTGGATTATCGATGTTTGATTCCGGTAATTCCGTTATGCTCAGTTAATGTTTAATACATTGCCTTGCATGCTTTGATGACATGCCATAAATACACGTAACGGTCCACTTATCCAAGTGGGGTGTTACAATGCTAATAGGTATTTGGTCAAGTTTAACAGTGAGTTATTTATACTGAGAGACCAAATGAAGGAGCGTTGTCGGTGCATTAAGCAACGCAATCGTGCACTTATCTATGTACACCGGCAGCCTAGTCTAGTGTACCGGCTAGACTAGACACTCCCTTTTGTCTTTTAGTGGTGAAGGTATTATCTAGTATAGGTTTTAAACTATTAGGAGGGGAAATTCGAAATCAAGTTTATATTTTGTTTAAAACAATTTACTTAGTTTGTAAAAATACGTTGTAACATTTTATACATTTTGTGTATATCTTATAAAATGTTAGTTAGTAAAAGACTTGATTTTCCTTTTATCACATTGCAAGTATATGAATTGTTTGTACATACCTTAAGTGATATTATGCCGGAATAAATATTAATGACTAAAACTTTGCTTACGTTCAATGTTATATTGAACGTTGCATTTGGTAATTATCAGAATGTCAAAAACTCAAGAAATATAAATAATGTTTTTACGACATTATGTGTATTAACATATATGACTTTGTGGTTACACCACATCAAGCGTGTGCTTCATCCTTAAAAATTAGATGAGAAGAGTTAGAGATATTAATTGAACTTTAACTTTATTACATTCATAATAATGACACGATTTTTATAAACCATAACAATGAAATCTTAACCATAAATTAGATAGTAGTAGCCCGTTTGACCCAACCCGCATCAAAGCCTGACGTAACATTCCCCACACATTCTAAAACACATTACCCTCAAGGTGATGTCTTGAAAAACACTTTTGATTCGGGATCTCAAGGTGACTTGGGGTATGTATATTTCATTGGGTTACACTAGCTCAAGGTGAATTTGTGTGTTAGTACTATTCATTAGGCTTTTGGTGAGCAAAAGACTCTAGAGTTCATCCATGTCTATTTTGTTTATACAAATGTGTATGTTTGGGCAGTGTTGTCACCTTTTGCCTATTGAAGAATGATTAATACCACTAGGAATGTTCCCCCTATTTGACTAAACTTTCCCCCTGTTTGACTATTGACCATTTTTTGACCTTTTATGCCCTTGTTTTTTATAGTCGTTGGGCCTGTTGAGCGGAAAAAGATGTTATGAATATTATATTGATTTTTTGAGATATTTAAAGCGATTTCTTCATCATTAGGTTTCTTATTTTACCTTTTGAGATAATATTAAGTTTTTAAAAGATTTTCTTGTTAATTATTTTTAATTTACTCAAGTCGGTCTAATAAGATTTCTTCAATTTTCCTATAAATTCGCAATTCCCTTTTCTCACAGTGCCAATATTTTCATACGATCAAAACCCGCCTATAACCTCACAATCTTAACATCAAAGTCTTTGAAAATTATCAATGGCGGTTCTTACTTTTCATTACTAACATAATGGTTGCTAACTTGGAGAAAATCGATGCTAATCGACCCTTCCATGAGATAGTGGACTATCTTCGTGCTTGCTACTTCAGGTTAGCACTTCTGGTAAGTCCTCGTATTTATACTTCACACATTAGACAGTTTTGGTCTAATACTAAGAGCAAAACAACTAATGAAGAAGTTTACATTAAGAGTAAGGTGGATGGCATAAGTAAGACCATAATTGTCTCTTTAATCAGAGAATCACTTCTCTTGAATGATGGAGATGGTTTAAGCATTATGTCAAAAGTAATGTTTCAAAACAAGGTCTACAAAGCCCGATTAATCATCGATTAATCAGTCCAAGGTCTTCAACCTTGCCTATTAATGAAAAGACGATTAATAGCGGTCAACTGTAGTCAACGATGGTCAAGGGAGGTCAAACTTGCCGAAAACCTGCAAATTTTGTCGAAATACCAAAAACTCACCATAAAACTTGTGTTTATCACTTATATTAACTATTTTTATGTATGATAAGTTGCATTTTAAGAATAATGTTTATAGAAATACCTAAAACTCATTTGAAATACTCAAAACTTGCCAAAAATTCCAAAAATTTGCTTCAAATGCCAATTCGATTAATCACCGATTAATCCCGCCTAGAACGATTACAAGCTACAAGATGGTCGACCGACCGGCTAGCGATTCCTGATTTTTGCAACCTTGCCTAAAGCTGATATTTTTCAAAAATTTTCACTGTTGGGGCATAATATTTCTGAAAAATCAAAATCAAAATTTTATAAAGGTCAATTTTCCCCTTATTGGAAAATTTTTGTTCATATCATTCAACAGTTTTTCAGCCCAAAATCTGCAGCTTTTAATGAATTTGGGAGTAATGTTTCCACTGCTTTAGTATGCTTGGCAACATGGCAAAAATTTAATTTTTATCTAATGATTTTTGATGGTATGATGAAAAATGTAATTAGCAAAAAGAAGTTTTTTATGTATCCAAGATTTTTTACTATAAGTTTAGACATGGGAAAGCATTGGGAAATTATCACAAAACATTTTACACCATGACCAAACATTCAACAAAACTTTTAAACACATTGAAGGGAGACACACCTTCATTTTCTGGAAGAGTTGTCCCACTTACCCAACCTATGCTTGATATCATTTAGGGTGAAGCTTCTGCACACCCAACAGAAACCCATCACACACACTCTCAAGAAGATCCAACACATCCTCAAACATTCCTGATGTATCTTCTCCTCCTACCACTCTAACCAAAACCTAGACAAGGAAGAAAACAAAGTCTACCAAGGTTCATTCGGCTTGTAGGCTTTCACATGTAGCAGAGGAGGCTTCTCGCACAAAGGTGGGAAGCAGGATGGGAGAGGTTGTCACTGCTGAGCCTAACTTTGAAGCTGGTCAGGACAGTGGCACCATAGGTGTAAGAACCCGTTCTTTCCCTGCATAATTTTATTCTTTTATTCGTGTTTCTTGAATTTTCCAACGTATTACGTTTTCTTGTATTCGTATATGTAAATCCTGAGATCATGATAATTTTAATAAATTATACTTTTAAGTATTTTTTGATCATTGACAATACTTTATTTGGAATTATAAAATGTTTATTTTATTTTTCCATATTTATTTAAATCAAAGTTTTTATTTAAAATCACCCGCGTGCGTTTTACGAGTTTACTCAAAATCAATGTACAATGAGAATTTCTAGTGATCGCGATACCGACGGATGCCCAAAATTTTACATATTATTATCAATTGTTTCGATAATTAATACTTTCGATGATTTCGTTTTAATTACGTATTAAGTCGTGTTGGGAAACCATAATATCATATTTATGATGCATTTTAACTTTTGAAAAGTATTTTTACGAAATCTAAGCCGCGTAAATATTTTTAAGATTTACTAATAGTCATTTTCTACCCTTTAAACTATTAAATTACTTTTAGGTCCAAAAGATTTCAAAATATGCAACTTAAGTCCTTCACTCCACTATATAATCATTCCTACCTAATTTTCACTCATTTTCTACATTACAAAAACACACACAAGTGAAAAGTTTCTCTCTCTCCCTCCCTTTCTTTCATATATATGCCGCCACCCCTCTACCACATAAACCACCATAAATCTTAAACTTCTACCAAGTTTTAACAAAATCTAATCAATATCCCATTCATAAAATCATCTTGTGATTCTTTTGGTATCCATTTTCATACATGCATCAAGAATTTAAGTTTCTTATAATTTTATGATGGATATAGGTTTTGATCATCTTGCATGTATAATTTTTGGTGAGATCTCCATGCCTTGATGCTAAAAAGTTGTATTTTGATCTTTAATTTTTGTTAAAGTTTTACTTGCAAGTGTTTTAGGAGTGTTTGGTTGATGGGTATGATAGTAGAGTGATTTTAGGGGTATGAGAATGATTAGATTTGGTTGAAAAATTTATTTGATATGATTTTTAAAAAGGGTATTTTGGACAGCAGGTTTAGAACAGATTTTTGGTGGATTTAAGTTTGGAGATAGGCTGATACTATTTGATTTTGTTGTAGAGCTTTCCGAGACGCTCGTTTTGGTATAAGATAGAGCTTCTAACTCATTACAGATCAAAAGTTATGCTAGTTTTAGTATTCGTGTACCGGGAGACGCAAATCGACACAATCCGAAATTGTGGCTGATTTTGGGTCGACTCTCGGGGAATTTAGGCTTGGTTAGATAGTTAATACTACTGATTTTCAAAGTTTATAAACTTAATTTTATGAGTCTAGTAGTGGTTTTAAAAGGAGGATTGTCAAGATAGTACTTTTAAAGCGGTATGAACGGTTTTATAAAACAAGTATACAATTATGTCCCAAATTTTAGAGTCGAGTAAAGTGTCGAGCTGATGGGTTTTAAAGTATGAACTTTGGCTTAAAATTTCGCAGGGTCTTATATAGGTTATAAGTGACCTTGACACCAAATTTCATCTAAATCGGACAAGTCTAGATAGGGTAGATCGGTGTGTACATTCTGAGTGTACTTGCTAATTTGTGTTTTGGACACATAGTTCAATGCTCGTGTGGCGTGAGTTTGAGTATTCACTATTGGACATGGTGACTTACTCAAGTGTTTAGTCATGATTTAAATGACTTAGCTACTCGTCCGAATAAGGTAAAGGTTTAGTTTGACTTGCGTTGACTTGGCGTCGTATGACGGGTCAATTTCAAGTGTACAAGTGTTTAAATGAGTAGTGTTGGATAAATGGCTAGTATGAATTCATTTGGTTCGTGTCAATGGTTTTGAAATATGAATACTTTGAAAATATTTAAAGTCTTGTTATACTTGGTATACAACGATATTTGAGGTCGAGTCTTAACGCGCGCCTTATTTTGATAGGTTGCGGTTTTCGTGTTTCCCGGGCATCCATATCGTCGGTGATCGTCTCAATACCATTGTTTCTACTCAGTTGCTGAGTATCGTGATTGACTTACCACGTAGATAAGGTGAGTTCATAGCCCCTTTTTACTTATACATGGTTTCTAAACACGGGGTGACATTTTACATGGTGGAACACAACCATTTAAAAACTGTATGCTATCCAAAACGCGTATGCTTTCCAGACTTTCGATAGTATTATTGCTTTTTTGTCTAGCCTTGAGTTTCCTCTCCTGATCATGAACCGTGAATTAATCATGTTACCAAGCGCGAATGTTGTGGGTGGATCCATCGGGATTGACTATCCCCGTCCCGATTACCTTGACGCACTAATATTTGTTTATACTTGAGTATTTAGGTTGAATACTCCATAGAGGAACTTACATTGAGTTAAGCTTCGGTTCATGAACTGAACAACAATAATAATAATAGTTCGGACTATGGTTGACATATATAACTATTTTCACTAGTACGTGTTTACAAATGAATGCTTGTGTTCCACATTCTTATTGCTAAACCTATGAATATCACTCAACTTTATGTTGACGATTTTATATGTTGAATCTCATGTATTATTACTTAGCTTTGCTTGGATGGGAGGCCGCAGGATATTATCGCAGCTTGAAGATTTCTTTGTAGATTTCAACTTTGGTTTTATCTAAAAACCGTCATAAGATTTTTCTGTATTTTTGGTAAATAAGTGTTATAAATCATGATGAAATAATAAATATTTCCGCATATAAAACTCTGGGACCTATGTTTAAAACACTGATCTTGTATGATGTTAATGTACATGTTTTTATTACGTCAGATTTGTGTCAACTGTAATTCATTGTTTCTTGTACCATGACGTGTTACCCCCTTGTTGCCTAGTTGTTCCATCTCAGATTCTGGGGGTCTCACAGATTGGTATCAGAGCGATGGTTATAAGGAACTGAGTCGTTTTCAAAACTTAGTCTATTATCGAAGGTTCAAATATTTTATGTTTCTAAGTGTCAACCACAGAATCTGCCAATGTTTTTCGATATCTACGCGGGTAACTCTCTAATCCTTATTATTTACTTTTAATTATCGTTGTAGTATTTCATCTCTTGATTACATGTTGAAATATTACATTACCCTAATGACGATAATTACTATGTCTTTTCAAAGCCTTGTGCTTCATGAATTATCACTGGATATTACTGTAATTACATATGCTCTTACTGTATTTCTTGAATTCTTGTTCTTGTGACTTGATCCTGTTACCATGATTTTAAATTGCTATGGAATTACATACTTTTATTCAGAGCGCGTATGCTGCCTACTTTTCATACTCACTTTTCTGACTACTATTGCTATCTTGTTTATGCATGATACGACTGAACTCACATACTCGTTCATTTTGAACCGCCTGTTTTCTCGACTTACTGTTACATGTTCTGTGTATTCTCGTGATACCATTGATTTAGACTAAATAACTGCTGCTTTTGATGAAACTTTTGAATTACATTTTACTACCGTGCGAGTTGATTTCATTAACTCCTTTAAGATATCTATTTAGATATCCAAATGCTTTCTGACCATTTGCGATTTGATGTCTTGAGAATTAGTCTATCGACCACTGTGTAGCTCAATGTGTCTCCGAAAAAGACTAAAGGACATCTTGTGGGTCACACGTCTTGAAGCATTCCTTGAATCCGTGATGAATAATATAATGGGTTTTCATAACCATGATTGACTTTTACGTCATCGGTTTACGCGATACTTGTTTATCGATTAAATATTGTTTCATTGACCATTCTACGTTTTGATTTTGAATTACTACGTCCATTTGTACCTTGAAAACATCATCTTCATCTTGTAATTCATCCTCTATTATGTGACGACTGTTTGGAACACGATTGTACTTCTATAAACCTATACCCTCCCTTTTCATTAAACGTGCTCGCTCCAGGAGTGTAACCCGTTAATGTTTCAAATTCTTTCTCCGTATGTCTTGTGATTTTGGAAAATCACACTGCTAAGAGACCTTCTTGCATTACATCTTGAGATCGAAGACACGGATGTCAGGCGCTGTTTTTGATTTCTTAGATTTTCGTTGGTATTCTTGAACCAGTTTTATACTATGCTTTCTTTACACGCATAATTATACAATTTATTCTTTTTTCGTCTTTATGTAATTAATAAGTGTGAAAACACTTATCCTTTTACCACTTATTTCCAATAATAACAAGACCAAAACGTGTATTTTATGTCGTAAAAGTCGGACTTATGCGTGGTTTGTTTTTTTATTGTGTTTCAGGATAAAAATATGAAAAAGGAAGAAAACACGGGCTATCACGGGCTTTTATCGAAGAAAACGAGAAAAGACGAAGTCAAAAGATCAAGAGTGTAAAAAGATCGGAAGTCCAAGGTCTATTCTGAAGATTTATCGAAGAAAAAGTCTAAAGACGAAAGTTTAATGCAGTCGAAGAACTCAAGTCTAATAGAAGAAGGAAATTATAAGACAAGTTCAATTTATATCGACAAATCCCGAGACGACGTCGAGAAAGACAAAGAATTTAAATCAAGTCGAGACGAGAAGAAAGAAAGAAGGAAGCAACACATGCACTCCCCACCTTCTATATATACCCTTCTAATGACACATTAGGAGGGTGTTAGTTAATTGTTAGCATTTTTATTTTTTCCTTTCGTAGTTTTCATTTTAGAGAGAGAAAGTGTTTAACTTTCTCTCACTAGAATTTCATCTTTTTTTTCTTTCATGTTTAAGCTTTAATTCACTCTTGTATTTTGGAATCATTAATCTACAAGTTCAAGTTAAGTTTTTTTCATCTTCAATCTCTTTCTACCTTTCTTGATTTTTACTTATATTTGATCCGAAATCATCTTTGATTATGTTTAATCTTGATGTTTATGAGATCAAAAAGTTTATCTTTTAGTTTCTATCTAAGTTTTATACGAATTAAGCTTTCAGCTTATCATGCTTATGGGCTTATTTTGTGTTTAGCTTATTTACTTTTTAGTTTTCTTAAAAAGTTTAGTCTTTTTAAAGTTTGATTCATAAAGTTTGCTTATTTCGTGTCTTAAAAGTTTTTAAATTTATGCTTGTTTTCATTTGGTTGAGATTTAAATAAGCGCTTATTCGTCTTTGCTTATTAGTGCTTATTCGGGTTTTAGCTTATTGTATTCCATCAGAATATTGTGTCATTTCCATCACAATCATTAGGGTTTCTATATTGCGACAGTACATTCCGACGGTTTCATTACGATCGCAATAACCCTTAGGGTTTTACTTTGCGATCGATTATTCAGATCACTTATTCCGATTGTATATTGCGATTGCTCCTGGCATCGTACATTGCGATCGGGTATAAGGCTTATTGCGACGAAACGCTGCCAAAATTTCAACATCCATATTCCGACAGACTTCACATTCAGATAGAACTTTGCGATCAGTATTGCGATAGCCCAAACATTGCGACAGTTTATACATTGTGACAGCTTGCATATACATTCCGATAGAATTGAATTACAATTATTCCGACAGAATTTCTTTTTACACATTCCGATGGGATTCCGATTTAGACATTCCGATGAGTTAAAATGTTTATTTTTACAAAGTTGTAAGTTTTAAATTCACTTTTAAGTTTTTAAGTTTTTAATCATTTATTTTTAACTCGTAATTTTTAGTTTAATTTTTAAAGCTTTATTTTTACTCAACGACATTTTCATATTTTCTTTTAATTTAAAATAGATAATCAATCCATTTTATTTTCCACCAAGAACGACTAAGTCGCACTTTTAACTAGTAATCAGTTCGAAAAGACTGGAATCAACGAACTTTCATACGAGGTAATCCCTTGTATTAAATGGCGCCGCTGCCGGCTCTTTTCGTTAAGATTAACAGTTTTTAGTGAGAGACGCGTTGGATTTTGGGATCCGTTCATTTTTTAACGTTATTTTTCTTGCTTAAAAATTTTCAAAAATCCTAAAAAATATAAAATTTTCAAAAATCCCAAAAAATAGAAAAACATAAAAACCCAAAAAAATTTATTGTCTATCTTTCTTTTCTTTTGTAGGTGTGTATGCGTACCCGTGCTCGTAAGAAGAAAGCAATTCAAGCCGAAGTCGAAACTCCACCTATTGTCACCATGGACAATCGACTAATGATCGAGCTTTTGCAATCGCAAGTGGAGGGAAAAACCGATGCTATTATCATACCCGAGATTGGAGCCAACAACTTTGAGCTCAAATCCGGCTTCATTCAAATGGTCTCTGCTCAACCATTCTTGGGGCGTACACTTGATGATCCTCATGACCATATCAAAAGTTTCCTTCAACTCACTAATACGGTCAAGTATAATGGGGTTTCACAAGAGGTGATTCGCTTGCAACTTTTTCCTTTCTCCTTAGAGGGACAAGCCCGCCATTGGCTTGATAAGGAACCGCCACAAAGTATTCTTACGTGGTCGGATTTATAGACCAAATCCATCAACTACTTTTTCCCACCCTCACGTACTACTGCTTTGCGGAATGAAATCCTTAACTTTGAACAAAAGTACGGTGAGACATTTAGTGAATCTTGGGACCGTTTTAAGGAACTTTTAAGAAAGTGTCCACAACATGGTTTCACCAAAGTACATCAGATTAATACTTTTACAATGGTTTAAGCATGAATGACCAAGATTCACTAAATAGTGCCTCGGGGGGTAACATTTTGGTTAAGTCTTCTAATGCCGCATGGGATATTATTGAGAATAAGTCTAGAGTGCAAACTAAGAGTGTTCGGACTAATGTGGCTAGTGCTAGTACTAGTGATGCCGACAAGAGAATTGATAAGCTTACCTCGATTGTTGAAACACTTGCTCTACAAACCGATAACAATACCAAAAGCATCAATGCGCAAGTTAATGCTATGAATTAGTCATGTGAAATATGCGGGGGTTCTCATTCATACACCGATTGTCCTTCGACTCATGACAATCCGGAAAATGTGTATGCCGCCAACGGTAACTTTTCTACGGGAGGCTATCAAGCACGTCCTCAAGGTGACCGCAATTTGCTCAGTTATCGTTCAAACAACTACCTTTCACCACCCGGTTTCCCCCCTCAAAGCCAAAACAACCTTAATCGCAAAAATCAAAACCAACCTCGAGCTCCAAATCAATATCAAACCCAAAGAAACCCATATCCACCTCAAGGAAACAATCAAGTTCACCAACCACCCACTTATCAACCACCTGCCTACCATGCTCTTCCTCCCACCCAACCCACCGCATTTAATTAAGAGGTTGACACTTACATGAGGACTAATGATGCGATAGTGCAGAATCTTCAGCGGCAAATCATCAACTTGAAAGGAGATATGGTGAAACAAGGGAATGATCTTCGAGCCGATATGCGAAACTCTTTGACCAGTCAAACGAATGACTTAAGGGATATGATGGCTAGTTTCTTCCAAAGTAATCAAGCCTCTGGTTCGGGTTCTCTTCCGAGTAACACCGTTGCTAATCCTAGAGGGGAGATGAAAGCAATCACCCCCTCGAAGTGGCAAAGGTTTAAAGGAACCCGAGCTTCCTACACCTACACCGGTGATTGTGACAAAGGAAAACGAGTCCCCTTCACCAATTCCTCCACCGTCTATTTCACCAATCCCTCCACCTTCTACTTCCACCCCTCCACCACCCAAGGATGTGAGTGAGAATTCCATTCCAAAGCCTTCATCTCAACCCAATATACCTTATCCCTCAAGGTTGAGGAAAGAGAAGTTGAAGAACAAGGATGATATTCAGGTTTCTAACTTTCTTAAAATGTTTAAACAACTGAATTTCAACATCTTCTTTGCTGAGGCTCTCGCTCACATGCTGAAATATGCTAAAATGTTTAAAGATCTTCTCAGTGATAAGGAGAAACTTCTTGATATCGCTCATACCCAACTTAACGAGAATTGCTCCGCAGTGCTCTTAAGGAAATTACCCACCAAACATGGTGATCCGGATCGCTTTCTAATTCCTTGCAACTTCCCCGGGGTAGAGAATTGTATGGCCCTAGCCGATCTAGGTGCTAGTATAAACTTAATGCCATTAAGTGTTTGGAAACAATTATCTCTACCCGAGCTAGTCCCCACACGAATGACATTGGAATTAGCTAACCGAACGGTTGCTTATCCGGTGGGGATAGCCGAAGATTTCTTCGTCGGTGTCGACAAATTCACCTTTCTGATGGATTTTGTTGTCGTTGACTACGAGATGGATCCCCGTGTTCCGTTAATCGTTGGACGTCCATTCTTGAGGACCGGTCGCACTCTCATTGATGTAGCCGCGGGCGAATTAATCATGAGAGTTGGTGACGATAAAATCGTTTTCAACATGGGTAAACTTTCTAAACAGCCTTTTGAAAACGAGAGCGTTAATTTCATTGACTTTCTTGATGAGGCTTGTGAAGAACATTTCAAAGACGCTTGTAAAAGTGGTTCTTCTTCTCTTCCCATTGTTGAGACCGTTGCCTCTATTGCTCCATCACTAACTCCATTTGGAGAAAGTGATTTCCTTTTGAAAGAATTTGAAGCAACTTTGGGGGATGTGGACTTACAATATGACGATTCTCCCTCCAAATGGGATGAAGACATTCGTACCTTGAGAAACTTCTCATTGAGGACCATATTTCTCCACCATCTCCTAAGGAAATCTCTATCGATGATCCGAATTTGACTACGCCTTCCATCAAAAATCCTCCGGATTTAGAGCTCAAGGACCTACCGTCTCATCTCGAGTACGTTTTCCTTGAAGACAATAAGAAGTTACCCGTCATCATCGCTAAGGACTTGAAAGAAGAAGAAAAATCTCGACTTATCGACGTGCTGAAGAATCATAAGAAGGCAATTGCTTGGAAAATTTCCGATATCCGCGGAATTGATCCGAACTTTTGTACTCATAAAATTCTCATGGAAGATGACTTTAAACCCGCAATCCAAAGCCAAAGAAGGGTTAATCCTCGAATTCATGACGTCATCAAGAAAGAGGTTATCAAACTTCTAGATGCCGGAATGATTTACCCTATCTCGGATTCACCATGGGTTAGTCCGCTCCATTGTGTTCTTAAGAAAGGTGGAATCACCGTTGTGCCCAATGAAAACAACGAGTTGATTCCTACTCGTCTCGTTACAGGGTGGAGAGTTTGTATAGACTATCGCAAACTCAATGATGCTATGAGAAAGGATCATTTTCCCCTTCCTTTTATGGACCAAATGCTTGAACGTCTAGCGGGTAATGACTATTATTGCTTCTTAGACGGTTTCTCCGGGTATTTTCAAATTCCCATCGATCCTAAAGACCAAGAGAAAACCACATTAACTTGTCCTTATGGAACATTTGCTTACAAAAGAATGCCTTTCGGCTTATGCAATGCTCCTGGGACATTCCAAAGGTGTATGATGGCCATATTCCATGACATGGTTGAAGAAACTATGGAAGTCTTCATGGATGATTTCTCGGTCTATGGTGATTCTTTCTCTACTTGCCTTGCCAATTTAGAACGCATGCTTAAGCGGTGTGAAGACACACGCCTTGTTCTAAATTGGGAAAAATACCATTTCATGGTAAAAGAAGGCATTGTGCTTGGACATAAAATCTCAAAATCCGGTCTTGAAGTCGACCGTGCTAAAGTCGATGTTATTGCTAAATTGCCTCCACCTTCAACCGTGAAAGGTGTGAGAAGTTTCCTTGGTCATGCGGGCTTCTATCGTCTATTCATTCAAGATTTTTCTAAAATCGCTCGCCCGATGACCCCCTTCTTGGAAAAAGATACTCCCTTTATCTTTTCTAAAGAGTGTATTGAATCCTTCAATCTTCTTAAGGACAAGCTAACTAAGGCACCGGTCTTGGTTACCCCTAATTAGGAGCTACCTTTCGAATTGATGTGCGATGCTAGCAACTTTGTCATTGGAGCGGTTTTGGGCCAAAGAGTAAACAAAAACTTCCAACCAATCCATTATGCTAGCAAGACAATGACGGGGGCTCAATTGCATTATACCACTACTGAAAAAGAGCTTTTAGCTGTAGTGTATGCTTTTGAAAAATTTCGCCCCTATCTTGTCCTTTCCACCACCATTGTCTATACCGACCATTCCACGTTGAAGTACTTGTCAACTAAACAAGATTCCAAGCCAACACTTCTTCGCTGGGTTATGCTCCTTCAAGAATTTAAAATCGAAATTCGTGACAAGAAGGGAGCCGAAAACCTAGCCACGGATCATCTAAGTAGACTTGAGGATCCTTATCAAGGGGATCATCCGAATCAAGAGATCAACGACTCTTTTCCCCTTGAGGCCTCAATGTCTATTAATTCTAATCTTGATGACACCCCGTGGTTTGCGGACATGGCAAACTACTTAACGGGTGGTATTCTCATCGAAGGGTTAACATCCCAAGAAAGGAAGAAGTTCTTTAAAGATGTTAAGACTTACTTTTGGGATGACCCTTATCTCTTCAAACAATGTGCTGATCTGATTATTCATCGGTGTGTTGATGGACCCGCAGCTTTAGACTTTCTCGAAGTTTGCCATAAAGGACCCACCAGTGGTCACTTTGGTCCCAACTACACCGCGAAGAAAGTGTTTGACTCGGGATTCTATTGGCCCACCATTTATCGTGACGCTCACGAGATGGTTAAAAATTGTGATGCTTGCCAACGCCAAGGCAAGATCACACATAAAGATGAGATGCCTCAAAATTTCATACAAGAATGTGAAATCTTTGGCGTATGGGGTATCGACTTTATGGGGCCATTTCCATCATCCAAAGGGAACAAGTACATCCTCTTAGCCGTTGACTACGTATCTAAATGGGTTGAAGCTAAGGCTCTCCCTACGAATGATGCGAGGGTGGTTGTGAACTTTCTGAAGCAACTTTTTGCTCGATTCGATGTTCCTCGTGCTATCATCAGTGACCGGGGGACTCATTTTTGCAATGATCAATTTGCTCAAGTCATGGCTAAGTACGGTGTCAATCACCATCTTTCCACCGCCTATCATCCCCAAACAAATGGTCAAGCCGAGATATCTAACCGTGGATTGAAGAGAATATTAGAGCGTACTGTGGGAGAGCATCATGCCTCGTGGGCCGATAAGTTAGATGATGCTTTGTGGGTTTTCCGTACCGCATATATGACACCTATTGGTTGCACTCCATATTGTCTTGTGTACACGAAGGCATGCTACCTCCCTATTGAGCTGGAACATAAGGCATATTGGGCCTTGAAGTGGGCCAATTTTGATATCAACAAAGCCGGTGATCTTCGGAAGATTCAACTCAACGAGCTAAATGAACTAAGGAATGAAGCTTATGAGAATTCATTGATCTACAAGGAGAAGACCAAGATCATTCATGATGCAAGGATTAAGAACCGAGAGTTTCACGTTGGTGATTAAGTATTACTCTTTAACTCTCGGTTGAAGATCTTCTCGGGCAAGCTGAAGAGCCGTTGGTCTTGTCCATTCACCGTCGCCAAAGTCTTTCCCTATGGCACCATTGAGCTTTCTCAACCAAATGGGCTCAATTTCAAAGTGAATGGCCAGCGCGTGAAGTTGTACTTTGGTGAGGACATCTCTAATGAGATGATTCCATCCCTCATCATGTTTCCCTTGAATTAGATCTGGGTCGAGTCAGGCTCGTGACTCGGTTAACAAAAACAAGCGCTTCTCGGGAGGCAACCCGTTGATCTATCCTTTACCGTTTTCATAATAAGTGTAGGGGGAGCCCCGTATGTGTTTCTTGTCTTGTTTCTTTTGATGTGCAGGGATTAAAGCTTCAAATAGCACTTTTGATGACATTTGACGAACCGTGATCCCGTGTACCCGTCTTCCTGGTTCTATCCTAAACTATCGTGATTCAATATTTCATATCTTATATGTTCACATTGAAATCACTATAGTTGTCCTTCCCTTAGCAAGATTTAAGCAAAGTGCACAATGTCCTAAGTGTAGGGGAGTTTACTCTCACATGCTTAAACATTGAGGACAATGTTTATATCCAGTGTAGGGGGACTTCAATCGAAGTAAGTGGGCTTTTCCATGAATTTGTCCTCATTTTAACCGGAAAATTTGATTTTTCGACATTTTTCAAAATTTTTAATCTATTTTGGCCTAGTAGTATAGTAGTATTTTCCTTTGTTATCGTTATTTACTTTCTGTGTTAGAATAAATTTTTCATAAAGTGGTTTTAATTTTTTGACGTTGTGAATCTTTTGACTCAACACGAGTTTACTTATCTAAGTTTACTCTAGCTAGTATCCTTAACGTGTTTAAGTCGAGTTTTGCTAGGCTTTTATATAGGGAACTTTAAAACACGAAAGTCTTAACTCTCACGGGTTAAGAACAAGAACTTTTCACAAGTTCCTATAATTGATCCTAGAAAGTCGTTTATCAAGGGAACTTTAAAATGCGAATTCTAAACTTGAAAGAGTCTAAGAATTTGCAAGATCCAATAGATGACTTGAAAACCCAAAACTTTGATTTAATTGGCTAAGCATCCACGAGTCTCATTCCTTGATATTTTAAATTGTGGAGAATGAGAAATGATAGAGTCAATTATAAGTTTGGTAGTCTTTTATGAATTTATGTGAGTTGATTATAAGCTTCTTCTCCCATCGCTTGCTAATAAATATATTTGCAATAAATAAGGTTGTACGATTTGAAAAGTTACTTAGCTTCTAGCACAAGATCGTTTAAAAGTTGCTCGGTATTAATTAGAGTTCATAGCCAAGGCATAACTATTGAAGCGGGATGCGAAGATTGGCGAGTCCAAAAAGGCTCTAACAAGGCATGAGGGCTACATTTTGTTGCTAAAGATCCCAAGTGATGTAAAGAATCATTTATCAAAAAATCAATATGAAGGATCGAGTTACACGACGAAAAACAAATACTCCCCTAAAGATCATGGAGAAGTCTATCCAAAAAGGCCCTAACAAGGTATGAGGATAAATAGATCCAAGTCCTAAAAGGAGGCGGATCGTTGTATATCAAAATCCCAAATAAAGATTGGAGAAAAATGAAGAAGTCGTGGTCCAAATATGAAGAATCTCTCAAAAACTTCAAGTGAAGAAATTCCTATTATGAACAGAAGACCACAATTTCAAGAACGTCTCTCAAGATTTGAAGTATGAAGTCGCTGCCAAATATCGGTCCGAGAAAGGTCTCAAATCGTGAAGCGAGTTATGCCAAGATATGAACTTTAAGAGGTCCCGAGAAGCAGTTTTAAAATATTTTGTCCTTTAGCTAACTATTGATTAAATCGTCCTACTTTATTTTCGGCCTAAATAAACTATCGAAATAAGTCAAACAATGTATCATCGTGATCATTCAAGACAATCATAAAATATAAGAGATACACCTAGGAATAAGGGAGTCTAAGTAAATAATTGGGCCACATGAATTTGGGTTAGTTTGCTAACTTATAATAACAATGATCTGGTTTTTAAGCTAGGTATGGGGAACGTGAAACTTGAGGATGATAATCATTCATGACAACCAAAACCCCAATGTAAGTCTTTTATTTCTATCTTTTTACTTTTCTTAAAGTTTAGTATTTAATAAAGGCCAAGGTGGGTTATTTATGATGAAAAATGTAATCTGTGCTTTGAAATTAATGCACTGCATGAGGGCATTGCAATGGTCAAGTATAGGGATTTAATAAGTGTGAAAACACTTATCCTTTTACCACTTATTTCCAATAATAACAAGACCAAAACGTGTATTTTATGTCGTAAAAGTCGGAATTATGCGTGGTTTGTGTTTTATTGTGTTTCAGGATAAAAATATGAAAAAGGAAGAAAACACGGGCTATCACGGGCTTTTATCGAAGAAACGAGAAAAGACGAAGTCAAAAGATCAAGAGTGTAAAAAGAACGGAAGTCCAAGGCCTATTCTGAAGATTTATCGAAGAAAAAGTCTAAAGACGGAAGTTTAATGAAGTCGAAGAACTCAAGTCTAATAGAAGAAGGAAATTATAAGACAAGTTCAATTTATATCGACAAATCCTGAGACGACGTCGAGAAAGACAAAGAATTTAAATCAAGTCGAGACGAGAAGAAAGAAAGAAGGAAGCAACACATGCACTCCCCACCTCCTATATATACCCTCCTAATGACACATTAGGAGGGTGTTAGTTAATTGTTAGCATTTTCATTTTTTCCTTTCGTAGTTTTCATTTTAGAGAGAGAAAGTGTTTAACTTTCTCTCACTAGAATTTCATCTTTTCTTTCTTTCATGTTTAAGCTTTAATTCACTCTTGTATTTTGGAATCATTAATCTACAAGTTCAAGTTAAGTTTTTTTCATCTTCAATCTCTTTCTACCTTTCTTGATTTTTACTTATATTTGATTCGAAATCATCTTTGATTTTGTTTAATCTTGATGTTTATGAGATCAAAAAGTTTATCTTTTGGTTTCTATCTAAGTTTTATACGGATTAAGCTTTGAGCATATCATGCTTATTGGCTTATTTTGTGTTTAGCTTATTTACTTTTTAGTTTTCTTAAAAAGTTTAGTCTTTTTAAAGTTTGATTCATAAAGTTTGCTTATTTCGTGTTTTAAAAGTTTTTAAATTTATGCTTGTTTTCATTTGGTTTAGATTTAAATAAGTGCTTATTCGTCTTTGCTTATTAGTGCTTATTCGGGTTTTAGCTTATTGTATTCCATCGGAATATTGTGTCATTTCCATCACAATCATTAGGGTTTCTATATTGCGACAGTACATTCCGACGGTTTCATTGCGATCGCAATAACCCTTAGGGTTTTACTTTGCGATCGATTATTCAGATCACTTATTCCGATTGTATATTGCGATTGCTCCTGGCATCTAACATTGCGATCGAGTATAAGGCTTATTGGGACGAAACGCTGCCAAAATTTCAACATCCATATTCCGACAGACTTCACATTCAGATAGAACTTTGCGATCAGTATTGCGATGGCCTAAACATTGCGACAGTTTATACATTGTGACAGCTTGCATTACATTCCGATAGAATTGAGTTACAATTATTCCGACAGAATTTCTTTTTACACATTCCGATGGGATTCCGATTTAGACATTCCGATGAGTTAAAATGTTTATTTTTACAAAGTTGTAAGTTTTAAATTCACTTTTAAGTTTTTAAGTTTTTAATCATTTATTTTTAACTCGTAATTTTTAGTTTAATTTTTAAAGCTTTATTTTTACTCAACGACATTTTCATATTTGCTTTTAGTTTAAAATAGTTAATCAACCAATTTTATTTTCCACCAAGAACGACTGAGTCGCACTTTTAACTAGTAATCAATTCGAAAATACTGGAATCAACGAACTTTCATACGAGGTAATCCCTTGTATTAGTAATCCATAAGTCTTGTGTGTACATTAATTCTAGGTTATTATGAAATTGGATTTAATTTCAAGGTGTGTCGAAAAATATACTTTGTGCAGAAGATTTACAGATAATTTAACGATGTCGAGAAAATATTTTTATAACTTAGACATAAAAATAGATATATTTCTACTTGTTGAGACGTCGTTTAGGAAATAAAATTTGGCCAGTAAATCTTAAAAACGAGCAAGTTACGCTAATTTGAAATTGTAAAAATTTAAGAACTTATTTCTGCGTAGTTCTAAAATATCATTTTGTTGACAGATTTAATGTAAGGGCATTTTATCCATTTTTTATCTGTTTCAAGTCTCGAGTGAAACTAGAAAGTTGTCCAAAACATCGTTTTACACCCAATTGCTTTAGACTTTGAGTCTTAAATACCATCTAGTGAGTCAGTGGGTCTGGTCAAACCCAAAGGTCAAACTTAAAAGGCCAAAACTAAGAATTTAAAAATATGGATTGAAGCATTTTTAAGTTCGTTTGAGCTCGTAAAACTTTAACTAATGATATTTTACAACTAAATCATTGATTGCGTTTGAAAACGTTTAAAATAGAAACTTTTCGAAGTAGTGGTACTATTTGGGAACTGATGCCCTACTTCTTAAAAGCATATTTATGCCAAATAAATTACAATGTGAATACATACGGATTCCTTATTCCTTTCTTTTACTTATGACTTATTTGTCATTCTACATTGTCTTTCCTTGCTCTATCGTATCACTGATTTGGACCGAGAATTGAAGTTCTTATTTTCATCGTTCGTTATTATCTCGACACGTGACTCATGACGATTCTAACTAAACATTTTGAAATTTATCACCTTGTAACGATTTCATCATTGTCTGATGAACTACCCTTTATTACCCCCGTGTAACTCAGACGCTATTTTGTAAGTTACCATATAAACTCAAACAGATATTGTTTGCAATCCATTTTACAAAATAATTGACTTGGGCTTTACAAGATACTTGAACGTTACTCCATAAAATTAAATGACATAAATTTTACGATGTATTTTTATAAATTATTTTGATTCCTGTTTTTATAAATGGCATTATATGAATATTTTAAATCATATGATATGTAGTACTGGTTTGACGAAGCTGAGCATCGCATTGCTAGTCCTAAATTATGCATGGCCTGATCACTTATGCTTAATTTAGAAGGAGCCATGCAAGGCCGAATAGTAGTCGCCTTAAATATTTGACTAAGAATAAACTTTTTAATTATGTTTCTTAAAAAGTTAGATAAATGTAAATTTTGAAAACTTTTACATCTTATGCGAGTAACAACATTTCGCGACATACACATATGAACCCTTATCTTTTCTTGAACAAGGTACATGCCTCAAGCACATATTTCCTTACTCAACGATCTTTTCTTTACTTGCTACCTCATCATCCTCATGATACAATTCTTGTTACCACTTGTCTAATTATCAACCATTGATACCAGACTTGAAAGTTTTAACGTTATTATGCCTCTTCATCGATCAACCTTCTCTATCTATTTTGGTAGACCTTCGAAACGTCTCTGGACGCGGAGAATGATTTATGACTGGACGTGAACGATAATTCCGTGTACTTGTCATGATTATGTGATAGACTCTATGGTCTTGAAATTCATTCGTGTGAACCACGTGTTGATCTCGCCTCGCATTACTAATGTTGCTCATTTTACTGGAATTACTCTCCAGTGACTTCTTAAGAATTTTCTTTAATTCGAAAAATTCGCTGTGTGGCTTTTCTCTTTCGATCATGCATCGATCATAGAGAATTAAATAAGCCGTTGTTGGTGACACCAACTGCACTCAAGAAGTGATGACTTGCTATAATCCTTTGTTTCTTATTATCTTTATCATCGATGCGTCTACTCTATCATATTTGTTAAGAATTGATATGACTTTCATTTTATTTCCTTGTGTTATTGCTCGCATACAAATTGTTGACCTTTATATGTCTCATATTCATTACTGTTTTGTCACCTTTTTAAAAATCAGAATATGTCAAGCTGTATTTTTTTAAAGTAATTGATTTTACCATACTTTACTTTCAATATAATGAAATTATTAAATTAATTTATAATTTCTAACAATGATTCTAAATAACTTGGAAAACCTGATTTTTCTAATGATAACGATAAACCTGAGTTTTTTTAACGATAATTTCATACAGTCATCTAAAAGTTCTTAAGCCGAACAGGATAACTATTTTGAACTGTTCTACTTTTGCTTTGAAGATCCTGATCAAGAAAAAGATATAACAACAGCTTACTCACTAAATACAGATAGTTTGATTTTATATCACTACACCTTGTAAAATTTTCTTTTAATCAAGAAAATATTTAAACTGAGTTTTTAAAGTCATACCAAAATTCTAGACAACTGATTTTGACAGCTTGTATTTTAAATGATCCTATGTAACTCATTTTTCTCTTCTATTTCTCTTGTAACTAGATTGTTACGTTTTAAGATTGTCATGTTTTACAGTTGCACGTATTGCGATTCCTTGTTGATTAACAATCTTGATTCATCTTAACGCACCTTGTCCATTTAAGCAATTCTTGTGTTCGTTCTATCTCTTGATATATCTCCGTATTGAAAGGTCATTATTCTAATCCGAGTTTGAAAATTTATTCGAAAAGGAGCTAAGAAACTGAAGCATAGCGAATTCTAATTGTGAAGGTACGCCGTAATGCAGAAATTACCTGGGAAGAAATGAATTTGTTCTACACTTTGTACCCCCTCTTGTTGCACCTTCTACTTTTTCCAGGAGAACTCTAAGGGACCAGAGTTCCTTTAGGGGGGAAGATTGTAAGAACCCATACTTTCCCTACATTATTTTATTATTTTATTTGTGTTTCTTGAATTTTCCAACGTATTACATTTTCTTGTATTCTTATATGTAAATCCTGAGATCATGATAATTTTAATAAATTATACTTTTAAGTATTTTCTAATCATTGACAATACTTTATTTGGAATTATAAAATGTTTCTTTTATTTTTCCATATTTATTTAAATCAAAGTTTTTGATTTAAAATCACCCGCGTGCGTTTTACAACGAGTTTACTCAAAATCAATGTACAACGAGAATTCCTAGTGATCGCGATATCGATGGATGCCCAAATTTTTACATATTATTTCGATTGTTTCGATAATTAATACTTTCGACGATTTCGTTTTAATTACGTATTAAGTCGTGTCGGGAAACCATAATATCATATTTATGATGCATTTAAACTTTTGAAAAGTATTTTTACAAAACCCGAGCCCCGTAAATATTTTCAAGATTTACTAATAGTCATTTTCTACCCTTTAAGCTATTAAATTGCTTTTAGGTCCAAAAGATTTCAATATGCAACTTAAGTCCTCCACTCCACTATATAATCATTCCTACCTAATTTTCACTCATTTTCTACATTACAAAAACACACACAAGTGAAAAGTTTCTCTCCCTCCCTTTCTTTCATACATATGTCGCCACCCCTCTGCCACATAAACCACCATAAATGTTAAAGTTCTACCAAGTTTTAACAAAATCTAATCAATATCCCATTCATAAACTCGTCTTGTGATTCTTTTGGTGTCCATTTTTCATACATGCATCAAGATTTTAAGTTTCTTATGATTTTATGGTGGGTATAGGTTTTGATCATCTTGCATGTATGGTTATTGGTGAGATCTTCATGCCTTGATGTTAAAAATTTATATTTTGAACTTTAATGTTTTGTTAAAATTTTACTTGCAAGTGTTTTAGGAGTGTTTGGTTGATGGGTATGATAGTAGAGTGATTTTAGGGGTATGGGAATGATTAGATTTGGTTGAAAAATTTATTTGATATGATTTTCAAAAAGAGTATTTTGGACAGCAGGTTTAGAAAAGATTTTTCGTGAGTTTAAGTTTGGAAATAGGCTGACATTATTTGATTTTGTTGTAGATCTTTCCGAGACGCTCGTTTTGGTATAAGATAGAGTTTCAAACTCATTACGGATCAATAGTTATGCTAGTTTTAGTATTCGTGTACCGGGAGACGCAAATTGGCACAATCCGAAATTGTGACTGATTTTGGGTCAACTCTCGGGGACTTTAGGCTAGGTTAGATAGTTGATACTACTGATTTTCAAAGTTTATAAACTTAATTTGACGAGTCTAGTAGTGGTTTTAAAAGGCAGATTGTCAAGATAGTACTTTTAAAGCGGTATGAACGGTTTTATAAAACAAGTATACAATTCTGTCCCAAATTTTAGAGTCGAGTAAAGTGTCGAGCTGATGGGTTTTACAGTATGAACTTTGGCTCAAATTTTGGCAGGGTCTTATATAGGTTATAAGTGACCGCGACACCAAATATCATCTAAGTCAGACAAGTCTAGATAGGGTAGATCAGTGTGTACATTCGGAGTGTACTTGTTGATTTGTGTTTTAGACACATAGTTCAATGCTCGTGTGGCGTGACTCTGAGTATTTACTATTGGACATGGTGACTTACTCAAGTATTTAGTTATTATATAAATGACTTAGCTACTGGTCTGAATAAGGTAAAGGGTTAGTTTGACTTGTGTTGACTTGGCGTCGTATGACGGGTCAATTTCAAGTGTACAAGTGTTTAAACGAGTAGTGTTGGATAAATAGGTTAGTATGAATTCATTTGGTTCGTGTCAATGGTTTTAAAATATGAATACTTTGAAAATATTTAAAGTCTTATTATACTTGGTATACAACGATATTTGAGTTCGAGTCTTAACGCGCGCCTTATTTTGATAGGTTGCGGTTTTCGCGTTTCCCGGGCATCCAGTGATCGTCTCACTACCATTGTTTCTACTCAGTTGCTGAGTACCGTGATTGACTTACCTCGTGGCTAAGGTGAGTTCATAGCCCCTTTTTACTTATACATGGTTTCTAAACACGGGGTGAGATTTTACATGGTGGAACACAACCATTTAAAAACTGTATGCTATCCAAAACTTGTATGCTATCCAGAATGTGTATGCTTTCCAGACTTCGATATTATTATTGCTTTTTAGTCTAGCCTTGAGTTTCCTCTCCTGATCATGAACCGTTAATTAATCATGTTACCAAGCGCGAATGTTGTGGGTGGATCCATCGGGATTAACTATCCCCTTCCCGATTACCTTGACGCACTAATATTTGTTTATACTTGAGTATTTAGGTTGAATACTCCCTAGAGGAACTTACATTGAGTTAAGCTTCGGTTCATGAACTGAACCGCAATAATAATAATAGTTCGGAGTATGGTTGACGTATATAACTATTTTCCGTACTACGTGTTTACAAATGAATGCTTGTGTTCCACATCTTTATTGCTAAACCTATGAATATCACTCAACTTTATGTTGACGATTTTACATGTTTAATCTCATGTATTATTACTTAGCTTAGCTTGAATGGGAGGCCGCAGGATATTATCGCATCTTGGAGATTTCTGTGTAGATTTCAACTTTGGTTTTATCTAAAAACCGTCAGAAGATTTTTCTGTATTTTTGTTAAATAAGTGGTATAAATCATGATGAAATAATAAATCTTTCCGCATATAAAACTCTGGGACCTATGTTTAAAACTCTGATCTTTTATGATGTAATGTACATGTTTTTATTACGTCGGCTTTGTGTCAACTGTAATTCATTGTTTCTTGTACCATGACGTGTTACCCCCTCGTTGCCTAGTTGTTCCATGTCAGATTCTGGGGGTCTCACAATAGGCAAGTCCTCTCCAATGCCCAATGAAGCTCTATTGAGGATTAATTCCCTGAATAGAGGGGAGGGAAGTATGAAACCATTAACTAATTTAGAATTGACGTTTTTTGTGCAAAATCCTACAAAGGCAAAATATACAACTTATACAGCAAGTGAAATAGCAAGGCTTGGTGATTGACACTTTGAAGTCCAGGCTTGCTAAGATTGAGGGGATGAAGAGTAAAAGATTAGTGGTTTCCTTTGATGGTGATGGAAATAATGATGAGGATGCTTCCAAATGGGAGGAAAATCCTAAGGATAGGACTCGGGAGACAGAGTACTATGACTATGCAAGTGGTGATGAAGAGGGTAGTGGTGAAAATGGTAGTGGCAAGACTGAGGAGTTTTCCCCTGATTCATCATGTTTTCCCCTAATAGTGTATCCATTCATGTTGTTACTACAAGTGTTACCCCTTCTAGCATGGTAACAAGAGACAAAGAGGGGTAGTAACTAAAGATCCAGTACCAGCAGAGTCTTCTCTACCAAAGATTGATCCAAGAGACAAGGGAAAAAGCATATTGGTAGAAAAGTAGAAACTGTCACCTAAGTCTACACAAATTCAGTATGATGCAGAGTTGGCTAGGAGCTTTGAAGAGCATGAAACAGAATAAGAGTTGAATATTAGTTGAACTTTTGAGGAAGAAGAGGCTGATGATCAACTATAACATTTCTGAATTTTGATCATAATTACGTCATTATATATCTATTTTGACGACCACCCTTTCATGCACGTTTAAGACATTGTAAATGTCCAATAATTACGTATATCACCTATAAGTTTAGACCTTTAAACTTTAAGGATTCCCGCTCTTAATCATTTTTTTTACTATGGACACGTTTACATTAACTTTATCATACGAATTATTTAAGACACGATTTTATGTGACGATCTAAACTACTACATTCTAGTTTGAGCTACCTTTTGTATTATTTTTCCCTTGTCGCGACATTTACTTACTTTTCACCCTAGGCGTGACTTAAACAACAAATTAACATAAACCTTGTATTCACCAACACATTAGACATTTCTTGAGATGCTATTTAGCTGAATATAAGTCTTCATAAACCCCTTGGCTCGTATAATGTACAGGTCTAGGAGATCAAACCAAGATTTAACCAACCTTGATTTACCTTGTCACTAGATATGACTTTGTACTCTCCTCACCACACAAACCGAACACATCACCAATATTATGGGATTTTGGACCATAGGGATGATGCAAACACAATACTTACCACAAATAAACCTTGTACCATAACTAACTAATTAAGGTTTAGTATTGTGGTTCCCTAAACTAGCTTTCAATCACACCAAAACTTCCAAATAGGCACCTACGTTTTCGCTTACCCCGTGATACATATGTATCTTGCGAATTTACCACATGTTCTTATGAGTACTTAATCTAGCTAATTAAGGTTTGTACTAAGCTACATCTAAACCATGGTAGAGTTTTGAATTAGTCGATACCTAGGCCTTAATAAAACTTGTAATAAGCTCACACTTAACATATACTCTTACACTTTAAAACTAACACAAAATTCTTCCTACTCTTCTCCTTTCTCCTTACTGTCGAGAGCAACCCATCACCAAAACCATTTCATTTTTCCATTTTCTTGTAATCTAAACATACAACTATGAAAACTATTAACCAACTCATGATCTTAACCTAAATTCCATTCGATTCACATCAACAAGAAGAACAAAGTCACGAAAGAAACATTTGGGCGACGAGTAAAGCTAGGGTTACGTTTTAAGGAGGGGTTGGGCTTGCTACATTTCACTCAACGCATAGCATTGTGCTAAGGACTAGGGTAAGTCACGCTCAAGTCTACACTTTTATGTACTCATTTGTTTACAACTAGAACATTTACAAATGATTGTTTAGATGAAACGAACACTTAAAACAAGCTAACTTAACTTTTGTATACATTCGACCTAAACCTTAAATTCGATAAATTGTACACGTATAGATGTACAAATGAACTTGATGGCGAACTTGTTATACACCCGAATAGCTCGAATTCATGTCGAGTTCGACGTGAGAAATGAACTATAATCGACCTTTAAATCGAGTGGGTGCACACGAAGTGTTATATAACACTTGGTATCTTTTTGGGCCTTATGGCCTAATATTGAGACCTAACCGAGACTTTGAATAAGCTTCCACAACTTATTTGAGTTTTAGAACATAAATAAAACCTAAAAATACCTTTTTAGAACTTATATGGACTTAAAACATTTATTTGGAAGTACAACGGCTAATATATTCATTTTGGGAAACTTATTCGAGCCCTAGACGTGTAACCTAGGTTTTTTACAAAACCCTAGGGACTAAATGTGACCTTTTCGAGACTTAAAGGGGGATGATGGGAACTATAAGGGTCTACGTGGCATGTTACCTAAATAGAGGGACTAAAAGGGTATATTTCAAAACTATATGGTGAAAAATGTAAATACTATATTCTTAAACTAGTGGGATTGTTTTGGACGAGTTGGTACTTAAGGTTTATTAATAAAACCTAAGTGAAACGTAAACGTAATTAAATATAATCATTAAATTGAGATGCGATTAATAATTGGTGTATTAATTCCCGATAGCCATCGAGGGTACAAACTTTATTCAAATTAATAAACATGTGTGTACTTATCACAAGTCATAACAGTGTATATAAGTTATACACGTAATAACAATTTATTTAAAGTAGATAAGAACGTACAAACAGTCAAGTGATACAAATATATATTAAATTATATTAAATCATGTGCATTGTAAAAGGCTAAGACTCATTCATTTACTTAGGTAATTGACGTATCGTGTGTATTTCTAATTTGGACATTTTGACTATTATCAAGTGCTACTATTCAAGGTGAGTTCATAGCCCCACGTTTTTTACTATATTAATTGTTTGTACACTTCGGGGGAGAAAACATGCAGTATGTATTTAAATGGACGCAAACGAGATCTGAGTGCATTAACGATGTTTCCTATTGTATGATACCCCCAACCCATAGACTATGAACTGTTAATTGTGGTACAAAAGCACGAATGTTATAAATAGATCTATTGGGACTGACAACCCCTGTTTGGGCGAGTAGTGCTCACTGTGTCTAGGCCAAGACAAACAAATGTATACCATGTCATATATTTAGAGGGCGTTTAAGGGTGGTCCCATTATTTGATACTTTGTAGACACCTACGGTGTAGCTTCAGTTTCACGTGCATAGGAAAATGTAATTGCATTTGTAGTGTTTGCCTTGCCGCATTACTACGTGGAACATTTTGCGGTCCTAAACTAAGATTTTACTAAACCTATGGATTCACCAACTTTATGTTGACTTAAGCATGTTTTTCTCAATAACTAAATAAGTGACTAGTTGTGCATGGCGTGGACATCATATAGGAGCATAATAAATGGTTTGGGAATTTGTTTCATCGGGATAAATGTGACGAACTAATATTTGTCATTTCAAACTACTTTGTAATAATCTTCCTATGACATTATTTGTAATGAATTACTAAAAGACATTTTAAATGATCACTACTTTGTATGCCATTTTCTTTGTGATCCGTGATGTGACACCCAAGTTTATTCCGCTGCATGACTAATTTAGGGGTGTCACAGATTGGTATCAGAGCCAATGGTTATAGAAAACCAGATCAAAACAAACATTTTAAAATTACTGGACTATAACCGGACAAAAATAATTGCAAAACTAGGGTTTTGGGGACATACATAGTGAACATTTGGCATATAAGGCATGCATAGTTATATGATTTAAATGTGCATTTATGAGTCGTAATAGAACTAGATACTGATGCTATACGTAATTACGTGAGTATTAGATACATTATTAAGAGCACGTAATATAACTTTTTTAATATATTAATAAATTATATTTTAACCAGTACTTATACAAAGTTTATTATTTTCAGCTTCTTACTATGACCACTACTACTCTTTTCACTTCATCTACTCCTATTCCGGAGATTTCTACTTTACCCGCCACTGCAGGCCTTGTTCTTCCAGAGGAGGAAGAACAACCTACTACCAGAGCATCGTCGACGGTTTTATCAGGTCTATCCTCGGACCCTGAGTCTAGGGAGGACCATGAAGGAGGACTTGCTACCCCTACCGGCTCTACGGCTGCCACGTAGCCGATAGGACCCATTTCCCCAACCGGGGAAAGGGATTAGGGGCGTTCTCCATTGCCAGAGTCTTCTTTACCACCACCAGCTTTACCCATGCCACGATTGAGCACTTTGCCAAGGAGGAGTGCACTGCCTCGTAAGAGGAAGTACGACTACATCCCTAGCTTCATCGTTGAGATAGGAGAGAGCTCTAGGGCTAGAACTACTTCAGAGGACACGATCCTCTAAGATATCCACACTGGCTGGGTGCCAGGAGCAGGACAATGCAAGCATTTATGTCATGCTTGAGACTGCCCAAGTAGAGCGCTCTCAACTACAGCTGCGTAGTGATCTACTATCGTGGGTGATGGAGGAGGAGGCACTGGCTTCTAGAGATGCTTGGACCCACACCGAGGGTATGATTCAGTGGCTTGTTGAGGAATGATGGAACATAAATAAGGGTGTTCACACTAGAGAGTCAACTATACGATTGTCAAACAAAATTGCATCTGCAAAGTGGAGTGATCTAGTCACATCAGGCTTTACAGGATGTACGCAACGACATGTGCATTGCTGAGATAGATGATAGGAGGAGGGAGGATCAGACGTGATAGGCATAACATTTAGAGACCCTCGGGCTATTACGAGAGACCGTTTTGTGATCAGGGCGTTACACAAGGCGAGACGTGCACTTCAAGATGCTACCGTACTAGATCTTCACATTTCACCTAGCGAGGGTGGTAGTAGGACTTAGATTTTGGCACACTAGTTAGACTTATCTTTTGTACATCTTGTCAAGTATTGGGTTACGTACCAGCTCACATGATCTAGACTCTCTGTATTTGTATTTTTGGACCAGATTGTGTTATTTTATGTTTCATGATTGTGATGCATGTATGTTATTACTTATGAAATTTTGACTAGTTATGGCATGTTACTACTTGTGTTATCTATACAAATCATTTCTACACCTCGATACTAATATAAATGGTACCAACGAGACTTACACAAGCATACGTTACAGGAACCGATACCACAACCAATGTCACTCCTGTCCAACTCAAGGCACTAATTGACCAGAGCATTTCTGATGCCATGGCAGCACGAGATGCTACTAGGAGCAGGAACCAATGACAGCCACGATTCGAATGAAAGACGAACAGAGAGAATTACTCGGGGATGTAACTACCTATACTTCTTGAAGTGCAAGCCGTTGTATTTTAAGGGAAAGGAAGGCGCAATTGAGCTAATGGAATGGTTCGAGAGGATGGAGACAATAAACCGAATCAGTAACTGTGTTGATGAAAACTGAGTCAAGTACGCAACCTGCACACTCTTGGAACATGCTTTGACTTGGTGGAACTCACTGGTATCTAGTCTAAGGCATGACAATGCCTATGTCGTCACTTGGACCAGATTGAAGGCAAGAATGACTGAGAAGTATTGCCCGAGAGGAGAAATAAAGAAACTAGAGGTTGAACTATGAGATTTTAAGAATCTCCAATCGGTTAATAATTTGATGAAGCGTTGGAATATGCCTCAGAAGTTTAGACTTAATGGGGAATGAGTCTATTTTTGGTGTTTTTCTTTAGTTGTAGGTCTAATGGGTGTCATGAGCTTTGGTTGTTTCAAGTGATTGCTTGAGGTTAATGTGGTACATTAGCCACTTCCATTGTACTTATTTGGTTTTTGTGATATACAAATTTACCAGGGTAACCCTTTACCCAAAAAAACCGTAGGATTTGAAGTGCAAGGGTACCGACATTAGGACATACAACCAAAGATTTCAGGAATTGACTTTGATGTGTGTTAGGATGTTTCCACAAGCGAAGGAAAAGATTGAGAGGTATGTAGGATGACTTTCGGATGCCATTCACGATAGTGTACTCGCGTCTCGACCTGCCACTGTCGAGGATGCGATTGAGTTCCCAACTGAGCTAATAGACAAAAGGATCCTTACCGCAACCTAAAGACAGACCGAGAACAAGAGGAAATCTAATGAGAACTTCTGGAACCATTACCACCAACAACAACCTCCAAAGAGGTAGAACATGAAACAAGCTTATGTTGTCATCACCCATGTAGGCAGACAGTATGAGGGTATTAAACCCATATGCACCAAATGCAACTATCGCCATGATGGCCCGTATGGGAAGTGACATAATGTGGGAAGACTGGTCATTTTGTTCGACAATGCCAAAGAAATGCTATTACCAAAAATGGAACCAGTCACAACAATAGGGGAGGTGGAAATGGACCATAAGGTCAAGGAAACAGCCAGGGAAATGGGAACGATGGTGGGGGGGAAACGGAACTAGCAAAGGGGAGTTCATTGTTTCGAATGTGGAGCTCTAGGACACTTCAAGAGCAACTGTCTGAAGTTGAGGAACAGGAACAGATCCAATGGAAGCAACCAAGGAGCCCAGACAAGGGTTTATGTCGTGGTAAATGCTGGCAACATTCCAGACTCGAACATAGTTACGGGTACGTTTCTCATGAACAACCGTTATGCTTCTATCTTGTTCGATACTCGTGCTGATAGAAGTTTCATATCGAACTAGTTTAGTAATTTACTTGATGTTTTCCCCACCACACTAGATAATAGCTACAATGTAGAGTTAGCCGACAGAAAGATAATCGGGGTTAACACTATTGTAAGAGGTTGTACTTTAAACCTTCTAAACCCTCCATTCAACATCGACCTAATGCAGGTAGAATTTGGTAGTTTTGATGTTATTACAGGAATGGACTGGTTAGCAAGATGTCACACAATTATTGTGTGTGACGAGAAACTAGTTCGTATTCCATGGGGGAACAGAACATTAGTTATGTGGGGTAACGAGAATGAAGACAACACTAATACCTGATTGAACATCATCTCGTACATCAAGAATCAAAGATATCTGCTGAAAGGATTCCCTATCTTTTTAGCACATATTTCCAAGAAAGACGAAGAAGATGAACTCGAAAAGAAGCGGATCGAGGACGTGTCAATCGTGCGGGATTTTCCATAAGTCTTTCCAGAGAATTACTAGTCATACCACCAACCCGACAGGTAGAATTCCATATCGACTAAGTCCCAGGCACTGTAATAGTGGCAAAAGCACCTTATCCATTAGTCCCATCAGTGATGAAGGAGTTGTTGGACCAGTTGAAGGAACTATCTGACAAAGGCTTCATAAGGTCGAGTTCCTCGCCATGGGGATCCCTAGTCTTGTTCGTCAAGAAGAAAGATGGTTCGTTTCAAATATGTATCGATTATAGGGAACTTCACAAGTTAACTGAAAAATTGTTACCCGCTTCCATAGATTGATGACCTATTTGATTAATTACAAGGATCGAGCGTCTATTCCAAGAAAGACCTAAGATTAGGGTATCACCATTTAAGGGTAAAGGAATAAGATATTCCCAAGACAGCATTCGAAACCCGGTATGGACACTACGAGTTCCATGTAATGCCATTTGGTTTGACCAATGCATCACCTATGTTCATGGATCTCATGAATCGAGTATGCAAATCGTATTTGGATAAATTCGTGATTGTCTTTATCGATGACATATTGGTCCGCTCTAAAACTGAAGAGGAGCATAGAGAACACCTCACCGAGATCTTAAAGCTGCTAAAAAAAATAGAAATTATAAGCGAAATTCTCCAAATGTGAGTTTTGGATCCCCAAGGTACAGTTTCTTGGTTATGTAATTGACAAAGAAGGCATTCACGTGGATCCAGCTAAGGTTGAATCTGTTAAGGATTGGGCATCTCATAAGACACCGACAGAGGTTCGCTAATTTTTAGGCCTTGCTGAGTATTACCGACGTTTTATTGAAGGGTTTTAGAAGATAGCCAAGCCAATGACCAAGCTCACTCCTAAAATGGTGAAATTTGAGTGGGGAGAAAAGGGGGAAACGACGTTCCAATTGATCAAGCATAAGTTATTCAATGCACCTACTTTGGCTTTACCCGATGGTAGTGAAGATTTTGTTGTATATTTTGATGCCTCACACAATGGTTTAGGTGTTGTACTAATGCAAAGAGACAAATTGATCGCCTACGCTTCAAGACAACAGAAGAAAATGAGAAGAATTACACCACACATGACCTGGATCTTGGTGTTTGCTTTGAAAATTTGGAGGCACTATCTTTACAGGACGAAGTGTACGGTATTCACTGATCACAAAAGTTTGCAGCACATACTCGATAAAAAGGAACTAAACATGAGACAACGTCGCTGGTTGGAGTTACTAAGTGACTACGATTGAGATCAAATACCATCCCGGTAAAGCAAACGTAGTAGCAGATGCACTAAGCCGTAAGGAACGAGAGAATTCATTAAGAGTCCGAGCTTTAGTCATGAACATTATTTTCACTAGTACAAAAATGGGTTTCGGTCACACATACCGAATTTCATGTAGTCACAAATAATTTTTTTGTGTGACTGAATTCGCCAGTCATAAATAATCGGTCACACTTGAAGTCAGTTTGCATGACCATTTAGTATTTTGTTTTCAAGCATATGAATATTTACGTGACTAGGGCTAACAAATGCTTTTTGGATGAGTCGTTAGTCACTTAATAATTTGAGAGTGTTACCGAATCAAAGTCTTGTTCAAGTAGTAGTCACATTATACGTATACATGTGTGACAAATATTTGTCATACACACATTGAATGTGACCAAAAATCATATATGGTCACGTAGACTTATTTTACAAGTGACAAATTGATAAACAAGGTTGTCACACACATTATTTTAATATGACTAGTATATTTTGTTAAATTTTAACCACACATGAATTTTGTGTGTGTGGCAAATTGAAAGTAGGTATTAAAACATTTGGCACTATATTTATTTAAATGTGACAAATATTTTACAATTTCTTAAAGACTATGATCAAATATAATACATGATCATATTAAATAGTCAAACAATTATGTGACTATATGATTGCCAATAGTCACAACATTTGAGAAATATGTATCTAAATTATACTTATGGTCACATTATAATGTGATTATCTATGACCAACACATTGAAAACATCACACGGTAAAATATTCATGTGACAAATGTTTATAACCAAATGTAATCTCTATTTTCACTAATGTTAATATTAGTCACATATTTAGAACCAAATATGTTCATGTGGCAAACTGGTTAAGTGTGTTAGTGTTTGAATGGAAGGTCTAGGGTTCGAGTCCTAGACCTTGTTTTTTGCTATTTTTTTAAAACACAATAAACCCTAAAAACACAGAAAGCACACACTTTCTACACGCCTAATGAGAATGCTAATTCGTGGAACTTCACAAAAATTAATTACATGCATGAATATGCATTAGATGTTGGCAGGTAGGCTGCTGACCCTTTGTATTTCATCCTTGGTTATATAAACAAGTATTAAGTAATGAAATCAATCATAACAAAAACACAACAAGCACTTAATTATCAGCATTTTAAGAATCAAAAAATGGCTTCTTCATCAAAAAGAAAAATTTATGCTGCTTTTGAAGATACCATTGCAGTTCCTAACAAGTTTGTATCATTATTTATTTTATTAACGTTGTATCTTTGTTATCATTTAGTATTAATAATCTTTTATGTTCTTTTAAGGAAACCTTGTGTGGTGCCCAAAGTAAAATCTAATGCAGATGGAGAGTGTTAGGACCTTTGAAATAGTCATTTGTAATAGGTATACTAGGAGGTATGTAGTTCCTCCTGGTCCTAGTAGTAGTAGGAGCAACACGTGCTTCTGGTCTTTAGAAAGTCAAACTTTATTATTTTGAGTAGTTTGCTAGGATATGCATGAGATATGTTATGAAAGGATATGCATATCAGAATTACACATTTTGGTTTAATGATGTATTAGGGTTTCCTTGTAGTATAAAAGGAACCATTGGCAGAAGGGTTAAACACACCTTTATCAAACATTATTCTAGTTTATATTTATATTAGAAATCCTTAGTAAGGATCAAGTAATTATAGTTATTCTGTTTCTTCTTGTTCATAGTATTTGTATTCCGCACTTATAATGTGTGATTCATCTAGAGTCCCCTCTCTGTGAATAGACTTGTAATTACAGAAGTCGTTCACCATCCTTAATAGGCTGCAAGATCTATATCTAGTGGACCCAACAAGTGGTATCAGAGCCCGGGAGAGTCTCTGCACAAGAAGAATCAATTTTTCTTATTACTAACATCTTTGTTTAATCATGTCTGCCTCTAGTTCTACTGAAACAAGAGAAGCAAGCACCCCTAAAACTCAACAACCTCAGCAGATCGTTGCTACGGTTTCCAATACAAATGGAAAATTTCCTCTTTTGAAGAAGGATGAGTATGATAGCTGGGCAATGAAGATGGAATGCTGGATCACCAACACTGATCTAGACCTTTGGAAAATTGTTCAGAATGGGAACAGTAAGAAGCTTACTGGAAGAGACAAGAATGGTAATGTCATCCTTCTCGATCCTAAAACTCATGAAGAAATCACAGCTATTCAGAAGGAGATCAAAGCAAAAAATATTTTGCTTCAGTCCCTTCCTGATGATCACATGGGTGACTTTTATCACTTGGACGATGCTAGAGAGATTTGGAATGGAGTAAAAGCAAGGTTTAGAGGGAATGAGGAATCAAAGAAAATGCGCAGATCCATGCTGAGAGATGAATTTATAGAATTCAAGATCTCTGAAACTGAAGGTATTCATCAAGGGTATGATAGGTTCCAAAAGATACTTAGCCAGTTGAATCAACTCATGTCTAAACCTGATAATGGAGATATCAATGCTAGGTTTCTTAGAGCTTTACCTCACTCATGGAATCAGGTAGTAATCTCTCTCAAAGCAAAAGGTGGGCTTGACTATCTTAATTTTGATGACCTGTTTTATAAGCTTAAAACCTTTGAACCTCATGTGAGAGGATACTCAAGTGATTCCTTTCCTACTAACTCTGCTTTTGTGAGTTCCATGGGATCTAGTCCCATGTCTTATGCTAGTAGCCCAAGCTATAGTGTGTCTTCTCAACATACTTCTACTCCTGAACCAAAAACCAAGACTGGTAGCATGGTAGATACTGTTCTTCACTCTTTTTTTGCTGATGTTGGTCCCCAACAGCAGCTTGCTTTTGATGACTTCAAACAGGTTGATAAACTTGACCTGGATGAAATGGATCTCAAGTGGCAGATGACTATGCTCACTCTCCGGGTTCACATGTTTGAAAAGAAAGTCGGTCGAAAGTTTAACTACAACCCAAGAGAGCCAACAAGGTTTGATATAAGCAAGGTTAGATGTTATAACTGCCAATAGCAAGGTCATTTTGCTAGGGAATGTCCTAACAAAACTGACCAGGAGAAGAACAGGTATTCAACCTTCAAAGTTCAGGAGCTCAAGGATGACAAGAAAGCTTTGGTGTCTGTTGACTCTATGGTTAACTAGAGTGATCATCAGACTGCTACCTTGGAAACAGCTGAAGATTCTACTGATGTGTTTGCAATGATTGCTGGGAATCTATATGATGTCGAGGAAGCAGAAGAATTTGCTCTTATGGGCATCTCACCTCAGGTACAAAATTGCCCTCTTGGTTGTCATGATAAATATCCAGAACTGTTTTCTCAATACAATGAATTAAATGAACAAAATGACAAATATTTTTTAGATGTTCAAGCATATAAGAGTTCTTTAAAAACAATGGAACAACAAAAGAGGTGGCTTCAAGATACTCAACGAGAATATGAAGATAAAGTTAGAATTCTGAACATTGATTTAGAAAACACCACTAATATGCTTAAATACACTGAAAAATTAAACAAAGACAGTATCAAGGATAAGCAAGACATGCAGGAAAAATTGGATGCTACACTTTTAAGATTTGAAAAATGGCAAAAAGCACCTAAGAATCTTTCAAAGTTAATTGATAGTAGCATGTCTGGTAGAACTAAGAGAGGTTTAGGCTTTGATAAATATATTGATTTAGAGGATGTGTTTGATTTATCTTTTTCAAGTGTCTCTGATCCTGACAAGGAGGAGGAGGGAAAACCTAGCTACAATAGGTTTCAACCAGCTGCAGCAATGCATGTTGTCCCTTCACCTCTTACAGGAACTTTTATGCCCATATCTAGGCATACTTACTTAGATGGATCACAGATGCATGAGTCTCCAAAAAGCTCTACTAATACTAATGACTTTGTCTCTTGTACTTTCAGTGACAAGGCCAGTGACTCTGCATCCTGTGATTAAAGTGAAGAGTCAAGACCTACAAGCTCCAAGACAAATGACCCTGCTGCTACTAGTGCTAGGGAGAGTGAAGAGAGAGTTGCTTCTACTTCAACGGTCTCTAGTTCTAGTTTATTGAGTCCTAGGAATGTTGATTCTCCTAGCATTGTGTGTAATAAATTTAGTAGTGTGAAACAATGTCATTTGAATAAAAGGTCGTGTAAAACATGCTTTGTTTATGGAAGTAAAATTCATTTGATTAAGGATTGTGATTTTTATGATCAACCTCGTTCTGTTTATCAAGCATATCCTGCTCCTGGTCCACCAGGAGTTGCTACTTATTCTTCTAGAAGACTAAACCCATGTGCCCAATCTTATTCTTCTTCTAGAAGGACCTCTCCTTTAGCTTCTGATCATTGGAGAAGCAATGGTTTCACCCATAATAGACCAACCAGCAACTATTTTCAGAACTTTAGTCAGAATTATGCTTTTAATTCAGACCAAATGTATTTTGGATTGGGAAATTTGGGTACTGCTGTTAAGCCCTCAACAGGTTGTTCTTGGTCAAACAATAACACCCATATGATGAATAGGCAACCTAAGAACAATAGTGGATCTCATCAATCTTCTTGGCTATCTACAAAAGATCCACAAGGCAGACTCAAACCTGAAAAGGTCTGGGTCCCCTTAAGACACTAATTAGTGTATATATCTTTTCTGTTGTTGTAGGTTACTCCATACCAAGATCCTACACTAGGATTTGTTGATAGTGGATGCTCTAGAAGCATGACAGGGAATAAAGGACTTTTATCTAACTTTGTAACATTTCAAGGCGGAAAAGTCTACTTTGGAGGTGGTGAAGGAAGGATCTCTGGCAAAGGAACAATACAGACACCTAACCTTAATTTTGAGCAGGTATACTATGTGGAAGCACTTCAACACTTCAACTTGATCCCTGTCTCAAAGATTTGTGACAAGAAGCAGTTTGTTCTCTTTACGGATACTGAAGCACTGGTGTTATCCAAAGACTTTAAGCTCCCGGATGACTCTCAAGTTCTACTCAGAATCCCTAGAAGACACAATCTCTATAGTATCAAGCTGAATGAAGTTAATCCTACTGGTCAACTAGCTTGTTTGGTTGCTAAAGCCTCAAAAGATGAAGCCACTAAATGGCACAGAAGGATGGGACATGTAAACTTCAAGACCATTCACAAATTAGCAAATATGAACTTGGTCTCTGGTTTACCTCCCAAAACTTTCAAAAATGACATCAATTGCTGTGAGACCCCCAAAATCAGGTACGGAACAACTAGGCAGCAAGGGGGCGCCACGTCATGGTACAAGAAACAATGAGATATTATTGACATAAAGTTGACGTAACAAAAATTTATACATTAAATCATAAAGAATCAGAGTTTTTAAATAAAGGTCCCATATTTTTATAAGCGGAAATGTATAATTTAATTATGGTTTTGTAACTTATAGTTACAAAGAATACATGATAAACTTCTAATAATTTTTAGATAAACCAAAGTTTAAGTACACACAAAAATCTCCAAGCTGCGATAATATCCTGCGGGCTCCCATCCAAGCAAAGCTAAGTATTAATACCTGAGATTAAACATGTAAAATTGTCAACATAAAGTTGAGTGATATTCATAGGTTTAGCAGTAAAGATGTGGAACAAAAGCATTCATTTGTAAAACAAGTAAATAGAGAAAATGGTTATGATCATTAACCATAGTCCGAAACCAATATTATTGCTGTTTAGTTCATGAACCGAAGCTTAACTCAAAGTAAGTTCCTCTAAGGAGTATTCAGCCTAAATACTCAAGTATAAACAAATGTAAGTGCGTCAAGGTAATCGGGACGGGGATTTTTGAAATGTGTATAATGCAAGTTCGTATTCTCAGTTCTTAACTAATAGAAAGTCCAATCAATATCAAATTTATAATTGTTTTTGGTTGTTCAAGCTTGCTTGGTAATCTATTGCTAATTCAAACAAAACTATCTAAAAAATGAAAAATATAAACCTATTTATACGTAAAACAAGTTGCAAATTCCAAATTTTATTCAAGTAAAATATAAAAATGCAAAATTTAAAACTATAAGGACTAAACTTGTAACTTCTATGAAATGAAAATGCTTGAAATGTAAATTCTAAAAGTTATAAGGACTAAAAATGCAAAACAGTTAACTATAAGGACTAAACTTGTAAAAACTTTAACAAACTAACCAAATTTTAACCAACTAACAAACTTTAAAACTGAAATTTAACAAACTTCCAAATGCAAGGACTGAATTATGCAAATACCACAAATTTAGGAAGATTAGCTAGGTTTAGAAACAGTTTAAACTTCTAGGGACTAAAATGCAATAAAACCAAAATTTCAACTAAAAACGGGCAACAAGAAAGATTAAGCTCGTTTGAGCTTATTTCTCAACCAAATAGGCTGAAACAACTTGCAAACAACTTCAAATCCAATTTAAGAAACGTGTGTCCAAGGAAAATAGCTAAAAGTCCAAAATAAGCAAAAGAGTGCTTATTAATAAGCTCAAAATAAGCTATAGCCTAATCCAAACATCCACAACTTGATTTTATTATCAAAACTAATTAAGCACTTGATTTAAGGAAGGGGAAATCAAATTAGAACAAATTTCATCCAGTAATAAGCTAGATATCCGAAATAAGCTAAAATGAGCTTATGTTGACCAAACGTTGACCACTTTTTGGAAAAAGCTCAAAATCTCAAAAACTCATATTCAATACTTTCTAAATGGAAATGTGAAAGAAAATTACAAGTTTTATGAAGTGGATTATGAGAACTAGTAAAACAGTAAGCCTCTTATATCAGAGAATTGAAAATGCTCAAGCTTGAGCTAAAAAGCCGTTTTCTAGCTTATTTCTGAAAACTGTAGATTTTCCTTTTAAAGTCTAAAAGTTTATGATATGAACTAAGTCTGGAAACAAATTTGAACAAATTTCATCAAGGAATTAAAGAGAACTAGGCAAATGAAATGGACAAGTTTCTAAACCAAAGCTGAAAACAAGTAAAACCCAAACTATTTTTATACCAATTGCCTTTTTGACTATTTTTATGACTTACTAATGACTGAAAACAACTTCTTACCACTTAATGACTAGAAACAAACTTTGAAACACCAATTTCTAATACTTGAAAACAATTTTAAAGCTACTCCCAAACACTCCTTTATATGATCTGATCAAACTTTAACAAAGGCTTTATGAGTTATGATTTAAACTGATTAAAGAGCTATAGCAGACTTGTTTAAGTGAACAAAATGAGATGTATTCAAGCTAATAACAAGCAATAACCAAGACTAGAACTGAAAGTAGCTATTGGACTAAAATGTTACTGAAAATGAGCTAAAAACTACAAGACTGAACACAATAGCACAAGATCAAACTACAAATCACTAGGATCAATCAAACATCAAACATTTAACAAGTAAAACATGCAGCCATCAAGTTTAACTAGGAAATTTAACATGCAAGGACTTGTTTAGAGGAACATAAAACAGAAGCTTTAAAACCTATTGTAGAGGTCCTTTGGGAAGAAGAGGAGCGCTGAGCTCTCTTGCCCTAGTGATACCACCACCTATCACTAGCTATCAACTCAAATCAACAATCAAAACAGCTACAAATCATCAATCTGCCATGAAAACTTCAAGAACAATGGAAAGAACTTGAATTCTGATCAAACAGCAACAATTCTTCACCAATGTCAGTTATGATCCATGTATGATCATAACAAACATCTAACAGCAACAATGGAATCACACAACAGCATGAAAGTAGCAGGAATTGAAGAACAGAATTTGGCGGGAAAACTCGAATTTGAAATTTTATTGAAGAATCAGTTACAAAAGGTAGTTACAAGCTTCTAACTAACTAACTGACTCAAGAGTTTGTCAGACTCTTGAGTAGTTAGGTGAAAAGGAGGGAAAAAGGGAAAGGAGAATTTAAGAACTATGTGTTTACAAAATTTAAGCTACAAATCACAAATGAAGTACAAGCTGGGTATTTATAGGCAAGATAGGAGATTCTGTTGGAGTTTGTGACGTGTTCGTGCCAATCATGGCTTGACACGTGGAGGAATTCTGCAAATCCACTTTGAAGGTGATGAACTTGAATTGGGGGTTTTTGATTCAATGGATGATATGTTAATTAGATTGCACCATTGGATTCGTCTTCCAAAATTAAGCAACTTTTGTGTTTTGATCATCTCTTGAAACGGCTTAAATCTCAAACCCGTTCCTGGTAAATATTTTTGTTGAAGGAGAAGGACACGTGGCATCTTCTTATTGGTTGAGAAAGAGAGTTGCGGATTGCACTGTTATGATTTGGCAATAAATGAGGCGGCTGTGAGTGGATATTTAATACTTGATCCGTGTGAACTCTTTCCTCTCTTCTCATTGGTTACTTTCTTTAACACATGGATTAAACTTGCAATACTTTCCCAAGTTGGCAGATTTGGTCCTTCTTCTTGGCAGTTTGCTATTTAAGGCCAGAATCTTCATTCCTTTGTCATTTTTGGTCCTTTAACTTTGATTCTTCAACAAAATGGCCCTTTGACTTGAGTTGACTTTGTAGTTGACCAATTTTGACTTGAATCTTGACTTTTCATTATTTGCACTTTAAGTCCTTCAACTTTCACAAATTGTCAAGATAGGTCCTTGAACTTCAAAGTCTTGTCACTTTTGATCCTCTTTTGTCTTTTTCATCCATTTGAGCTTGGTTTTTCCTTGTTTGCTTGAAATTGTATCCTTTTACCTACATAAGAGCACACAAACACAAACATACCACATAACACTGCTTTTTACAAGATAAATGGGTATTTTGTTTCATGTTTTAGGGTTATTTGTTGATAAAAGGATATGAGTTTAAGCTCATATCAAATTCCCCTACACTTGAGCATTGCCATGTCCTCATGCAATATTATATTTCAAGGTTTAAAAATTACATTTCCCTCATAATTAATCCACCTTGGCCATATGAGATGCATCTACACTACTCTAATCTAGATGATGCACGATTTTGACTTTTAATAATGCAATGAATCAAAATACAATTCTATCTATAATTTTTTTTTATTTTTCTTAAAATGGTTTTGATGGAAATAACTCATAAAGAATTCAATGACTTAGATTAGGGCTTGAGTACCATGGACACTTATCACCCTCAAGTTTCACTTTCCCCATACCAAGCTAGTAAATGGGATCATTGCATTCACAAGTAAAAAGTGCATCAACTTATTCATGACAATTAAATGTGGAACCTGTTATTAATTGAGCAAATTGCTTGTGGGCAAATTTGTCATTATTAAAGTGTGAAATATAAGAAATGTAAAATCCAAAAATAAGGAAGCACGGTTTTAATCCTAAGTAATCTTCTCATCCATTACTTGAAAAACCGCTCATAATTAATATAAGTCCGTATTAAGAGTAATAAGTCATTCGCCTTATGTGTAAAATCCTCATGTCATGCTTTCATAAGTAACTACTCACTCGCTAAGGAAAGAAAAATAAAACTCACGCAATAATTTACATCCGCATCTTTTTGAGATTTTGGATCTTCAACCCCGCAACCCGTCAAGGTAATATTGGATTGGAGCAATCTATTGAATCCCCGCAACCCGTCAAGGTAATATTGGAACTCAATAGTCACTATAATTAACACCACACTGCCCCTCTTGGGAGTCTTGCATTATTTTTTTTTTTCTTTTTTTTTTTTTTTCTTCTAGCCACTCATTTTTTCATAAGCCGCTCTTATTTTTCTTTATTCCTCACAAAGAAATTTAAAAAGAAGAAAAGGAAAAACACCCGCTAAATATGGAGCATGACACAAGTCTAGTACACATAAAACGTGCTAACTTAGAATCTTAAGACGTACTCATATCAACCATAAATGATTAGTCAAAAATGCATAAGAGATTACAAACCAATTAAAACCGTACTTGATTATTTATTAACAATTATATACAAGCGAAGAAAATAGAGGTAAAGAAGAGAAGGGTTAAGCCACAAGTAATTGCCATGAAGTCTATCTAGCCCTTTTACACTTGCTTCAACTCTATCATTTCCCATTCTCCACAAATTTAAAATTTCAAAGAATGAAATTGGTGGAAGCTTAGCCTAATAGACCAATGAAGGACTACATGGTTAAGGATACTAGCTAGAGAGTGCTAAAATAAGCAAACTCGGGTTGAGTCAAAATATCCATGGCGGGCCTAATATGTCAAAGAAGTCTAAACTTGTTAAAACCATGTTTTATTATATTTTTTTTTCTTTTTATATATTTTTGATGCAAAATAAAAGAAGAAATATATACAATGCAAATGTGTTATGCAAATGAAAAATGATTGATGCAAAAATTATGAATGCATATTTTTGTTGGCCAAAGTAGATCAAAAATTTGAAAAATGTTGAAAATTCAATTTTCCATGTTATCATGCAAGACAATGACAAGTTCTAGGTAAGGTCACTTCGATAGAAGACCCCCCTACACTTAAGCTAAACATTGTCCTCAATGTTTAAGAGCATGGTAGTATAAAAACTTCCCCTACACTTATGACAATGAATAGACGTTGCTTAACCCAAGTAAAGGAAAGGACTACTATTAGTGAAATCATGTTTAAGCACAAGGTGTCAATGAAAAATCACTAAAGTAACGAAGTGAACCGGATACAAGGGCCTCCTCCATAAGCTCCAAAGCATGAGATGAGTGAGCAACCCTATAAACAAGCATGAAGACAAAAGAAGGTCTCCCCTACACTTATCTCCAAATCTATGCCTTTATTTCTAACCTACAACACTCTAAACCTAGTTATACGATGCTTGAGTTAATGAGTCTCTAGCTCGACTCGTCCCTCAATGAATTAATTCATGGGGAAAATGGGGACCTCTTGGACCATTTCAACGGAAATGTCCTCCCCAAAGTAGTGCTTAACACGGTGACCATTCACTTTAAAATTTGGACCATCGGGTTGGGACAACTCAAGAGTTCCATATGGAAACACTTGAGCAATAGTGAATGGACCGGACCATCTCGACTTAAGCTTGCCCGCAAAAAGCTTCAATCTTGAGTTAAAGAGGAGAACCGGCTCTCCAACTTTGAACTCACGATTCTTAATCTTAGCATCATGCAATTTCTTAGTCTTTTCCTTATATAGCAAAGAATTCTCATAGGCATTGGCTCTCAACTCATCCATCTCATTGATTTGATCTTTCCTATGTGAACCGGCTTGGTTTAAATCAAAGTTAGCCCACTTGAGAGCCCAAGATGCCTTATGTTCTAACTCAAATGGGAGGTGGCACGCTTTTCCATAGACAAGCCTATAAGGAGTACAACCAATTGGTGTCTTAAAAGCCGTCCTAAACGCCCACAAAGCATCATCAAGCTTATCCGACCAAGAAGCTCTATGCTCTCCCACCGTTCTCTCTAAAATTCTCTTTAAACCACGATTTGTGACCTCGGTTTGACCATTTGTTTGAGGGTGATACGCGGTAGAAAGTCTATGATTCACTCCATATTTCTTCATAACTCTCGTGAATTGATCATTACAAAAGTGCGTACCACGATCACTTATGATGGCCCGAGGTACACCAAATCTAGCAAACAATTGTTTCAAGAACTTTACAACCACTCTAGCATCATTAGTAGGTAAGGCTTTAGCCTCCACCCACTTGGACACATAATCCACCGCCACAAGTATATACTTGTTTCCCTTAGAGGATGGAAAAGGTCCCATGAAATCTATTCCCCATACATCAAATATCTCACACTCTTGGATAAAATTTTGTGGCATCTCATCACGTTGTGTAATTTTTCCTTGTCTTTGACAAACATCACAAAATTTCACCATCTCTTGGGCATCCTTGTAAATGGAAGGCCAATAGTAACCCGAATCAAAGACTTTCTTGGCGGTGTAGTTAGGCCCAAAATGTCCACCCGTAGGTCCTTTATGACATGCTTCTAAAATTTTAAATGCCTCGGGCCCATCTACACACCGTCTAATGATTTGGTCCGCACATTGCCTAAAAAGATATGGATCATCCCAAAAGTAATACTTAACTTCCTTAAGAAACTTTTTCTTTTGTTGGTAAGTAAGACCCTCAATAAGCACATTGCCCACAAGATAGTTTGCAATATCCGCAAACCAAGGTGTGGCATCCTCTTGGGAAGAGATAGACATGAGCTCCTCTAATGGAAAGGATTCATTGATTTCTTGATGTGGGAAATCTCCTTGAAAAGGATGCTCAAGTCTACTCAAATGATCCGCCGCTAAATTCTCGGCCCCTTTTTTTATCACGAATCTCTATCTTAAACTCTTGAAGCAACAAAACCCATCTCAAAAGCCTAGGCTTAGCATCTTGTTTTGTCATAAGATACTTGAGAGCGGAATGATCCGTATACACTATGGTCTTGGAAAGCACAAGGTATGGTCTAAACTTCTCAAAAGCATATACTATAGCAAGCAACTCTTTTTCCGTGGTAGTGTAATGAAGTTGTGCATCGGTCATGGTTTTACTCGCATAGTGTATAGGTTGGAAATGCTTATTAACTCTTTGTCCTAAGACGGCCCCCACCGCATAATCACTAGCGTCACACATAAGCTCAAAAGGTAATTCCCAATTTGGAGAAACCAAAACGGGAGCCTTTGTCAATTTTTCCTTAAGTGTCTCAAAAGATTCTAAACAAGCTTGATCAAAAATGAAAGGAGCCTCTTTCTCCAAGAGATGAGTCATCGGTCTAGCTATCTTAGAAAAATCTTGTATAAAGCGCCTATAAAAACCCGCATGACCTAAGAAACTCCTCACACCTTTAACCGAGGTGGGTGGGGGAAGCTTAGCAATCACATCAATTTTGGCTCGATCAACTTCTAATCCCTTATTGGATATCTTATGTCCTAAAACAATCCCCTCTTTCACCATAAAGTGACATTTCTCCCAATTAAGCACCAAACGTGTTTCCTCACAACGCTTAAGCATTCTCTCAAGATTGGTGAGACAAGAGCTAAAGGAGTTCCCAAATACGGAAAAGTCATCCATAAAAACCTCCATGGTTTGCTCTATCATATCATGGAAAATTGCCATCATGCACCTTTGAAACGTCCCCGGTGCATTACATAGGCCAAAAGGCATCCTCTTGTAAGCAAATGTACCGTATGGACAAGTGAATGTGGTCTTTTCTTGATCCTTAGGGTCAATTGGGATTTGGAAATAACCCGAAAAGCCATCAAGAAAACAATAGTACTCATTTCCCGCTAAGCGTTCAAGCATTTGATCCATAAAAGGAAGCGGAAAATGGTCTTTCCTAGTTGCCTCATTGAGTTTTCTATAATCAATGCAAACTCTCCAACCGGTTACAAGTCTCGTGGGAATAAGCTCATTGTTCTCATTAGGCACCACGGTGATTCCACCCTTCTTTGGAACACAATGAACCGGGCTAACCCATGGAGAGTCGGAAATGGGGTAAATCATACCCGCATCTAAGAGTTTAATCACTTCCTTCTTAATAACCTCATGAATTTTTGGGTTAACTCTCCTTTGGTTTTGAATGGCGGGTTTATAATCATCCTCCATAAGGATTTTGTGAGTACAAAAATGTGGATCAATTCCCCTTATGTCGGATATTTTCCATGCTAAAGCTTTCTTATGTTTCTTAAGGACTTCAATGAGTTGCTCCTTCTCATCCTCTTTCAATTCCTTAGCAATAATCACCGGTAATTTGTCTTTTCCTTCTAAGAAAGCATATTCTAAGTGGGATGGAAGTTCCTTAAGTTCAATGGGAGGTGGACTCTCTATGGAAGGTTTTACTATGGAAGGTTCCTCAATGGTAATCTCTTGTGGAATAGGGGAAGGAATAGGGTCCTCATTGAGCAACTTTTGGATTGTAAGAATATCTTCTTCCCAATTAATGGGAGAATCATCATCACCAAGAAAGTTGGACTCAAATTCCTCCAAGAGGAAATCACTCTCTCCAAAAGGTGTTAAAGAGGGAGCAATTGAGGCCACGGTTTCAACATGTGGAATCTCATCACTAGCATTCTTACAAGCATCATGAAAGTGTTCATTACACACTTCATCTAACACATCCACAATGTTAATCGTCTCACAAGGTCTAGATTCCTTAACCTCTCTTCTATCACAAACTTTTCCTAACTTGAACACCACTTTCTCATCCTCTACTCTCATAATTAATTCTCCTTCCGCCACATCTATCAAGGTACGACCCGTTCTCAAAAACGGTCTACCAACAATCAAAGGCACTCTAGGATCCATGTCATAATCGACCACTACAAAGTCGGCCGGAAAGGTAAACTTATCCACACCTACAAACACATCTTCCGCTATACCTACGGGGTGAGCTATGGTTCGGTTGGCTAGTTCAAGAGTCATCCTAGTGGGGGTGAGCTCGGGAAGAGAGAGTTGTTTCCAAACCGATAAAGGCATGAGATTTATGCTTGCCCCTAAATCCGCCAAAGCCATGCAATTTTCAACACCGGGAAAATTACAAGGTATCAAGAAGCGCCCCGGATCTCCAAGTTTTGTTGGTAAGGTTTTAAGTAACACCGCGGAACAATTTTCATTAAGTGATGTGTTGGGCAAATCAACCAATTTTTCTTTGTTTGAGAGCAAATCCTTGAACATCTTAGCAAACTTTGGCATATAAGCAAGAGCTTCCGCAAAGGATATGTTGATATTGAGTTGCTTAAACATCCTTAAGAAATTGGAGACTTGGATGTCATCTTTGTTCTTTAACTTGTCCTTTTTCAACCTTGAAGGGTATGGAAGAGTAGGTTTGAGTGTAGGTGGAATAGGTGTTGTAGTGGAAGATTTGTCTTTGTTAGCCTCTTCATTGAGAAGTGTGGAAGGTGAAGGAGAAGTATGAGGTGGTTGAGAAGGTGTGTTTGAGTGAATAGGAGCACTTTGAGGAGGTGGAGTAGAAGTAGAAGGCTTATCACAAGTAGGAGCACAAGTGGGTTGAACAATAGTAGGTTTAGGAGGTGAAGGATCCTTTGTTGTTGTACCACTTCTTGTTGTAATGGCATTGACATTGGCCCTAGGATTTGTTTGTGTGTTGGAAGGTAAAGCCCCTTGTGGTCTTTGAGTTACCGCCACTAAAACCCTATTGATTTGTTCCTCTATTGTACGTTTCACTTGGTCATTCATTCTCTTCTCAATGTCACGCATTTTCTTGTCAACATACTCTTGAGTCTCTTGCATCCCATATCCTTGAGTTTGATTTTGAGGGTAAGCTTGAGTTGGTATTGGAGCATATGCTTGATTGGGAATAAATGGAAGTGGTTGATTAAATCCTTGTTGTGGTGGATAAAAGGTATTAGCTTGAGGTTGAAATTGATTAGGTGCTTTGTAATTATTGCCTTGGTATGGTTGTTTTTGCCCTTGATTCCTTGCTAAAATTTGAGGAGGATTTTGTGGAATTTGGGTGGGTGGTTGGGGTGGGAAGCCGGGTGGAGTAAGGTAATTTTGGGATTTGTAAGAAAGGTTATTTGGATTGATGTTAGGCTTGAAGTGTTCACGGTGTTCCTCTTGGTAAGCATAGCATTCCCCTTGATACCCTTGCACCTTGTCACATTGTTCATAAGAGTGAGGACCTCCACAAGTAACACAAGAAATGGTGATGGCATTCACATTGTTTGAGGAATTGTTCAATGTCATGCTCTTAAAAGTTTGAAGCATGTCTTGTTGTGCTTGCAAATGCCTCTCACTTTCTCTATCCATCCTTTGAAAAATAGCTTCTTGAAACTTGAGGAGTTGGTTGTCAAAAGGGATTTGAGAAGTGTTTTGGATAACATGAACTCTTTCTTCAAATGGATCGTTTGTTTGAACCATTGCCTTAGTCTCAATAATGGTCAAAGCCTCATGGTATGTCTTGAAATGAATACTCCCTCCCGCGGAAGCATTTAGTGAATCTTGGTGGTGAGGTTTAAGGCCATTATAGAAGGTATTGATTTGGGTTAGATCATCCATTCCATGATTAGGGCATCGCCTCAACAACTCACTATACTCTTCCCAAGCATCACCAAAGGATTGACTAGGTTTTTGTGTAAAGCCCATAATCAAATTTCTCAAAGCCATAGTCTTTTGTGGAGGAAAGAATTTGTTCAAAAACTTAGTGGTAAAATCATCCCATGTGGTGATACTATCGGGTGGTTGGGTGTCTAACCAATGCTTAGCACTCCCATCTAGTGAAAATGACACTAACAACAATCTAATGACATCAGGTGGAACCCCATTATGCTTAATGGTATTGCAAAGTGAAAGGAATCTCTTAAGATGAGCATGGGGATCCTCATTTTGTTTTCCATAGAAAGGTGATGCAGCAACCATATTGATCATAGATGTATGTAGCTCAAATGTGTTAGCGGGATAGTCGGGAATCTTAATGGCACTAACATATCCATGAACGTTGGATTGCATACGTTCATACAAAGTACGGTTATCAACAGCCATGGCTCCTTGTGGTGGTGACAAAGCACGATTCTCGTGATCGGCTTGGTGAACGGTGGTGGTCTTACTCTTTCTCTTTTTCTTCCTTTTCGGAGGAAGAGGTTGTACACCAATCGGTATTTGTGCACGCCCGCGAGTGAGCATGCAACTCAATACGAGGAATGAGAGAGAAGCTCTCGTGTGACTTTGAAAAGAATAAGATTATCCTCTTCGAGTTTCGATATTAAATATCCACAAGAAAATAACAATATATGTAATACTACTTTGGGTGCAAGACCCTCAATGAAGCTTTCCTTCTTAGAATACTCCCAAGTGAACGGGGGGTTAGGTGGCGCGAAGCACTTAAGTACCTATTGACCCTTAGATGGCATTTTATAGCACATCGCCTTTCTATTCACTTAAATGTTCGTATTCTTCGAATTATTGCTTATTGAGAGTATTTATCTATTCTTGCTTTATTTTGTTTGATCGATACGCGTGTCAAGGACCGGAACGCCCCTCAACACGGTGTATTGCCTCGGCAATACTTATGGAAGATATGTAAATTGATTGTTCTTATACGTATACGTATTTACTTATAATAATATATGGAAAATATTTTTGTATTTATGAGTTTTTAAAGGAAAATACTATATGTACATAAAAACCGAGAGAATCCAATAATATATATTTTTGGGTGCAATCTCTTAGGAAAAAGATTGCTTTTTGGATTTTTTAATTTTTTTGGTCAATTCTTTAGGAAAAGAATTGTTTTGTTAATTTTTTAGTTTTTATATATTTTTATATTTTTGATTTTTTATTTGTTTTTGATTTATAATACGTAAAAATAACGTTCACAAAGTGAACGGATCCCAAAAGCCAATGAAAACCGTCAATCGATAGTCTCTCGTGTAGTCAAAGAACCGGCAGCGGCGCCATTTGAAATGTGTATAATGCAAGTTCGTATTCTCAGTTCTTAACTAATAGAAAGTCCAATCAATATCAAATTTATAATTGTTTTTGGTTGTTCAAGCTTGCTTGGTAATCTATTGCTAATTCAAACAAAACTATCTAAAAAATGAAAAATATAAACCTATTTATACGTAAAACAAGTTGCAAATTCCAAATTTTATTCAAGTAAAATATAAAAATGCAAAATTTAAAACTATAAGGACTAAACTTGTAACTTCTATGAAATGAAAATGCTTGAAATGTAAATTCTAAAAGTTATAAGGACTAAAAATGCAAAACAGTTAACTATAAGGACTAAACTTGTAAAAACTTTAACAAACTAACCAAATTTTAACCAACTAACAAACTTTAAAACTGAAATTTAACAAACTTCCAAATGCAAGGACTGAATTATGCAAATACCACAAATTTAGGAAGATTAGCTAGGTTTAGAAACAGTTTAAACTTCTAGGGACTAAAATGCAATAAAACCAAAATTTCAACTAAAAACGGGCAACAAGAAAGATTAAGCTCGTTTGAGCTTATTTCTCAACCAAATAGGCTGAAACAACTTGCAAACAACTTCAAATCCAATTTAAGAAACGTGTGTCCAAGGAAAATAGCTAAAAGTCCAAAATAAGCAAAAGAGTGCTTATTAATAAGCTCAAAATAAGCTATAGCCTAATCCAAACATCCACAACTTGATTTTATTATCAAAACTAATTAAGCACTTGATTTAAGGAAGGGGAAATCAAATTAGAACAAATTTCATCCAGTAATAAGCTAGATATCCGAAATAAGCTAAAATGAGCTTATGTTGACCAAACGTTGACCACTTTTTGGAAAAAGCTCAAAATCTCAAAAACTCATATTCAATACTTTCTAAATGGAAATGTGAAAGAAAATTACAAGTTTTATGAAGTGGATTATGAGAACTAGTAAAACAGTAAGCCTCTTATATCAGAGAATTGAAAATGCTCAAGCTTGAGCTAAAAAGCCGTTTTCTAGCTTATTTCTGAAAACTGTAGATTTTCCTTTTAAAGTCTAAAAGTTTATGATATGAACTAAGTCTGGAAACAAATTTGAACAAATTTCATCAAGGAATTAAAGAGAACTAGGCAAATGAAATGGACAAGTTTCTAAACCAAAGCTGAAAACAAGTAAAACCCAAACTATTTTTATACCAATTGCCTTTTTGACTATTTTTATGACTTACTAATGACTGAAAACAACTTCTTACCACTTAATGACTAGAAACAAACTTTGAAACACCAATTTCTAATACTTGAAAACAATTTTAAAGCTACTCCCAAACACTCCTTTATATGATCTGATCAAACTTTAACAAAGGCTTTATGAGTTATGATTTAAACTGATTAAAGAGCTATAGCAGACTTGTTTAAGTGAACAAAATGAGATGTATTCAAGCTAATAACAAGCAATAACCAAGACTAGAACTGAAAGTAGCTATTGGACTAAAATGTTACTGAAAATGAGCTAAAAACTACAAGACTGAACACAATAGCACAAGATCAAACTACAAATCACTAGGATCAATCAAACATCAAACATTTAACAAGTAAAACATGCAGCCATCAAGTTTAACTAGGAAATTTAACATGCAAGGACTTGTTTAGAGGAACATAAAACAGAAGCTTTAAAACCTATTGTAGAGGTCCTTTGGGAAGAAGAGGAGCGCTGAGCTCTCTTGCCCTAGTGATACCACCACCTATCACTAGCTATCAACTCAAATCAACAATCAAAACAGCTACAAATCATCAATCTGCCATGAAAACTTCAAGAACAATGGAAAGAACTTGAATTCTGATCAAACAACAACAATTCTTCACCAATGTCAGTTATGATCCATGTATGATCATAACAAACATCTAACAGCAACAATGGAATCACACAACAGCAGGAAAGTAGCAGGAATTGAAGAACAGAATTTGGCGGGAAAACTCGAATTTGAAATTTTATTGAAGAATCAGTTACAAAAGGTAGTTACAAGCTTCTAACTAACTAACTGACTCAAGAGTTTGTCAGACTCTTGAGTAGTTAGGTGAAAAGGAGGGAAAAAGGGAAAGGAGAATTTAAGAACTATGTGTTTACAAAATTTAAGCTACAAATCACAAATGAAGTACAAGCTGGGTATTTATAGGCAAGATAGGAGATTCTGTTGGAGTTTGTGACGTGTTCGTGCCAATCATGGCTTGACACGTGGAGGAATTCTGCAAATCCACTTTGAAGGTGATGAACTTGAATTGGGGGTTTTTGATTCAATGGATGATATGTTAATTAGATTGCACCATTGGATTCGTCTTCCAAAATTAAGCAACTTTTGTGTTTTGATCATCTCTTGAAACGGCTTAAATCTCAAACCCGTTCCTGGTAAATATTTTTGTTGAAGGAGAAGGACACGTGGCATCTTCTTATTGGTTGAGAAAGAGAGTTGCGGATTGCACTGTTATGATTTGGCAATAAATGAGGCGGCTGTGAGTGGATATTTAATACTTGATCCGTGTGAACTCTTTCCTCTCTTCTCATTGGTTACTTTCTTTAACACATGGATTAAACTTGCAATACTTTCCCAAGTTGGCAGATTTGGTCCTTCTTCTTGGCAGTTTGCTATTTAAGGCCAGAATCTTCATTCCTTTGTCATTTTTGGTCCTTTAACTTTGATTCTTCAACAAAATGGCCCTTTGACTTGAGTTGACTTTGTAGTTGACCAATTTTGACTTGAATCTTGACTTTTCATTATTTGCACTTTAAGTCCTTCAACTTTCACAAATTGTCAAGATAGGTCCTTGAACTTCAAAGTCTTGTCACTTTTGATCCTCTTTTGTCTTTTTCATCCATTTGAGCTTGGTTTTTCCTTGTTTGCTTGAAATTGTATCCTTTTACCTACATAAGAGCACACAAACACAAACATACCACATAACACTGCTTTTTACAAGATAAATGGGTATTTTGTTTCATGTTTTAGGGTTATTTGTTGATAAAAGGATATGAGTTTAAGCTCATATCAATTGTCAATCCCGATGGATCCACCCACAACATTCGCGCTTAGCGCAAAGCATACGGGACAATTAACGGTTCATGATCAAGAGAGGAAAGTTAAAGCTATTAACTATAAGCAATAATATCAATGAAAACTGTTGGAAAGCATACAAGTCTGAATAGCATACAAGTTCTGGATAGCATACAGTTTTTTAAATGGATGTGTTCCACCATGTAAAATCTCACCCCGCGTTTAGAAACAATGTACAAGTAGTAAAAGGGGCTATGAACTCACCTTAGCTACGAGGTGAATCAATATGGAACTTGAGGGCTGAGTAGTAACAACAGGCAATCAAGAAACTTTAAGTCATCCAAGACCTACGATGATGGGGCGCGAAAACTTATAAGATACAAAATAACGTTTAGAAAACGCTTTGGTTACTATTAGTACATAAACCATCTTACAACTCGCAAGGCATTGCAACCTATTTACTCGAATCAATTTTGACTTAAAAACACTACTTACCCACTGTATGATCATGTTTATAAACATTAACAATGCTCATCAAACCCATAAGTAGCAAACACTTGTACACTTTGAGTCGAAAATTAACGTTAACAAATTGGCTGCACTAAATTTTCAGAAACATGCTGTTAAGATTGTATCATATCTAGAGTTTTATAATAGCTATAAACTCAAACTTTATGGCCCTGGAAATATAAAATTATTACCTTTTCAAATCTTTAAGAAACACTATCAAAGCTATTACCAATAAACGGTAAATGCAGTTTTAGTGCAGACTACTCAGATTTGACTTTCGACAAAAATTTGCATAAAACCATTTTGACCATCATTTACATTCCGTAAAAAATTTTAACTTTAAACCAACTGGAAATGTTCACATTTGACCTATTTTATTGTAATAAGTCATAAAAATACCCACTTTGGCCTTTTATACTTTGACCCCAAACACAAATTTGGCGCACATGTCGGTATTGACTAGTTTTGATAAAAAGATCATATTTTACTCATCCGGACACTTCCAAAAACCACCCAACTCACTAATTTTACTATACAACCAAGGCTATTCAAAAATCAAGAAAGTTGCAGGTCTTATTTACAGAAAAAAATTCATGAATAGCTGTAGCAATCTGCTATCATTCTTAACCTCATTTTTGACACTAAAATTTACTTCTAGCATCACCTAAAAACTTGCACACCCTAAGCAATGCCTCTACAAGTACACAAGACCTATCATGATCATAATACCACCTTGACATCAGTAGCATATGGTCTAAATACAAAAATCTCAATTTCATAATCAAAGTATTTAATCAAATAGAAAACAAAGCAATACAATGGTGCCAAGAGTACCTTAGTACAAGTGTGACGGATATGAGAACCGGACTGTAGATGGCAATGGGAAATACTCTAAGGGCTACCCGCAACCTACAATAGTGATCACGACCCTTAAGTATACGTTTTATAAAAATATAAAACAATTGTATCAAAATATTTTGTAAAAATGTAATATGTATATAACTTGCACAACCAACCGAGTTTAAGTATGGTCATGACCTTCATGACATACAACCTGTATAAAAATGAATAAAACGATAGTCTAAGGTCTCAAATCAAGTAACCCAAGTGATTTGCACCTAAAAACACCAACAATTTATTTAACCGTAGGCGTAAAGTCACATTTTCTGGTATAGCTATTTTGTAAAGGGCATAGCTCCCAATCCATAAGTCTAATAACGATGGGGTTTTCTCAACTGGAACGGGTATCTCATGGGGCTTCCAGAATGTCCAAACATTTGATCTAAGAGTTTACGAAACTTTTTAAAAGTCCAAAACACTAACAGCCTTACCGTAAGCACCTAATAGTCAAACTGCACTAGTCAAACTTGGGGCAAAATAACCCGTTAACCTATAAGGTTTAAGGGTCTGATATTTCCACCATTCGAAAGCCTCAAGACTCTAATTTCGGCCCATACCAACCACGAGTAAATAGCTAATACCAATTGTCGGGAAAATTGCATTCTTTGAAGGTTACGAAATCAGAATTTAGGTTTTCGAACTCGGGTTTACCGTTTTGGTCATAAATTACAAACCGTGATAGCAATCGATGCGAGGTCAGTGGCGTTTGTTAGGTTATAATGTATACTAACTCAAATTGTGTTAAAAGATCAATAATATGGCCCATGACCTGTAGAAAATAGCTATATAAATCTGTTGGGTCAGATTGGGTTCACAACCGTAAATCGGTCATAACTCACTCATCCGAAGGAGTTGATCGCCCATCCAACTCGCTACTAACATGTAAAAGGGTCAATGAATCTATCTAAGTGATAAAAACACAGCCTATAGTGGGAAAATATGTGAGTTTTGAGCTCACAAACCTGCTGTCCGAATTTTGGTTATTAAAACTACTATGCCTAACCACTCTAATCCCTTCCAAACAATCAAAATTGCATTCTACACTAACTAACATCAATCAAAGCATCTTAATCAATAACATGTATGGTGAAATCAATACTTGGACAAAACCAAAAAATTATAACAAGGGTTCTAACAAAAATTATCAATGCCTAAACCCTAATAACACAATACAAACCTATTGGAATGATCAAAATTCCAAAACCTCCAATTCTCATAATTCTTGATTTTTATAAAATCAAATGCATGGATGATATTTGAGTGAGGTTTTAACAAGGATTGATGAAGGATGGTTTTGGTGTAGTTTAATTGAACAATAATTGAAAATTGTTTTGATGATGGTGATGATCATGGTGTTGTTCGTTCCTCAAAAGAGAGAAAACGTGGATGTTTTTTTTGTTAATAAATTTGTCTGATGTTTTTTTGTGAGAGATGCTGGACGAAACAAAGGAAAAGAAGGGGATGGGCTTTTTGGCCCATCTACCAATCTTACATATAATTTAGCCCAAAATGTAATTTAGTTCTAGCCCGACTTAAATTCCTAAAACGCTAATCGTTCCGACTCGGTGCAAGTTATAATACGAAAATGAAATATTTAAAGAAACATAATATTTTGACTTCATAAAGTCTAGATATTTAGCCATCGGTTCTCGTTTCGTCGATTCGGGTAAACATTTTGTAAAACGCGCGCGGGTGCTTTTAAATCAAAATTTTTGATTTAAATAAATACGGAAAAATAAAATAAAATTTTATAATTCCGAATAAAGTATTATCAATAATAAGAAAAATACTTAAAATATAATTTATTAAAATTATCAAGATCTTAGGATTTACGTATGAAGAATACAAGAAAATGTAACATGTTGTAAATTTCAAGAAGTATGAATAAACGAATATAATAATACCGAGAAAATGCGAGTTCTCACAGTCGACCCCCCTAAAGGAACTCTGGTCCCTCAGAGTTCAACTTGAGACGGAAGAAGATGCAAACAAAAGGGGATACCTAGTTTAGAACTTATTCTTCGCGTCCCTAGGTAATTTCTACACCACGAGTAACCTTAACAAATGGAATCCGACTACGCTTCAGTTTCTTAACTCCTTTTTGAATTTATATCAAACTCAGATAAAAATAGTAACCTTTCGGTATGAAGAAATATAAAGAGATGGAGTGTGCACGAGATTTGCTTAAACGGAGAAGATGCGCTAGAACGAGTTAAGATTGAAATCGACAAAGAATCACAAATCGCGCAAACTGTAAAACATGACAATCTAATTACAAGAGGAATAAAAGAGAAAAATGAATTACATACGAACATTAAAATACAAGTTGTCACAATTATCTGTCTAGGATTTGATATTACTTTCCAACTCAGCTTAAGTATTTTCTTGATAAGGATTTCAAAGTAAAAGTAACTTAGTTCAAATAATTATTTCAATCAGCTTAAAAGCTTTTTGATGACTGTATGAAATTATTGTTAAAACTTAGGTTTATCGTTATCATTAGATAAAAAAATCAAATTTACAAATTATTTAGAATCATTGATAGAAATTATAACTTAAATTGATAATTTCATTAGATTGAAATTAAAGTATAATACAATCAAATATTTTAAAAGATGAAGCTTGACACCCTTTTTAAATATTAGTTCATAATCTACCAAAGAGGATGTATAGATTCGACATTTAACTTGTAACAGACATTTTGGTAATTTAAACACTTGATAAAGTGTGTAAAATGTTCTTAAAAATTTATAATAATTTTTAGTCCAAGAAGGTGTTTGATGCATCAAATGATAAACCTGTGACATGTTTTGGTTTTCAAAAGGTGACAATATAATAAACGAGTATGAAATGAATAATAATCAACAATTAGTATGCGAGCAATAAAGCGAGAGGATAAACGTAATTTGTACCAATTCTTAACGAACATGATAGAGTAAATACGTCTATGATAAGAAAATAAGAAATCGAAGGATTTAGCAAGATTAATTCATGAGCGTGGTTGGGGTCACCAACAACGGCTTATTAAGTTCTCGATGGTCGATACACGATCGAAAGAGAAAAGCCACACAATAAATTTTCGAATCAAGAAAAATCTTAAGAAGTCACTTGAGAGGTAATTCCAGTAAAATGAGCAACATTAGCAATGAGAGAGCGAAGTCATCACATGGTTCACATGAATGAATTTCAAGACGATAGAGTCTAACACACATCATGACAAATACACGAAATTATCGTTCACATTCAGTCATAAATCATTATCCGCGTCCAGAGACGTTTCGAAGTTCTACCAAAATAGATAGAGAAGGTTGGTCAATGCAGAAGCATAAAAACGTTGAAACTTTCAAGTCTGGTATCAATGGTAAGAAAATTAGACGAGTGGTAACAAGAATTATATCACGGGGGAAGATGAGGTAACAAGTAGAACAAAGATCGTTGAGTAAAGAAATATGTGCTTGTAGGCATGTAATTTGTTCAAGAAGAGATAAAGAAACATATGCATATATCATGAACGAGTGCTACTCACAAAATATATAAAAGTTTTCAAAACTTCGTTTTATCTAGCTTTTTCTGAATCACAAGTAAAAAGTTGGTTCTTAGACAATTTTTTTTTAAGGCGACTACTATTCGGCCTCGCATGGCTCCTTCTAAATTACGCATAGGTGATCAAGTCATGCATAATTTAGGACTAGCAATGCGATGCACAGTTTTGTCAAACCAGTATTACATGTCATATATTTAAAATATATATATGGTACCAAAAATAGAAATCAGAATTTTTTATGAAACTTTTCACAAGTAAGTAATTCTCTTGGTATTTAAATCAACACCTTTAATGTTACATGAATTCTTTTATAAGATCAAGGTAAAATAATTTGTGAAAATACCTCGTAAAACAATATTACTTGACGTTATAAAGTAACATTCAAGTATTTTATAAAGTCAAAGTAGAACAATTTGTAAAATGATTTGCAAACAATACGAGTTTGAGTTTATATGACGACATTATAGCAATGTATAAATAGCAAGTAGGTTACACGAGGGTAGTAAAGGGTAATTAATACGAAATCGATGAATGGTTACAAGGTGATAAGGTTTCAAAATCTTTAGCCGGAATCGCAATGAGACACGTGTCAAAATGATAACGAACGATGTGAAAACAAGAACTTCAAATCTCGACCCAAATCAGTGGTACGATGAGAGAAAAGAAAGATAATATAAAATGACAAATAAGTCATATATAAAAGAAAGAAAAAAAAAGGAATTCCGTATGTGTTCACATCGTAACTAATTGACATAAAAATGTACAACTTTTGACAAAATTATAGCTCACCATCGGTTTATCTAAACACTGGGTTTCAAAAGTTCACGATATATGTATGTATAACTCGTACCCAAAGTTACTATTTTTAAACGTCTTCAAACTTAACTAATGTTGTTAGTTGTAAAATATCATTTGTTAAAGTTTTACAAGCTCAAACAAACTCAAAAACGCATAAAAACCATATTTCAAAATTCTATCAGCTTTGACTCCTTTTTTTAGTCAACTTAGACTTTTAGGTTTAACCCGATCAATTAACCCGTAAAATGACATTTTCAAGACTCGGAGTTTAAAGTAATTTAGTGTAAACAATGTTTCGATCAACTTTCTATTTCTACTCAAGATCTGAAACCGAACGTAAAATGACCAAAATGCCCCTGCACGTTCTGCGCAGGTTTGACTATATTATCTTAAAAAGCAGGTTTTTATTTTTAAGATTCGACCCATTTATACTAGTTTTCGGACTTGGTTACCTATGCGGTAAAGGTAAAACGGCATTTTAAACAACTTTTTAGTTTTACCCGAGACTCGAAACGGACCCCAAATAGGCGAAAACGTCTTCGTATCACATCTGTCAACAAAATGATATTTTTAGAAAACGCAGACTTTATTAGAAAAAAAACCCATAAATATTCAGTTTCGACACTAGTTCCTTCGCGATAGACGTAAAACGACATTTCAGACAACTTTCGTGTTTCGGCTGAAAGCCGAAACGGATCAGAAATTTACGATTCTACCCCCTGCAGTTCTGCATCAGCAATAATTTCCATATACGCAGAAAATAAGTTCTTAAATTTTACAAATTTCAAATGAGCGTAATTAATTTTATGTCTAAACGAATGTATCAACAAATATAAACATATTTTTAAGTCTGAACTTTATAAAAATTTATTCTCGACACCGTTAAATTACCTGTAGATTTTCTGCAGAAAGTATATTTTTTTTTACACCTTGAAATTTAATCAAACTTCATAATGACCCGGAATTTATGTACACACATGACTTGTGGATCCATAAAGACGAAAGAAAATAGATTATATAATTAAACATATAAAGAAAAACATAATATAAATTTGGTTTATGAATACCAACCATAATCTAAGAAATCAAAACTGCGCATGACATCCGTGTCTTCGATTGCAAGATGCAAGGTAGGAAGGTCTCTTGGCGGCGCGGTTTTCCAAAAACACAAAGCATACCAAGAAAGAAATGGAACATTAAGGATTCACACTCCCGGGCGAGGAGGTTAATTAAAAAGGGAAGGATACAAGTTCATAGAAGTAAAATCGTATTCCAAACAAGCACCACGTTATATCATAGGATATGAATTACAAGATGACGATGGTGTTTCCAAGATACAAACGAACGTTGTAAATCGAAGTCGAAACGTAGAATGGTCAACGAAATAATATTTAATTGATATACGAGTGCCGTGTAAGATGGTGACGTAAAAGTCACTCACGGTTACGAAAACTCACGATATTATTCTGCACGGATTTTAAAGAATGCTTTGAGATGTGCGACTCACACGATGTCCTTTAGTATTTTTCGGAGACACGTTAAGCTACACAAATGGTCTACAGACTAATTTTCAAGGCATCCAATCACAGATGGTCGAAAAACAATTTGGATATCTAAATAGATATCTTAAAGAGGTTTAACCGTGGAACTAACGCACAGGGTAGTAAAATGGAAAATCGGAAGTTTCATTGAAAGCAACACTTCTTAATCCCAAACAATGGTATTACAAGAATACGCACAACTTGTAACAGTGAGTCGAGAAAAGCAAGCGGTTCAAAACGAACGAGCATACGAAGTATCATGCATAGATGAAATAGAAACAGTAATCACAAAAGTGAGTATTAAAACTCAGCGGCATACACGCTCCGAATACAAGTATGTAATGCCATAACAATTTAAAATTATGGTAACAAGATCAATTCATAAGAATAAGAATTCAAGAAATACAGTAAGGGCAAATATAATCACAGTAATATCCAATGATAATTCATTAAGCACAAAGGCTGTGAAAAGAGATAATAATTATTGTCGTTACGGTAATGTAATATTTCAAAATGTAATCAGGAAATGAAATACTACAGCGATAATTAAAGTAAATAATAAGGATTAGAGAGTTACCCGCGCAGATATCAAACAACAACGGCAGATTCTGTGTTTGACACTTAGAAACATGAAATATTTGAACTTTTCGGTTATAGACTAAGTTTTGAAAAATGACTTAGTTCCCTATAACTATCGCTCTGATACCAATCTGTGAGACCCCCGAAATCAGGTACGGAACAACTAGGCAGCAAGGGGGCGCCACGTCATGGTACAAGAAACAATGAGATATTATTGACATAAAGTTGACGTAACAAAAATTTATACATTAAATCATAAAGAATCAGAGTTTTTAAATAAAGGTCCCATATTTTTAAAAGCGGAAATGTATAATTTAATTATGGTTTTGTAACTTATAGTTACAAAGAGTACATGATAAACTTCTAATAGTTTTTAGATAAACCAAAGTTTAAGTACACACAAAAATCTCCAAGCTGCGATAATATCCTGCGGGCTCCCATCCAAGCAAAGCTAAGTATTAATACCTTAGATTAAACATGTAAAATTGTCAACATAAAGTTGAGTGATATTCATAGGTTTAGCAGTAAATATGTGGAACACAAGCATTCATTTGTAAAACAAGTAAATAGAGAAAATGGTTATGATCATTAACCATAGTCCGAAACCAATATTATTGTTGTTTAGTTCATGAACCGAAGCTTAACTCAAAGTAAGTTCCTCTAAGGAGTATTAAGCCTAAATACTCAAGTATAAACAAATGTAAGTGCGTCAAGGTAATCGGGACGGGGATTGTCAATCCCGATGGATCCACCACAACATTCGCGTTTAGCGCAAAGCATACGGGACAATTAACGGTTCATGATTAAGAGAGGAAACTTAAGGCTATTAACTATAAGCAATAATATCAATGAAAACTGTTGGAAAGCATACAAGTCTGAATAGCATACAAGTTCTGGATAGCATACAGTTTTTTTAAATGGATGTGTTCCACCATGTAAAACCTCACCCCGCGTTTAGAAACAATGTACAAGTAGTAAAAGGGGCTATGAACTCACCTTAGCTACGAGGTGAATCAATATGGAACTTGAGGGCTGAGTAGTAACAACAAGCAATCAAGAAACTTTAAGTCTTCCAAGACCTACGATGACGGGGCGCGAAAACTTATAAGATACAAAATAACGTTTAGAAAACGCTTTGGTTACTATTAGTACATAAACCATCTTATAACTCGCAAGGCATTACAACCTATTGACTCGAATCAATTTTGACTTAAAAACACTACTTACCCACTGTATGATCATGTTTATAAACATTAACAATGCTCATCAAACCCATAAGTAGCAAACACTTGTACACTTTGAGTCGAAAATTAACGTTAACAAATTGGTTGCACTAAATTTTCAGAAACATGATGTAAAGATTGTATCATATCTAGAGTTTTATAATAGCTATAAACTCAAACTTTATGGCCCTGGAAATATAAAATTATTACCTTTTCAAATCTTTAAGAAACACTATCAAAGCTATTACCAATAAACGGTAAATGCAGTTTTAGTGCAGACTACTCAGATTTGACTTTCGACAAAAATTTGCATAAAACCATTTTGACCATCATTTACATTCCGTAAAAAAGTTTAACTTGAAACCAATTGGAAATATTCACGTTTGACCTATTTTATTGTAATAAGTCATAAAAATACCCACTTTGGCCTTTTATACTTTGACCCCAGACACAAATTTGGCGCACATGTCGGTATTGACTAGTTTTGATAAAAAGATCATATTTTACTCATCCGGACACTTCCAAAAACCACCCAACTCACTAATTGTACTATACAACCAAGTCTATTCAAAAATCAAGAAAGTTTCAGGTCTTATTTACAGAAAAATTTCATGAATGGCTGTAGCAATCTGCTATTATTCTTAACCTCATTTTTGACACTAAAATTTACTTCTAACATCACCTAAAAACTTGCACACCCTAAGCAATGCCTCTACAAGTACACAAGACCTATCATGATCATAATACCACCTTGACATCAGTAGCATATGGTCTAAATACAAAAACCCCAATTTCATAATCAAAGTATTTAATCAAATAGAAATCAAAGCAATACAATGGTGCCAAGAGTACCTTAGTACAAGTGTGACGGATATGAGAACCGGGCTGTAGATGGCAATGGGAAATACTCTAAGGGCTACCCGCAACCTACAAGAGTGATCACGACCCTTAAGTATGCGTTTTATAAAAATATAAAACAATTGTATCAAAATATTTTGTAAAAATGTAATATGTATATAACTTGCACAACCAACCGAGTTTAAGTATGGTCATGACCTTCATGACATACAACCTGTATAAAAATGAATAAAACGATAGTCTAAGGTCTCAAATCAAGTAACCCAAGTGATTTGCACCTAAAAACACCAACAACTTATTTAACCGTAGGCGTAAAGTCACATTTTCTGGTATAGCTGTTTTGTAAAGGGCATAGCTCCCAATCCATAAGTCTAATAACGATGGGATTTTCTCAACTGGAACTGGTATCTCATGGGGCTTCCAGAATGTCCAAACATTTGATCTAAGAGTTTACGAAACTTTTTAAAAGTCCAAAACACTAACAGCCTTACCGTAAGCACCTAATAGTCAAACTGCACTAGTCAAACTTGGGGCAAAATAACCCGTTAACCTATAAGGTTTAAGGGTCTGAGATTTCCGCCATTGGAAAGCCTCAAGACTCTAATTTCGGCCCATACCAACCACGAGTAAATAGCTAATACCAGTTGTCGGGAAAATTGCATTCTTTGAAGGTTACGAAATCAGAATTTAGGTTTTCGAACTCGGGTTTACCGTTTTGGTCATAAATTACAAACCGTGATAGCAATCGATGCGAGGTCAGCGGTGTTTGTTAGGTTATAATGTATACTAACTCAAATTGTGTTAAAAGATCAATTATATGGCCCATGACCTGTAGAAAATAGCTATACAAATCTGTTGGGTCAGATTGGGTTCACAACCATAAATCGGTCATAACTCACTCATCCGGAGGAGTTGATCGCCCATCCAACTCGCTACTAACATGTAAAAGGGTCAATGAATCTATCTAAGTGATAAAAACACAGCCTATAGTGGGAAAATATGTGAGTTTTGAGATCACAAACCTGCTGTCCGAATTTTGGTTATTAAAACTACTATGCCTAACCACTCTAATCCCTTCCAAACAATCAAAATTGCATTCTACACTAACTAACATCAATCAAAGCATCTTAATCAATAACATGTATGGTAAAATCAATACTTGGACAAAACCAAAAAATTATAACAAGGGTTCTAACAAAAATTATCAATGCCTAAACCCTAATAACACAATACAAACCTATTGGAATGATCAAAATCCCAAAACCTCCAATTCTCATAATTCTTGATTTTTATAAAATCAAATGCATGGATGATATTTGAGTGAGGTTTTAACAAGGATTGATGAAGGATGATTTTGGTGTAGTTTAATTGAACAATAATTGAAAATTGTTTTGATGATGGTGATGATCATGGTGTTGTTCGTTTCTCAAAAGAGAGAAAAGGAGGATGTTTTTTTTATTAATAAATTTGTCTGATGTTTTTTTTGTGAGAGATGCTGGACGAAACAAAGGAAAAGAAGGGGATGGGCTTTTTGGCCCATCTACCAATCTTACATATAATTTAGCCCAAAATGTAATTTAGTTCTAGCCCGACTTAAATTCCTAAAACGCTAATCGTTCCGACTCGGTGCAAGTAATAATACGAAAATGAAATATTTATAGAAACATAGTATTTTGACTTCATAAAGTCTAAATATTTAGCCATCGGTTCTCGTTTCGTCGATTCGAGTAAACATTTTGTAAAACGCGCGCGGGTGCTTTTAAATCAAAATTTTTGATTTAAATAAATACGGAAAAATAAAATAAAATTTTATAATTCCGAATAAAGTATTATCAATAATAAGAAAAATACTTAAAAATATAATTTATTAAAATTATCAAGATCTCAGGATTTACGTATGAAGAATACAAGAAAATGTAACATGTTGTAAATTTCAAGAAGTATGAATAAACGAATATAACAATACCGGGAAAATGCGAGTTCTCACAATTGCCTTGCGTGCAGCAAAGGCAAACAACACAAAGCATCCTTCAAGGCCATTACTGCTCTCAGTCTCATAACTGAACCATTGCAGATACTACACATGGATTTATTTGGTCCTACCTCCATTAGGAGCATTAACCATAAACAATATTGTCTTGTGGTAACTGATGGGTATAGCAGGTTCACGTGGGTTTTCTTTCTGGCTGCCAAAAGTGAGACCTACTCAATTCTCAAGGACTTCATTACACTCATTGAAAATCAGCTATCCAAGAAGGTGAAAGGTATCCGATGTGACAATGGAACAGAATTCAAAAATGCAGATCTCATATCACTCTGCAATTCCAAAGGTATCAAAAGAGATTATAGTGCTGCAAGGACTCCTCAACAGAATGGTGTTGCAGAAAGGAAGAACAGGACACTCATAGAAGCTGCGAGAATCATGCTTGCAGACTCCAAGCTTCCTACTATGTTTTGGACAGAAACTATCAATACTGCAAGTTATGTGTTGAATAGGGTTTCAATTACCAATCCACACAAGAAGACTCTCTATGAGCTACTCACAGCTAAAGTACCTAGCATTGCTCATTTGAAACCATTTGGTTGTCCTGTCACCATTCTGAATACTAGTGACTATTTGGGGAAACTTGATGGCAAGGCAGATGAAGGATACATAGTGGGATATTCAACTTACTCTCGGGCCTATCGTGTCTATAATCTCCATGCCAAGCGTATCATAAAAACTATTAATCTCAGGTACTTTGAGGAGAAGAAAAACATTCAAGGCAAAGGTCCTGAATGGTATTTTCATCTTGATTATCTTAGTGACTCATTGGGATATTTTCGTTTCAAAACTAACCAAGATGCAGGTCCACAAGTGTTTGTAACTTCTAGTGCAGGTGCTCATTCTAGTTTTTCAGACTCAGATGAGGAGGATGATATTTTTGTTGTTCCATCCTATTCCACCATAGTCTATCCAAATACCAATGCTACTCCTAGTGATGCTTCTCCATTAGACATTATGGACTCACAAGGAGCTCTTGAAACATTGCTCAAGCAACAACAAGATGCTACTACAACAGCTGCTCAAGGAGGCTTTGAGTTTCCCTTGAGTACCCCTATTGTCCAAGTTACTCCTAGTGCTCCAAATTTTACTCCTAGTGCAAGTTTAACACCTATTGGTAGTCCGGTTAGTGATACAACCTCCTCCACTAGATTCTCTGGTCCTCCTGACCTGGGAAACTACCAAAAGAAGACTTCTACTAAGCTGGATGATATTCACAAGCAACCAATAGATGACATCTTCAACTCTGCTTCATATGATGATGAAATTGTTGGGGATCTTAATAACTTGGCACCAGAAGTGGATGTAGCTCCTAATCATGTTCAGTAGATGCATAAAGACCATCCTACCACTCAAATCATTGGAGATCCTGGTTTTACTGTCAAGACTCGCCGCATGCATAAGAAAGCAACGTCTGATCATCATGCTCTTGTGAGCTATATTGAAGATCAAAAGCGTAATAATCACACGGACTTTCTTCACAGTTTGTTTGCTTGTTTTCTTTCTCAGGTGGAACCTAGGTCAGTCTCACATGCTCTTAAGGATCCAAGTTGGGTGGAGGCTATGCAGGAGGAGATGCAGCAGTTCTTGTTTTAGAATGTTTGGATCCTAGTTGACTTACCAGATGGAAAGACAGCAATTGGTACCAAATGGATTCTCAAAAACAAGAAAGATGCAAGGGGTATTGTGGTGAGAAATAAGGCTAGGTTGGTTGCGCAGGGTCACACACAACTTGAAGGCATTGACTATACTGAAGTTTTTGATCCTGTTGCTAGGATTGAGGCCATTCGTCTGTTTTTGGCTTTTGCTTCTTATGTTGGCTTTACGGTTTTTCAGATGGATGTCAAGAGTGCATTTCTCTATGGCAAGATTGATGAGGAAGTTTATGTCACTCAACCTAAGGGCTTTGTGGATCCACTTCATCCCAAGAAAGTTTACAAGGTGGTCAAAGCTCTATATGGACTTCATCAGGCTCCTAGAGCTTGGTATGAGCGTCTTTCCACTTTCTTGTTGAAACACGGCTACAAAAGAGGCACTATTGACAAAACACTGTTCCTTAAAAGGAATACCAAGGACATCATCCTAGTTCAAGTGTACGTGGATGATATTATCTTCGGCTCTACTAAGAAGGAATGGTGTGATGACTTTGAACAGCTAATGAAAGGCGAATTTCAAATGAGTGCCATGGGCGAACTTACATTCTTCCTTGGTCTTCAAGTCAAGCAACAGTCAGATGGTATCTTCATAAGTCAAGACAAGTATGTTCATGAGATTCTTCAGAAGTTTGATGTGGAACCTCTCAGACCAGCAACAACACCTTATGAAGACACTAAAGTCAAACTCAAGAATGAGCCAGATCCTCTGGTAAATGTTCACATGTACAAGTCAATGATTGGCTCACTCGTGTATTTGACTGCATCACGTCCGGACATTATGTTTGCAGTAAGTGCTTGCTCTAGAAATCAGGTAGCTCCCACCGTATCCAACTTGAATGCAGTTAAGAAAATCTTCAAGTATATCAAGGCTCAACCCAAGCTAGGCTTGTGGTATCCTAGGGAATCACCTTTTGTTCTTGAAGCCTATAGTGATAGTGACTATGCAGGTGCTAATAATGACAGGAAGTCTACTACTGGTGGTTGTCAGTTTTTGGGTCGAAGACTTATCTCATGGCAATGTAAGAAACAGAAAATAGTAGCTACTTCTTAAAAAGAAGCTGAATACGTAGCTGCTGCTAGTTGTTGTGGACAAGTCTTGTGGATACAAAATCAGATGTTGGATTATGGGTTCAACTTCATGAACACCAAAATTTTCATCGACAATCAAAGCACTATCTGCATTGTGAAGAATCATGTTTTTCATCAACGAACAAAACATATTAAGATTAGGCACCACTTTATACGAGATGCCAATGAGAAGAAGTTGATACAGGTTCTTAAAGTACATACGGATGATAATGTTGCTGATTTATTGACTAAAGCCTTTGATGGTCCGCGATTCAACCACTTGGTGGTTCACATTGGAATGGTCAATCCTTGAGGTCTAAGATTGAGGGGAGGCTAAGCCTAAGGGGAGGCTTAGTGTGCATATTTCATTGCACAATCTAACTTATGGTATTTTCTAACAACAGTTTTCATGGGTATTTGCGGTGTGTGCTACTTCTAGTGGAAGATTTTGGTTACTCCTAGTGGATGTATTCAGCTCCTAGTAGGTACAAACCCTTCTAGTACACTCATGGTTGGCTTCTAGTATTGTTTTTGGGTCACTGTTCACTTCGTTGACTTTCATTGACCACTTTGTGCTCCTAGTGTTGACTTTTACGCGTTTTGACTTTTAGTCAACGTAAGTTACTTCTGGTATCTATCTTTTTATTTATCTTTGGTAACTGGGATTTGCAAATAATGGTTAAGGGGCAAGTGGTTACTCTTGCATTAATTACTCAATTTTGAAAGGGCAACCCCCTTAATTAGGGGTCAATGAACAGTTTTATGACCATTATTTATGGTCAAATCCCTCAATTGACTCATTCATCCTAACCATACACACAAACATACGCTCCTACTCTTTCCTTCTTCAATCAATCATCTTCCATTACTTCAATCATCAACAATGGCTGCTCTCCAGTACAAACCTGATCATAACAAGGTGGCCTATCTTGGCGAGGGTCCTAAACGAGAAGAGTTCACAGATATCCTGGAATACACTGAGGCTTCCAATCTAAGGTATGCTTTTACGGTTTGCCCTACTGTGTATGATAGTGTTATTCGTCTGTTCTGGGCAACTGCCCATCTAGTTGATGTTTTGGGACGCTCACTAGAGCTCCATGCTACCATAGATGGTCGCTCATATGTGGTGTCTGAGGCATCTATTAGATCTACTCTTCATCTCCAGGATGAAGGTGGCATTGTCTCTATCCCCAATTCAAAAGTATTGGATGGGATGGCTGCTCTAGGCTATAATCATGGGGGGAAGTTTAACTTCCAGAAAAATAGGTTTTCCCCCCAATAGAAGCTTCTGTTTCACTTCTTGATTCATTGCTTGAGTCCAAAGTCTGGGAGTTGGGATGGATTTCCCATCCTCCTTGCTACTTGTTTGATTTGTATTGCACAGGGTCGTGTGTTTAACTTTTCTCGTTACTTGTTTGATGGAATGATTTGCAACCTTAGTAGTACTGCCTTTAGGAAGAAGTTTTTGATGTACCCTAGGTTTTTGCAGCAGGTTCTTATGTGCCTACCTAGAAATAGGGAGGAATATGAGACCCCAAAGCTTAGTTCTAAGGTGTATTCGAATATGGCACTTGGTTTTAAGGGTCTTTGGAGGCCTCTTACTGATGTTATGCTGAGCCTTGCCCAAGGGGATCCTAATGTGACTCCTCCGGCTGATGAAGCCGAGGAGGACCTTCCATTGGAGGATGATCCTATGGAGGAGGAGCATCATGCTACTGGTGTGCCTCATGTGGAGGTAGAGGACCCAGCTAGAGAGGTGGTGGTAGAAATGTCATCCACCTTAAAGGCTGCCCCCTCTTCTCGTCCACATAAGTCCCCATTTGTTGATACTCCCCCTTCTAGTCCAGCTCTGCATTCTGTTGAGAAGCCATCTAGCTCTCATGCTCATGTAGATGACCCATTTGTTGCTTCTGGTCCCAATGATGCTTCTCCCAGGCCAAGTCCTCTTGGTAGGGAAGCTGAGGAACCTGTTACTTTAACTTCTTTGCTAGCTCTTATGCACAGGTACTAAGCACGGGTTGTTTCTTTGGAAGATGATCTTAATCAGCATCGCAAGCTCACACGGGACTTTGTGCTACTGTTGGCGGACAGGATTAAAGCATTGGAGACACAACTAAGGCGCCAAAAGAAGAGAGTTGTGCTTTCTGATTCTGATGAGGATGTTGAGGAGGATGGGCTGACTATTTTAGCCAGAGTTGCCTTTGCTGATAAGCCGAGTGATGATTTGCCTGCTCCTCCTAGTCCTTCATCCATTCCTAAGTCTGCTGATCCAAAGCCAATGGATGCTTCTTGATACAAATATTTTGCTAGGTTCAATTTTACTCTCGATATCCTCTCGAATTGATCTAGGTCTTAAGTGGAATGATTGTTCTTGGTTACTAAAGAAAAGGGTTTTGGTTTTCTAATCTAATAAAAAGTGGAAATGAAAATTTAAACCAAAGACAATTAATTTAATGGTGATTACTAAAAACTTGTATTAAACTTAAGATTAAGATCAAGATTAAAAATTAAAATTGAAATTTAAACAAACAATCATAAAGAAACAATAAGGTAGACAAACAGTAATCTAAAGGAAATACTTGATTCGGAATTTTTAAACCTTGATTCGGAACTTGCTCATGCGGAACTTATTGATTCGGAAGTAACTATTCATTCATTCGGAACATGCTCATTCGGAACCTTCCGAATGAAGGTTGTTGATTTGGAAGTTTTGAAACTTCCGAATGAAGGACTGGTTCGGAACTTGCTGATTCGGAAATAACTTGTTCGGAACTTTATGACTGATTCGGAATCTTCCGGATGAATAGGTTGATTCGGAACTTCTTCTTGATTCGGAAGTTTGAGACTTCCGAATGAAAGTGTCTTGATTCGGAACTTAAAGACTTATTCGGAACTTTCCGAATGAAAGCTTCATTCGGAACTTTTTAGCTGATTCGGAAGTTTTGAATCCCAGATACAGTAGCAGAATAACGAAGAACACGGAACAAAAACTTTAATCAAAATCAAATCAAATACTTAAAAAGGATTTACCAAATTAAACACAAATCATTTAGACACTATAAGCAACAAATCCCACTAATAAAAACACAAATCCAAACAACTTTTGAAGATCAAATCAAGAAAATAAAAACTTAGAAACTTGAAGATAAAGATGAAGATGAACAAGATTAAATGGAAAGATTAAACAAAAGCTTTGTATTGAATGATTAATGTTTTGACAAGATAAACCAAAGATTGAAATTACAAGATTGGAAAGACAAAGATAAAAATCACCAATCACCCTAGTGGTGATGGTGTTCTACGAACCAGGAAGAAAAAGTGGGGAAGAAGAGAAAAATAAAGCTAGCTTAAAATGTGTGAGGGGAAGGCTATTTATAGTCTTGTCCTTTGGTTGGTGAGTGGGCTTTCTCCCGTTCTTCTTGTCTTTTCGTCTTTTCAGAAAAGTTTCCGTTTTCGATTCTGATTCGGGATTTGTCGTCGATTAAATTCAACTCGTCTTTTAATTTCTTCGTTTAAAGGACTTGAGTTTCTTCGACTTATATAAATCTTCCATCTTTGGTCCTTTTTCTTCGATAAATCTTCGAATAGGCCCAGTGACTTCAAATCTTTTGCATCTCTTGGACAATAGACTTTATCTTGAGTCTTTTTCTTCAGTAAAACCCGTGCAATCCCATGTTTTCTTCAATATTCATCCGGTTGGCTCTGAAAACACAATAAACACAAAAACCACGCATAATTCCAAACAAATGATATTAAATACGTGTTTTGGTCTCGTTTTAGCCCGAATTAAGTGGTAAAAGGATGGGTGTTTACACACCTATCAAATCCCCTACACTTAACCATTGCCATGCCCTCATGCAATGCTTAGTGATAAAGCAAACTTACACTTTTCCCATAATTAATCAACCTTGGCCTTATTTAAATTTTACTAAACAAAATTAAAGTACTAAAGGAAATTAAGACTTTGAAGGGAACAAAAGGATAGAAAACCATTTTCACTTGAAAATAGCTATATGGAAATAACTTGTAGAGAAATCGATGACTTACATTAGGGCTTTGGTGCTGCGAAGATTTATCACCTTCAAGTTTCACGTTCCCCAAACTAAGCTTAAAAACGAGATCATTGTTATTATAAGTTAGCAATTCAAACACTTACACACATGGCTTAATTAAATGCTTAAACTCCCTTATTCCTAGGTGTATCTCTTATATTTTATTTTTGTCTTAGAATGATCATGAAGATGCATTTTTGGACTTATTTTGATAGTTTATTAGGGCTGAAAGCAAAGTAGGACGATTTGATCAATAGTTAGCTAAAGGACAAAATCTCTTAAAACTGCTTCTCGGGATATCAAAAAGTTCATATCTTGGCATAACTTGGTTCACGATTTGAGACCTTTCTCGGGCCGATATTTGGCATGTACTTCATACTTCATATCTTCGAGAGACGTTCTTGAGATAATGGTCTTCTCATCATAATAAAGTTTCTTCACTTGGAGACTTTTGAGGGGTACTCCAACTTTGTTGACCACGACTTCATGATTATTTCTTCAATCTCTAATTGGGATTTTGAGATACAACGATCCGCCTCCTTTTCGGACTTGGATCTATTTATCCTCATACCTTGTTAGGGTCTTTTCGGATAGACTTCTCCATGATCTTTATGGGAGTTGATTGCTTTTCGTCGTGAGTCTTGATCCTTCATATTGACTTTAGGAATAATGCTTTTCACATCACTTTGGATCTTCAGCAATAAAATTGAATCCTCATGCCTTGTTAGGGCCTTTTCGGACTCGCCAATCTTCGCGCCCCGCTTCATAAGTTATGCCTTGGCTATGAACTCTTATCATTACCGAGCAACTTTTAAACGATCTTGGGCTAGAAGCTAAGTAACTTTTCAAATCGTACGACCTTACTAATTGCAGATAAATTATTAGCAAGTGATGGGAGAATAGGCAAATAATTACACCAAGTGAGCTTGCGCAAGAATACCGACTTATAATTGACTCTATCATTTCTCGTCCTCCACAATTTAAAATCTCAAGTAATGAGACTCGTGGATACTTAGCCTAATAAACCAATTAAGGTCTACATGGTTAAGGATACTAGCTAGAATAAACTTGGATAAGTCTATTCGGGTTGAGTCAAAATAAACGCAACGGGCCTAATATGTCAAAGACTTCTAAACTAGCTACACCACTTTATTAATACTTTTGACTTATTTGCGGGATATATACATATGAAAGCAACGATAAAAATTTGAAAAATACAACTAAATGGCCAAAGTTAATAAAAAATTTGAAAAATGTTGAAAAATAGGATTTTCCGGTTAATTGAAGGCATTTTCATGGAAAAGTCCACTTAAAACTTCGATAGAAGTCTCCCCTACACTTAAGATAAACATTGTCCTCAATGTTTAAGCATGTGGGAAAGGTCTCCCCTACACTTATGACATTGTGCACGTTGGTTAACTCGAGTTAAGGAAGAGACGACTAAAGTGATTAATTTCAAATGTGAGTTATGAAGAAAATTGAATCACGATAGTTGAGAGATAGAACCGGATTTCGGATAAACACGGGAGCACGGTTCTTCAAAGATTCCAAGAGTGCACTTATCCCTGTAATCACATCACCACACAAAGGCAAACACATATAGAAGTCCCCCCCCCTACACTTAGGGGATTAAAACATACAAGGATAGATACTCGGGCTGCCTCCCGAGGAGCGCTTGTTTTTGATAACCGAGTCACGAGCCTGACTCGACCCAAAACTAGTTCATGGGGAACGTGGTGAGGGATGGAATCACCTCCTTAGAGGTGTCCTCACCAAAGTACAACTTTACTCGTTGGCCATTCACCTTAAAATTTGGTCCATCAGGTTGAGCGAGCTCGAGAGTACCATATGGAAAAATTTGGGCAATGGTGAATGGGCCGGACCAACGAGATTTGAGCTTGCCCGAAAAGATTTTCAACCGAGAGTTAAAAAGTAAGACTTTGTCTCCAACATGGAACTCTCGGTTTTTGATCTTGGAGTCGTGAATGAGCTTAGTTCTTTCCTTATAGATCAAAGAATTTTCATAAGCCTCATTACGGAGTTCATTCAGCTCATTGAGTTGGATCTTGCGTAGGTCACCGGCTTTGTTTATATCAAAATTAGCCCACTTCAAGGCCCAATAAGCCTTGTGCTCCAACTCAATGGGGAGGTGGCATGCTTTCCCGTACACAAGACGATAAGGCGTACAGCCGATCGGGGTCTTGTAAGCGGTACGGAAAGCCCACAAAGCATCATCGAGTTTATCAGCCCATAAGGCACGATGCTCTCCCACAGTCCTTTCAAGAATTCGCTTCAGCCCTCGGTTGGATATTTCAGCCTGGCCATTAGTTTGTGGGTGGTAGGCTGTGGAAAGACGATGATTTACACCGTACTTAGCCATGACTCGAGCAAATTGGTCATTGCAGAAATGAGTCCCACGATCACTAATAATGGCGCGAGGCACACCGAATCTAGCGAATAGAGCCTTCAGAAAGTTACAAACCACCCTTGCGTCATTAGTAGGCAAAGCTTTGGCTTCAACACACTTTGAAACGTAGTCAACGGCTACAAGGATGTATTTGTTTCCTTTAGACGAAGGGAATGGCCCCATAAAGTCGATACCCCATACATCAAAAATTTCACACTCTTGAATAAAATTCTGAGGCATCTCGTCTTTATGTGTGATTTTGCCTTGCTTTTGGCAAACATCACATCGTTTGACCATATCGTGAGCGTCACGGTATATGGAGGGCCAATAAAATCCCGAATCAAACACTTTTTTAGCGGTGTAGTTGGGACCAAAGTGACCACCGGTGGGTCCTTTGTGGCAAGCATCAAGGATGTCCGACGCTGTCGGTCCATCAACACATCGGCGAATTATCAGATCAGCACATTGTTTGAATAGGTAAGGGTCGTCCCAAAAGTAAGTCTTGATGTCGGTAAAGAACTTCTTCTTTTGCTGGGACGTCAACCCTTCCTTGAGAATTCCACCCGCCAAGTAGTTTGCAAAGTCCGCAAACCATGGGGTTTCATTCGGCTTCGAGTTTACAGAGAATAAGGTCTCCAAAGGAAAAGAATCATTGATTTCTTTGGTCGGATGATCCCCTTGGTATGGATCCTCAAGTCTGCTAAGATGGTCCGCGGCTAAGTTTTCTGCTCCTTTTTTATCACGGATTTCGATTTTAAATTCCTGGAGCAGCAAAACCCAGCGAAGAAGTCTTGGTTTGGAATCTTGCTCTGTCAACAAGTACTTCAGCGCGGAATGATCGGTGTACACAATGGTGGTAGAAAGGACAAGATAGGGGCGGAATTTTTCAAAAGCATAGACAACAGCTAAAAGCTCTTTTTCGGTTGTCGTATAATGCAATTGTGCCCCAGTCATTGTCTTGCTAGCGTAATGGATCGGTTGGAAGTGTTTGTTCACTCTTTGTCCAAGAACCGCTCCAATAGCAAAATCACTAGCATCGCACATCAACTCAAAGGGAAGCTCCCAATTAGGGGTAACCAAGACGGGTGCCTTAGTTAGCTTATCCTTAAGGGAGTTGAAGGCTTCAAGACACTCTTTGGAAAAGATAAAAGGAGTATCTTTTTCCAAGAGGTGGGTCATCGGGCGAGCGATGTGCGAAAAATCTTTGATGAATCGACGGTAGAAGCCCGCATGACCCAGGAAACTTCTCACACCCTTCACAGTGGAAGGTGGAGGCAACTTTGCTATAACATCAACTTTAGCACGGTCAACTTCAAGACCGGCTTTCGAGATCTTATGTCCAAGCACGACGCCTTCTTTTACCATAAAATGGCATTTTTCCCAATTTAGAACTAGGCGAGTGTCTTCGCACCGCTGTAGCATACGTTCTAAATTGGCAAGGCAAGCAGAGAAGGAATCCCCGAAGACCGAGAAATCATCCATGAAGACTTCCATGGTTTGTTCAACCATGTCATGGAAGATAGCTAACATGCACCTTTGGAAAGTCCCGGGCGCATTACATAAGCCAAAAGGCATTCTTTTGTAAGCGAAAGTGCCATAGGGACAAGTGAATGTAGTCTTCTCTTGATCTTGGGGATCGATGGGTATTTGGAAATAACCCGAGAAACCATCAAGAAAGCAGTAATATTCATTACCGGCTAATCGTTCAAGCATTTGGTCCATGAAAGGTAGAGGGAAATGATCCTTTCTCGTGGCATCATTGAGTTTGCGGTAGTCTATACAAACTCTCCACCCAGTAACGAGACGAGTGGGAATCAACTCGTTGTGTTCATTGGGAACAACGGTTATTCCGCCCTTCTTGGGCACACAATGGATTGGACTAACCCATGGTGAATCCGAAATAGGGTAAATCATACCCGCATCAAGAAGTTTAATGACTTCTGTTTTGATGACTTCATGGATTTTTGGATTCACCCTTCGTTGGCTTTGAATAGTGGGCTTATAGTCGTCCTCCATGAGAATTTTGTGTGTGCAGAAGTGAGGATCAATTCCACGAATATCCGAGATTTTCCAAGCGATAGCCTTCTTATGATCTTTCAACACAGCGACAAGTCGGGCTTTCTCTTCATCCTTCAAATCCTTAGCAATGATGACTGGCGACTTCTTCTCTTCTTCGAGGAATACATACTCAAGATGGGGCGGCAACTCCTTAAGTTCTAAATCCGGAGGATTTTCGACGGGAGGCGTATTCGAAGTCGGAGTCTCGATAGCAATAATAGTGGGAGATGGAGGGGAAGGATTGTCTTCTTTGAGGAGGTTTGCAATGAAACTGAGGTCTTCATCCCAAGTGGCAGTAGAATCGTCATTGTTTTGCTTCACATCTTCCAAGGTGGCTTCCAAATCTTTCCAAAGGAAATCACTTTCTCCAAATAGAGATAGTGATGAGTCGATAGAGGAAACGGTCTCAACATTGGGAAGAGAGGTAGGAATGTTTTTACAAGCATCCTTGAAGTGTTCTTCACAAGCCTCATCAAGAACGTCAATACAATTAACACTCTCGGAAGAAGAAGGCTGTTTAGATAACTTTCCCATGTTGAAGACTACTTTATCGTCACCCACTCTCATGATAAGCTCACCGGCTTCAACATCAATGAGAGTGCGACCGGTCCTCAAGAATGGACGACCAACAATGAGTGGCACACGTGGGTCCATCTCGTAGTTGACGACAACAAAATCAGCAGGGAAGGTGAATTTGTCGACTCCTACAATGACGTCTTCGGCTATCCCCACTGGATAAGCAACCGTACGGTTGGCCAATTCCAAAGTCATTTTGGTGGGGACTAGCTCTGGGAGAGATAATTGCTTCCAAACACTTAGAGGCATGAGATTAATACTGGCACCTAGATCGGCTAGGGCCATGCAATTCTCTACTCCCGGGAAATTGCAAGGGATAAGAAAACGACCCGGATCACCAAGCTTGGTTGGCAATTTCCTTAAGAGCACTGCGGAGCAGTTCTCATTAAGTTGGGTGTTGGCGAGATCGAGGAGCTTTTCCTTGTCGCTCAGAAGATCTTTAAACATTTTGGCATACTTGGGCATGTGAGCGAGAGCCTCAGCGAAGGAGATATTGAAATTCAGTTTTTTGAACATTTTAAGGAAATTCGAAACCTGAATATCATCCTTGCTCTTTTGCTTCTCTTTCCTCAACCTATAAGGATAAGGTATATTGGAAGAAGAGGAAGGCGTTAGAGGAATAGGATCACTCACAACCACGGGTGGAGGAGGGGTAGAAAGAAGAGGTGGAGAAATTGGGGAAGGAGAAGGAGGAGGAATAGGAGCAGGCGACTCGTTCTCCTTAGTCACAACCACCGGTGGAGGTATAGGAAGCTCGGGTTCCGTAGTACCTTTGCCACTTCGAGTGGTGATTGCTTTCATCTCCCCTCTTGGGTTCGCAACGGTGTTACTCGGAAGAGTACCCGAAGAAGAGGGTTGACTACTTTGGAAGAAACTAGCCATCATGTTCCTCAGATCATTAGTCTGGCTATCCAACGTGTTTCTCATGTCAGCTCTCAAATCATTTCCTTGCTTGACCAAATCTGCCTTCAAGTTGCGCACTTCTTCTTGGAGATTTCCCACTATCACATCATTGGTCCTCATGTAGGTTGCGACCTCTTGGTGTAAAGCAGTGGTGGTTTGGTTGGAAGGAGCATTGTATGCAGGTGGTTGGTAAGCAGGTTGTTGGTAGACTTGATTGTTATGTTGAGGTGGTTGTTGCTGCTTGTGAGGTGGGATGTATGGTTGTCGAGGCTGTTGTTGTTGTTGAGGAGGGCGGTTAAGGTTTTGTTGTTGGTTTGGGTTGGTAGGAGGAAAGCCAGGTGGTGAAAGATAGTTGTTTCTGCGGTAGCTAAGCAAGTTACGGTCACCTTGAGGTCTAGCTTGATAAGCAGGTTGTTGGTAGGTGCCATATGCCGCATTCACATTCTCAGCAGGGTAATCTTGGGTGGCGGTACAAGTTGTGTAAGAGTGGGGACCACCGCATATCTCACAAGGTTGGCTGACAGCGTTCACTTGTGCATTTTTGGCGTTGTTGCTGACGGTGTGGGTGACAAGCGATTCAAGAAGCGTGGTGATTTTGTCAAGTCGCTTGTCGCTGTCATTAGTGCTAGCACTAGCAACATTGGTCCTAATGCTCTTGGTTTGCACACGAGACTTTTTCTCAATGATATCCCAAGCAGCATTGGAAGTCTTAGCCAATAAATTACCCCCCGAGGCACTATTCAGTGAATCTTGGTCATTTATGCTTAAACCATTGTAAAAAGTATTTATTTGATGAACTTTGGTAAAACCATGTTGTGGGCATTTTCTTAAAAGATCTTTAAAGCGATCCCAAGATTCACTGAATGACTCGTCGTACTTTTGTTCAAAGGTTATAATCTCATTCCGCAAAGCGGTAGTACGAGAGGGTGGAAAAAAGTAGTTGATAAACTTTGTTTCCAAATCCGTCCACGAGAGAATACTCTGTGGCGGTTCCTTAGCAAGCCAATGCCGGGCTTGTCCCTCTAAATAAAAGGGAAAAAGTTGTAACCTTATCACTTCTTGTGGAACACCATTGAACTTGACCGTGTTCGTGAGTTGTAGAAATCTCTTGATGTGATCGTGTGGGTCATCAATGGTTCGTCCAAAGAATAGTTGAGCTGAGACCATCTGGATAAAGCCTGACTTTAGCTCGAAATTGTTGGCGGCAATTGGTGGAATAACAATTGGATCCATGTTGCCATCGACATGAGCTTGCAGCAATTCAATCATTGGTCGATTATCCGGAAGGTGCTCATTGTTGTTGTTATTCATGTTGTTGAAAGGCGGGTTGTTGTTGTTATTATTGTTGTTCGGAGGTGGTATGTTATTGTTGTTTTGTACACCAGCCATGTCTAAGTTATCGAGAGGCTCGGGCTCTTGATAAGACGTGGATCGAGTGCGCATACACCTGAAAAAGAACGACCAAAGAAAAACGAAGCAAAAATATTTTTGGTTTTTATTGTTTTTTTAATTTTTAGGATTTTTGAAAATTTTATATTTTTTAGTTGTTTCTGAAAATTTTTGATGAAAAAGTAACGTTCACGGGGAACGGATCCCAAAATCCAAGTTCTCACAAAAAACTTTTGATCTTAACGAGAAGAGCCGGCAGCGGCGCCATTTGATACAAATATTTTGCTAGGTTCAATTTTACTCTCGATATCCTCTCGAATTGATCTAGGTCTTAAGTGGAATGATTGTTCTTGGTTACTAAAGAAAAGGGTTTTGGTTTTCTAATCTAATAAAAAGTGGAAATGAAAATTTAAACCAAAGACAATTAATTTAATGGTGATTACTAAAAACTTGTATTAAACTTAAGATTAAGATCAAGATTAAAAATTAAAATTGAAATTTAAACAAACAATCATAAAGAAACAATAAGGTAGACAAACAGTAATCTAAAGGAAATACTTGATTCAGAATTTTTAAACCTTGATTCGGAACTTGCTCATGCGGAACTTATTGATTCGGAAGTAACTATTCATTCATTCGGAACATGCTCATTCGGAACCTTCCGAATGAAGGTTGTTGATTCGGAAGTTTTGAAACTTCCGAATGAAGGACTGGTTCGGAACTTGCTGATTCGGAAATAACTTGTTCGGAACTTTATGACTGATTCGGAATCTTCCGGATGAATAGGTTGATTCGGAACTTCTTCTTGATTCGGAAGTTTGAGACTTCCGAATGAAAGTGTCTTGATTCGGAACTTAAAGACTTATTCGGAACTTTCCGAATGAAAGCTTCATTCGGAACTTTTTAGCTGATTCGGAAGTTTTGAATCCCAGATACAGTAGCAGAATAACGAAGAACACGGAACAAAAACTTTAATCAAAATCAAATCAAATACTTAAAAAGGATTTACCAAATTAAACACAAATCATTTAGTCACTATAAGCAACAAATCCCACTAATAAAAACACAAATCCAAACAACTTTTGAAGATCAAATCAAGAAAATAAAAACTTAGAAACTTGAAGATAAAGATGAAGATGAACAAGATTAAATGGAAAGATTAAACAAAAGCTTTGTATTGAATGATTAATGTTTTGACAAGATAAACCAAAGATTGAAATTACAAGATTGGAAAGACAAAGATAAAAATCACCAATCACCCTAGTGGTGATGGTGTTCTACGAACCAGGAAGAAAAAGTGGGGAAGAAGAGAAAAATAAAGCTAGCTTAAAATGTGTGAGGGGAAGGCTATTTATAGTCTTGTCCTTTGGTTGGTGAGTGGGCTTTCTCCCGTTCTTCTTGTCTTTTCGTCTTTTCAGAAAAGTTTCCGTTTTCGATTCTGATTCGGGATTTGTCGTCGATTAAATTCAACTCGTCTTTTAATTTCTTCGTTTAAAGGACTTGAGTTTCTTCGACTTATATAAATCTTCCATCTTTGGTCCTTTTTCTTCGATAAATCTTCGAATAGGCCCAGTGACTTCAAATCTTTTGCATCTCTTGGACAATAGACTTTATCTTGAGTCTTTTTCTTCAGTAAAACCCGTGCAATCCCATGTTTTCTTCAATATTCATCCGGTTGGCTCTGAAAACACAATAAACACAAAAACCATGCATAATTCCAAACAAATGATATTAAATACGTGTTTTGGTCTCGTTTTAGCCCGAATTAAGTGGTAAAAGGATGGGTGTTTACACACCTATCACTTCTACTGGTCCTTCTGCTGGTTCTTCTCATGATCCCAAGGGCAAAGCCCCTATGACAGATGCACCTTCTCCTCCCAGGAAGCGTACTCGCAGACAAATCGAGGAAGACAGGTTGGGGAAAGAGGCTGCTCAACGATTGCAAGCAGAGATTGACCAACAGGCTAGGGCTGAGGAAGAAGCCCTTCAACAACAAAGACGTGAACAGTTGAGACATGATGACATGCACTGGGATGACAATGACTAGATGAGGGTGCTTACCATTCTTACTTCTGATTACTCGCAGTTCACAGAAATTTTGGGAGCTGATGTCAATCAAGACAATTGTATTCCACGGGCAATGACTTTGATGCGTAAACAACAGTTGTCTCTTGCTGCCCAGCTTCGTGAAAAGCGTCGTAACAGACCTATGTCAAGATCAGAGGAGAGGAAGTTGATGCAGCAATATGTTAAGAATCAGTCGGCTGCTTACTTTCACGTTGGATGGACATGGGAACGGGTTAGGGGGCTGTCCTTTGATGAGCTTAAAGATCTGTACACGAAGATGATCAAGCGTCAAAACACACCGGTCCCTGGACGCTTTATTTATCGCCCTCCTCCAAGTGTTGTTCGCCCTTCTCAGCCTGTTGCTGCTCACACTTCTTCGTCTGGTGTTCCTAAGGATACTTCTGGTGTTCCTAAGGATACTTCTGTTGTTCCATCTGTTGGAACTACTTCTACTGCTGTTCTTGCTACCACCACTTCGACTGTTCATCTCACTCACTCTCAGGTTCATACCACCACCACCAATGAAGCTACTACCACTCCTGCTACTAATCCCACCCCTGCTACTCCTGTTGTGGAGAAAATATCCACACCGGTGACTAAACCACTACCTACCTCATCTGCTGGTGCAGCAAAATCTGATCCTATGGTTGATAAGGACTTTGAGTCTACTACTGCTGATGCTACTGCTGCTGGAAAGGTCAAGGTTGAATCTTCTTCTAGTGTCCCTTCACCTCGTCGTTCTATTAGGAAGAAGAAGGCTCGTCGTGGAAAGTATGTCATGTTTGAGAAAAGAGATCCTGCAAATCTCATTGATGCTGCTTCAGATAGTGAGACAGAGTTGCACATGGGTAAGGGTTGGATTGTCGCTTGGGAGGTTAGGCCATCCCCTATTGTTCGTGGTACATTCACTCATAAGATTACAACCAGTGATGGTTATGCTCGCTATGTCTCGTGACTGCAAAACATTTTGACATGGGTGGAGCGTCGTGATCTTATGTTGTTATATGGTTTGGTGGATGCTGAGATTCCACAATCTCCGAGTGAGCTGCCCAACTGGCCTGGATTGACTATCTGGGGTGATTTGAAGCTGATGTTAGATTCCCCTCCTGATTCTCCTTATTCTGGTGTATGGAAAGATCAACCTCGCTAGGTGATCAAGAGGTGGAAATTGTATGCTGGTTGTGGGGTTCATGTGTTAGAGCTTGAGACTGGTGTTGTGGTGTTTATGCTTACGGATATGGAGTATCCATTGACGATTGCTACCATGGAGGCTATGCTGGATTGTCATCTGCGGATATCTAATGCTCCTTCTGGGAATGAGTCTGCCATGGCTACTACCTTGGTGGAAGGTATTCAAGCCCGGTTGCATGCAGATAAGGTTGCAGCTTCTGGTATGTGATTGGTATGGTTCTTCTATTCTTGTGATATACTAACATTCTTTTCACCAATCTATATAGTGATTGATGACTCACATTATAGTTAAAAAATATATATTAATATATATATATATATATATATATATATATATATATATATATATATATATATATATATATATATATATATATATATATATATATATACTTTTTATATAAGATCTGCTTATACTTTAAACATGTGATGGAATTTCAAACTTGTACATAATATAATATCTGCTTATACTTTTCCATCATGACGTTGTTTTTCACTTGACATTTTCACACTTGAGCTATTTTGGGGTTACTTCTGGTGTTGGCCCTGGTCCACACAACAAATGGTGCTCAACTCACCATGTTTCACAAATAAGAAATAGTTGATTCACCATGAGGGTACGGCTCTGGTGTGATTATCAAATCCATTGATGGTTGCCAGGTTACCCAAAACTGGATGGTTTTCACTTGCCATGGTCCTAGACTGAAAAGTGGCTAGTCCAAGGGGGTATGGCTCTTGGTAAATATGTCTATCAAATCCGTTGATAGCTGTAATATCTTGCTCAAAGCTATAGGGTTTTCAGCTCACCGATGCTTCATTGCTAAGAGTTGGCGAGTCCAGAAGAGTACGACTTCTGGTAAAGACTAATCAAATCCATTGACGGTTGTGATGATTTGCCCAAAATCATTAGGTTACCCCCACTCACCATTGATTCACGTTATAAGAGTTGGGCTGGTTTCTGGTCTCCCAGGGTGATGCTTATTCCACCATAAAGACTGGCTAGCCCAAGAGCGAGTAGCTACTTGGTAAAGGCTCATAAAATCTGCTCATGTTGTTGTGAAGATTCAACAAGGTGCAAATTTGTTTCGAGCTTTCAAGAAGCTTTTAGGTGTTACTTGTTATAGCAGTCTTTATGTTGTTCGTGCTGATGGTTATGATGCTGCTGTTTGTATTGTTGTTCCAATCCTCAAGCTGTTTTGCAAGATATACCAGGAAACTTGAACTCAACAAGTCAAATTCAAGTTTAGGGGAGGATTGTTAGGACCTTTGGAATAGTCATTTGTAATAGGTATACTAGGAGGTATGTAGTTCCTCCTGGTCCTAGTAGTAGTAGGAGCAACACGTGCTTCTGGTCTTCAGAAAGTCAAACTTTATTATTTTGAGTAGTTTGTTAGGATATGCATGAGATATGTTAGGAAAGGATATGCATATCGGAATTACACGTTTTGGTTTAATGATGTATTAGGGTTTCCTTGTAGTATAAAAGGAACCATTGGCAGAAGGGTTAAACACACCTTCATCAAACATTATTCTAGTTTATATTTATATTAGAAATCCTTAGTAAGGATCAAGTAATTATAGTTATTCTGTTTCTTCTTGTTCATAGTATTTGTATTCCGCACTTATATTGTGTGATTCATCTAGAGTCTCTGTGAATAGACTTGTGATTACAGAAGTCGTTCACCATCCTTAACAGGCTGCAAGATCCATATCTAGTGGACCCAACAGAGACTTCCCTGTTGATTGTCCTTACGACGATCAATATGAAGAGTACGATTGCTATGTTGCGGAAGCTTACGAACAGCAACAATGGAAGCTGGAAGACGAAGAGAATGCCCCAATTGAACAACAATGCCGGAGGGAGAAAGTTGCTTCCTTAAGAAGGAGGCAACAGGAGCAAGAACAATTCGAGAGGGAGGAAGCTGCTTCCTTTAGAAGGAGGCAAGAGGAACAGCGAAAGAGGGAGGAAGCGTATAGGAGGAAACTGGAGGAAGAAGGTCAAATCATTGATGATGATGTTTATTTTTCTGAGCATGAAATTGAAGAAGATGAAGACGAGTTCAAATAGGCTTTAGATTACGATGAACTTCATTTGGCTTTTGATCCTGAAAAATCTCCAAAGTTTGATTAATTAGAGAAACAAAATGTTTGTGTTATTTAAAACCTGTAATCCTTTAGTATTATTGAATTGAATTTATGTTTGATCAGTTTTCACCTTGTCTTACTTTTATTTTACTTCAGTCATTTCAAACTTTTCATTTTCAGTTTGATTAATAATTAAGCACATTGTTTGAACAAATTAGTTGTTTATGGGAAATTAGACACGAATTGGAATAAATACTTGGGAGGACTAGTGAAAATAGATCAAAAAGATAAAAAAAATTCTTAACTTGTGCTTGACTAGATAATGATTAAAAACAAAATAAGCTGAAACAAGCAGCTTTTCAAGGAAATACTCAATATTAGCTTAGTTCTGAGTGAAGAATGGCCTAGCAGTATTGTTACAAACATATGCTCAAAAGAATTAAGGCAAGAGCCTAACAACTTTCTATCCAACTGGAAAATAATTGCAGATGTAATAGCAAAAACTTAAAAGCACCTTAGAGTTAAGCTAAGTCGAAAACATAAACTGCTAAAAGCTTAATTAGTTTTGGCGAGAGAATTAGGGAAAAAATGGGTTATAAGATCCACCGAAGTGGAAAGCCTTAACCGGATGTGTAACACGTAACTTTGACACAAAAATCTTGGTTATATGTGTTATGCATCTAGGATTATACAACTTACAACATGAATAAATAAAATACAAGATGAACCATGTTTAAATCCATGAAATACAAGTCTAATTTCATAATATTGATGATAATATTGCAGGTTCATACAAAATGTGAATGACAATATATTTGCATTCCAAAAAATGATGGATACACCCATCCATGCAGATTAGTGTTTAAAATTGTTTACATAAACTATACCTACACTTAACCGAAATAGTCTAAAGAAGATTCATCAGAAACATCCATAAAACAGAGATAACAAGTTCTTCCATAGCCTACCCCCTACAGGTTCCTCCATAGCCTACCCCATCTTCCTTTTTCCTAGCTTTGTTTCAAATTCTTTCAATTTTTTTGGACAAGGCAGGAAACATACTATATTTCTGATAGGTAGGGGCCTTTCTGTTGTAGAAAATGGAGACCGAGAAGATGACTCTGCTTTTGGTGTACATCCCTTGCTAACCCTTGGACTGAGTATCTGTTTGGATGATCCACTCGCCTTGCCTACAGTCTGACTGGATGAGCCAATAGCTTTGCCTTTCTTCTTGGACGGTGAATTAGTCTCTCCCCAAGTATCGTCCGAACTACAATCATCTGCAGAGGTGATGGAATACTTGGAAGGTTCATCCTGGTCATCATGAAATGGGTGTTGGAAGTCTTTAGTGTTTACATGATCAAAGCTTTCATCTAATGACAACAAATCTTCCTCAGATCTTTTAAAGCTTTCATCTAATGATAGCGTATCTTCTTTAGAGCTTTCAGAGGAATCAATGATGATAACATCTGTAAGTTACAAGTTAAATTTTAATAAATTCATATACTAACAGCCACCAGATACTCAAAACAATAAAACATTCATATACAAACTTATTATAGGTTAAAAGTTAATATACTAACCTCCCTATAACAATATCTGTTTGAAATGTTGGAATTCCCTTTCAAGCTTTTCCTCCCTATTATGTAGGTTAGAAAGAGCGGCTGTGGTATCAGTTTCCATTTAACTGTTTCCTTTTTCTTTGTTTTTCAAGTCAACTCTTGTATCTACATACCATAATACTGCATAAGTTAACTACAAATACATAATCACATGTCTGCTATAAAGTTTAACAGTTGCACATAAACGACATCTTAAGCCCGTTTGCTCTTCGAGGTAGATATCTCCACGATTCCTCTATCTTGTGAACATGTTCATCTTCGTGCCCAAATATATGAATCCAATATAGACCTACTTCTTTTTCGATTATCCTTTTTTTATGTAAGTTGCTCAAAATTTGACATTCGCATTCGGTCTTTGATTGATATCAATATCATCAATACCCTTGAAAAAGCGAATATGAGTGCCAAAGTAAGAGGTCCTTTACTAAAAAGGCTAAACAAAAAGATGTTAATGCATATTGAATTCACACATTGGGCACGAAGATGATGATTTTCACGAGAAAGAGGAATCATGGCGATATTTACCTCGAAGAGGAAACGGGCTTGAGATGTCGTCTATGTGGAGATATAATACTTTATAGCATACTGTGATACCGAAGCTAGTTAATAACTATATTTCTCTAAAGGTTAAAATTTAGTTTAATTACCTCCCTGTAACTGTGTATGTTTAAGAAGTTTGAATTCCCTTTCAAGCTTTTCCACTCTATTATCTAGATTAAAAGGATCAAATAATTTATCAGCTTATGTTGATCCCTTGCCTTTTTCTTTTTTCTTTAAGTTAGCTCTTGTATCTGCATCAGCATATAACCAACATATAAACAACATAGTAACTGAACCAATGCAGTTGTGAAAACGTATAGACTTCTTGGCGAACATTTTTGAATCTAAGATGGCATCGACAGAACAACCTACATATTTTCGTTTACCCTTTTTTATGTAAGCCCCTCTTACTATGGCCGTCACATTATCTTTTTTCATGGGCATCACTACCATCAACTAAGGTATTTACTGAGCGACCCTTTTCCTTTTTGTTGATTGGTCGAAGGATTTCCTTCCCATTTGTAAATTTTGGCGCTTATTTTAGCATCAAATTATCTGAGTCGTCACTCTGAACACGCTCACTCTCACTTTGAGTTTCAGTATCAAAATATAATCCACACATAGATCAATCTAAATACTAAATGCATGATATAAACCACACAAGTCTGTATCTAGATACTCAACTAGAAAGAGTATTCGGATACTGAAATTGAAACTGAAAAGTGAGAGCATTCATAGTGGTGACTCGGATAACTTGCTACCCCATGAAGCCCCAAAAGTGGGAACTGAGAATGAAAACATTCAACCAATCAACAAAAAAGAAAAGGGTTGTTTATTGAAGACCGTAGTTGATGTTAACAAGGACCATGAAAAAGGGAAATGAGACGGCCATAGTAAGAGGTACTTACATAAAAAGGGTAAAGGAAAAGATGTAGGTTGTTCTATCGATGCTATCTTAGATTCAAAAAAGTTGGCCAGGAAGTCTATACATTTTCACATCAAGATAATCAAACCTAATCTCAACTCAAATGTTTAAGGTTACAAGTATGACCAACCCCTTTTTTAAAAATTTATGGTGTGTTTTTAGCTTATATAAGCAATTTTTTTCTTATATAAGCCTATGTTTAATAAACTTATAAGCCCATGGCTTATATAAACTTAAGTTAACACGAGGGTAAAATGGTAAATATGTTATATAAGCCCAAACCTTCCTAAAAAAGCCACATTTTTATGGCTTATCATAACACCCATATATATGTTTATAAGCCCACTAATATAAGCTTAGCCAAACACTTGGTTTGAGCTTATAAGCTTATATAAGCTAATAAGCTTATAAGCCCATTATATAAGCTAAACCAAACACCCCCCTTATCTCCTGTATCTACATCATCATATAACCAACAGAATACTTGAATCATTTATCATTTTCACTACTCCTACAACTTTACATAGTAAACACTAACTATTGATCCATCTAACGCCTTTCTGACAAACATATAAACATAAAATGGCACAAAATTGACCTTTAATATGTGCATTCGTAGCTTCATCAACCTTCAGAGCTTCATCAACCTTCATAGCTTCATCAAACTTCGTAGCCTCATCTGCCCTGTAATCTATATAACAAATATTAAAACAGAATCAATTATTAGTATCTTCATAACATGCAACATCATCAAAACAAAAACAAATCATCAAAACCTCAATAATACTGTTGCGAAGTAAAAAACCTAACCTTGTTTTGATTTTCCTTTAGTTTGTTTTTTAAAATCTAACTGCATCAAGTCTTCAATAATAGTGTCAGCAATCGGATCATCATATCTCCAGTTGGTTCCATACTTATCCATCACATAATCAATCATCTCAGTAGCGATCTTAAAATCAATATCCATCTGGTCACTTAGGTTTGATTTATCAGGGTTTGAAGATTTGTTACTGTTTGTGTCTGGGTGGGTGGTTGATTCATTATTTGACCTCCGGATATTGAATGTGTGTGTGTGTGTGTGAGAGTGATTTATTAGTGGACGGGGTACCCGTGCAATATATCAAGTTGCATGCAAATTAAACGATTCACTTTTTAGACACGTTAGTATAAGTCGAGTTTAGTAGTATAATCTTATTAATATTTCATGATTTTATTAATTGAACTTTACCTTACATGATTATTAGATAATTAAATTAAAGCATGTTATTAATTTAATTAAACCTTGGTTAAAAATTAATATAACATAATTAAGCTATGTTTCTTAATTAATTAAATGTAACATGAATAATTATATTAATAATTATTTTAACCTAAAGTTTATTTAAATAAAATGGCCATGTTTATTTATCATGATAATTATAACATAAATCTTGTTTATTAATTATATAATATAAGTCGGTTGCTTAAACGGTTTTATGACTTATTTCAACAAGCTCACGTCTGAATGTAACATAAACGATGATTAATTTGTTATATGATTTATTTTAAAACCTTAAAGTTTTTAAAAAATATGAAATGTCAAACCCATCTATCTCGAATGATGCTAACCTTAAATCATAAACCTTAACCAATTAAACCATAAACCCAAATTAAACAATAAACCAATAATAAAAACTAAATCCTAAACCTTAAACCATTTAACCGTAAACCATAAACCATTAAACCATAAACCTTAATTAAACCATAAATCATAATCATACATACCATAAACCATAAACCATAAACCCTAAACCATAAACCCTAAACCCTGAACCTTAAACCAATGAACCCTAAACACTAAATCATAAATCTTAAACCATTTAACCTTATACTATAAACATTAAACCATTAATTAATAATTAAACCACAAACCCTAGCTAATTAAACCATTAATCATAAACCTTAAACCCTAACCCTAAACCGCAAACCCTAAGCCCTAAACCTTAACCCCAAAAAACCCTAAACACTAAATCATAAACCTTAAACCATTTAACCTTAAATTATAAACATTAAACCATTAAGTAACCCTTAAACCACAAACCATAAACCTTAAACCCTAAACCCTAAGCCCTGAACCTTATGCCAATGAACCATATATAAACACTAGATCATAAATATTAAACCATTTAACCTTATAGTATAAACAATAAACCATTAATTAACCATTAAACCACAAACCCTAGCTAAGTAAACCATTATCCCAAAACCTTAAACCCTAAACCCTAAACCACAAACCCTAAGCCCTAAACCTTAACCCCAAGAAACCCTAAACACTAAATCAGAAACCTTAAACCATTTAGCCTTAATCTATAAACATTAAACCATCAATTAACCCTTAAACCACAAACCATAAACCTTAAACCCTAAACCCTGAACCTTAAACCAATGAACCCTAAACACTAGATCATAAATGTGGGTTTGCTATTATTGATCCGGTGGTCTTGGTGGGTGGTGGAAGGTAGTGGTAGCCATTGTTGGAGTTTAGAGAGAAGGTTGTATGTGAAAAAGATAGAAAATGTATTAAAAGTAAAATGGAAACACAAACAACACCCCTCCTTGGAAGCCTTGGAGGGGTATATATAGTCACACACCGCACCTAAACTATACATTGTTTCCTAGTCTAGTCTAAGCGTGTGTGACTATGATAACTAATGGGAATTCTTAAATGTCGTCACATAAAGTGAATTTCCAACAATCTTCCCCCATGAGATGACGTGTAGAATTCCTTACAATATTTTTCCTAACAAGTACATAATGATTAAGAACAAAAGCTTCCATGAAGCGTCCAATGCTGATGATGTCTTCTGAGGCCTTTGACTTCAAGTCTTCACTTCAAAACGACTCATCTTTAAAGTAACTTGTAGTATAAATACTGTAATGGCACGAGCTAAGTAATCCATATACTTCTGGTTAAGGAGAAGCTTCTGAATTAACTTCCCCCTAATTCATGCCACATCTTCTTGATGTAGAAGCTTTTAAATAGCTTCCCCCTAAACCGACAATCCTTATAAGCAACTTCAAAGATTTCAATAAAGCTTAGAATGATTAAGCGCACAGCGGAATTTAAAAAGCAAACCCCATCATATAACATGATAATGTTGCTATGAGGGATTGAAAGTAAGGGGCACACCAAGTAGATCAACAACGTCTCTTCTCACACTTGAATAATTCTTCTAAATTTTTCTTCCCCCTGAGAGTTCAAGTTATGCATACTAGAAAGAATCAAGACATTTCTTCCCCCACATAGTTGAAGAAAATAAACCAATCCCAAGTATGAAGCTCAAAGACTGAAGTAGACACTTTATCCCATTCATGAAGTTTACATCGTAACACCAGAGTCAATTAAGTCCCAGAAATTCACATATCTTCTTCCGAAGATGCAACAGAGTCAATTAAGTCCCGGAAGTGCATATCTCTCCATATAGGATAATGATGATGAATAATTGCAACATCAAAACAATTAAACATCGAACCAGTAGTGTACCATTTAGAGATTGATAACGCCACGAGTTAAAACACTAATTTTCTCTGCGGTTATGACAGATGTCTTCCCGGAATGTCTTCAAATCAAAAGAAGGTATGAAGTTCATCACGTGTACTCGTTGTGCGTTTAATGTGTCTTCTTCTTCCCCCTTGATGGTTTCGAAACTCGGAACCAGCAATAAATCGTACGCACATGTACCTAAAATCTCGTGAGAATAATAAATAAGATGAATTATATACTTTGTGAGAATCAACTGCTGATCGAAATTCTCTACTCATAAACTCTCCATGGCCATCTTTACCAATCCCTTGTAGGCAATTTGAAGTGACCACTAATAGAATGAACCGGATACATCAAACGTGAAACTGAATAAGAATCCCTCGATCTTGTGACTTAAGCTTTCAAAATTGTTGAATGAGGAACGGTGGAGAAATCTCTAAGTACCCAAATACATCACTGAAGAAGTATATAAGCACAACACCTCTTGAAAGTATCCACGTCGACTATGTGCGTGACACTGAGTACAACAATGTAACTCTTTTAAGTGATAGTTATCCAAGTCATCAACCAACCACCCCGAACCCGGAAACCCGATAAACAAGTCTTCATTCTAAGATTAAGCACGAACAAGTTATCTTCAAAGATAAAATAAATACACGCCTTCGAAAAATCCGTCTTCAACTTCACATAATTAATACCCGATCAAACAAATCCGTAGCCACTAAAAAAAATATAGCCATTTTTTTTCTTGGTCTCGTCAAATAATTTTTGTCACTTTAATTCGTCACTTTTATCTCTTCACTTTTGTCGCTTCTTTTTGTCTCGTCACTTTATCATTGCGGAGTAAAAAATGAATTGATATACTAAAAATTTAGTTAAAATAAACCAAATTTTGTATATAAGCCATTTAGCTAAAATTCACTTTTTGTATGAGATTCTCTTGATTCGTTAATGATAGCATGGCCATGTTGGATTTTATACTCGGTTTCCCTATAACTTATTAACCCAAACCCAATAAGAAACCATAAAAGTGTGGTACCACCATTTGTTAAGAGCAGTAGTATACATACTTTCATGGCCCAATTCACTTTCGTTCATGCAGATGGCAGCCCAAAAAAACACTCGCCCATTAATAAAATTTTGGACGGAGATAACTAGGTAGGGGACAAGTGAATTGACAACCCTAATCATGTGGATATAAATAAAATTTAATCACACATAACCCTAATTATCTAATCAGTCACCTCCATCAAACTTTTTCTCTCAGCCACCATCTTAGCAAAACCTCCGAGAGAAGAAAACAGATCCACTCAGTCCTCTAACCCTAATCATAAACATCACCTCTTAGTAATCCCATCTCCAACTTTCTGATCTAATTTACTCCGTCCCCCAATCACATCTCCATCACTCAACATCTAAATCTCGAATCATCACACTCCATCTCTGATCTAACCACCACACAAAAACTAGAATGAATCACTTCATCATCATGAATCCAAGACTCCCGGTAATAAGGACAACTTTGATATCACAAGGGAACATAAATTCCTTTGATATTCAAAGACAAATCAGTCGTTTGCAACGTTGAATGCATCAAGATCCATAAAAAAGGATCTCGGGTAGGTGTTATTTAATTGCATGTCGATTTTTGTTTAAAGGATCGAAACAAGAAAAAGATTTAACATAATTGTTACAATCTCTTTCTTTACTTTGAATATAAAACAAAAAAAATCTATGATGATGTTCATTTCGTGAATCTATAAAACGAATTAAATAATGATTTTAACAAATTTGTTAAAAAATCTTCTTTGCTTTCGTAAATTAATGACAGATATGTGATGAGTTAATTTTGTGATTATAGATCTTAATAGATCTTGACATGCATGTCAATCACGAAATGAATCTGAGATAGTTTTGTTTTTTGTTATGATCGAGTCTAGATGCTAAGGGATGTAGGAGACGATGGGCTTTAGGTTAGATTTGGTGTTGAGGAGTAATAAGGTGGAATAATTTGTTGGTTCTGGTCAAGACCTTTTAGTCTATTTAGGTCTCGGTAAGTTTTTAAACATGGTTAGGGTATTTGTTAAACTGGTCACAAAGATGTTCTTTAAACAACATCGTAAAGTCAAAAAAAATGAGGTCATCGAAGTCTGTTTTTAAAACCCATCCCAATGTTGAACATTGCATCGCAATGTTTTCTGAACAAGCCATCGCAATCTAGTATATTTCCATCGCAACCTGATGTGCCCCATCGCGATGGTACCCATCGTAATGGTTCCATTGCAATGGTTCCATAGCAATGGTTCCATCGCAATGGTTCCATCGCAATGGTTCCATCGCAATGGTACCATCGGAATGGTGATCTATCGGAATATTCGATCGCAAGTAGAAACCCATGGTTTATGCGATCGCAATATTCCGATCTGAATGTGACCATCTGAAAAATCTTATCCAAAAGTTGTACTATTTCCGATTTTTGTGGATCTAAGATTTCTGGGTTCAAATCTTCATCTTCAAAAAAATACCAGAAAAAACTCATGACCATAAAACAACTTTAAAGGTTGCTTTTAGGCCATTTCAGATCCGAACAAATAATATATTCGAGACAGAAACCAAACATGACTACATTCTGACTAGAAATGAAAAAGAAACAAAAAATGGGACCATATGTGAAACTATGAAACCAAGAAACCAAATACTAGACCAGTTGTGAAACGGGACAGATAAAAAACAAGACGTGACAAAAAAAATTATGAATGTATGGACAACAGACAAAACCACAGTGACAAATTTAAGATAAATGAGACCAAAAATATTTTGACCAACAAATCAGAAACAAGAAACACAATCCAAGGATTGAACCGAAGCTCTGATGCCAGTTGTGGGTTTGCTATTATTGATCCGGTGGTCTTGGTGGGTGGTGGAAGGTAGTGGTAGCCATTGTTGGATGAAAAAGATAGAAAATGTATTAAAAGTAAAATGGAAACACAAGCAATACCCCTCCTTGGAAGCCTTGGAGGGGTATATATAGTCACACACCGCACCTAAACTATACATTGTTTCCTAGTCTAGTCTAAGCGTGTGTGACTATGATAACTAATGGGAATTCTTAAATGTCGTCACATAAAGTGAATTTCTAACAATAAATCTTAAACCATTTAACCTTATACTATAAACATTAAACCATTAATTAACCATTAAACCACAAACCCTAGCTAAGTAAACCATTAATCCTAAACCTTAAACCCTAAATCCTAAACCGCAAACCCTAAGTCCTAAACCTTAACCCCAAAAAACCCTAAACACTAAATCACAAACCTTAAACCATTTAACCTTAAACTATAAACATTAAACCATTATTTAACCCTTAAACCATAAACCATAAACCTTAAACCCTAAACCCTAAACCCTAAACCAATGAACCATAAACACTAAATCATAAATCTTAAGCCATCTAACCTTAAACTAAACCACAAACCCTAGCTAATTAAACCATTAATCGTAAACCTTAAACCATAAACCCTAGATAATTAAACCATTAACCCTAAACCATAAATCCCAAACCCTAAACCCTAAACATTATACCTTAAACCATATATAAACCTTAAACTCAACCATAAACCATAAACCGTAACCCAATACCAAAGTAGAATTTCCTCACCATAACCTTATTAAACCGTCCATTCAACATCGACCTTGTTCATATTAAATTGCTTGAGATGATTATTCAAGGTGATTGATATAAAGCTCAACTAAATCCCACATACTTCTAAAAAACCAAAAGATATTGATCTCGCGGTTGTCAAGCATTATTATAACCTAATATATTTAAGTTATTTAACTATAATTTTATGTTTAAAATTAAAGTAATATTTTAATCTTTTGTTTTTCATAAAAATAAAAATTATATGCTTTTTTATTTACTTATTAATTTTTAAAAATTAAATTTTTTATTAACTTTTAAAAATATTTAAGTTATTTAATTATTAATATATTTAAGTTATTTAATTATTTATTTATTATTAACTTTTAAAAATTAAATGTTAATTATAATTTTATTATTAAGTAAATTTAATATTTACATTTTCATTAAACACACATAATATCTGGTAACCATCTTGTAACCACCACCATTTTCACCACCGTTTTCACAATCACACAGGAAGAACGAACCCTAAATTAATCACCCAATAACCGATAAAAAAAAATCAAACCTCATAAACATTAGTCGCCAATCTACACAATAATTAACAACATGAAACATCAGGAAAGAGGTAATGAAAAAATCGATAATGTTTAATTTAATATTAGGGTTCACACGAATAGTGTAAGTTTGTTATGATATTAGAGTTTACACTTACTTTTAATGCATGTATGTGTACCTATGTCATTATTAATTAACGTGATTCAATTTATAGGATTAACCCTTCTTAATGTGTTTATATGGTATATGTTTTAATCTAGGATATGGGTTTTGTTAATGTGTCTGGATATGGTCCCATGGTATGTTATACTTTAAGGATATGGTCCCCTATACAAACATATGTATAACCAAATCCAAATGTTATTAGGGCATCCACAACCATGTTACATATTCTGCCAAACACTCCCTTCATCGACATATAACTAACATTAATATGTACATGTTTGCAGAAGTAATTCATATAGAATCCCACACTTCATCATCTACTTCTGAAAGTGCTAAATTTCGCCCACCCCTAGCAATACAAGTCATATTCGTAGTTTGCCAAGAAGTTCTTCAAGTACTCCCTGTTTCCGTCCTCCACTGTTTCAAACTCCTATTGTAGGCATACATAATGTTACAAGTTCTTCATCTATTCGTCCTTCCTTGTTTCAAACTCCTAATTCCACAAGTTCGTCCGCTCGAGTCCGTCCTCCCTCTGTTCGTCCTCCCTTGCTTCAAACTCAAATTTTAGGTGTACCTAATGCCACAACATCTTCCAAAAAAGTTCGTCCTCCCTCTATTCGTCCTCCCTGTTTAGAAACTCTATTCTATTCAAACCTACTACAGAGGATGAATCAGATTCATCTGATGAGGAGGAAGACACTAATGATGCCGAGGTAGATTCTAGTGATGAGGAGGAAGATACAAGTGATGAGGAAAAAGACACGAGTGATGAGGATTATGAGTTATTACTTAAGAAGAATAGCAATTCTAAAGGTAAATCTGTTTAAACTTAAAGTTTATGGTTGAATGTACAGTAGTGTGAAGTTTTTATTTATTCAAATTAATGCTATGTCAGGTTCAAAGTCAAAGCAGGCTGCTTACTCGAAAGGATATAAGAAAATTTTAAACAAGGTATAGTTAAGTTTTTATGTGTGTATGCATAAAGTTTTATACATTTATACCATCGATTAATTGTTTTAAACACATTATGTGGTCAAATATCAAGAGGAATGGGAAAACATAGACTGGATTAGAAAGAGACCTTTCTTTGACTCAAGGGATGAAGAATTAGTTGCTCAAGCTGATGCTCCAAGACGAAAGCACACTCCCAGATCAAAGCACACTCACAAAGCTCAATCTTCTCAAGCGAAAGCTCCAAGACCAAATGTCGTTGTTGGCCTAGCCAATAAAAAAACTTGGAAAGAAATTGCTGAGAAGAAGGTTCGGTCAAGGAATGCTACAGAGTGGAGGAACAGCAAAGGCAAAAGGAAGGTTGGATGATGTCAGTTCTCCCTGTTTAATATGAACATTTTTTTGTGTTTTGTTGGTCTGATATTGCTAGGCACCTGTTGTATTATCAACCTATAGATTGTAACAATTTAATAGATTTATATGCATTACTATCATTATGAAACAATTATCAGTTATCTGTAATCAACAATATAGGTTTGTTAACTAGTTAACATAAGTATTTTAAGTCCATGTACAATTCAATATTTTTACTCAAGCAATTATCAGTTATCTATCAAAGGTTTTTGGTTGAATGTTAAAATATGTAAAATAGTATAAAATTTTGTTTAAAATTTATTCTTACCAGGAAACTCAAAAGGAAAGTTTACCTAGTTTGGATGTTTAATTTGGAGGCAAATTGGAGTTCAAAATATTTGGTTGTTTAATTTTTGAATTTGGAGCCAAAATTTTCACAAACTTTTGAATGTCAATGCTAAGTAAATGCATATGCAGTTACCATAATTTTCTAACTCGATCTCCATACCAAACCCTGATTTTTCTCCAAAATCACAAAATATACAAAACTCAATTACTTTTTCATTAGTTTCATACCATTTCCACTTAGTGTTCTTGTACACATTGATTTGTGGTCAATAATCATAAACACTGTAAACGATGATCAAGATTATATTGTTAATGATGATGATTCTTTGGTTAATAATCATGATTTAGATCACCATAATCAAGGAGATTATGAATTAGAGGATTATGGTGATCAATCAGATGAGGATGAAAACATTATTAAACAGAAGGTTGGTAATAGGAGGGGTATAACTAGGTTATCCAAGTTTCGGATAAAATATGGAAAACCAGGTGTCATGAATATAAATGTAAACTTTGATGCACTAAATAGAATATCAGGGCCAAACAGATCATTATTTATCAGTTTTTTAGGAGACACGGTTCAGGAGCAGATAGGATTAAGGATTCTATCATGGAAAGATGTGAAGGAGGAAGCAACAGAAAAACATTGGACTGAAACCACGATACACATACAAAAAAATTTACCCAACTGTTAGTCTTATTCGTACATTTACTTTAACATTATATTAATATGTGCAGCAATACTTTGAATTTGATGTGTCCTACAAATAGTTGGTAATGAATAAGCTAGGTGAACTTCTAAGAAATTTCAGAAGTAAATTGGCAGCAAAGCACATAGTTCCCAACCTAGATAAACCTGAAAAACTAAATGAAGTTCCAAATAATTACAGAGCAATCGTCAATGCCGAACAGTGGGTTGCTTTTGTAAACCACACGGCCACAGAAGAATTTAAGGTTGTTAATATCTATTTCGTTTTACATTTACAAACACCGTATGTATGTATTGTTTGGAAACTCCGTATGACAAACACACTCTGTTATGTACTAGCAACTTCTCATCCAGTAATCTCTTTTGGTAGGTGAAATCAGCTGCAAATAAATTGGCGCGTTCCAAGTCTCTTTACCAGCATACAATAGGACGTGGTGGTTATGCATATATAAAAGAGCAAATGGTAAGGTTATATTGGTGTAATATCCTAACACTGTTGTCCATGTTGGTTTAACTTTTCATCTGTATGTATTTGATGTTTAGAAGATCATAAAACAACAAACAAAACCAGATCAAGAACCCCCCCCCCCCCCCCCCCCCCCCCGTGGTGTATTGTGGTTTAATGGAAGGGTCAGAAAAGAAGGAAAATAGACAGATGATGAAAAAATCAAAGTTGCCACTAAGATTGTAAGTGTTATTGCAAATTTTTGTATATTATGTTTATATTCTTATAATAAATTATTTACCATTTTTTGTGTGCAGCTGGAAGTAGAGGACCAGATCAGAGATGGAACCTTGACGGTTGATAGTGGCACAGATTCATTATCACATGTATTAGGAAAGGACAAGGGAGGGTATGCAAGAGGAGTGGGAGACAGAGTTACGTGTAGGAAGTTCTTTGATCTACCTAGAAGGAAACAAGGAATTGATGTAAGGATTGCGATGCTTGAAACTGAACTTGATAAGGAGAGACAGGCGTGTAAAGATAAAGAGAATACAATCACTCAATTAACCACCCATATGTCACAAACATAGGAAGTTCTTAATAAAATGTTGACAGTTATGTCTGCACATGGGCTTAATATAGAAACGTTAACGCCAAGTCAGTCAAATGTAAGACTAGTTTTCTTATTTTGATTTGATGATTTTCAGTCTATAATACCAATAACAATTAACATACTTATATATTACAGGTATTACAACTAGGACATAATACATTAAACACAATAACTAGTGAAGAGCAAAGGACGTCGATCAGTGGTGGTGGACTTCAGAAGGGTGTGTTATTTCCAATGTCTAAGACAACTGCAACTCCGAACAAGGATTTGGACACTGCAACTGCAGTTGCAATTGCAACTGCGAAGAAGGTAAGTTATAAAAAAACCATGTTTGGTTTCTAAATTGTACTATACATGACTTATTTACTGTGTTATGTATATATGCAGGTACCTGCTAGAACTAGGGGAGCAAGAAACAAGACTAGATCGTTGGAAAAGAAGTCTCCACTTCAAAATTCCCAATCTCAAGAAGATATTTATCCAACTTCTGGATCACAACAAAATCTGTCTCCCTCAACACAACAAGACGTGCCTATTGCATCATTTCGAAAGAAGCGTAAACCTTCTAAATCGAAAGTAAATCAGTCTCCACCATCACTACCAGATGTAAGTATTTCATCATTATTCATATAATTACTTGTTTAATTTATTCCTCATTAACGCATGTAAACATTTTTTCTTCAGACATTTAAGTGCAAACTGTGGAACATCTCTAGGAAAATTATCATTGGTAACGGTACTGTATACAAGTCTAAGGATGGAGACAATGTAATTATTCATAACCAACCACTACCAAAAAATTGCTACAAAGTTTCAGTTGATGAATCCCTAGTGGATGCAGCATTCATACCCGATGACGGAAATAATGGTTTAAAAACTGTTAAGGATGTAAAAGGTAGTTTCGTGGCATGGCCAAAGGAAAAGGTTATTTTTTGGAAGAGGTACATACACTTGATTTATCATCCTACATATACATATCTTTTCATATTTAGTTCAATGTTTAATACACGGATTTTGTTTCCATACAGGAAACAACACCACCAAATACCCTAAAAGCTATTGTTGAAAGTGCACCAAAGATAGGAACTAAGCGCTCGATGAACGTTCCAGCAGGCAGTACATTTACGACTATTCCTCATATGCAGAAACAAGCTAGGAATAACAAGGCTCAAAAGACTTTACAATACGGTGATTCAAAGTCTTTACAAGTGTGATTCTTTGTGAAAAGTATGTTACTTGTAAATAATACGACATTACAATTGTTGATTTGCTTATGTACATTCAGTTTTATATATTAATGCAATTGAAATTTGATTTCCAGAATTTTGTTTTTTATTTTTACTGAATTCTTTTAGGGTTTCTAAAAGATGAAACATAGTCACACTTATTATCATTGTTAGTCACATTCCAATGTGTGACTACATATCATAAAAAGTCACACAAACATACAATTCATGTGACTATTGGATGCATATAGTCACACAAAATACAATTGGCTTGACTTGACAAACCATACAGTCACACATATTACTACTATGGTAACTCTTTGATTAATTGTATGTGACAAACTCAGTACAATTAGCATGATTTGTGTGACTACATATCATAAAAGGTCACACAAACATACAATTCATGTGACTATTGGATGCATATAGTCACACAAAATACAATTGGCTTGACTTGACAAAGCATACAGTCACACATATTACTACTATTAGTAACTCTTTGGTTAATTATATGTGACAAACTCAGTACAATTAGCATGATTTGTATGACTACATGTCATAAAAGGTCACACAAACATACAATTCATGTGACTATTGGATGCATATAGTCACACAAAATACAATTGGCTTGACTTGACAAAGCATACAGTCACACATATTACTACTATTGGTAACTCTTTGGTTAATTGTATGTGACAAACTCAGTACAATTAGCATGATTTGTATGACTACATGTCATAAAAGGTCACACAAACATACAATTCATGTGACTATTTGATGCATATAGTCACACAAAATACACTTGGCTTGACTTGACAAAGCATACAGTCACACTTGTTACTACTATTGATAACTCTTTGGTTAATTGTATGTGACAAACTCAGTACCATTAGCATGATTTGTGTGACTACATGTCATAAAAGGTCACACAAACATACAATTCATGTGACTATTGGATGCATATAGTCACAACAATTACAATTTGCTTGACTTGACAAAGCATATAGCCACACTTATTTCTACTATTGGTAACTCTATGGTTAGTTATATGTGACAAACTCAGTACAATTAGCATGATTTGTGTGACTACATGTCATAAAAGGTCACACAAACATACAATTCATGTGACTATTGGGTGCATATAGTCACACAAAATACAATTGGCTTGACTTGACAAAGCATACAGTCACACATATTACTACTATTGGTAACTCTTTGGTTAATTGTATGTGACAAACTCAGTACCATTAGCATGATTTGTGTGACTACATGTCATAAAAAGGCCACACAAACATACAATTCATGTGACTATTGGATGCATATAGTCACACAAAATACAATTGGCTTGACTTGACAAAGCATACAGTCACACTTATTTCTACTATTGGTAACTCTTTGGTTAATTGTATGTGACAAACTCAGAGCCATTAGCATAATTTGTCTGACTACATGTCATAAAAGGTCACACAAACATACCCTTCATGTGACTATTTGATGCATATAGTCACACAAAATACACTAATCACATAGTAAATGTCACACATATTGTATATTCATGTGACAAACTTATAAACAATAGTCACTCTTAACAAAAATCGTGTAACTGTAGAGTGTTTACCGTCACACATATTCACTAAAACACCAAATATTGCACCTAGTTCGTCACACATTTTCGAGTATTGGTCGACATTTTTTTGCTGGTTATCTTCACTTAGATCATTTTGTGACCGTATGGTACCTATGGTCACGGCACCTTTGGTCACAAAGGCTAAAAAACCCGCGTGTGACTGTAGGCCTACGGTCACTCTTTTTTAGTGTGACGGATACCATTTTTTGTAATAGTGTTTGAACCTAACAAAACAAATCTTGGAGGCTCAAAGTGAAGCTCAGAAGCCGGAAAATCTAGTGAATGAAGACATTGGATGAATGATCAGGACGGATCTTGAGAAAGAAAAGCTAGAACCAAGATCCGACTAAACACTATGTTTACGCGGAAGGAGTTGGTTACCTCGTTATGGCGACTTGAGGAACGTAATCATGCATGAGGCTCATAAGTCCAAATGTTTGATCTACCCAGGATCCGATAAAATGTACCAGGACATGAAGAGATTATACTGGTGGCCGAACATGAAAGCTGACATAGCCACCTACGTTAAGAAGTGTTTGACCTATTCAAGAGTCAAGGCAGAGCATCAAAGGCCATCAGGCTTATTACTGAAACCAGAGATACTATAGTGAAAGTGGGATAATATCACCATGGACTTCGACATCAAACTTCCAAAATAATCAGAAGGGTATGACACCATTTGGATAACTGTTGATAGACTCACCAAGTCCGCTCACTTCCTACCAATGAGAAAAATTGACCCTCTGGATAGATTAGCAAGGTTATACCTCAAAGAAGTTGTTACAAGACACGGAATACCTATCTCAATCATTTGTGATCAAGACGGTCGTTTCACGTAAAATTTCTAGAGATCTTTCAACGAGCATTGGGTACGAACCTAGACATAAGCACTACTTATCATCTACAGACCGGCGGACAAAGCGAAAGAACAATCCAGACACTAGAAGACATGCTCCGAGCATGTGTAATCGACTTTGGAAATGGGTAGGTAAGACATTTATCACTAGTTGAATTCTCATACAACAACAGCTATCACGCTAGCATTAAGGCCGCATCATATGAGGCACTTTATGGTCAAAAATTTCGATCACCAGTGTGTTGGGCAGAAGAAGGGGAATCTCAACTTACTGGACCAGAGTTGATTCAAGAAACCACGGAGAAGATCTCCCAGATCAAGCAGAGGATGTGGGCGGCACGCGATGGACAAAAGAGTTACGTGGATTTAATGCGTAAACATATAGAGTTCGCGGTAGGTGACCGTGTGATGCTCAAAGTGTCACCATGGAAAGGAGTTGTACATTTAGATAAACACGGGAAATTGAACCCACGTTATGTAGGACCTCTCAAGGTGTTAGCAAGGGTTGGCGAGGTAGCATATCGTTTAGAATGGCCTCAACAATTGAGCCGTCTACACCCTACTTTCCATGTGTCTAACCTAAAGAACTACTACACGGATGAACCACTAGCAATGCCACTAGAGGGAGTTTACTTTGACGATAAGCTACAGTTTATGGAGGAACCTGTAGAGATCATGGAACGAGAAATCAAGAAATTGAAACGGAGTCGTATACCTAGTTAGTCAAAGTACGATGGAACTCAAGGAGAGGACCTGATTTCACATGGGAATAAGAAGACTCGTTCAAGAAGTACCCTCACTTGTTCACTCGATGAGTAACATCATCTTAAGCTTTGAGGACAAAGCTCTCATAACGGGTACGGACTATAACACTTCTGAATTTTGATCATTATTGCTTTATCTTAATTACGTCATTATATATCTATTTTAATGACCGCATTTGCATGCACGGTTAAGACATTGTAAATGTCCAATAATTACGTATATCACCTATAAGTTTAGACCTTTAAACTTTAAGGATTCCCGCTCTTAATCATTTTTTACTATGGACACGTTTACATTAACTTTATCATACGAATTATTTAAGACACGATTTTATGTGACGGTCTAAACTACTACATTCTTGTTTGAGCTACCTTTTGTATTATTTTTCCTTTTTCGCGACATTTACTTACTTTTCACCTTAGGCGTGACTTAAACAAAAAATTAACACAAACCTTGGAATAACCAACACATTAGACATTTCTTGAGCTGCTATTTAGCTGAATATAAGTCTTCATAAACCCCTTGGCTCGTATAATGTACACGTCTAGGAGATGGAACCAAGATTTAACCAACCTTAATTTACCTTGTCACTAGATAAGACTTTGTACTCTCCTCACCATACAAACCGGACACATCACCAAGATTATGGGATTTTGGACCATAGGGATGATGCGAACATAAGATTTACCACAAATAAACCTTGTACCATAACTAACTAATTAAGTTTTAGTACTATGGTTCCCTAAACTATCTTTCAATCATACCAAAACTTCCACATAGGCACCTAGGTTTTCAGATACCCCATGATACATATGTATCTTGCAATTTATCACATGTTCTTATGAGTACTTGATCTAAATAATTAAGGGTTTGTACTAAGCTACATCTAAACCATGGGAGAGTTTAGAATGAGACGAATACCACCTAGGCCTTAATAAAACTTGTTATAAGCTCACACTTAACATATACTCTTACACTCTAAAACTAACACCAAATTCTTCCTAATCTTCTCCTTTCTCCTTACGGCCGAGAGCAACCCATCACTAAAACCATTTCATTTTTTCATTCTCTTGTAATCTGAACATACAACTATGAAAACTATTAACCAAGTCATGATCTTAACCTATATTCCATTCGATTCGCATCAACAAAAAGAACAAAGTCACGAAATAAACATTGGGTGATGAAGAGACTACAATTATCGTCTAAATTGGGCTTAAAATGCTTTAAAATGTCATAAAATACCGTAAAATATGCTTGTGTTTGTTCATTGTGTATTTTAGGTACATATATCGTGAATTCAACAAAAGAGAACAAGAATCAAGCAAAAACGAACATGGGAAACGAAGCCGAACAAAGAACCGGACCCGAATGTGGAATTTCTAAAGAAGTCCTTGAAGTTTGAAGATTTGACAAAAATGGTCCCTCAATAATTGAAGATTATCACTTTAAACCCCTAAGAATTCCAAAAATACAAAAGGGGTCCCTGAATATTGAAGACTTTACAAGAATAGTCCTCTAAGTTTGAAAAAATCACACCATTAGTCCTTATTCCTACTATTGTTAACACAAGGACTAATGGTGAAAGGCCAAACGGACTAACGGTGAAAGGACTTAGGACCATGGATGAAAGCTGTTTAAGGGGTGCTATTAACGGGGAGGACCAAAACTGTCACAAAACCAAACTTGTTACCCAACAACCCAAACAAACTTACTCTATACCCGGTTATAACCCACTTTGCAACCCACTAAGCCCATCATACAAACCGGTCAAACATCTATCCACATTTATTATTAATTAAGAATTTTAAAACATTTTTAATTATTATATAAAACTAGGAAACACGCACTATGTTAATCATCCCCATATAATCCCTCACCCAGACACATAAACCCTAATTAGGGAAATCATTCATTACTATGAATTGGGCACCAAAAACGTCCAGATTCATAATTAATATTCCCCTCAATGTTTCCCACCTTCAAACTCAACACCACGTTACTGTGGACCACCTACCGTACCTCTCCTTCAACATACTTCCAAATATTCTACAGTGAAGCAATGGACAAAAACAATTACCTGTTCCCTACTGATTTATGTACGCTTGAGATTGTTTTGAAGGAGTTGGCATCACATGTATCCACTGACAAGATCACATGGCAATGTTTGAACTTAAAATTCAAATCAACTTCAGGGGCAGATTCAGAATTAACAAGCTAGGGTTTTCTTTTGACTAGAATCTTCTTAGCTAGTGTATAAAATGAGATGGCTTATATCTCATTCACTTGTTCCAGCTTTTACCTTGTAAACATTTTTTTAATTAATGAAATATTTAGAGCTTTTTTAAAAAAAGGTCTTTCAAGTTCTAGCTGGGTACCCTTTAATTTTCTGCTTTAGTGAAACATTTACTTTTATTTGCAATTAGTTTGAAGTATCAAAGAGTTTCACTTTTTTACAAATATTTCAAAATTTGGTTTTGAAAAATAATTTGGATCTGAGTTTAAATTTCTTTGAATTAAAATTATCCTGACAAGACAAGTTTAATACAAGGAATTGGACTTGTTCATTTTCTTGTTGGTGACCATTTGTTTTAGAGTTTTCGAAGATTGGTGTTTTTACAAAGATTTTTTCAAAAATCTTGTGTCCTTTTTTGTTTCTTAAACCACTGTTCAAAAAGCTTTATCCAAAGGTTGTCTCATACAAAGCTTTTGGTAAGGATTTTTGGATTGGTGCCTTTTTCATTTACTTTGTTCTTAGCAGGGTCAACAAAGAACATATCCTCTCTTTTATTGCATTATCTTGAAGGCATAAGGGAGCTTAGACTGTTGTAGTCTGCTCCGTACCTCACTTCATGCCATTTCAACAGCTCATTATAAGCCTCCTTGCCTCAGAAAGGTCCATGTGTGAAGTTTTGGTGTGTCTATGGGCTGAACAAACCCATAGGTGGTAACTCACTTCCCTATTGCTAATTTTTGCTAGTTTAGGACTTTTGTGATGTAATTGATGATTTTGTAAGTTCTTGGTATGATTTGTTGTTTTTCTTGGTAGTCTTTGCATTTTAGATAAGTTATAGTTGATAGAAAGTCAATTGGTTTGATTTTGTTGAAGGCTCCTTGGTAAAATCTTAATTTTCTTAGGTTTAGGAGTGTTTGGATCTGTGAATTTAATGGTGTGGGTGACACACACCTACTGATCAATTTGTCTTGTCACAATCCCTTGGTGTTGTTAAGTTAGTTTTATGGTTTGTATTGAAGTTTTAGAGTATAAGTATTGCTTTGTGTTTGCAAAATTTTCCCAAAATCTGCTCATAGTCTAAACAGTAGGCTTAGATCAGGATTGATTTGTGAGTTTTTTGTTTTGAACTGTAGTTAGAAGCTAGATTGCATGATAATCTAGGGTTATGTGCTTTCACTTTATGACTTGGTGTGCTTAAAATCAAGAGAAAATAGCTCAAAGGCCACTGTTGAGGTCAAGTGCATCAGCAATGACTAACCTGTCCAAACAGTGGGCTGTTGTGGCCATGTTCTAGTGATTTTGAGCTTTAATCTTGGTCTCAGTAGGTCTTTAGGTTAGATTAGGCAGTGGGAGATTGGCTTTGACATTTTGGTACCCTTTAGTTAGGATATTAAGCTCTTGACACACACTTTGAACCCTTCTACATGCCTACTTTATCATTTTCTAAACATGTGTGCTTTTTGCTGATTTTTTGTTGGATTTGTGGTGGAATTGGGGTTTGTATATTTGTGTTTTTGTTTTGTATGTGACGCTCACATCTAACAGGTTGTGAGGGTGCCTTCTTGCCCAAAAACAAGCTCCACAACAGCTCAAAACATTCCAAAAATCTCAAAGTTTGACCAAAAAAGTCAAGCAGTCAACTATTTTGTCTTTTTGTGACTTATTTTTACTTTTTTAGATTTTTCAATTTTCCACAGTAGTATTAGTTAAAATAGAATTTTAGAAAAAAGTTTCATATTTTTCTCATTATTATTTAATTTTTTATGATTATTATTTTTTTTTTGGTAACCGTGATTTCCGAATCATTGGCCGACTAATCCATGGGGTTTGAGCCCACCGCCACACAGACTCAAACCAGGTAAAGCCCTCCCTTTTCAGATATTTGAGGTTTACAAGTTATAAAATATTGGGTTGGCCTTTTTCTTGATTTATTTAATTTTTAGGGCTTTAATTAGTATTTAAAAATTAAATATTAATTAATAAAAAGGTTTCGACATTTTTCTTGATTTTTAAACCCTAGATATATTTTTAGGATCTTAAATTAATTTTTTGGGAATTTTTAGATAACTTTTATTTTTCATCGCATTTTACGATTTTACGTTTTGAACGTCGTAGTGTAATATTTAGCGTAATTCGTCTTCTTTTCCAATCTTTCTCAACCATAAACGTAACTAATCCAAACTTGATTTTTAATATTGGCACATAAATCATACACCTCCGCCAAGAACGAACTTTCAATATCGGTTTTACGGTTTTCCTAAATCGTAGAACTTAATACTTGCCATATACACGCGTTTTTCCTAAAACGTGTGTAAAGTACATACAATCATTTTGGAGCCGCCGCCGGTGAGGTGTTTTTAGTGACATATATATCGTTTTTCTGTGAGTAGTGCTTTTTTTCTTTTCATTTTTGGAAAGCGTATATATCGTACATACTCATTTTTGTTATTTTTCTACTATTATTAGCCATAAAAGTAAATAAAAAGTGTTAAATTGAAATCAATTAACACAAAATCGTTTTTCGTTTTTATTGTGAATAGTATATTGTATTTAGGTAGCACAATCAATACAAAATATTATCCAAATACGCGAGAAATCGCACCTCGATATTGGGCATTCCGGTCATTATCGAGTGTATCAAATTCAAACAGAAATCAAAGGCAAAATAGATAAATAATCTTAGTTAATTTAATCTCAATTAATACAAACTATAAGGTGGGTATAAGGCGGTTTTATTTCAAGACCTAAAGAAAAAGGCTCTTTAGTGCTTCACGCCGCGTCGTTTCTCCGCTCGCTTGTGCATATCGATTTAGTGACGATTGATTGAGGGTTTGCCATTCAAGTATTAATACATCTAAATTGTGAGTTTACATTATTGAACCTCGAAACGTTTTGACGTTCCGCCAACGTTTCAAAGTCGACGAAGGTTTTTACTTGACGTAAATACCTTCATTCCTCTTTGGATACATTAATCAAGACTTTGATTTTTGGGTAACTTTTTGTGAATTAATTTCTACGTAACACACCGAAAATCGAAAAAAATTAAAAAACCCATCAAAAACAAAAAAAAAATTGAAAAATCGAAAAACCCCAAAAAGAATCTTCTTTGCTATCCCCATTCTCTACGTTAGTGCATGCGCACTCGATCGAATGATTATTCTAATTCTAGCGATGTATCAAATAGACACATTTGAAATCAAAGGAATCGACAACGAAGACGTAATTTAGAAACGAACGTTCCTAATATCGTTGTCGAAACTAGAGACGAGATGGCCGATAACGTACGATGATGGAATTGTTCCAAGCACCCGACGAGGGTTATGGAGACGTGATCGTAATTCCCGCAATAGATGCAGAGAATTTTGAAATAAAAAGCAGAATCTTGACATTGATTCAAGCGAAAAGGTTTTTAGGTCGTGAGGCGGATAATCCTCACGATCACATTCGGAATTTCAATCGACTTTTAGCCACGAGCAAGTACAAAAACGTTGACACCGATGTCATCAAGCTTATTCTTTTTCTATTCTCGCTCGATAGCTCCGCCAAGAATTGGTACGAGAAAGAACCACCTAAATCCATAGCTACGTGGGATGATCTCGTATCTAAATTTGTTAATCATTTTTTCCCACCGTCTAAAACGACGTTTTTCAAAAAAAAAGATTACGAGATTTAAACAAAAGCCGAATGAATAATTTAGAGACGCGTGGAATCGATTTAAGGAATTCCTTAGGCAATGTCCTCACCATGGCTTTTTCGAGTTACACCAAATCGATACGTTTATAACGGTCTTATTTTTCAAGAAAAAGATTCGTTAAATTATGCCGCCGGTGGCAACTTTTTGTGTAAAACTCCTAGGGACGCCTTATTGATTATCGAAAATCGATCCAAGGTTTACCAACTCCGTAACACACCAAGTGTTGCCAATGTCGCCAATGTTAGCTATGCTAATCGCGACATTGAGACGGTTGATGCGAAAGTCGACAAATTGACGAATGCTTTTACGTCGTTTTTTATGGAGATGAAAAACGCTCCCGCTACGGTTAAAAGCGGTTGAGGCTTCGTGTACGTTCTGCGGTGGAACACATAACTATTACGAGTGTGCGGCTACCGATGGCCAAACAGCAAGTGTAAACGCGTTAAATGGGAATTTTTCAAATCAAAATAACGCCGGTCCATCGCAACAAATGAATTACAACAACCAAGGCAAAAAAAATCAAAATCGAAACAATTTTTCAAACGGGAATCAAGGGAATTTTCAAAGAAACAATCATAACCAAGGTTTTTAATCAAAATCAAAACGTTTCAAATGATTTTCAAAATTACGTAAAATCTAATGACGCTAATATGAGGAGATTATAAACGCAAATTGGTGACATGAAAAATGAATTTTCCAACACATTGAGAGGGAAAACAACAAGATTGACCAAGGTTAAATCGACATAAAAAGATGTTTTCGGCTATAATGAACAAGCAATCGAGTTCGTCTTGGAGTTTGTTAGCAAGTGACACCGTACCAAATCCGAAGGAACACGTTAAAGCCGCCTCGTCTCATGGAAAAAGTCGTGTGATTACCCCTAACCTTGATGGTTTCAAAGTTGTTCTATCTTCTCAGCCCTCGACATCTAAAATGCCTTCATGTTCTAAAGTCGAGGGATGAACGTGGTGACCAAGGAAAAGAGTGCACACCCTCCTGTACCTCAAATTCCATCCACAGTTCAAAAAGAGAGCTTTATCGATCTTACGAAAGTAACCCTTGAGGAAACTTATGCTTCAATTCTTCTTAAAAAATCCAAAAGGCATATGCCGAGAAAGGAAGAGGATCCGGGCCAATTTCTAATACCTTGTGATTTTTCTGAGATTGAGAGATGTTTAGCCCTTGCCGATTTAGGGGCTAGCATCAATCTCATGCCTCATTCTCTTTGTAAATTGATTAAATTGCCAAGACTTACCCCCGTGAACATGACAATAGAGCTAGCAAATTGTACACCATTAAAACCAATTGGTATAGCCGAGGATGTCTACGTTAATATTGGAATTTTTATTTTTCCCGCGGACTTCGTCATTTCCGATTATGAATGTGATCCTAAATATCTCATTATTTTAGGTCGACCCTTTTTACCGACGGCTCGAGTCGTAATCGACGTTCACGGTGCAAAATTAACTATGAAATATGGGGAGGATGAAATGAAATTATTCGCAAGTAGATCCCAAGTTCAAAATGATTAAAGCAAAACCGATGTTTCTAAAAATGATTTCAAAATGTTCACTTTAGCGGAAAATATGAGGCTTGATGCATGTTTTGAAAGAATTAAAAAGAACGGTTTTAAAGATGAAGATTTTAATGATCGTGAATATGTTTACTTAATTGAAAAAGGTTTAAGCAAATGTATGAATCAAAAATCATTTTGGGATGTATTCGGCGAAACAAGTTAACAAACAATTCCGAAGGGAGACGTTTGTGCCATCACGACAATGACTAAAATGGACTCGTTTTCATCACCTTCGAAGGACCACGTCTTTGAGGCTTCAACTTCTAAATCCATTGAAGTGCCTCCATTTCCTAGCCCTATATCCATTGAGGATAAAGGTTTTATCGACACAAATCCGCTCATCATTGAAATGTCACCTAAGCATAGTCCATCGACTTGTAAGACCATGGTTGTAAACGCTCACATCAACACTTTCTTTGATGATGATTTTGAAATTGAGCCCGAGATTGAGGAAATTATTGAACGAGAGCTAGCTCTTTTACCTCCACTTCCACCTACAAGTGAGGTTGATTTTTCCAATATCAAGGCCGAACTTGATGAGTTTGAACGTCTCATTCATAATGACGAACCAAATCACGTGACCCAAAATCCCATTCTTAAGGAGTTACCTAATCAAAGCTCCTCAAATGAGAATGACGTTTACCACATTCATGAGGATTTAACTTATCAGCAATCCCCACCAAAGAATGATGGTTTCGTACTTGACCGGGATCTCTTCGAGAGAGTTTCTAAAATCATTCACAAAGGGAACGAAAAGCCTTGGTTTGACGAACCCATCTATGACGAAGAAATCGACGAGATCGACGTTCTTGAGGATGACGTTTATATAGACCCGGCGGGTGATTTTTTTATTGATCATCGATTTGAGAATTTATACAACGGCCTCCCACCCACGACTTAAATGTGAGGACTTTTAGCGTGACTAATATTGATTTTGAAACGCCAAATATTTTTGACATTATCAAATCGGGTTTTCATAAAGAGTTTAAAAATGATGAAAAGGGAAAAGATTTTTAAATTGATTTAAATGATGTTCCTACAATATTAACACCGTCATCACTATGTTTTTTGAGTGCTACGAGCTCGTCTACTCCTTTTGACGATGCTTCGTGTGGATCTAGTGTGGGGGAAGCCCCTTATGTTCCCTCACATTTCTCCACCGAGGACGAGATATTCGATCCTAGAATCGAATTTAAAGAGAAATATCGGTCTTCCACCGATGCAATAAATGGAAATCATATCTATTTGATTGGTGTAAGTCTACCTCGAGTAGCTCAAATTGTTTGTGCCTCACCCATTCTCCCACCCTTCTACTTCTCATCTATTTTCTTCTACCCCTTTGGGGTTTTGGCTTCGATTGAAGTAGCGTTGTTTCGTATTTCATCCGAAAACGAGGACGCTATCTTTGACCCCGGTATACGTATATCGGATTTTTAAGTACTCCACGTACTTTTTGGGCCTTGTTTATCTTGTAAGCCCCACCAAAAATGACCAAACCATGATAATCCCTAAATGATCACATTTATGGGGATTCGAGTCTAGCTTTTGACTCGGTTATAAAAAACAAGGTGCCTCGTGGGGGACTCTCATGCTTATCCTTGTAAATATTATTGCTTTTTGATGAGACTGCTTTTATACATGGTCTTATCGTCCAAATCGGGCTTAAAATACATAAAATATCATAAAATATACCAAATATATGCTCGTGTTTGTTTCTTGTGTATTTTTAGGTACGGACATTGAGGAAATGGCAAAAGATCACAAGAATCATTCAAAAACAAACACGGGAAACGAAGCCGCACAATGAACCGGGCCCAAGTTTGGAATATTGCAAAATGACCCTTGAAGAATTGAAGATTGGCAACTTTAGTCCCTCATCTTTGAAGAACTTGTCACAATTGACCCTCCAAATGTCAATTGTACAAGTATGGTCCTTGATGTTTGAAGATATTACAAGACCAGTCCTTGAAATTTGAAGAATGTGCATTTAAAGCCCTTGGAAAAAGTTTTTAAACCTTTTGTGCCACTTTTGACAAGTTGCCAAAAGTTGATAAAGGCAAAATGGGCGCTGATGGATATTATTTACAACATGGAAGAAATGTGAAACATTGGGGGCCTTATCTACCAAGACAGCCAAACTCCCACACCCAGTCACGACCCTCCACGTCACCCCACTCAACCATCCCACCAAACACCTTCCTCCAACCCACCACGTCACACTCCACTTAATTTTAAAAAAAAAACTGATTATAACTAATCAGTTATAAAAACGTGGGAAACACCTTTTTAAATCCCAAACCAAATCAAACCCTGCTAATCACCCCTAATTCATCCCCATAAACCCTAATCCTAAAAATCTTAAAACAAAGGGGAAATTATTAATAGCTTCCAGATTGATGATTAACCTTGCACTAAACCAATCCCCAAACCCAGAATCTTTTTACAACAAGCCCATGTGACTGTAGGGACCTCCCCTGCACGTCACTTTCTTCCTCAAAAACACAAACCGACCAGATAAACGTCCCCAAGGCTTTCCTTGGTCCCAAAGGAGTAAACCAACGGCCAAGATCAAAAATCCAAGCTGGCACATCAACATCCATCACATGGGCACATTTGACTGAATTTGAAGATGAAGACCCAAGGGCATTACTCGAATTCTACATATTAGGGTTTTAGTTCTAGTTAGTTCCATTTACTTGTATAAATAGAGGTGCATGTACCTCTATTCGTTTTTTGTTCCAGAATTTTTAGCAAATGCATGTAATTCCTTTTTATTAAATTAAAGTTTGGTATTTTAAGAAGTAAAAGTAATTCCTTTTAGTTTTATTAAAAAGTTTGGTGTTGATTTAGCTAAAGTTCTGAGTTCCAATATAATCTTTTATAAACACTTGGTGTTTATTCAGTTTCAAAAAGTTTTAAAAAGGGTTGAGATTTTTCAGAAATTTTAAGAATTTTTGAGAAGTGAAAGTGGATTAAAAATTCTTGAGTTTCTAAATTTTAAACTTGTTTTTAAAACTTGTTAAGAGTTTTCAAGGTTTGTGTTAAAAATTTTCAAAAAGGGTTTGAAAAAACAGATATTGCATATTGCTTGTTTTCTTTATTTTTTTTCTCTTAGCAGGTATTGGAGCTTTGTTGATCAAGGGTTCTGCACAAACCCAAGTTTGTTTGGAGGTGGTTTTTCAACCACTAGGGACCTGGATGTAGGTCCCTTGAGGTACAAATCTCTTACCTTTTTCATTTTTCATTTTAAATGGTGTTTATGTGATTTACATGAAACTGCATGCTAAGTGTGTTAATATGATTTGATATGAGTTCATTTGGTATGCTATGCATGTTAGAAACTAATTGAGTCAGTTTGGATTTGATTAGAATAGGTTTTGTTTGAAAATTTTCATTTCAAGATTTTAAAGGAGTGTTTGGGTTAAGGATTAAAAAGGGTTTTAATCACATCAAGCTTATTCAATAACCTGTAATACTTACTCATTAGGGTGCTTATAGGTTACTTTCTAGTTTGTTTTTCCATTTGGTGTAGATTTGTAGAGGTTTGCATGATAAAAAATGGTTCTAGCAGTCTACATTAATTGAGTGCTCTTCTCTGCTCATTTGTGTTAAATTGGTGCTCCAAGCTTGTGAAATCTGTTAGATAATAGGGTTGAGTAGGGGTTGCTATTGTTTGTATGCTAATTGGTGCATGTGTGTGCAAATTTGTGAGGTTGGAAAATCACTTGAGTGCATTTTGCATCAGAAAACACCCCCAGACCTAGCATTAGCATCTCAGCAACCTTCATTTGATTTTTTTTGTGCAATCTGTGTAATCTTGTGCTAAGTGTTTGTGTTTTTTGTGTTTTATGTGACTCCCTATACTCCAAAGAGTATAGGGGTGCCCTTGTATCCAACAAATCACCACCAAAACCATAGCCAAGCTCCTCTTGGTTCAAAATTGCACAAGTGAATAAAACATTTTGGCTTGTGTTCTTGTTAAGTTATACTGGGCACGATTTTGGCTTAATTTGGGATTAAATCTTGATAAAAGTGAATTGGGTTTGTGAATTTGAGTAAAAAGGTTCAACAGGTTGTGTTTTTAAAAGTTTAAAAAAATTAAAAAAAAATAGTTACAAAAAGGACTGGCCAGGACTCGAACCTGCGCCATCCCTTTCAACACACACACACCTCACCGTCGCGCCCTTGGGTCTTTTACTGACCAAGGGTGCAACTTAAAACCTTTTATCACCTTTTTCATTTTAGCTTTTAAATATAAGCCGTAGCTTAATTGGGTCTTTTCAGCTTATTCTTTAAGCTAATTTCATCAGCTTATTTTTCCTAGGGTCATCATAGGTATTAGGATTTTTCTAGCTTAGTTTTGTATTTTTCCCTTCTTTTAATTATTTTTTATTCATTTTTATTTAGCCGTATTTTATTTTATAGTTAGAAAATAGCAAAAAGTACTTTTAATTTCTAGAAAAATAATTTTTAGGTTTTAATTTATATATTTGAGGTTTACATATCAAAAAGTTTTCAAAAAGTCTTATTTTTAATTTTATTTGATTTTAGGTTTTTTTTAACAACTTTAAAAATTAATATAAAATTAATAAAAAGGTTTTAGGAACTTTAATTTTCATTTTTGTTCTAATTAGAATATTTAGGATTTTTGGTAATTTTTTAGAATTTATTTTTAAACTTTTCATTTTTTGGATTATTTTAATATTATTTTATTAGAAAAAATTCAAAGTTTGTTTTTTCTACTTTTTTCATTTTTCCTAGGTTAAGGACATATAATTAGGAACTTTGTCACTTTCCAAATATTTTTTAGGCTTTTCATTTAATTTTTAGAATTAATTTAAGATTTAATAGATTTTAATAGTTTTTAGGAGTTTAAAAATAGTTTAATTTGGTTTTAAAATTTTTAAAAATAGTTTTTAGCTTAATTAGGTCATTTTTGAGGTTTACAAACTTGAAAACCTTGTTTGGGGCTTTTTAATAATTAATTGTGATTTTTAGGGCTTTAATTAGCATTAAAAAGTCATTATTTAATTAATTAAAAGGTTTTAGCAAGTTTGGATTTTTTGTAAACTCTTAGAATTTTATTGTGGATTTTTAGTATTTTTTAGGAATTTTTAGGTTAAATTTTTAATTTTTGTGTTTTTTTTTTTTACGTTTCTACGTCTTAACTTTCTAGTAGTAATTTTCGTCAATTTTTATTTTTTCGTCTTCGTCATTCTCTTCTCTTTTCTTATTGTTAATAATCAAAAACATTAATCATCAATCCAATTCACAACACACTAGCCTCCTCGAGAGAACGAACTCACACTTAGGGTCATTTACACACGGTTTTCCTAAATCGTCGTGCTTACCCTATTTACGCTCTTTTTCCTAAAAGACGTATTTCTACGACCATCATTTTTGGCGCCGCTGCCGGGGAGGCGTGTTGTGTTTTGATTGAACAATTGTTGTTTTCTATATTAGCCATAATAGTAATTGTATTAGTAGCACTCTACTAATACGTATTATCGTTTTTCGGTTTTTGTGTGAATATTATTACTATATTGTATACGTAGAACAATAAATACACAAGTACTCCAAATACGTGAGCAATCACAACCTTGATTCGGGATTTCATCACTCGATCATTGTATTCGAATCTCAAACCAAAGAAAAAAAGGCAAAAATAGATAAATACTTTCGTGAAGCTTAATCTTGATAATACAAACTATAAGGTGGGTATAAGGCGGTTGTATTTCACGACCTAAAGGAAAAAGGCTCTTAAGTGCTTCGCGCCGCCTCGTTTCCTCCGCTTGCTTGTGCGTATTTGATTTTGAGAGTGAATCGAGGGTTTTTCCGCCCAAAGTATTATTACATATCATATATATTTTCTTGGTTTCTATTGATTAAACCCTCTTGAACGATTTGGTGTTCCACCATCGTTCTAAAGTCATCGAAGGCGTTCACTCCACGTGATCGTTTTCATTCCTTGAGGCTTCTTTAATCAAGAGATTTGATTAAGGAGGATATTTGTGGACTTTTGTCTACCTAATACATTCACCAATTTTCAAAAAAGTTAATACAATCAAAAACCACAAAAAAAATTGAAAAACACAAAATACCAAAAAGAATCTTCTTTGCTCGTCTCCTCGTTGTACGTGACGTTTATGCTCACTCGTAATCAAGCAAAACGTGCACGTAGACGAAAGAACAAAACTCCCACTCCAACTCATTCTAGTGAGGAGTCTCCTATTGACGAACCCGTTGTAGTGAAAGAAGCAACCATGGCTAATCGAACTATGATGGAGTTACTTCAAGCACCCACCGAGGGTTATGGAGAAGCTATTGTGATTCCCGCAATCCTTGCAGAGAATTTTGAGGTGAAAACGGGTTTGTTGTCGATGATCCAAAACAAAAAATTCCGTGGTGATGAGAAGGACAATCCTCACAACCATATCCGCCAATTTAATCGTCTTACCGCCACGTGCAAATTTAAGGATGTCTCGAATGACTCGATTAAGATGATGCTTTTTCCGTATTCCTTAGCGGGGCCCGCTAAAATTTGGTTAGAGAAAGAGCCACCCAATTCTATATTGACGTGGAAGGATCTCGTTTCAAAGTTTGTGAACCAATTTTTTCCGCCCTCTAAGACTACGCATTTGAAAAATGAGATTTCTAAATTTTCACAAGAATCAAATGAAAGTTTTTCTACGGCTTGGAATAGGTTTAAGGAGATGTTACATGAATGTCCTCATCACGGTTTTTCCGATTTGCACCAAATAGACAGGTTTTACAATGGACTTAACGATCATGAAAGAGATTATTTGAATGCCGCCGCGGGTGGTAATTTTTTGTGTAAAACGGTTGAAGAAGATTTGGTCATAATTGAGAATAGGTCTAAGGTCTATAGCCCTCGTCACACACCGAGTGTTGCCAAAATGGGCTCATCATCGTCTCGTAGTATCAATGCATTACATGATGAGGCAAATGAAGAAAATCGATTTTTTGATAGATTTTCTAGCCTTATGACCCATTGGAAAGCTCAAGAAGCTTCAAATTCCGCTTCGGTTAAAGCGGTTTCTAAGAGTTGTTTGTCGTGTGGTGGAGCTCATGATCTTTCCGAGTGCATTACCGCGGATGGTAACACTTCGAATGCTTTTGTAGCCACGGGAACTTATAACCAAATCGGTCAAGGTTCCCGCCAAAATCAAGCTCCACCAAATCAAAATGCTAATAATTATCGCAACAACAACCAAGGTGGAAATTACCAAGGAAATCAAAGAAATTATAACAAGGGTAATTACCAAAGTGGAAATGGGCAAATTTCAAATCAAAACCAAAACCGTGATTTTCAAAACAATGCCCAAGGTTTTCAAAACGATCACACCAAAAATCTTCAAGGAGAATTTTTGAATTATGCAAAGGCTAATGATGCTAAGTTTGATAATATGCAACGTGAGATGGTTAGCTTAAGATCCGAGTTGAAAAACAAGCTTAAAAACGAACTTGCTAATGAACTTAAAACTCATGCTAATAAAATGGAAGGAAATGTCACACGACTCTAACAAAATCAACAAAAAATGGAGCAAGGACAACATGAGATTAAGCAAGAGTTGTTAAAAGCGGATGCTAGGCAATCAAAGTTTGAAGACCGTATGGCCAAAATGTTTGAAGCTATCATGTGTAAGCCCTCTTCTTCGGGTGGTCTTCCTAGTGATACCATCGTGAACCCGAAAGGAGAATTGAAGGTTATTACTAATCGTAGTGGTAAAACTTTCAAAGAACCCATTTCTCGTCCAAGTACTTCTATGGAGAAGGAAAAAGAGAAAGAACCCGAGGTTGTGGTTAAATAGGAGCAAATTACAAGCCCACGAAGTACCGCTCAAACCACACCTACGGTTGAACCTACACCAATCATGGAACCCGAGATTCCAAGGCCGATGCCTATGCCTACTTTGCCCCAACCCACACCACCTTTACCCTACCCTTCAACACGAGACAAGGAAAAGGCACAAGAACGAAATAATTATCAATTTAAACTCTTTATGAAAATGTTTCGTGACTTGCATTTTAATATAAGTTTTGCCGACGCCTTAGTCATGATGCCTCGATTTGCCGCGAACTTCAAAAGTATGTTGAATAACAAAGAAAAATTGCAAAAATCGTCTAGTTGTTCATTAGTTTTTCTAAGCCGCATACCTCAAAAAGTCGGTGATCCTGGAAAGTTTTTAATCCCATGTGCTATCCAAGACATGGAAGAATGCTACGCCTTGGCCGATCTTGGTGCTAGTATTAATTTGATGCCTCTTGAGATTTTTAAATCACTCAATCTTCCAAATCTCACTCCTTCAAGAATGTCAATCGAAATGGCCGATCATTCTACGATTCTAGCTTGTGGAGTAGCCGAGGACGTCTTTGTGAAAGTTGGAAAGTTCTACTATCCTGTAGACTTTATTGTTGTTGACATTCCTATCGATCCTAAAGTTCCGTTAATTTTAGGTCGATCTTTTTTGGATACCTCGAGAGCACTTATCGATGTGCATGCAAGAAAAATCACTCTTCGTTTCAATGAGGAAGAACTCGTCATTAATGCAACCCAAAACTCCACTCTTTCTCATGTGTATTCTATCACATCTTTGTACAATGTCAATCCCATCAAAAACATTTGCAAGAGAATTTCAAATAGAGTTTTAGGAGTTGTTGAGAAAAATGAAGTTTCGTCCCCTCCGCCGATGGAGGTTAAGAGTGTTAAGCCTACATTTCCAATCTCGAGTGATTCTTCGGATGATGAATACGTTGATCCCGATGGGGAGGTTTTCTTTGTTGACAAAAGATTTGAAAACTTACCACCACCTAAACCAAAAAGATTTCAAAATGTGAGAAATTTTAGTGTGACTAACATTGCTTTAGAAACACCAAATATTTTTGACATAGTTAAATCGGGTTTTCACAATGAGAGTGTAAAAGATGAAAAAGGAAAAGATTTTGAATTGAATTTAAAAGATTTTCTTACAACTCTAACTCCGTCATCACCGCGTGTATTGAGTACTACAAGCTCGTCTTCTCCTTTTGACGATGCTTTGTGTGGACTTAGTGTGGGGGAATCCCCTTATGTTCCCTCCCCTTTCTCCACCGAGGACGAGATATTTGATCCTGGAATTGCTTATATAGGGAAATCTCGGTCTTCCACCGATGCAATAAATGGAAAATCTTTTCATTTGATTGGTGCGAGTCTACCTCGAGTAGCTCAATGTTATGCCTTACCCATTGTCCCACCCTTCTATTTTTTCTCTCCTATTTTCTTCTACCCCATTGGGGTTTGTGTTGAAGTAGCGTTGTTTCGTCTTTCATCCGAGAACGAGGACGCTATCTTTGACCCCGGTATACGTTTATCGGGTTTTTAAAGTACACCATGTGCTTTTGGGCCTTGTTTATCATGTAAGCCCCACCAAAAATTGACCACACCATGATTATCCCTAAATGATCACATTTATGGGGATTCGAGTCGAGCTTTTGACTCGGTTATCAAAAACAAGTTGCCTCGTGGGGGAGACCCATGCTTATCCATGTACATATTATTGCTTTCTAATTAGTTTAATGTGAGGGGATTTGTGCCCTTCCAACCCTTGTTCCGTGGTTGTTTGTGAATTGTGGTTTTTAGATCATGATCTTCACGATTGGAGCCTCTCGTGTTCGTTTATGGGAGCACTCGATCGTTTGCTTTGGAGGCCTTTCCCAATATCCATATGATATATCCTTTTATGTTCTAACCTTAGGTTTATAGCACACTTCATAAACGGCTATTACTTATTGGTTACACCCTTTCCATGCTAGATTAGGCATTCGACTACGTCTCTAGTATGGGGGTGTTTGCACCCCTAGACTCGAAACATTGAGGACAATGTTTAACTTTAGTATGGGGGGGTGAATAGATACTTGCCTTGCCAAACCTTCACGTTTTTCAAAGTTTATCTTTTTGTTATCGTTTTGTTGCAAAATAAGGCTAAAAATGGCCAAATTTTAAAAAAATTTCTCATATTTTATAAGTGTTTAAAGACACGAATGTAGATTTTCCGATGGCGAGAATAAGAGTAATTTTTTACTCGACCGTGCGTGTTGAGCACTTAGCTTTAATTCCTTAACTACACATTAGGCTAAGTCTCTTAAATGAGGACGAGAAATGATCGAGTTAATTATAAGTTACTATGCTAAACGTAGAGTACTCGTATTCTTTCAAAAACTCATGTGTTCTCGTTGTTTGCTTATTCTCCCTTCGCTTGTAAATATTTTTTGCTTAATAAATATTGACTTAGCGGTTTAGTTAGGATTGTTGGGTTTCTAGTCTTTTCTAGTAGCTTCCGTGTAATTAAATTCGGAAGACATTAAGGTATTGCCAGCGTCACGGTTTGGAAGTATTGGCACCCGAATAATCGAAAGCTTCACCCAATAATAAGATTTCAAGTGCTCACCTAAATCTAGCAAACAATTTGAAGCCCCACAAGGCCTAAAATCTATGCAAAATTGAAAGTGAATCAAGCCTTAATCTTCGAAGCTTTAAAGATCCAAAATTCGCTTTAGCGTGAGGATATACGTCTTTGGCTAATAAAACCACCGATGAGGCGGATAATAAAAGGCAAGGCAAGACCGAAGTCATAATAAAAGCTTCATGGCGAAGTTGAATAAAAGATGGAGGTAAACCAAAGATAATAAGGCCCTTCCGTTAGGGGGCGTATAAAAGTCTTGGTAATAAGTCTCATGTTCAAAACCGTTATAAAACCGTGTTTATCGATTCTTCTTGTCAACTTAATTTTTTAACATCGTTGTCTATTAGGAGGGGTTATTGATTTGATGGTCTTAGTTACACCATTAGGACTCTATTTTTAGACCTAAATCTCTATTATCGCATAAGTCAACAATGTATCCTCGTGATCATTAAGACAAAATAAAATATAAGAGATACAACTTAGGAATAATGGGAGGATAAGTACGTGATTAGGGCATATGAGTAGTGTTAGCATTACTAACTTATAATGACAATGATCTCGTTGCACGCTTGGCATGGAATTAAGGTGAAAATCGAGGACGACGAAATTATTTCTAACGAAGCATTCACGTGTTCTTATTCTATGAACCTAAACGTCCCATTTTGCGATGAAAATCATACATTATGTCTAAAACGCAAGTAGTAATAGTAGTAGTATAGCTAGTTTATCATTTCAATAAAGTGAATAAAAATGAATTTTGGAGATGCTATGATACTTTGTTCTAGCATTGCGTGAGGGCACGATAATGGTTTAGTATGGGGGAGTGATGAGACTGCTTTTATACATGGTCTCATCGTCCAAATCGGGCTTAAAATACATAAAATATCATAAAATATACCAAATATATGCTCGTGTTTGTTTCTTGTGTATTTTTAGATACGGATATTGAGGAAATGGCAAAAGATCACAAGAATCATTCAAAAACGAACACAGGAAACGAAGCCGCACAATGAACCGGGCCCAAGTTTGGAATATTGCAAAATGACCCTTGAAGAATTGAAGATTGGCAACTTTAGTCCCTCATCTTTGAAGAACTTGTCACAATTGACCCTCCAAATGTCGATTGTACAAGTATGGTCCTTGATGTTTGAAGATATTACAAGACCAGTCCTTGAAATTTGAAGAATGTGCATTTAAAGCCCTTGGAAAAAGTTTTTAAACCTTTTGTGCCACTTTTGACAAGTTGCCAAAAGTTGATAAAGGCAAAATGGGCGCTGATGGATATTATTTACAACATGAAAGAAATGTGAAACATTGGGGGCCTTATCTGCCAAGACAGCCAAACTCCCACACCCAGTCACAACCCTCCACGTCACCCCACTCAACCATCCCACCAATCACCTTCCTCCAACCCACCACGTCACACTCCACTTAATTTTAAAAAAAACTGATTATAACTAATCAGTTATAAAAACGTTGGAAACACCTTTTTAAATCCCAAACCAAATCAAACCCTGCTAATCACCCCTAATTCATCCCCATAAACCCTAATCCTAAAAATCTTAAAACAAAGGGGAAATTATTAAAAGCTTCCAGATTGATGATTAACCTTGCACTAAACCAATCCCCCAACCCAGAATCTTTTTACAACAAGCCCATGTGACTGTAGGGACCTCCCCTGCACATCACTTTCTTCTTCAAAAACACAAACCGACCAGATAAACGTCCCCAAGGCTTTCCTTGGTCCCAAAGGAGTAAACCAACGGCCAAGATCAAAAATCCAAGCTGGCACATCAACATCCATCACATGGGCACATTTGACAGAATTTGAAGATGAAGACCCAAGGGCATTACTGGAATTCTACATATTAGGGTTTTAGTTCTAGTTAGTTCCATTTACTTGTATAAATAGAGGTGCATGTACCTCTATTCGTTTTTTGTTCCAGAATTTTTAGCAAATGCATGTAATTCCTTTTTATTAAATTAAAGTTTGGTATTTTAAGAAGTAAAAGTAATTCCTTTTAGTTTTATTAAAAAGTTTGGTGTTGATTTAGCTAAAGTTCTGAGTTCCAATATAATCTTTTATAAACACTTGGTGTTTATTCAGTTTCAAAAAGTTTTAAAAAGGGTTGAGATTTTTCATAAATTTTAAGAATTTTTGAGAAGTGAAAGTGGATTAAAAATTCTTGAGTTTCTAAATTTTAAACTTGTTTTTAAAACTTGTTAAGAGTTTTCAAGGTTTGTGTTAAAGTTTTTCAAAAAGGGTTTGAAAAATCAGATCTTGCATATTGCTTGTTTTCTTTATTTTTTTTCTCTTAGCAGGTATTGGAGCTTTGTTGATCAAGGGTTCTGCACAAACCCGAGTTTGTTTGGAGGTGGTTTTTCAACCACTAGGGACCTGGATGTAGGTCCCTTGAGGTACAAATCTCTTACCTTTTTCATTTTTCATTTTAAATGGTGTTTATGTGATTTACATGAAACGGCATGCTAAGTGTGTTAATATGATTTGATATGAGTTCATTTGGTATGCTATGCATGTTAGAAGCTAATTGAGTCAGTTTGGATTTGATTAGAATAGGTTTTGTTTGAAAATTTTCATTTCAAGATTTTAAAGGAGTGTTTGGGTTAAGGATTAAAAAGGGTTTAATCACATCAAGCTTATTCAATAACCTGTAATACTTACTCATTAGGGTGCTTATAGGTTACTTGCTAGTTTGTTTTTCCATTTGGTGTAGATTTGTAGAGGTTTGCATGATAAAAAATGGTTCTAGCAGTCTACATTAATTGAGTGCTCTTCTCTGCTTATTTGTGTTAAATTGGTGCTCCAAGCTTGTGAAATCTGTTAGATAATAGGGTTGAGTAGGGGTTGCTATTGTTTGTATGCTAATTGGTGCATGTGTGTGCAAATTTGTGAGGTTGGAAAATCACTTGAGTGCATTTTGCATCAGAAAACACCCCCAGACCTAGCATTAGCATCTCAGCAACCTTCATTTGATTTTTTTTGTGCAATCTGTGTAATCTTGTGCCAAGTGTTTGTGTTTTTTGTGTTTTATGTGACTCCCTATACTCTAAAGAGTATAGGGGTGCCCTTGTATCCAACAAATCACCACCAAAACCATAGCCAAGCTCCTCTTGGTTCAAAATTGCACAAGTGAATAAAACATTTTGGCTTGTGTTCTTGTTAAGTTATACTGGGCACGATTTTGGCTTAATTTGGGATTGAATCTTGAAAAAAGTGAATTGGGTTTGTGAATTTGAGTAAAAAGGTTCAACAGGTTGTGTTTTTAAAAGTTTAGAAAAATAAAAAAAAATAGTTACAAAAAGGACTGGCCAGGACTCGAACCTGCGCCATCCCTTTCAACACACACACACCTCACCGTCGCGCCCTTGGGTCTTTTACTGACCAAGGGTGCAACTTAAAACCTTTTATCACCTTTTTCATTTTAGCTTTTAAATATAAGCCGTAGCTTAATTGGGTCTTTTCAGCTTATTCTTTAAGCTAATTTCATCAGCTTATTTTTCCTAGGGTCATCATAGGTATTAGGATTTTTCTAGCTTAGTTTTGTATTTTTCCCTTCTTTTAATTATTTTTTATTCATTTTTATTTAGCCGTATTTTATTTAATAGTTAGAAAATAGAAAAAAGAACTTTTAATTTTTAGAAAAATAGTTTTTAGGTTTTAATTTATATATTTGAGGTTTACATATCAAAAAGTTTTCAAAAAGTCTTATTTTTAATTTTATTTGATTTTAGGTTTTTTTTAACAACTTTAAAAATTAATATAAAATTAATAAAAAGGTTTTAGGAACTTTAATTTGCATTTTTGTTCTAATTAGAATATTTAGGATTTTTGGTAATTTTTTAGAATTTATTTTTAAACTTTTCATTTTTTGGATTATTTTAATATTATTTTATTAGAAAAAATTCAAAGTTTGTTTTTTCTACTTTTTTCATTTTCCTAGGTTAAGGACATATAATTAGGAACTTTGTCACTTTCCAAATATTTTTTAGGCTTTTCATTTAATTTTTAGAATTAATTTAAGATTTAATAGTTTTTAATAGTTTTTAGGAGTTTAAAAATAGTTTAATTTGGTTTTAAAATTTTTAAAAATAGTTTTTAGCTTAATTAGGTCATTTTTGAGGTTTACAAACTTGAAAACCTTGTTTGGGGCTTTTTAATAATTAATTGTGATTTTTAGGGCTTTAATTAGCATTAAAAAGTCATTATTTAATTAATTAAAAGGTTTTAGCAAGTTTGGATTTTTTTTAAACTCTTAGAATTTTATTGTGGATTTTTAGTAATTTTTAGGAATTTTTAGGTTAAATTTTTAATTTTTGTGTTTTTTTTTTACGTTTCTACGTCTTAACTTTCTAGTTGTAATTTTCGTCAATTTTTATTTTTTCGTCTTCGTCATTCTCTTCTCTTTTCTTCTTGTTAATAATCAAAAACATTAATCATCAATCCAATTCACAACACACGTGCCTCCTCGAGAGAACGATCCCCATTTGGGTCATAACTTGTGGTTTTCCTAAATCACTCGTTAACGCTTACCACTATTTTGTCATCCTTTTCCTAAGGGGTACAAAAACTCTACATCACTTTTCTAATAGTGTAATGCGGGGACTTGTGCTCTTCCAACCTTTGTTCCGTGGTTGTTTGTGATTGTGATTTATTAGGTTCATCGTCATCATTGAAGCCTCTCGTGTTCGTTTTACGGATCACTCGAGCTTTGATCGTTGCCTTTGAAGATTCTGATATCCGATGATATCCTTTTATGTTCTAGCGTTTATTCTTTTAGCATAATTCATAAACGGCCATAGATTATTCGTTTTACCCTTTCCATGCTCGAGATTAATCATTCGACTTTTCGTCTCTAGTATGAGGGTGTTTCACCCTTAGACTCGAAACATTGAGGACAATGTTTAGTTTTAGTATGGGGGTGTATAGATACTTTACCTTGCTTACGTCATCATGCAGTCCAATTTTCATCTTTTTGTTATGTTTTGTGCAAAATAAGGCTAAAATGGCCAAACTTTAAAAATTTTCTTGTTTTTCATAAGTGCTTAAGACACGAATGTAGGTTTTCCGATGGTGAGAATAAAAGTAATTTTTGACTCGATCTTGCGTGTTGAGCACTTAGATTCGGTTCCTTAACGATATTAGACTAAGTCTCATTAAATTGAGGACGAGAAATGATAGAGTTAATTATAAGTTACTATGCTAAACGTAAAGTACTCGTATTCTTTCAAAAACTCATGTGTTTTAATTATTTGTGTATTTTCCCACGCTTATATACAAATAATTGCAATAAATAAGGTCGTACGGTTTATAAAATATGTTAGCTTCTAGCCCAAGATCGTTTAAAAGTTACTTGTAATTAAATAAAGTACATAGCCAAGGCATAACTTATTTAAACAGGAACCGAAGATTGGCGAACCCAAAAAGGCCCTAACAAGGCATGAGGATTACCTTTTGTTGCTAAATCCAAAAATATGTGAAGTTCACGAATCCAAATCCAAAATGAAGGATGAAGACACACGCCGAATAGAAAAATACTCCAAAAGGTTGCGGAAAAGTCTATGAATCCAAAAAGGCCCTAACAAGGCATTAGGATGAGGTTATGAACCCAAGTCTAAAAAGGAGGCGGATCGTTGCATAATCGAAGTCCCAAAATGAGGAAAAGGACAAGTGAAGAAAGCCGTGATCAAAGTTATGCCAAGATATAAACTTTAAAAGATTAGAAGAAACGTTTTAAAAGATCGTGTCCTTTAGCTACTTATTAATTAAACCGTCCTACTTTATTTTCGGCTTGAATAAATATCGAAATAAGTAAAAAATGTATCCTCGTGATCATTGAGACAAAAATAAAATATAAGAGACACCAATTAGGAATAACGGAGTCTAAGTACGTGATTAACACATATGAGTAGTGTTAGCATTACTAACTTGTAATAACAATGATCTCGTTTCATGCTTAGCATGAAATTGAGTGATCAAGGATGATGAACTTATCTCTATGAGGCATTCACGTGTTCTTATTCTATGATCCTAAATGTCCCATTTTATGATGAAAACAATACATTATGTCTAAAACGCAAGTTTTAGTTAATTTAAATTTAGGTTTCAATAAATGTCATATAAAAATGAATTTTGGAAGTGCTACGATACGTAAATCTAGCATTGTGTGAGGGCACGACAATGGTTTAGTATGGGAGAGTGATGAGACTGCAATTATACATAGTCTCATCGTTCAAGTCGGGCTTAAAATGCTTTAAAATGTCATAAAATACCGTAAAATATGCTTGTTTTGTTCATTGTGTATGTTAGGTACGGATATCATGAATTCAAAAAAAGAAAACAAGAACCAAGCAAAAATGAACACGAGAAATGAAGCCAAACAAAGAACCAGACCCGAATGTGGAATTTCCAAAGAAGTCCTTGAAGTTTGAAGATTTGTCAAAATTGGTCCCTCAACAATTGAAGATTGTCACTTTAAACCCCTAAGAATTCAAAAAATACAAAAGGGGTCCCTAAAGATTGAATACATTACAAGAATAGCCCTCTAAGTTTTAAGAAATCACACCATTAGTCTTTATTCCTACTATTGTTAACACAAAGAGTGATGGTGAAAGGCCAAAAGGACTAACAGTGAAAGGACTTAGGACCATGGATGAAAGCTTTTTAAAAGTGCTATTAACGGGGAGGACCAAAACTGTCACGAAACCAAACTTGTTACCCAACAACCCAAACAAACCTATTCTATACCCGATTATAACCCACTTTACAACCCACCAAGCCCATCATACAAACCGGTCCAACATCTATCCATGTTTTATTATTAATTAAGAATTTTAAAACATTTTTAATTATTATATAAAACCGGGAAACATGCACTGTCTTAATCATCCCCATCTAATCCCCCACCCAGACACATAAACCCTAATTAGGGAAATCATTCATTACTGTGAATTGGGCACCAAAAACGTCCAGATTCATAATTAATATTCCCCTCAACATTTTCCCACCTTCAAACTCAACACCACGTTACTGTAGACCCCCTACCGTACCTCTCCTGCAACATACTTCCAAATATTATACAGTGAATCAAAGGACAAATACAATTACTTGCTCCCTACTGATTTATGGACGCTTGAGATTGTTTTGAAGGAGCTGGCATCACATGTATCCACTGGCAAGATCACATGGCAATGTTTGACCTCAGAATTTAAATCAACTTCAGGGGCAGATTTGGAATTAACAAACTAGGGTTTTCTTTTTACTATCTTCTTCTTATAATTGTATAAAATGAGATGGTTTGTATCTCATTCACTTGTTCCAGCTTTTACCTTGTAAAGATCTTTTTTAATTAATGAAATTGTTAATGCAATAATGCCTAAAAACGTTACTTGCATTTTTTGGTCTCGCTTAGTTTTGATTACGACAATATGTAAAAACAAGCATTTACAAAAACAACGAAAAACGTATTCTTGAGTTCAAGTATTTTTCATTTTACCCATTTTCACTTAAGGTATGAATAAACAAGTACTAACCTTAATCAAGTGATCAAGTGATTTAATCTTTTCTTAAAACTCACTTTTTATTAAGTGTGACAAGTTTTTTTATTAAACTTTCTTTTTAAGAAAATGTTTTATTAAATCAAATATTTGAAAATTTAAAAATGGCATATTCCTTTTTGATTTGGAATATTCTTTCAGGATATTTTATAATAAGATAAGACCTCCATACTAAAGGACAAAAAGGGAGCAGAGTCTACTATGGCGGTTCCCTAGTGCCTATGCGGTTCCTTATCGATAAGGTACCGCCGGCTGAGATAAGGAACCGCGGGCAGATATAGTCGTTGGCCCTTTGTCCTATAAATAGTGGACCATTCTCAGATTTTCTCTTCACCTCTTTTGCACATAAATTTCCAGATTCAAATATACTTCTTAAATCATTCAAATCCTTGATCATTTGATTGATTACTACTTGTTTAGAAGTGAGTCTATCCCATCCATCCCTTCCTCTCCAAGTGTAAATAGAAGAACACTATCCTTGTGAGGTGTTGAGTCCACCACCAAAGATCCTTTGAAGATCAAATCTTATACATTTGTTGTTGTGTCATAGTTGTGAAGATCCAAGTAGTTGTGTCTATTTGGAAGTTGTGTATGTACTAAGTATAGTTGTGTAGATTGGTCCTAGCTACGATTAGGGCTCGACTTTTAGCTTAGAGTCGGAAATTGGTTAAGCAACGTGTACGGTTTTCTCCACCATAAGGAGCTTGTTGTGTAGTGAACTCTCGAGTAAGGAGTACTCGAGGAGTGGAGTAGGAACGATGAGTGAGCTTCATTGCCGAACCACTATAAATCCTTGGTGTTTGGTTTGATCTTTCTTTACCCTTAACTCTTTACATTCTTTATTCTTTGTGCATATACATTGGTTAGTATTAGTTTAGTTACACTATCGTTGTTCATATTGTGCATAAGAAGATTTCACATATTTCCTCAAGACTAAGTTATTGAAAAAGGATTTTTTTGAAAACCATCTTTTAACAAGTAAATATAAGAAACTATTCAACCCCCCCCCCCCCTTCTAGTTTCTACAATTGGTATCAGAGAGAGGTTGCTCAATAATTTTTAAAGTATATTGTATTTTAAAACTTGAATCGATCTATGGATTCTAACAAATACCTAGAAGGACAATCTATGCAAAGACCACTACTTTTTGAAACCGATAGTTTTATTTATTGGAAAAATAGATTTGAGACTTATGTGAAATCAAAAGATTTAGATCTTTGGAATCTTATTAACAATGGTGATTTTTTACCTTATCAACTTAATGAAGTTTCTAAAACAAAAGAATTGGTCACTTTTGACAAAGCTAATGACGATACTAAAAAGAAACTTTCGAAAAATAATGAGGCTAAAATGGTTATTTATAATGCTTTACCTAAGAAAGAGTATGAAAGGATTTTTATGTGTGAAACCGCTAAAGATATTTGGAACACTCTTTTAGTAACCCACACAGGTAATAGCCAAGTCAAAGAAAGCAAAATCGATCTTCTTGTCCAACAATATGAACAATTTGTCATCTTAGAAGATGAAACTATTGATAGTGATTTTGTTAGATTTAACACTATTATTACTAGTCTAAAAGCACTTGATGAAGGTTTTTCTAGCAAGAACAATGTTAGGAAGTTTCTAAGGGCCTTACATCCGAAGTGGAGAGCAAAAGTCACGGCGATTGAAGAATCGAAAGATCTCTCAACTTTATCACTCGATGAACTCATAGGCAACTTGAAGGTTCATGAGATGATACTTTTGAAGGACTCGAAATTGGTAAAAACCAAGAGTGAAAGGAAGTCTCTTGCACTCAAAGCCAAGAAGGCACAAAGCGGTCATGATATTTCCTTGGATAGCGATGACGAGGAGTATGCATTGGCGGTGAGAAATTTCAAGAAGTTCTTCAAAAGAGGAGGTCAACACGTGAGGCAACCCAACAATGACAATAAACCATTCTCAAATAATCGGTTTGCCAAGAACGAAAAAGGTGATAGGAATTGCTTTAGATGTGGTGATCCAAATCATTTCAATTGGTGATTGTCCAAAGCCTTCACGCGATAAGAATCACACGACGTTCGTTAGTGGTTCTTGGAGCGATAGCGGTGAAGATGTTGATGACAACCCCAAAGAGGAGAAATGTCTTATGGCTCATACTTCTAAAGAGGTACATTCTGAAACCGAATATTATAACAATGATAGCTCCACCTTAGATGATATTGAATTAGAAGGCCAATATGATAATTTACACAAACTTAGCCTTAAATTCATAGAAAAGAACAAAACCTTAAAATCAACCAAAACTAAGCTTGAAAATGAGATCAATGAACTTAGGGAGAAATTAGCCAAGCTTGAGAAAAATAAAGAAGTTGACTTAGGTTGCGTAAGTTGTGAGAAACTTAGATTAGAGAATGAAGATCTCAAGAGCACCTCCATTAAATTGGAAAAGTTCATGAAAGGTACTAGTGATCTTGATGATATGTTAAAGAAATAAATTCATTCTAAGGAAAGACTTGGTGTAGGTTTTAACTCAAATGAAGCATCAACTAGTGAACCTAAACAAGTCAGATTTTCAGAAAAATTGTCTGCTATACACGATCCCAGATTGTATGGGGCGGTTCCTTATCACTATGGAACCGCCGCCCTAGATAAGGAACCGTGGCCAGAAAGAGTTTTTGCTTAAAATCCTGAACTTTCTGAAAAGTCAAATTTAGGTGAACAACCAAAGCATCTTATTGTTAACAAGGTCAAATTACCCATACTTGACGACAATGCCGTTGATAAGTTCTACAAGCCCTTGAGTAAACCTCTAATGGGAAATAGAAGTTTATCAAGACCATCCTCTACTCCACCAAGAGTACAGAATGAGTTTAGGCCTAGAAGTAGAACGACAACACCTAGAAGAGATAGTCAAAACAATTCACGAACTAGAAGTAAAACTCCAACACCAAGAAGGAATGACCACAACTCTAAACCAAGATCAAATACAACTAGGAGAAATAATGAACAACAAAATGGTTATATGAATTATTATCCTCCTCTATTTTGTTCCCCATGGGGAACCCCTCCTTCATTCATGCATCCCAACCAAATGAAAGGGATGTTTGGAACTAACAATTTTGGACCCATGAGATATTGAGGACCAAATGTTTGATCGTGTGTGTTGTAACCTAGATATGCTTGGGAATTGATTTGGAACCCAACGAGTGGATTAAGGATAGTGGTTGTTCTAAACACATGACGGGTAATCGAAGTTTGTTCTCGCGCTACAAAGCATATGATGGAGGTAACGTCACATTCGCAAGTAGTCTACGTGGTAATATCATTGGCAAAGGTACGGTTTCTCTTGACTGCATGACCATTGAAAATGTTGAGCACGTAGATAATTTAGGGTTTAACCTTTTAAGTATAGGTCAAATTTGTGACAATAAGTGTAAGGTCATCTTTTCGGAACATGACAGTGAAAACGTAAAAGATGGAAAGCTCATTGGAAAGGTGTTAGAAAGCATGGTCTTTATGTCATTAAGGTCAATAAGAAGTCAAAAGACAAAATATGTCTTGCGACTATAGATGATAGTTCTACTCTTTGGCATAGGATATTAGGTCACGCTAATATGCGTTTAATTCAATCTTTAGTCTCTAAGGAGTTGGTAAGACACCTCCCCAAGATGAAGTTTGATAGTCACTTTTGTGATGCTTGCAAAGTTGGAAAGCAAGTTCACTCAAGTCACAAAGCCAAGAATTTGGTTTCAACCTCTCGGTTCTTAGAGCTCCTACATATGGATCTCTTTGGACCTTCTCCCATACGGAGTTATGGAGGTAACCTTTATACCCTAGTTATAGTTGACGACTATTCTAGATTCACTTGGACTAGATTTTTGGCATCTAAGAATGAAGCTTTCTATCTTTTCGAAATCTTTAGTCGAAGAATTAAAAATCAACTAGGATGTCCAATTGTCTCTATTAGGACGGATCATGGTAGGGAATTTGATAATGAAGTGCAATTTGGTGCCTTTTGTGAAGCTCATGGTATTACCCATAACTTCTCGGCTCCTCGCACTCCACAATCAAATGGGGTAGTTGAAAGGAAGAATAGGACCATCTAAGAGATGAGTAGGACGATGTTAAACGAGCAATCCTTGCCTCAAAAGTTTTGGTTCAATGCTGTGGACACATCGACTTATATTCTCAACCGAATTCTTATTCGACCTTTCCTAGGAAAGACCCCCTATGAGATTCTTAAAGGTAAGAAACCCTCATTGGAATACTTTAGGGTGTTTGGAAGCAAGTGCTTTATCCTCAACACCAAAGACTACCTTACCAAGTTCGACCCAAAGTCCTACGAAGGTATCTTTTTAGGTTATTCCCAAACTAGCAAAGCCTACATAGTCCTTAATAGAACCTCGGCCGTGACTTTTGATGAAACCCCTCCTTTACCTACGACACCACCATTGGTTGATCATGACTTGGATAAAATAGAAGTAGTTAAAGCCAAAGAGGTTAGAAAAATAGGAGTTGAAGACCTTAGTGTTGAAAAGGAAGTAAACATTAAGGAGTCTAAGGATCATACTCTCAATAATATCATTGGTGACTTAAATTAAAGGACCCTAAGATCTCAAGTCCAAAACCAAAGCAACTTCTTTTGTTTCGTCTCCTTGATTGAACCAAAAAATGTTAAAGAAGCTTTGACGGATGAGAGTTGGGTCATTGCGATGCAAGAAGAATTGAATCACTTCGTTGCTAATGATGTTTGGGAACTTGTTCCTCCACCTAGAAGTTCTACCCTTATAGGAACCAAATGGGTCTATAGGAATAAGTTAGATGAGAATGGTGTTGTGTCTCGTAACAAGGCTAGACTTGTAGCTCAAGGCTATAATCAACAAGAAGGGATTGATTATGACGAGACATATGCACCGGTAGCAAGATTAGAATCCATTAGAATCCTTTTAGCCTACGTTTGTGCCTTAGACTTTAAGCTTCAACAAATGGATGTAAAGAGTGCGTTTCTTAACGGTTTGATCAATGAGGAGGTATATGTGGCTCAACCTCCCGGCTTCATTGATTTTGAGAAACCGGATCATGTTTACAAGCTTAAGAAGGCACTTTACGGTCTTAAACAAGCACCCAGAGCTTGGTATGATAGACTTAAGGCGTTTCTTGTTAAACATGAGTATACCATGGGGATGGTAGACAACACGCTCTTTACAAAGAAGAAAGGTTCTCACCTCATAATCGTGCAAATATATGTTGATGACATTATATTTGGCTCAATTTGTCAATAATTGTGTGATGACTATGAGTTTGAAGTGAGTATGATGGGAGAACTTAACTTCTTTTTAGGACTCCAAATTAAACAAATGGATGATGGTATTTTCTTTAGTCAATCTAAGTATGCTAAATAAATGCTAAAGAAATTTGGATTAGAAGAATCTAGACCAATGAAGACCCCTATGGCCTCGGATACTAAACTCACCGTAGATGATGATTGTGAGTCAGTAGACAACACCAAATATAGAGGTATGATTGGTAGTTTGTTGTACCTAACGGCAAGTCAACCGGATATCATGGTTAGTGTTTGCCTTTGTGCTCGCTTCCAAGAGGCTCCCAAAACCTCTCACCTTGAAGCGGTTAAGCGTATTTTCCGATACATTAAGAGCACTATACATTTAGGATTATGGTATCCTAAAGGGACCGGCGTAGAAACCATTGTCTACGCGGACTCGGATCATGCGGGAGACTATGTGGACCGGAAAAGAACTAGTGGAGTTTGTACCTTCATGGATTGTTGTTTAACTTCTTGGTTCTCCAAGAAACAAACCGCTCTTGCGATATCCACCACGGAAGCCGAGTATGTGAGTGCCGGAAAAGCATGCCAACAAGTTCTATAGATGAAACAAGCGCTTGTTGATTACGGGATTTCTCTTGATGATGTTCCCATCATGTGCGACAATAAAGGTGCTATAGACCTTAGCAAGAATCCCGTGCAACATTCGCGAACCAAGCACATAGAAATTCGCCACCATTTCCTTAGGGATAATGTTCAAAAGGGGAACATTTCGATTGAGAAGGTACCCTCCGAGGATAACTTAGCCGACATCTTCACTAAGCCACTTAAGAGGGAACCTTTTAATTACTTGCGTCTAGGTCTAAGATTAATGGAACATATTCCTTAACTGCTTTCCTTTTATTGAGTCTCTTATTTTCTTTTGATTCTTTTATCACTTTGAGTCATTGAGTCTCCTAAACTCTTCTTGACAATCTTCTCTTCTCCTTTTTAAAATTCTCAAAGTCTCTTTCGAAAATGGTCGAGAAATGTTTTGACATTATTAATTCAATCTAAAAAAGTTTTTCATAGATTCTTGCTATTAATCTCGAGCTTACATAATTCATATGTATGATTCTCTCAAACATAGCAAGAACAAGATAGAATCATGGAGGATCATTGTGTCGTGACTTAAGGTCTCGTCTTACACACCTCCTACATCGATTTTTATTTTAAAATCCATGTATTTTGGTCAAATCTCTATTTGGTGAGTTCGTATGTGTTTTCTTTAACTATCCTTGCTTTTAAGCATATCCCTATGATTAGTTAGACTAGGAAAATAAGATTTGCTGAAAAATCTTCCTTCACCACCAAAACACAGCCTCTGTAGGCGGTTCCATATATGAACCGCGGTCCCTTATCGATAAGGAACCGCCAGAAGCAATAAGGAACCGCGTACAGTGCTTCCTTTTTCAGGTATTTCTGAAACTCCAAATTTGCTCCAACACTTTTGGGAATCTTTGTTTCAACCCTTTGACCACCCTAAAAATACCTTGAGCCTTCCCTATTTAACCATAAGCATTTTGCCATACTTCACATCCCAAAATGTCTTATTCTCCTAATGAAGGCCTTGATTCTCCTCCATTTTCCCCAATTGCTTTCAATCCCAACTCACCCATGAACACTTTCAATCCCAACTCACCCAAGAACACTTTCAATCCCAACTCACCCAAGAACACTTTCAATCTAAATTCACCAAGAACACTCTTAATCACATTTCTCCTACCAAGAATGTTAATTGTGGAACATCTTTTCTTCCACCACCACCCTTTAGTGTTCTTCCTCCTTCTCATGATAATGTCATGTACCATGGGACATATTGTCATTGTTGTCAATATCAACATCTTGCTATGGCACACATCTATGAGGAGTTGAGCTACATCAAGTCTCTTAATCAATCCTCCTCTTCACTTTGATTATGAGATCTCCACCAATCCAACACCACCACTGTAACACCCCCAAATTTACATAATTCAATACAGCGGAAGACTCGTTGGTGTTACGGGATAGCACATTACTCACATCATAGACAACGCTTAAAAATCGCGTCGTTTAATAATAAAGCATTTCCATTCATAAATATCAGATTTACATAGGTCCCAAGTCATAGTATTTAATACAAGTTTTACAGAACATTTGAATGGAAATTATTATTTAAGTGCGGGCCATGAATTCTTGTTGTCTTCCCGAGAATTACCTTCAAGTACCTGAGATAAAACATGTTAAAAGAAAAGGTCAGCGATAACGCCGAGTGAATTCATAGAGTTTAAATAAAACCATTAATATATCATCGGTATATAATTATTACCGTAAATCATTTTTGTACAAATCTTTGAAATAGGCCATAAAATAGCCAAAGTCATTTATACAAATCCTTATCAAAAATCATAATATAGGCTTTTGCCTTAAAAATCATTATACGAACCATTGTCGTAAAAAGATCATACAATACGTTTTATAACGTTGTATAAAGTTAAATAAAAACCGTTATATGGATATGGTTCTGTAAAACCAAAATATGAACATAATATCAATAAATAGACCCTGTATTGCTAGTCAGGCAATATATTGTAATTCAATGCTTATAGAAATATTTCGTTATTTGGATTATTATAAGCCGCATGACATTGTTACCTTACTACTACAAAAAATGGGTAGCTAACCCGAAACTCAATTTGCCCATCTAAGTTAACGGATCGTCACAAAAATCACTCTATGGAAATCTTCTCATACATAAATTCGCTTACCAATCAATGTGGCACGACGGGGATCAACCGTCAAGGCGCGAACTGGGGTGATCGTCCCCAAATAGTACTATTATATACATAAGCGTCTACCAAATCCCGGTAGTTCACAATTCATGCTAATGGGACTTTTAGTGACATAACCTAACTTTAATAATCCATTTTATTTCACACATCGGGTCATATAATCATTCATCGGGTCGTACAATCATTCGGGTCCAAATCAATAATCAAACAATCGGGACAAATGGTGTCCTCTTTTATCAACACTAACATGTTATCTCCCTCGCGGGTTTATAAAACATTTCATAAAAACATTTGAAATAGTGTGAGCCTATGAACTCACGTGTATTGGGAAAGGCGGGTTATTAGCAATTCGGATGTACGGTACGTGCTTCAATCACGGAAACCTAGACAAATAATACTCGTCTTAGACTTTTGTCCAATGACTTTATTGAAATAACAATTATGTATACATATGATGATTTTATATATGTGATGATGATCAAGTGGGTTTATACATTCTCATTCACTCATTTTAGTGTTATGTATTGGTAACTTTTATATTAGTTCACTAGTTTTACTTATTTACATGTTTTAGGCCCAATAAGACTATTATAAGCCCAATACCTTATATTAGTCCATTTTAAAATTTTATTATCAGTATTATACTTTACATGTTGGGCCCAAGTGGGTTAAGCCCAATAAGTAAGTTTATAAGTGTTTTACCAACTAGTCAGGTTTATAGTCCAATAAGGCTACTTTGACCCGTTAATGTCTCTATGTTGTATAGCTCGGGTTTTATCGGTTTTTACTTGTTATATAAGTTTATACATCAGTATGTGAGTTTATAAAATTTTACATTAGACGGGTCCGACCGTCTAAGTTTTATTTGACAAAAACGTTAATCTTTCGGTTTTAGCCGAAAAGACGTAAAATATAGTTTTATAACTTGGAAAAACATTTATACTTGTAATTTATATGACATGTCCCATTTTAATATCAATATATATATATATATATCTCTTTATTTATGATTATTATCAACTAGTGGGTTTTATATATGTATATTTTATATAAATTTTTGAGTGCTTATATTATATACTATTTATTTACAAAATCAGTCCTAAATTTTAAGTCCACTAAAATGTCCATATCTAGAGTTCTATAATGAGATAGGACCTCAAATTTTTATGACAGAAACTACATGATATGTGCTTCATTTTATTCCTTAGCTACTGATGAATCAACCTCTATATATTTTAATAAATTCGTCCAAAACAGTATAGGCAGATTTGCACTCTAATCTTGTTTTGATCATATCTCACTCATTTTAATGATTCCATTATATGGCCAACTCTCACATGTGTATAACACCTAATACTTACTGTAAATTGATTCCAATATGCCATTTTATCAGTTTATCATTTGGTTACTTACTGTTTTTATACAGCCATCTTATTAAGCAAGATTTAACCATTTTACATGTGGTTTTTCCATCTTTTTACCCATGTTTATCAAATCTATCAACACCAAATCCCCACATAATATTTTTAATCATCATTCATCATCATATAAATATACATAAATAAAGAAAATACAAGATTACATAATCAAAATAACAAGATGATAGGAAGAACAATCTCTATACCACCAAGGTTGTGTAGGTTATGATCAAGGCTTGGATTTTTGATGGAAAAACTTGTGATAGATCAAAACCAACTTTAAAGACCACCAATATTTGTAAACATCTTGTAGAAATCAGACATTGGACATCATCAAATCACCTCCTTGGATGTTATATGGATCACCAATCAACAAGGTTTCAAAGGAGCATCATCATATGTGTTTATAACACAAAGTTTATGGCTAGATTTGATCAAAATGGTATTTTAGAGAGAGAGTGGACGAAAATGGGGAGAGAAGGAGAGAGTGTTTTGCATGTATGAGTTTGGGAGAAGTGGTTTTGGTGTTGGATGGTTTTGGTGCTAAGTTAGCTTACATGTTAAGCTTAAGCTTACATGTGTTAGCTTTCTAGCTACAACTTTGACACATCAAGAGATGTGGTGGCAAAGTTGGTCGTCCCTTTTGAGTGGGGTGGGGCAAAACTTGTTTTGTCTCATCCTACTAATTTACGGGTATTCCTAGATTCTAGTTTCCTTGATTTGCGTGCCCTCGGGTCGTTTTACGAAAAACGTTTTTATAAATTATGAATCAACGGCAAAAAACGAATCTAATAAAAATTGTCTCATCAAAAACGGAGTTCAAAAACATAAATACGTAATCCTAATCTCTTCTCGTAAATTTTTTAGTTTATGAACCAACACAAATTTAAAATCCCAAAATAATATTCGCGGATAAATTTATTTTCTGAAGTGTCGGACTGTCACAAAACGGTGTATGTAAACGTAAGCACGTAATGTAGAATCCTCCGGTCTAGACATATTCGATGCTACCTCAAGATGTAAACCCAAATTTCTTCCCAAAAATAAGTGAGTTCATAATATAACATTAAAATAATGTTTTTAAATAACACTTGAGAATAAAATATCAACCATAAATTGACGGATTGTCACAGCATTTACCCCTAAATAGGATCTTTGTCCTCAAAGATCGATTTATCTTACTACTCGCTTCTTATAAAGTTAAAGCCATGTGGGTATTTCCTCCACATTCGGTCTTTTCTCACAAGTGTAATTCCTTACAATACGCGAATTTCATCAAACATAACTACGGGAATAAGACAGGCTTAATGTCGACTTACTTTCTCTATCCATGATGTTCACGGGTTTTTGATGAATGCAACTTTTCGCCGATCTAAACTTCATTAAGGAATAGTCAGATTTTCACTTGATGGATATTTCATCAAGTTAGATACACGAAACATAATTCACGCAGCCCTTGAAGTCATAGGGTAGATCCAACTTATATGCCTTTCAAACCAATTTTTACATCATCTCGATGGTCCCATTCAACGGGGACTTATTTCCCATGATCTTTCAGATCTTCAATTCGTCTTTCTATGGTGAAAATTTTTGGCATAACTTCGCTACCCATCCTGCACTTCAAGATCTACATTTCATATTCACATTACCTCATGCCCACTATCGGCAGTCAATAATCAGATCCTAATTTCAACAATCATTTCAGGTCTCGCGGGTCGGGTATTTTGTAAGGTTAGGTTTGTCATCATAGGCAACCTTAAACCTAAAAGACATGTCCAACTCACAATGGTTGTATGTCGGATGTCTTCATCCAAACTCCTGCTTACAGATGCTCTTATATTTAGATCCTAACAAGATTCGATCTCGATCCTAATACGATAATTATCAATGATAATCTCTCCAAAGGAAAACGATTATACGATTTATTACCAAAGGTCAATCATTCAAACATAAAACAATACTTCTAGTGTTTTGTATCATTACTTTACCTCGTCCCTTCGATTGTGGCGGTAAACAGTACTCTCATCAAGGTTCGTTCCCAATGACTTCTGAGCAAATCTCTAGAAATTCGATGCGAAGCGAGGATCTTGATAGAGATGATTGATAAGGCACACTATGTTTACACAACTCTTTTAAATACAAAGAGTCAATTTCTTCATCGAGAATCTATCATTAACAGGAATGGTATTAGCAGATTTGGTCAGTCTATCGACGATGACCCAAATCGAATCAAATTCAGATGATGACCTTTGTAATATTTAGACGTTTACTAATGTATGAGGCGATATCTGCCTTCATAATTTGCCATCAGTACAACTTATTCAGATAAGATACATTTAACCAGAAACGGCATGAGTAGAATACTTAATCTTACGAGATTCCAACATGACTAAATCTCCAAAATCTCCATATTTAGGCAACCACAAGCGGCCTTTAAAACATTTAACGCCATTAGTTTCTCAATTCTAATGGTTCACATTAGCCGCGAACCCCTTTTATTATCTATATTATCCTTTCTATATAATGTGTCAGTATCTACATTCACCTTCCCCGATGGAATAAATATTATGACCGTATTCATTCAAAAATTCTTTCTTCTTATTTTCTAAGTTTTAGTCTCGTCTCAACTATTATTTTTATCTGTTTTGCTCAATCCGACGTTTAAAGCATCCATAAATATTACAAGTAATTAAATAATAAATATTTAATTTTATGAAATGTAAACGTAAAAGTTTTAAATTTTCTCAGTTCGTCTAATTATAGAAAAATGTTCAAAATAAACTTGAATTTAGTTAACACGATTTTTGTTGATTTATCGAAAATAATTAACAAGATTTGTAAATGTTTGAAAAATCTTTGTTTATACTTTGGTCAAAATTTTCTTAGTTGAAAAACAAAAATTGTTTTTTCAATTTCAAGTCATAAGTTATATAGTTTCCTCAATCCCTCTTAGGTTGTCTTGAGGTATACACAAACGTTTACCCCTAAACAGAAGTTTAGTTAAATGATTTGGGTATAAGGGAATGATTTCTTAAAAATTCCTTTGATATTGTCAAAACATATTTGCACTTCCTTTTTGGTATAACCCAAAGTCTTAAATGACTTCTAATTTTTGAAGAGTCAATATATATATATATATATATATATATATATATATATATATATATATATATATATATATATATATATATATATATATATATATATATATATATATATATCTTACCATCATTAGTCAAACGGTCATTTTATGTAAAAGATTAAGCATTAAATCTCATGTTAAATATTCAAGGTACAGGTTTTCACTACTCGGCCAATTCAGGGCAATCTATAAATAATTATTAACTCCTTTCTATTCTTATAAACAAACAAATAGTCCTTAATGATCACAAGCATGAATTTATCATATTACAACCTACACACGTGATTCACCAATTTATGGATGCTACATGTGCATTGGTCGATCCAAACAACATAATATGAAACTCATAATATTCATTACGAGTTCTGGATGTAGTGATTGGAGTAGATAATCTTTTTCGCGGACGCGAATTTGATGATAACCATGCCGTGGATCAAATATTTGAATATACGCTAGAACTTTGTAAATGATCGAACAATCTATCATCTTGGGTAGTGGATATAGATTTTTATCATCAATTTACCTAGTTCATGGTAATTCAACAAATATAAGGAATGATAACACCATAGCTCTTCATAATGACGAGCTTGGTAGAATAAAAGCTTTCTCCGACAACTCTCTCAGTTGCACGGTAATTCTTTCGATTCAGATGGTGCTGATGTACAGTGCACATGTCACAGGTGCAGCACCGGGAATATAATAAATACCAAATTCAACTTGCCTAAATGGAAAAAGTCTAGGTAATTCTCCTGCAATTACTTCCTAAAGTTTCAGATAATAGAAACATCTTTTGATAAATTTACTTTAAGTTCTTTCTATATTACAAGGTCTATGACTAGTTCATAACCATTTATGGTATAATCTCAAGTCTAAATGCAGGATATGGTCACCCATCAAGAATTATTTAGATCACTTTATATAATCAACATCTTATCTTTTAGGGGATTTCTAATCGATTTCTCGTCAATTAAGACAATGTCGTCATGTCATAATCAATCAATCCATTCTAATGGCACTATCAACTTTCCAGTTTCATTACCATTGATAAGATGTGAACTTCTCAAAAGACTAATAATAACTCATAATCCTTCACAATTTCAAGGATATATGGAGACACAACTATCATTAAAAGAGTAAGTTCAACGCATATTCTACGCGAGAGAATTTCAAATCAGATGCAGACGAAAACATTTAACGAATATGGATATATCACATGTTTTCATAATTTGAGTACGCATTCGAAAGCTCCTCGGATCGTTACCCAGGTCATTCAAATATGAAATCTAATCAAAAGAAATGATAGGAACGTCGATACATCCAGTCTGGTATCTACACTCGAAAATCAGATACTTTTCCAAAGAATCTCACCACGGGAGAATTGGACAAGAAGGGAATATCAATTTGTCAAATAAGACAATTTCCACAGATGAGTAAATTCGACTCAGAAGAATAAATAGTACGGGCACATATGTAGGTGTCCCTATCAATATGTCCCTATTTTTCACTTCTTGCAGATCTCATAAAATTTAATCTTTCACAATCTTCAAAGAAAATATAGTGTTTATTAATAATTTCATGGTGACTACTAATCAGCCTTGCATGGTCACTTCCAAATTGTATGTAGGCGCGCAACTATATACAATTTCAAGATTAACGATGCAATACTCAGTTCGTCAAAATTTTATCATCATGTTTATAATAAAAACATTTTCATTCTTAATTATTAAATAAGAATCGAAAATAAATTTACTAAGATTTTCTTTGTTATGAAAACAATTAAGTTTTCCAATGTGTTTTATAAACAACTTCATTTCGATAACGATCACTTATAAATCTCACTTTGAATAATCCTTATAGTGATGAAAATTCAATTTTTCTCAAGGGATACTATTTTATCTTATAAAAACAATGAGTGATCTGCAAAAGAGTGATGAAAAGTTGTTCACCAAGAACTAACTACAATATAATAGGAAATGAGCTTTAGCCAAATAATCATGAGGTTCATGACCTTGATGGCACTCAAAAAGAACAATCCACCACGTAACTCAAATCGAGATGAGTACTTGTTCAATAGTTGCTTCACTAATGCGAACATTAGGATGAAGCAATAAAAGATAGATAACATCGATACATGTAGGATTTAGCAATAAAAGGTAGTCTTTTTCATTAATCACAAACAAGTCAAAATTGTACCGTAACACATTACGTGTCACTTGTCATACAATTCCAAGAACTCATCCTACCAACTGATGTCTCAGTTAAGTTAGGGATTTTTAAAAGATACCACAATGAATACTAATCTACAAGGGTCATTAGGTGTTCCACCTGTCCCGAAAGATCCATCGGTCCCAATTCAGAAGAAGATTTCTTCACTTTATTTTTTGGACATTGGGCATCCTCGTTAGTGGACAATGGCCTAGGAACAACCCTTAACACGAACCAACAATCGATTAAAACCTTATAATCCAATCACAGAACTTAACGACTTCCTCTTAACAATTTCATATTCCATACGAGTTAAATTTTACTTTATTCAAGTTTCAACCAAATCATACTCAATGCGATATCCTACCTCATTCTCCAATATTTTCAATTTTATTCTTAGACCTTAAAAGGGCAATAAAAGCTCAATATAAACAACACTTAATTTCCAATCCTATAGTTCCTTCATCAATAGTTATCAAATGATCACTAGTATGAAATGACTCACACATTCAATTAGACTTCTCGGAAAGGTACTAGTGGCATGAGGCTTTTGGGTAATGGTTCCAATGACAACCTCAAGTGCAACATTCACCCTTTCGATTTCCAAATTTAAGAATTGGGTGACACCGAATCAGATGAAATCTTTCTAGGTGGTAATGGTTTTGTCCAACTCCACTCTATAAGTAAAGATCGTCATGACATCGATATCATATTTAATCTCGCCAATTCTTCTTTAATATCACAATCAACTAATATCAAAATTTCTACGAATATCAACCATTTTGTTGGGATCATAAATATCCACAACTTGGTTTAGATCTAAAATAGCTAGAATTCCTACGGGAATAGCTTCAATTGATTTGCTAGGGGAGTTAGGGTTTCTTGTGACAATCTACATCGTATAAATACCTCATATAAGTATTAAATAATCATCAAACAATCATGTAATCAAATTACATCATAAATATATATATATATATAATCCAAGTTATATATATATTAAAATAACGCTTCTCAGTCTGGCCTTGTCGGTAACTCCGGAATTCTTTGGCACCGTTATAGTCAAAAGATTTTTTTAGACATTTTTAGAAAAATGTTTATAGTTAAAAGATTTTGAAATGTTTTATTCAAAACCTTGGTTTTAAAAATCTTTCGTTCTCTATAACGAGAGCTCTGGTACCAAACTGTAACACCCCCAAATTTATATAATTCAATACAGCGGAAGACTCGTTGGTGTTACGGGATAGCACATTACTCACATCATAGACAACGCTTAAAAATCTTGTCGTTTAATAATAAAGCATTTCCATTCATAAATATCAGATTTACATAGGTCCCAAGTCATAGTATTTCATACAAGTTTTACAAAACATTTGAATGGAAATTATTATTTAAGTGCGGGCCATGAATTCTTGTTGTTTTCTCGAGAATTACCTTCAAGTACCTGAGATAAAACATGTTAAAAGAAAAGGTCAGCGATAACGCCGAGTGAATTCATAGAGTTTAAATAAAACCATTAATATATCATCGGTATATAATTATTACCGTAAATCATTTTTTGTACAAATCTTTGAAATAGGCCATAAAATAGCCAAAGTCATTTATACAAATCCTTATCAAAAATCATAGTATAGGCTTTTGCCTTAAAAATCATTATACGAACCATTGTCGTAAAAACATCATACAATACGTTTTATAACGTTGTATAAAGTTCAATAAAAACCGTTATATGGATATGGTTCTGTAAAACCAAAACACGAACATAATATCAATAAATAGACCCTGTATTGCTAGTATGCAATATATTGTAATTCAATGCTTATAGCAGTATTTCGTTATTTGGATTATTATAAGCCGCATGACATTGTTACCTTACTACTACAAACAACGGGTAGCTAACCCGAAACTCAATTTTCCCATCTAAGTTAGCGTGCCGTCACAAAAATCGCGCTATGGAAATCTTCTCATACATAAATTCGCTTACCAATCAATGTGGCACGACGGGGATCAACCGTCAAGGCGCGAACTGGGGTGATCGTCCCCAAATAGTACTATTATATGCATAAGCGTCTACCAAATCCCGGTAGTTCACAATTCATTCTAATGGGACTTTTAGTGACATAACCTAACTTTAATAATCCATTTTATTTCACACATCGGGTCATATAATCATTCATCGGGTCGTACAATCATTCGGGTCCAAATCAATAATCAAACAATCGGGACAAATGCTGTCCTATTTTATCAAAACTAACATGTTATCTCCCTCGCGGGTTTATAAAACATTTCATAAAAACATTTGAAAGAGTGCGAGGCTATGAACTCACGTGTAATAGGAAAGGCGGGTTATCAGCAATTCGGATGTACGGTACGTGCTTCAATCATGGAAACCTAGACAAATAATACTTGTCTTAGACTTTTGTCCAATGACTTTATCAAATTAACAATTATGTATACATATGATGATTTTATATATATGATGATGATCAAGTGGGTTTATACATTCTCATTCACTCATTTTAGTGTTATGTATTGGTAACTTTTATACTAGTTCACTAGTTTTACTTATTTACATGTTTTAGGCCCACTAAGCCTATCATAAGCCCAATACCTTATATTAGTCCATTTTACACTTTTATTATCAGTATTATACTTTACATGTTGGGCCCAAGTGGGTTAAGCCCAGTAAGTAAGTTTATAAGTGTTTTACCAACTAGTCGGGTTTATAGTCCAATAAGGCTACTTTGGCCTGTTAATGTCTCTATGATGTATAGCTCGGGTTTTATCGGTTTTTACTTGTTATATAAGTTTATACATCAGTATGTGAGTTTATAAAAGTTTACATTAGACGGTTCCGACCGTCTAAGTTTTATTTGACAAAAACGTTAATCTTTCGGTTTTAGCCGAAAAGACGTAAGATATAGTTTTATAACTTGGAAAAACATTTATACTTGTAATTTGTATAACATGTCCCATTTTAATATCAATATATATATATATATATATATATATATATATATATATATATATATATATATATATATATATATATATCTTTATTTATGATTATTATCAACTAGTGGATTTTATATATGTATATTTTATATAAATTTTTGAGTGCTTATATTATATAGTATTTATTTACAAAATCAGTCCTAAATTTTAAGTCCACTAATATGTCTATATCTAGAGTTCTATAATGAGATAGGACCTCAAATTTTTATGACAGAAACTACATGATATGTGCTTCATTTTATTCCTGTATAGCTACTGATGAATCAACATCGAAATATTTTAATAAATTCGTCCAAAACAGTATAGGCAGATTTGCACTCTAATCTTGTTTTGATCATATCTCACTCATTTTGATGATTCCATTATATGTCCAACTCTCACATGTGTATAACACCTAATACTTACTGTAAATTGATTCCACTATGACATCTTATCAGCTTATCATTTGGTTACTTACTGTTTTTATACAGCCATCTTATTAAGCAAGATTTAACCATTTTATATGTGGTTTTTCCATCTTTTTACCCATGTTTATCAAATCTATCAACACCAAATCCCCACATAATATTTTTAATCATCATTCATCATCATATACATATACATAAATAAAGAAAATACAAGATTACGTAATCAAAATAACAAGAGGATAGGAAGAACAATCTCTATACCACCAAGGTTGTGTAGGTTATGATCAAGTCTTGGATTTTTGATGGAAAAACTTGTGATAGATCAACACCAACTTTGAAGACCACCAATATTTGTAAACTTCTTGTAGAAATCAGCCCTTGGACATCATCAAATCACCTCCTTGGATGTTATATGGATCACTAATCAACAAGGTTTCAAAGGAGCATCATCATATGTGTTTATAACACAAAGTTTATGGCTAGATTTGATCAAAAATTGATCAAAATGGTATTTTAGAGAGAGAGTGGACGAAAATGGGGAGAGAAGGAGAGAGTGGTTTGCATGTATGAGTTTGGGAGAAGTGGTTTTGGTGTTGGATGGTTTTGGTGCTAAGTTAGCTTACATGTTAAGCTTAAGCTTACATGTGTTAGCTTTCTAGCTACAACTTTGACACATCAAGAGATGTGGTGGCAAAGTTGGCCGTCCCTTTTGAGTGGGGTGGGGCAAAACTTGTTTTGTCTCATCCCACTAATTTACTGATATTCCTCGATTCTAGTTTCCTCGATTTGCGTGCCCTCGGGTCGTTTTACGAAAAATGTTTTTATAAATTATAAATCAACGGCACAAAACGAATCTAATAAAAATTGTCTCATCAAAAACGGAGTTCAAAAACGTAAATACGTAATCCTAGGGTTTCCGGTTTAGTCGTAAAGGACGTTAAATTATTCACGTAAGTCCTAATCTCTTCTCGTAAATTTGTGAGTTTATGAACCAATACAAATTTAAAATCCCAAAATAATATTCGCGGATAAATTTATTTTCTAAAGTGTCGGACTGTCACCAAAACGGTGTATATAAACGTAAGCACGTAACGTAGAATCCTCCGGTCTAGACGTAGTCGATGCTACTTCAAGATGTAAACCCAAATTTCTTCCCAAAAATAAGTGAGTTCATAATATAACATTAAAATAATGTTTTTAAATAACACTTGAGAATAAAATATTAACCATAAATTGACGGATTGTCACAGCATTTACCCCTAAACAGGATCTTTTTCCTCAAAGATCGATTTATCTTACAACTCACTTCTTATAGAGTTAAAGCCATGTGGGTATTTCCTCCACATTCGGTCTTTTCTCACAAGTGTAATTCATTACAATACGCGAGTTTCATCAAACATAACTACGGGAATAACATCAGGCTTAATGTCGACTTACTTTCTCTATCCATGATGTTCACGGGTTTTTGATGAATGCAACTTTTCGCCGATCTAAACTTCATTAAGGAATAGTCAGATTTTCACTTGATAGATATTTCATCAAGTTAGATACACGAAACATAATTCACGCAGCCCTTGAAGTCATAGGGTAGATCCAGCTTATATGCCTTTCAAACCAATTTTTACATCATCTCGATGGTCCCATTCAATGGGGACTTATTTCCCATGATCTTTCAGATCTTCAATTCATCTTTCTATGGTGAAATTTTTTGGCATAACTTCGCTACCCATCTTGCACTTCAAGATCTACATTTCATATTCACATTACCTCTTGCCCACTATCGGCAGTCAGTAATCAGATCCTAATTTCAACAATTATTTCAGGTCTCGTGGGTCGGGTATTTTGTAAGGTTAGGTTTGTCATCATAGGCAACCTTAAACCTAAAAGACATGTCCAACTCACAATGGTTGTATGTCGGATGTCTTCATCCAAACTCCTGCTTACAGATGCTCTTATATTTAGATCCTAACAAGATTCGATCTCGATCCTAATACGATAATTATCAATGATAATCTCTCCAAAGGAAAACGATTATATGGTTTATTACCAAAGGTCAATCATTCAAACATAAAACAATACTTCTAGTGTTTTGTATCATTACTTTACCTCGTCCCTTCGATTGGGGCGGTAAACAGTACTCTCATCATGGTTCGTTCCCAATGACTTCTGAGCAAATCACTAGAAATTTGATGCGAAGCGAGGATCTTGATAGAGATGATTGATACGGCACACTGTGTTTACACAACTCTTTTAAACACAAAGAGTCAACTTCTTCATCGAGAATCTATCATTAACAGGAATGATATTAGCAGATTTGGTCAGTCTGTCGACGATGACCCAAATCGAAATAGATTCAGATGATGACCTTTGTAATACTTAGACGTTTACTAATGTATGAGGCGATATCTGCCTTCATAATTTGCCATCAGTACAACTTATTCAGATAAGATACATTTGACCAGAAATGGCATGAGTAGAATACTTAATCTTACGAGATTCCAACATGACTAAATCTCCAAAATCTCCATATTTAGGCAACCACAAGTGGCCTTTAAAATATTTAACGTCATTAGTTTCTCAATTCTAATGGTTCACATTAGCCGCGAACCCCTTTTATTATCTATATTATCCTTTCTATATAATGCGTCAGTATCTACATTCACCTTCTTCGATGGAATAAATATTATGACAGTATTCATTCAAAAATTCTTTCTTCTTATTTTCTAAGTTTTAGTCTCGTCTCAACTATTATTTTTATCAATTTTGCTCAATCTGACGTTTAAAGCGTCCATAAATATTACAAGTAATTAAATAATAAATATTTAATTTTATGAAACGTAAACGTAAAAGTTTTAAATTTTCTCAGTTCGTCTAATTATAGAAAAATGTTCAAAATAAATTTGAATTTAGTTAACACGATTTTTGGTTATTTATCAAAAATAATTAACAAGATTTGTAAATGTTTGAAAAATCTTTGTTTATACTTTGGTCAAAATTTTCTTAGTTGAAAAGCAAAAGTTGTTGTTTCATTTTCAAGTCATAAGTTATCAATCCCTCTTAGGTTGTCTTGAGGTATACACAAACATTTACCCCTAAACAGGAGTTTAGATAAATGATTTGGGTATAAGGGAATGATTTCTTAAAAATTCCTTTGATATTGTCAAAACATATTTGTACTTCCTTTTTGGTATAACCCAAAGTCTTAAATGACTTCTAACTTTTAAAGAGTCAATATATATCTTACCATCATTAGTCAAACGGTCATTTTATGTAAAGGATTAAGCATTAAATCTCATGTTAAATATTCAAGGTACAGGTTTTCACTACTCGGCCAATTCAGGGCAATCTATAAATAATTATTAACTCCTTTCTATTCTTATAAACAAACAAATAGTCCTTAATGATCACAAGCATGAATTTATCATATTACAACCTACACACGTGATTCACCAATTTATGGATGCTACATGTGCATTGGTAAATCCAAACAACATAATATGAAACTCATAATATTCATTACGAGTTCTGGATGTAGTGATTGGAATAGATAATCTTTTTCGCGGACGCGAATTTGATGATAACCATGCCGTGGATCAAATCTTTGAATATACGCTAGAACCTTGTAAATGATCGAACAATCTATCATCTTGGGTAGTGGATATAGATTTATCATCAATTTACCTAGTTCATGGTAATTCAAAAAATATAAGGAATGATAACACCATAGCTCTTCATAATGACGAGCTTGGTAGAATAAAAGCTTTCTCCGACAACTCTCTCAGTTGCACGGTAATTCTTTCGATTCAGATGGTGCTGATGTACAATGCACATGTCACAGGTGCATCACCGGGAATATAATCAATACCAAATTCAACTTGCCTAAATGGCAAAAGTCTAGGTAATTCACCCGCAATTACTTCCTAAAGTTTTAGATAATAGAAACATCTTTTGATAAATTTACTTTAAGTTCTTTCTATATTACAAGGTCTATGACTAGTTCATAACCATTTATGGTATAATCTCAAGTCTAAATGCAGGATATGGTCATCCATCAAGAATTATTTAGATCACTTTTGATAATCAACATCTTATCTTTTAGGGGATTTCTACTCGAGTTCCCATCAATTAAGACAATGTCGTCATGTCATAACAATCAATCCATTCTATTGACACTATCAACTTTCCAGTTTCATTACCATTGATAAGATGTGAACTTCTCAAAAGACTAATAATAACTCATAATCCTTCATAATTTCAAGGATATATGGAGACACAACTATCATTAAAAGAGTAAGGTCAACGCATATTCTACGTGAGAGAATTTCAAATCAGATGCAGACGAAAACATTTAACGAATATGGATATATCCCATGTTTTCATAATTTGAGTACGCATTCGAAAGCTCCTCGGATCGTTACCCAGGTCACTCAAATATGAAATCTAATCAAAAGAAATGATAGGAACGTCGATACATCCAGTCTGGTATCTACACTCGAAAATCAGATACTTTTCCAAAGAATCTCACCACGGGAGAATTGGACAAGAAGGGAATATCAATTTGTCAAATAAGATAATTTCCACAGATGAGTAAATTCGACTCAGAATAATAAATAATACGGGCACATATGTAGGTGTCCCTATCAATATGTCCCTATTTTTCACTTCTTGCAGATCTCATAAAATTTAATCTTTCACAATCTTCAAAGAAAATTTAGTGTTTATTAATAATTTCATGGTGACTACTAATCAGCCTTGCATGGTCACTTCCAAATTGTATGTAGGTGCGCAACTATATACAACGATGCAATACTCAGTTCGTCAAAATTTTATCATCATGTTTATAATAAAAACATTTTCATGCTTAATTCTTAAATAAGAATCGAAAATAAATTTACAATGATTTTCTTTGTTATGAAAACATTTAAGTTTTCCAAGGTGTTTTATAAACAACTTCATTTCGATAACGATCACTTATAAATCTCACTTTGAATAATCCTTATAGTGATGAAAATTCAATTTTTCTCAAGGGATACTATTTTATCTTATAAAAACAATGAGTGATCTGCAAAAGAGTGATCTGCAAAAGAGTGATGAAAAGTTGTTCACCAAGAACTAACTACAATATAATAGGAAATGAGCTTTAGCCAAATAATCATGAGGTTCATGACCTTGATGGCATTCAAAAAGAACAATCCACCACGTAACTCAAATCGAGATGAGTACTTGTTCAATGGTTGCATCACTAATGCAAACATTAGGATGAAGCAATAAAAGATAGATAACATCGATACATGTAGGATTTAGCAATCAAAGGTAGTCTTTTTCATTAATCACAAACAAGTCAAAATTATACCGTAACACAGTACGTGTCACTATGTCATACAATTCCAAGAACTCATCCTACCAACTGATGTCTCAGTTAAGTTAGGGATTTTTAAAAGATACCACAATGAATACAAATCTACAAGGGTCATTAGGTGTTCCACCTGTCCCGAAAGATCCATCGGTCCCAATTCAGAAGAAGATTTCTTCAATTTATTTGTTGGACACTGGGCATCCTCGTTAGTGGACAATGGCCTAGGAACAACCCTTAACACGAACCAACAATCGATTAAAACCTTATAATTCAATCACAGAACTTAACGACTTCCTCTTAACAATTTCATATTCCATACGAGTTAAATTTTACTTTATTCAAGTTTCAACCAAATCATACTCAATGCGATATCCTACCTCATTCTCTAAAATTTTCAACTTTATTCTTAGACCTTAAAAGGGCAATAAAAGCTCAATATAAACAACACTTAATTTCCAATCCTATAGTTCCTTCATCAATAGTTATCAAATGAGTCACTAGTATGAAATGACTCACACATTTAATTAGACTTCTCAGAAAGGTACTAGTGGCATGAGGCTTTTGGGTAATGGTTCCAATGACAACCTCAAGTGCAACATTCACCCTTTCGATTTCCAAATTTAAGAATTAGGTGACACCGAATCAGATGACATCTTTCTAGGTGGTAATGGTTTTGTCCAACTCCACTCTATAAGTAAAGATCGTCATGACATCGATATCAGATTTAATCTCGCCAATTCTTCTTTAATATCACAATCAACTAATATCAAAATTTCTACGAATATCAACCATTTTGTTGGGATCATAAATATTCACAACTTGGTTTAGATCTAAAATAGCTAGAATTCATACGGGAATATCTTCAATTGATTTGCTAGGGGAGTTAGGGTTTCTTGTGACAATCTACGTCGTATAAATACCTCGTATAAGTATTAAATAATCATCAAACAATCATGTAATCAAATTACATCATAATATATATATATATATATATATATATATATATATATATAGATTTGTGTTCAATTGTGTTACACCTTAAAAATGAGATACAATAGGCACCAATAACAAATTGATAAGTGGCATTTCTGCATTTAATCAGGTTTCAAACTATAAAATAACTAAAAGGGCAATCTGGGTAATTTTCATTCCCTTATTTCTCTCTTAATCACTCTAATCTAAAAGGTGTCGTCTCTTTTTTTACACCAAATATTCAAATCACTTTTACCTGACTTCGTCCTCGTTTTCCACGTCGATCAAACACATTCTTATAGGAGGAATATTAGTTGCCGCCAAGCTTGAAACAACCACCGCTGGCCCCGCGTCTCGATATCATATCACCGTCGTAGTCAAACTCTGTCGGCCTATCGATCCACTGTTATCGGAGATCTCTTTAGTCTGTGACAATGCATCGCACAAGAAAACTATCAGAATACGACTTGGATCTAGGTATCTTTTTAATTGCATCTGATATTGGTCGTGCATAAAGACGCAGAAGGAATATGAGAAATCTTAGGTCTGACTCCTTTTGACCCTTTGACTTTGACCTTTTTAATGTTCTTGCCATACTCGTTTTTTCTATTATTGATAGCCCTTCTGTTGGACTTCTTTCTTTGTTTTAAACTGTTGGGAATAAATTTAGGCCAGAACACTTGAACGCTGACAAGAACAACTCAAGCGTTGACAAGAGCAAAGTGAGCGCTGACAGCATAAGCGTTGACAAGATAAAGTCAAGCGTTGACAGATTGAAGACAAGCACTGATGGAAGATGTGAGCTACACGTATATTATATTCTAGATTACTTCTAGTAAGGATAGAAACGACAATGCATTTTCTATGTTTATCTTTACCTAGAATAGTTGATTCGTAGCTTATTGTACAAGACTTCTTGTTCTATAAAAGAAGATCTTTTAGGTTAATGTTATATATCAGTTTTTTTCATAGTATTCGCAAGTTAAACCTTTCATTGTAATCAACACGATTATTCTAATACAAGTGAAAGTTTGTTTAACATCATTGTGTTTTAGATCAAGTGTTAATTCCGCATAACACTTTGTTACTTTATTCATAAGCAAAGGTTTCTCTACGTGTAGTACTTGATCTAATCTCGTATACACAAAGCTAATCGATCTAAGTTTGGGATCAACAAGTGGTATCAGAGCTTGTTGAGAAACTTTTGATCTTTAAGTAACGCAGAACCCTAAAACACCAAACCCTAAAACCCTAAAATTCTCAAAACCCTAAAAACATCATGTCTGGAACAAATCAACCTCCTGCTTTGCTTCAAAACAACTTCTCAAACCCTAGTATCAAAATTCCCATGTTTGATGCCAGGAACTTTGAACTTTGGAAGTCCAACTTTGAGCAATACATAGCTATTCATGACTACACTCTTTGGGAAATTATCGAATATGGGAACACATTCGATAAAGCAGCAAAGATTACTGCTGCTATTGCCGCAAGGACAGCTGTTCCTAATTGTCCTGAAGCTGATAAAGTGGAAAAGCCTGATGATGGGAGAGCTGTTGCTGTTGAAGACATAGCCAAGAAGAGGGTGGACATGAAAATTCTGAACATCTTGAAACATGCCCTAGGTCATGAGAATCAGCACAAGTACAAACGTTTTGAGTCTGCAAAAGAGCTTTGGGAAGCTCTTGAAGTAGCACATGGTGGCAATGCTGACACAAAAGAAGAAAAGAAGAAGCAACTCTTGCATGAGTATGCTGTCTTTAAAGCTCAACCTAATGAGAATCTCAGCAGTGTGAGAAGTAGACTTCTTGACATCACAAGTCAACTTTCCTTCATGGGAAAACAGATTGATGACCCTGAATTAAATGCTACTTTTCTCAAAAGCCTTGGTGATGTATGGAAGATTGAGACAAGATCTATTCTTGTCAATAACACCCACAAGACTTCCAGGTTTGATGACATCTTCAACAAGTTAAGGCTGTTGGAGAATGAATGGCAATTGGAGAGTGATAACAAATCTTCTAGCAGCAACATGGCCTTCTTTTCACAAAGTGAAGGCCAATTTGATTCCATGAACTTCTATGGACATTCAGCAACTGGATCTCAAGGTGTCAGCGCTGGATGTCAATCTGTCAGCGCTGGATCATATCCTGTCAACGCTTTGTACTCAAGCGCTGACACACACAATCATGGCGCTGATAGAATTAAACCTGCTGGTTTTGATCTTGATACTGTGTGTGCATTCATTGCTTCTTTGCCTAGTGATTCAAGGATTACTTATGAAGATCTTGAGCAGATAAGTGATGAACAATTGGAAGAGATGGACATCAAGTGGACTATGGCTCTTGTAAGTTTAAGAGCAAACAGGTTCAATAAAAGGTTCAAGAAGAAGATGACCTTTAATGCTAAGGATGTTGCTGGCTTTGACAAGTCCAAGGTAGAGTGCTACAACTGTCATAGGATGGGGCACTTTATGAGGGAATGTAGATCTCCAAGAAGATCTGATGCTGGGAAGCCTTCTAGCCAAATGATTAAGAACCCAGATCCCAAGGCCATGGTTGCTGTTCAACAAATTGATGGTGTTGGAGAATGGGATTGGAGCTGGATGGCTAAGAATGAGGAAGAGGACAGAGCTTTGGTTGCTGAAGTTAAAGAAGAGCATGCTGAATATGCTCTCATGGCACACTCCTCCTCTTCATCAGATAATGAGGTATATGATGATGCTTTCTGTTCTAAGGGTTGTCGTTTAAATACTGAAAAATCAAAACAAGAGATAGTTAAATTATTAGATGAAGCAAGTACTCTAAGGTGCAAAGTATCTAACTATCAAATTGCTCTTACCCAAACAGAAAAGACAGTAACTGAGTATAAGAAAATGGAGTTTGATTTAAAGGATCAAATAAATATCTTAAAACATGAGTTACATCAGAGTAAGGATGTTCAAGATATAGTAAATAGGGTTAATCTTGATTTGATAGCTCAGTTAGAGGAGGCTAACAAAAACAAAGATAATGTGAGTCTTAAAATCCAGAGATTTGATAAGGCCACACAAACCCTAGGAGAGTGTGTTAGTAAACAAAGAGACTCCAAGGATATGAGTGGGATTGGGATGAATAATTATACTGTTGTTCCACCACCAGCTGGGGATTTCTATGGTGTCCAATCAAAGGACTTATCTTGGACTGGCTTGCCAGAATGCCAAGAGGAGGAGTTCATTCCTCCACCTAGAGTGACTTCCCCAGTTGAGGAATATCAGCAAAAGCTGACTGACCTAGAAGAGTGGAAGAAAGCAAACCACACTTTGTTTGTTAAGGGAGGGTTATTGTGTGAAAGTCCAAATGAGCCCACACCAATCACAAAACCAATTGATGATCCTAAACCTATTAAGATCACACACCCTACCACTGGCAAAGCTGTTGACCTTGGCCCACAAAATGTTAGAAAACCTAGTGTTAAATATGCAGAAATGTATAGAAATTCTAGGTCACCAAAAAGCCAAGTTAGTAACCATGGAACAGGCTTCTTTGCTTCTAGACCTAAGACTATGTCTAGAAAAGCTTGTTACACATGTGGGAGCTTTTCACATTTGGCCTACAAATGTGTCAACGCTTCCAATGTCAACGCTGATAGGAACCATTTCAGCGCTGACAAAAGTCAACATAGGTCAAACACTGTCAGACCCAATACCTTTGTGAACAAGAGTTCACAAGTTGTTAGACCAGCCCCATTCTTTTCTAGAGGGTCTAACACACAAGGCCTAAGACCTTTTCAAAAGTCAAATACTTGGTCAAATAGGCAATGGGTTCCTGTAGCAAACCCTAGGTTCAACGCTGATAAGAGCAATCGGGGCGCTGACAGGAGTAATTTCAGCGCTGACAGACACACTGCTAAACCTAGGTATTTGCAGCCACAGGGAAATAGGTCTAAAGCTTCTACTAGCTTAACATGGAGACCAAAACAAGACCAGAACCCTAATAATACTGGTATTTCTATGACATGCAACAGGTTTCATTATATTTCTAAGGCATTGTCAACACCAATTGGGGTTAACTGGGAATTTCATTCAAACAGGGATGAAAATGGGGTTGTTATGAGAACCAAGTCTGTTCTTGTTGAACAACCAAATGAATCCAAGTCTTCCAAGGCTTGGGTTCCCAAAGAAAACTAATGTGTTTTCTTTATGTGCAGGGCATTCAGAAGAAGATCAATGACTATGGATACTGGGATAGTGGATGCTCAAGGCACATGACTGGAAAGGAAGACTATCTGACCAATTTCTCTCCTATTCAAGATGGTGATAAGGTATACTTTGGAGGTGGCTATGGCACAATCACAGGAAAAGGAACCCTTGTCACCAACAATCTAAGGTTTGATAATGTCTTCTTGGTGAAAGACCTGGATTATAACTTGTTTAGTGTATCACAAGTGTGTGATAACAAAAATAAGGTTCTTTTCATAGATACTGAGTGCTTGGTGTTAAGCAAAGATTATAAGCTTCCAGAGGAGAAATACATAGATTTTAGAACACCAAGGCATAAAGACATATATAATGTGAATCTTAATGGAATTAAGGTAAATAGTAAAATGTCATGTCTGTATGCTAAAGCCTCAGTAGATGAAAGTAATCTTTGGCACAGGAGACTAGGGCACATAAACTTTAAGAATATTAATAGGCTTGTGAGACTTGGTTTAGTTGATGGTTTGCCTGAAAAGGCTTTCCACAATGACCACTCTTGTGTTGCATGTCTTAAGGGCAAGCAGCACAAGGTCTCATTCAGGTCTAAACAGGTGCACTCTAGTTCTAAACCCCTTCACTTATTGCATATGGACCTCTTTGGTCCAACTAATATAGAAAGTTTGAAGGGTAAATCATATTGTTTTGTCATTACTGATGATTACTCCAGGTTCACATGGACTTTCTTTTTAGCCAAGAAAAGTGAAACTGCCCTAAGTCTGATTAATTTCATTACCCAGATAGAAAAGAAAAATGGTAATGAGGTCAAAATTATTAGAAGTGACAATGGGGGTGAGTTTAGAAATCAGTTATTAGATGATTTTTGTGCCAAGAAAGGGATTACTAGGCAGTTTAGCATAGCTAGAACTCCTCAGCAAAATGGAGTTGCTGAAAGGAAGAATAGGACCCTTATTGAAGCAGCCAGAACCATGTTGGCTGATGCCCACTTTCCTATAGCCTTTTGGGCTGAAGCTGTTAACACAGCTTGTTATGTTCAAAATAGGGCATTGGTCAACAAGATACATAATAAAACACCTTATGAATTACTTTGGGGAAGGAAGCCCAATATTGGCTTTCTTAAGCCATTTGGTTGTCATGTAGTTGTTCTAGAAACTAGTGAGGCCCTAGGTAAATTTGATTCAAAAGGTGATGAAGGCTACTTCATGGGTTATTCAGTGCAGAGTAAAGGATATAGGGTTTACATTAAAAAGGAAAAACGTATACTTGAAAAGGTACATGTTAGGTTTTTAGAAAGTAAACCTAGTGATCCTGAGAGTGGTCCAAATTGGTTGTTTGACTTAGAACCTTTGTCTAGAGCTTTAAATTATATGCCTGTTACTGATCCAGACATTGTGAAGGTAACTTCAAGTGTTTTGGAAAAGAGAATTGGTAATGTTTCAGGTATACAGGTTGCTAAGGAGGATGGACCACCAGCAGTTGAATCATCTCCCACACAAGAATATGTTACACTTCCTATATGGACAGATGAGTATTATGCTGCTGCTACTGCTGCTACTGCTGCTACTGCTGCAAGGAAAGATAATGGTGGTGTTCAAATACCACCAAATACAAACATGCATGATTCTTCAGGCGCTGACAAAGGGAAATCAAGCGCTGACACGACCAATTCAGACGCTGATGGCTCCAACGCTGACAACACCAGTTCAGGCGTTGTTAGCCCAAACGCTGACAAACAAGGATCAGACTTTGGAGACACCTTTACACAGCTTTTCTCTTCTCATTTTGAACAAGGTGGACCTTCCAATATCCATGAAGAGATTCCTGTTGATGAAGAAGAATCTGAAGAAGATATTGGCAACATGGAGCGTGAAATTGAGGACACCAGACTTTTTGAAGGAGGAGTTCTCACTTCCACAGCAAAGGATCACCCCACATCTCAAATCATTGGTGATGTTATGGCTCCAGTTCAGACAAGAAGATCCCATCAAGGTCTTGGTGGATTTATTGCCAATATACACAAGAAGGTTGATACCCCTCTTGTACAAGCATGTTTGTTTGCCTGTTTTCTGTCACAGGAAGAACCCAAGAAGATTTTTGATGCTCTCAAAGAACCAAGTTGGGTGGAAGCAATGCAGGATGAGCTTCACCAATTTGCTATACAGGATGTTTGGGAGCTGGTTGATTGTCCTAGGTATGTGAGACCAATTGGGACAAGATGGGTTCTAAGGAACAAGAAAGATGAAAGAGGCATTGTGGTCAGAAACAAGGCACGTTTGGTAGCTCAGGGTTATACACAAGAGGAAGGCATAGATTATGAAGAAGTCTTTGCTCCGGTTGCAAGAATTGAAGCTATCAGAATTTTCTTAGCTTATGCTTCTTGCATGAATTTTACTGTTTATCAAATGGATGTGAAGAGTGCTTTCCTCTATGGCACAATTGTTGAGGAGGTTTATGTAATGCAGCCTCCTGGTTTTGAAGATCCTGAGAATCCAGACAAGGTTTATAGAGTAAAGAAGGCAATGTATGGCCTTCATCAAGCCCCAAGAGCATGGTATGGTACATTGTCCACCTACTTGGTGGAAAATGGTTTCAAGAGGGGCACCATAGATCAGACACTGTTTACAAAGAAGAAAGGAAAACATGTGTTGCTTGTGCAGGTCTATGTTGATGACATCATTTTTGGCTCTATTGATCCAAAAATGAGTGAGGATTTTTCCAAGCTCATGACAGATAAATTCAAGATGAGTGCGATGGGTGAGATGAACTTCTTTCTAGGTTTACAAGTTCAGCAGAAAGAAGATGGTATCTTCATCTCCCAAGACAAGTATGTAGCAGAAATCTTGAAGAAATATGGTTTTTCTCCACATGAGAAGGAGGCTTCCACTCCTATGGATAGACAATACCCTTGGGGAAAAATTGGAGCTGGAAAAGATGTGGATGTTAGGCACTATAGATCAATGATTGGATCATTGATGTATCTTACAGCCTCAAGACCTGACATCATGTTTGCTGTGTGTGCATGTGCACGCCATCAAGTGACTCCCAAAGAATGTCACCTTTTTGCTGTAAAGAGAATTTTTAGGTACTTGAGATGTTATCCAGATCTTGGATTATGGTACCCAAAAGATTCTCCCTTGGACCTTATTGCATACTCAGACAGTGATTATGGTGGTGACAAATTTGATAGGAAATCCACAACTGGTGGATGCCAATTTCTTGGGAGCAGATTAATATCTTGGCAATGCAAGAAACAAACAGTGGTGGCCAACTCTACAACTGAAGCAGAATATGTTGCTGCAGCTGCTTGTTGTGGACAAGTCTTATGGATTCAGAACCAGCTGTTGGATTATGGGTATAATTTTATGCATACCAAGATTTTTGTAGACAATAACAGTACTTTATGCATTATTAAAAATCCTGTACATCATTCTAAAACCAAACACATAGAAATTAGACACCATTTTATAAGAGATTGCTTTGAGAAAGGTTTAATACAACCAGATAGGGTAGATACTGAAGATAATGTAGCTGATTTATTAACTAAACCTTTTGATGCTGGAAGATTTCAATATTTGGTAACAAATATTGGAATGGTTAATCTCACTTAATATGTGTTTTGGAATCTTTTTGTAAAAGTATGTACAGGATAATGCATTGTTATTGGTCTTTATGATGATTTAGATTTTCCACATTATTTTTCTAACACTGACAAAGGTAAATGCAACGCTGTTAAGTGTTATTTTGCCGTTGTTAGAAATATTATGGTCTAACGCTGACAAGAGTTCCTTCAACGCTGACAAGTGTTGTCGGGACGCTGTTAGCAACAAGTGTTAGTTTTGTGGTTTTCATCTAAATGTGCAGGTAATGGTAGCTTTATGCCATTGGATACAGAGTTGCTTATGGAACTTTGAAGAGCTATTTGGACAGGTTTTGTTTATGGATGATGGTTGGAATATTTTTATTCCTATCTTGACATAAATTTTTAATGTTCATATATATGTTTTGAGAACTCATGTATCACAGTTTAAGGGGAGGTTTAAGGAACCTTTAGGACTCTTGGGTATTCTTAGAATACTCTCATCACAATTCTAGATTGTGTCCACTGGTGAGTATGGGTTAGTTTTACTAAACCATGAGGCACTGTAGCATGCATAGTATATCAACTTTGCATGCTGCCAAGACATTTTTGACTTAGAATTGGTTATGGTCTGATGGGAGGCTTGGGAATCCTTTTGATATGGGTTTTACCTGGGAGTAACAAGGATTTTATGAGGTAACTTGGTTGTTAAGAATTTTGGTTAGCAAGGGACACTAGAGGACTGTTATGTCTATCTTGCTTATGCAAGTGTGCATAACTGGACAGTGCTTGCCGCCCTATGATAATTATCAGCTTTTGGTTATCTTCTCTAGGATAAATTACTTGTTAAGGTCATTGTTCACTTTTTAAAACAATTTTATTTTTGGACGCTGACAAGATTTTTCCAAGCGTTGTTGTGACCAAAATGGACGCTGACATGGCTTTAGGCGAACGTTGACAGGATTATAGCCGTTGGGCGTTGATGGGTTATATTTGACCGTTGACAAACAATGGGACCTACCCAGTTGTAACTTTTTGACATATTTTCAAGCCGTAATTTTAGGAGTTGTTACTTTCATTTAATGCATGAGATAACTTATAAACTTTTTCAATATTTTCATGATTGATTTTTGAAAATCTTTGCCTATTTTTGGGCCAATCACGTGCATTCATCCACTCCTATAAATTTGGCTCCTATTTTAAACAGGGTATCTATAATTCTTGTCTAGCACTTTTCTCTTATCAACCTTCATCTTTTATACATCAACTTAACAGCTTTCATCAATGGCACCAAGATTTAACTCAGCAGAATTGGATTTGGGGTTCAAGTCTCAACACAACATGATTGCTTATCTTGTTGCTGATAATACTTTGTTCCCTGAATACACACAGATGGTGGAGTATTTGAATGCATCCCCATTAAGGTATGCTCTTTCTCATGCACCACTCATTCCAGTCACACACATTAAACAGTTTTGGAACACTGTCAGTTCCTCAACAGTTAATGGAGTGACAACATTGAATTCTATTGTACATGGGAGACCTTGGGTGGTTACTGAGGCCTTGGTACGCCAGGCCTTGCATCTTAATGATGCTGATGGTATAACCATGCTTCCCATATCTGAAATAGAACAAGGGCTTAGGGCTTTGGGATACCCTATTCCTGATGAAGGTACTCTAAATAAGTACCATAAGCAGGAATTTCCCCCAGCCTGGAAGTACCTAATTCACATTCTCCTTCAATGTTTGAGTCCCAAATGTACTGCACACAATGAGATCAATAGATCCATTGCATCTGCTATTGTGTGTATTGCAACAGGGCAAAATTATAATTGGTCTAAAATGATTTTTGAAGGAATGTGTAAAAACAAGGGGACAAAAATGACTTTAGCTTATCCCCGTTTTCTGCAAATGGTTTTTGATGCTCAAAGATATTGTTCAAGGGATCACAATGACTTTTATAAGATCCCTGAACAGAAGAAGGCTATTTTTACCAAGATGAATTCACCACCTCATAGAGACCTACCATTAACCCAAGCCATGCTTGCTGTTATTGTAGCAGCACAACCCCAACCAGACCCCCAACCTCATATTGACCCTCAACCACAACTTGAACCTATCCCTGAACCTTTACCCTCACCTGACCAAATGCAAATAGACCAAAATCCCTTTGACGCTGACACATCTAATGTGGGCGTTGATATGCCTATTCCCAACGTTGACACCCAACCATCACAATCCCAAACACCCCTTAACCAACCTACATCTACACCATCTTCTACACCATCTTCCACACCACCAGAATATAGGTTGATGAAACGCCAAAGGACTGCTGGAGTGTTCTCCTCTGGTGGTCCTAGCCATGTAGCAGAGAGAACCACCACCACAAGTGTGGCTGGTGACCTGGATGAGGCTGAGACTATTGGTTCTGGCTTAGCAGCTGGCCAAGACAGTCCCACCATAATTAAGTCCTCATCCTTGCCCGATGAACCTAACTTGGGAGGTCAAATTCCCATTTTGGAAGAGGGCAGACTGGAACCAATGACGCTTTTCGAATTGACGGCTGTCTGCATTAGCTTGCAAAAGCAAAATGCAGACCTAGTACAAATTGTCAGTAACCAAGGCCTTGAACTCAATGAATTGAGGGAGAGGATTGTTGTTTTAGAGAGTGCTCATTCAAGGGGAGGTATGGAGGAGTCTTCCAAAGGGGAGGAAGCAAGAAATCTGAGTGATAAGAGCAGTCAAGATGGTCAATCATTGGATATTGCTGAAGCTCTTACTAGTTTGAAGGAACAAAAAGGTTTTGATACGTCCTTAATCTCTCCAACAAATTTAAATTTATCATTTACAGATATGCTGAGAGAGGTTACACAAGGCGCTGAGGGAAAATATTTAAGCGTTGATAAGACAAGTGTGGACGCTGACAGAAGTATTTTGGGCGCTGATAGAGGAAATTTGGGCGTTGACAGATCTGCATATGGAGGTGATGTATTCCAGTCATCATCTATTATCAAAGATGTTCCTACTCAGGTATTATCATCTACCTTACCAACAATTGAACCAACAGATAAGGGTAAGGGTAAGTTGGTAGAAGAAAATGTTCCAAAGAATGCAGCTCAGGTTGAATTTGATAGAAGATTGGCTGAGCAAATGATGGAACAAGGTGAGAAGGAAAAGTCACCATTTGTTGTGACTTCTGAGGAAGAAAGTGATGGAGGCAGCTCAGATTCAAGTGTGATGATTGTTGAACCAGAAAGACTTGAGTATGGTGATGAGCTTGCTAGGGAAAGGCTGAGAGATTTGAAAATGCAAATTGATTTTGATATGCCAGAGGTAGTTCAAATGTACAATTCTTGGGAAGAAAGCTGCATGGATAATCCAGACTTGACCATTTCAGATCAGATATGGGGTTTGGAAATTCTTCTTAGAGTTCAGCAGGATTGTAAGGTTATGTTGAAGTACAGGGCAAGCAACATTCTCTCTCAACTGAAAAGGGATAGAAGGAAGCTCTATTTTATGTTGCTCAAATGTCATGGAGTTGGATGGACACATCAGAAGCTGAAGGCTTTGACATTTGATGAGTTGGAACATAGGGCTTATCCTATTTGGGTGAAAGTGCAGGAAGAGAACACTTTCAGACTTCTTTCAGATGAAAGAAAGGAGCAACTTGCAGAAGAGATGGCAATCAAGAAAGCTATGGTAGTCCCTAGACCAGTGAAGAAGGGATTTGTTCTTGAGTTTCCAAAAGATATGTCTCAACTGTATCCAAGTGAAGCAATCATTAGAAAGAGCCTTAAGCTCTCCCCATTAGAAGCTTCAGATATGGTGCATGTGTTACCACTAGATTCCAGGAATCCAATTATAAGTTATGAGGAAGATGAATGTGGATTCTGGAAAATTGGAAGATTTGGCAAGGAGGTACACACTTTTACTACTCTCATATCTTTATTTGCAAGTTGTGACAGAGAAGACTTGGTAGACCTTTGGAGGTTGTTAGAGACCAAGTATGAGGCTGAAGCACCAACTTCAGCCAATGGAATAAAACTTTGGACCACATTCAAAAGAATGTGTGGGACAAAAGAAGAAGATCCTGAAATATGGAAGGATCTTGAAGATGACCTCAGTGGTCTTCAATGGAGGTTATATTCAGCTGCTGGTGTATACCATTTGAGTTCTACAAAGTTTGCTGAGTATTTGCTTGTAGATGCTCAGTATTTCATATCCAAGGCTGTTTTGGAGAAGATGAAGGACACCCAGTTGGAGATAGACTATACAAGTGATGTGGCAAAGAATTTGATCAGATTTATTTATTACCAATATGATAAGGTTTGTCAGACTCCTCCAAGTTCTTAATGTTTATTCAGAAACTTGATCATAAGAGTGGATATCAAGTTTAGGGGAGGATTGTTGGGAATAAATTTAGGCCAGAACACTTGAACGCTGACAAGAACAACTCAAGCGTTGACAAGAGCAAAGTGAGCGCTGACAGCATAAGCGTTGACAAGATAAAGTCAAGCGTTGACAGATTGAAGACAAGCACTGATGGAAGATGTGAGCTACACGTATATTATATTCTAGATTACTTCTAGTAAGGATAGAAACGACAATGTATTTTCTATGTTTATCTTTACCTAGAATAGTTGATTCGTAGCTTATTGTACAAGACTTCTTGTTCTATAAAAGAAGATCTTTTAGGTTAATGTTATATATCAGTTTTTTTCATAGTATTCGCAAGTTAAACCTTTCATTGTAATCAACACGATTATTCTAATACAAGTGAAAGTTTGTTTAACATCATTGTGTTTTAGATCAAGTGTTAATTCCGCATAACACTTTGTTACTTTATTCATAAGCAAAGGTTTCTCTACGTGTAGTACTTGATCTAATCTCGTATACACAAAGCTAATCGATCTAAGTTTGGGATCAACATAAACATCTAAAAATGAATCACTTCATTATTGGGAAATATTATATGTATCGGTTAATCTTATGTTATTATCCTATATGTATCACGTTTTTTCTTCATGTATCAATATGTAGTTCTTTTTAATTTATCAATGGGTTAATAATGGTGTGGAAAAGTTGTGTAACGTGAAGGACTATTCTTTATGTTGCAAACTGGTACGAATATGTATCAATCAACCAATTCCTTATGTTGGAATTATGAAATGTATCAGGTGACTATCAGGGCTCGAGTTTACATCCTTCTGGGCACAGTTGCTCAAGAACATTCTGGTCTCGCTTTGCCAATTTCTTTTCTAATAGCCGGAATAGCAGCAGCTCTTCCTTTCGTTTGTTAAGCTGATAATTTATTAATTTTAGTTTTGTATATTTTCAGCCTTCTTGGATGATCAGATGGACTTTAATTTTAGAATTGATTGGAGGATTCACAGTAGCTCATGGTACCAGCATATTTATTGGTATTTTTTCTTTTGCAATTGGTACATCAATGGATTAGTTGTGTATGAGTTAAAGGTTTACATATGTTTTTTCTTCTTAAAAAAGTTCATGTTTAGGTAGTAGGGAACTTCATATTCGTTTTAACTTTGTGTATTAAACATGTTTTTCTATGAGAACTCGTATCGGTATCTTTTGGGATAATTTTGTTTATTTACAGCAACTGGTGTGAACTTTATGCACACAACTTGCCCATCTCATCACGTTATATTGCATGTTGTGAAACACTTGATAACGACGAATAGAAAATAATTAAAAAAAATCTACACATCAATTGTCTAATACTATTTTATTAGTTGGGTCTTGGTTAATAAATATTTTAATCTCAATGTATCAATTACTTTTACTAATATATATAATAAAAAAGTATTGTAGCTAGTTATGTATCATCAAATCGTCATTTGTTGTGTTCGCATATTGACATCGTTGTACCTTAAAGAGCTTCACAACCGTCGTTGATTGATCCTTCACCAACTGATTCATGACCATATTTCACGAATTCTAGAGGTCATAATTATATAAGTATCAACCCAAGACATATTAATTTATGTTTTTGATCTTGTTTTTGTTAGTGAGTTGATATCAGGCGAACTAGAAATTAATATTTTCAATCAATGTTTCATGCTTGTTTGATGCTTAATTATCTGTGCATGTATACATATATATTAAAGGCTTGAATGTATCATTTTTTCGTTGATTATTGTTTCCATATTTGTCATTTTTAGAAAACTTAAACCTGTTGTCGAGACCACTGCACAAACAGTTGCCGACGACGCCTCCTTTGCTGCAATGATTTGTAATTCAGTTTACGATCGAATATTCACTTTGGCTATGGCAGCAACAATCTCGTTTTTTTGTGACTACCGAACGTTCGTGCTTCAGTCGCCGCAGACCAACCATTTGGGTATCTTCTTCATCATAGGATGTACTAGTAATATAGTAAGTAAGTACTAGTGACGTATTAGTTGATAATTATGCTTCATATGTAATATTTACACTTACTATACTACTAATGTATATCAGTTGTTGATGATGCTTCAAAATCTGATATTTCTTCCGATTTGTAACATTTATGTTTTTTTTGAACTTGTGTATCACTCTTCAAAAAAGAAATTAGTGTAGTTAAGGCTGGTGACAATCGTTAACGTCGAGATATCGGTCGACCGACTTCGAACTCGGTCGACCCGTTGCGACGATCGAATCAAATCGCGGTTGACTCGACAAACTTGGTCACACCCACGACCCTTTCAAAAATTAAGTAGCATTGCGTGAGTAAGTTACATAGAATAGATCTATATGTTTATAATTCACATGTTGGAAGTGTCTAGATGCAAATTCACATATATATGTTTACTAAGATTTTTTTAACTATACACGAAACTTATTTTGAACACAAAGTATTCTAATATAATACCTAACGTCCCCTTTTGGAACAAACAACAGGTATCCATGAAAATGAAGTTGTATTGATGTGCTTACGTGTGTCGTTAAACGTCAAACTTTGATACACTGTGTTTCATAGATGATACATCTTCGTTAAGTTTCTCGGAGAAGCGGCAAGTACAAATGGTGTTTTTAAAGATGTGTGTATCATCAGATATTGGTTTTATCAAGATTTTACGGTTCATAAAACGCGTGTCTAAATGAGTGGTATCATCAGCAATGTTATGCATCAGTCCCTTTTGATGAATCATATAAATATGTGTGTGTGTGTGTCATTATAAAGAAATTAAAAAAAAATATATCATTAATAATATGCCACTGAAAATATAACTAAACAAATAAAAAAATGTGTCACTAATAATATTATAAAATCTGCAAATTTTAGTAAAAAGAATTCATGCGTTTTCTTCTCTTGTATTTAAGATGCGACGTTTAGACTAAGCCATTGTTTTTAACTTATTTACAAAACTACCATTATCAATTATTTATCTAGCTAGAATTAATTATGATCAATAATAGTTAATCCAATGGCTCATAACTGTGCTTATTATAACGCACTTTAAGAGTGTACACCACGATAGCGCCTCCCTATATATATATATATATATATATATATATATATATATATATATATATATATATATATATATATATATATATATAATCCAAGTTATATATATATATTAAAATAACACTTCTCAGTTTGGCCTTGTCGGTAACTCGGGAATTCTTCGGCACCATTATAGTCAAAAGATTTTTTTAGACATTTTTAGAGAAATGTTTATAGTTAAAAGATTTTGAAATGTTTTATTCAAAACCTTGGTTTTAAAAATCTTTCGTTCTCTATAACGAGAGCTCTGGAACCAAACTGTAACACCCCCAAATTAACATAAATCAATACAGAGGAAGACTCGTTGGTGTTACGGGATAGCACATTACTCACATCATAGACAACGCTTAAAAATCGCGTCGTTTAATAATAAAGCATTTCCATTCATAAATATCAGATTTACATAGGTCTTAAGTCATAGTATTTCATACAAGTTTTACAAAACATTTGAATGGAAATTATTATTTAAGTGCGGGCCATGAATTCTTGTTGTCTTCCCGAGAATTACCTTCAAGTACCTGAGATAAAACATGTTAAAAGAAAAGGTCAGCGATAACGCCGAGTGAATTAATAGTGTTTAAATAAAACCATTAATATATCATCGGTATATAATTATTACCGTAAATCATTTTTGTACAAATCTTTGAAATAGGCCACAAAATAGCCAAAGTCATTTATACAAATCCTTATCAAAAATCATAGTATAGGCTTTTGCCTTAAAAATCATTATACGAACCATTGTCGTAAAAACATCATACAATACGTTTTATAACGTTGTATAAAGTTAAATAAAAACCGTTATATAGATATGGTTCTGAAAAACCAAAACACGAACATAATATCAATAAATAGACCTTGTATTGCTAGTCAGGCAATATATTGTAATTCAATGCTTATAGCAGTATTTCGTTATTTGGATTATTATAAGCCGCATGACATTGTTACCTTACTACTACAAACAATGGGTAGCTAACCCGAAACTCAATTTGCCCATCTAAGTTAGCGTGTCGTCACAAAAATCAAGCTATGGAAATCTTCTCATACATAAATTCGCTTACCAATCAATGTGGCACGACGGGGATCAACCATCAAGGCGCGAACTGGGGTGATCGTCCCCAAATAGTACTATTATATGCATAAGCGTCTACCAAATCCCGGTAGTTCACAATTCATGCTAATGGGACTTTTAGTGACATAACCTAACTTTAATAATCCATTTTATTTCTCACATCGGGTCATATAATCATTCATCGGGTCGTACAAGCATTCGGGCCCAAATCAATAATCAAACAATCGGGACAAATGGTGTCCTATTTTATCAAAACTAACATGTTATCTCCCTCGCGGGTTTATAAAACATTTCATAAAAACATTTGAAAGAGTGCGAGGCTATGAACTCACGTGTATTGGGAAAGGCGGGTTATCAGCAATACGGATGTACGGTACGTGCTTCAATCACGGAAACCTAGACAAATAATACTCGTCTTAGACTTTTGTCCAATGACTTTATCAAAATAACAATTATGTATACATATGATGATTTTATATATATGATGATGATCAAGTGGGTTTATACATTCTCATTAACTCATTTTAGTGTTATGTATTGGTAACTTTTATACTAGTTCACTAGTTTTACTTATTTACATGTTTTAGGCCCAATAAGCCTTTTATAAGCCCAATACCTCATATTAGTCCATTTTACACTTTTATTATCAGTATTATACTTTACATGTTGGGCCCAAGTGGGTTAAGCCCAATAAGTAAGTTTATAAGTGTTTTACCAACTAGTCGGGTTTATAGTCCAATAAGGCTACTTTGGCCCGTTAATGTCTCTATGTTGTATAGCTCGGGTTTTATTGGTTTTTACTAGTTATATAAGTTTATACATCAGTATGTGAGTTTATAAAAGTTTACATTAGACGGGTCCGACTGTCTAAGTTTTATTTGACAAAAACGTTAATCTTTCGGTTTTAGCCGAAAAGACGTAAAATATAGTTTTATAACTTGGAAAAACATTTATACTTGTAATTTATATAACATGTCCCATTTTAATATATATATATGTGTGTATATATATATATATATATATATATATATATATATATATATATATATATATATATATATATATATATATATATATATATATATATATATATATATATATATATATATATATATATATATATATATATATATATATATATATATCTTTATTTATGATTATTATCAACTAGTGGGTTTTATATATGTATATTTTATATAAATTTTTGAGTGCTTATATTATATACTATTTATTTACAAAATCAGTCCTAAATTTTAAGTCCACTAAAATGTCCATATCTAGAGTTCTATAATGAGATAGGACCTCAAACTTTTATGACAGAAACTAAATGATATGTGATTCGTTTTATTCCTTTATAGCTACTGATGAATCGACCACTAAATATTTTAATAAATTCGTCCAAAACAGTATAGGCAGATTTGCACTCTAATCTTGTTTTGATCATATCTCACTCATTTTGATGATTCCGTTGTATGGCCAACTCTCACATGTGTATAACACCTAATACTTACTGTAAATTGATTCCACTATGCTATTTTATCAGTTTATCATTGGTTACTTACTATTTTTATATAGCCATCTTATTAAGCAAGATTTAACCATTTTACATGTGGTTTTTCTATCTTTTTACCCATGTTTATCAAATCTATCAACAGCAAATCCCCACATAATATTGTTAATCATCATTCATCATCATATACATATACATAAATAAAGAAAATACAAGATTATATAATCAAAATAACAAGAGGATAGGAAGAACAATCTCTATACCACCAAGGTTGTGTAGGTTATGATCAAGGCTTGGATTTTTGATGGAAAAACTTGTGATAGATCAACACCAACTTTGAAGACCACCAATATTTGTAAACTTCTTGTAGAAATCAGCCCTTGGACATCATCAAATCACCTCCTTGGATGTTATATGGATCACTAATCAACAAGGTTTCAAAGGAGCATCATCATATGTGTTTATAACACAAAGTTTACGACTAGATTTGATCAAAAATTGATCAAAATGGTATTTTAGAGAGAGAGTGGACGAAAATGGGGAGAGAAGGAGAGAGTGGTTTGCATGTATGAGTTTGGGAGAAGTGGTTTTGGTGTTGGATGGTTTTGGTGCTAATTTAGCTTACATGTTAAGCTTAAGCTTACATGTTAAGCTTAAGCTCACATGTGTTAGCTTCCTAGCTACAACTTTGACACATCAAGAGATGTGGTGGCAAAGTTGGTCGTCCCTTTTGAGTGAGGTGGAGCAAAACTTGTTTTGTCTCATCCCACTAATTTACGGGTATTCCTCGATTCTAGTTTCCCCGATTTGCGTGCCCTCCGGTCGTTTTACGAAAAACGTTTTTATAAATTATGAATCAACGACACAAAACGAATCTAATAAAAATTGTCTCATCAAAAACGGAGTTCAAAAACGTAAATACGTAATCCTAGGGTTTCCGGTTTAGTCGTAAAGGACGTTAAATTATTCACGTAAGTCCTAATCTCTTCTCGTAAAATTGTGAGTTTATGAACCAACACAAATTTAAAATCCCAAATAATATTCGCGGATAAATTTATTTTCTGAAGTGTCGGACTGTCACCAAAACGGTGTATGTAAACGTAAGCACGTAACATAGAATCCTCCGGTCTAGACGTAGTCGATGCTACTTCAAGATGTAAACCCAAATTTCTTCCCAAAAATAAGTGAGTTCATAATATAACATTAAAATAATGTTTTTAAATAACACTTGAGAATAAAATATCAACCATAAATTGACGGATTGTCACAACCACCTTCCACCACTACCTTGTCTTTCATATAAGCATTGGTTTCTTATCCACAAGACACCTAATTCTAGCAAATCTTAGAATTCTAGATTAACTAGGATTAGATTTATGCTTTTGGCTTGTTTCCTTTTTCATACATCTTTGTATGATTTTTTTAACATGACTTCACTTGGATCTTAGTCTTTGTGTTTTCTTTTCTTTTTTATTTTTTTTTGTTGTTGTGACCTATAGCTATCTCTTGTTGGTTGTCTATTTTGTTCAACTAACCCTTCTATGTAGCTTGTCACCATATCTCGATTTCTCGGTGCTCCAAGCAAGGGGGAGTAAGCACCAAGGGGGAGTCTTTGCAAAGTTCGTCTCTTCAACACCGACTTGTGCAACCTTTTTGCTTCGTCAAAGGGGGAGAAGTGAATAAACTCGTCTTCGAAAAACTCGTTTTTGTGTGATTGAGTTTATGTATTATCGGAATAAAAAAGGGGGAGATTGTTAATGCAATAATGCCTAAAAATGTTACTTGCATTTTTCGGTCTCGCTTAGTTTTGATTACGATAATATGTAAAAACAAGCATTTACTAAAACAATGAAAAAAGAATTCTTGAGTTCAGGTATTTTTCATTTTACCCATTTTCACTTAAGGTATGAATAAACAAGTACTAACCTTAATCAAGTGATCAAGTGATTTAATCTTTTCTTAAAATTCACTTTGTATTAAGTGTGACAAGTTTTTTTATTAAACTTTCTTTTTAAGAAAATGTTTTATTAAATCAAATATTTGAAAATTTGAAAATGGCATATTCTTTTTAGATTTGGAATATTCTTTCAGGATATTTTATAATCAGATAAGACCTACACCACTAAAGGATAAAAAGGGAGCGGAGTCTACTCCAGCGGTTCCCTAGTACCTATTCGGTTCTTTATCGATAAGGTACCGCCGGCTGAGATAAGGAACCGCGGGCAGATATAGTCGTTGACCCTTTGTCCTATAAATAGTGGACCATTCTTAGATTTTCTCTTCACCTCTTTTGCACATAAATTTCCAGATTCAAACATACTTCTTAAATCACTCTAATCCTTGATCATTTGATTGATTACTACTTGTTTAGAAGTGAGTCTATCCCATCCATCCCTTCCTCTCCAAGTGCAAAGAGAAGAACACTATCCTTGTGAAGTGTTGAGTCCACCACCAAAGATCCTTTGAAGATCAAATATTATACATTTGTTGTTGTGTCATAGTTGTGAAGATCCAAGTAGTTTTGTCTATTTGGAAGTTGTGTATGTACTAAGTATAGTTGTGTAGATTGGTCCTAGCTACGATTAGGGCTCGACTTTTAGCTTAGAGTCGGAAATTGGTTAAGCAACGTGTACGGTTTTCTCCACCGTAAGGAGCTTGTTGTGTAGTGAACTCTCGAGTAAGGAGTACTCGAGGAGTGGAGTAGGAACGAGGAGTGAGCTTCGTTGCTGAACCACTATAAATCCTTGGTGTTTGGTTTGATCTTTCTTTGCCCTTAACTCTTTACATTATTTATTCTTTGTGCATATACATTAGTTAGTATTAGTTTTGTTACACTATCGTTGTTCATATTGTGCATAAGAAGATTTCACATATTTCCTCAAGCCTAAGTTTTTGAAAAAGGATTTTTTTGAAAACCATCTTTTAACAAGTAAATATAAGAAACTATTCAACCTCCCCCCCCCCCCCCCCCTTCTAGTTTCAACAGAAATATTTAGAGCTTTTTTTAAAAAAGGTCTTTCAAGTTCTAGTTGAGTTCCCTTTAATTTTCTGGTTTAGTGTAACATTTACTTTTATTTGTAATTAGTTTAAAGTATCAAAGAGTTTCACTCTTTTACAAAATATTTCAAAACTTGGTTTTGAAAAATATATTGGATCCGAGTTCAAGTTTCTTTGGATTAAAATTGTCCGGACAAGACAAGTTTAATACAAGGAATTGGACTTGTTCATTTTCTTGTTGGTGACCATTTGTTTTAGAGTTTTCAAAGATTGGTGTTTTTACAAAGATTTTTTCAAAAATATTGTGTCCTTTTTTGTTTCTTAACCCACTGTTCAAAAAGCTTTATCCAAAGGTTGTCTCATACACAGCTTTTGGTTAGGATTTTTATATTGGTGGCTTTTTCATTTACTTTGTTCTTAGCAGGGTCAACAAGGAACGTATCATCTCTTTTGTTGCATTATCTTGAAGGCATAAGGGAGCTTAGACTGTTGTAGTCTGATCCCCACCTCTTTTTCTGCCATTTCAACATCTCATTATAAGCCTCCTTGCCTCAGAAAGGTCCATGTGTAGAGTTTTGGTGTGTCTATCGGCTGAACAAGCCCATAGGTGGTAACTCACTTCCCTATTGCTAACTTCTGCTAGTTTAGGACTTTTGTGATGTAATTGATGATTTTGGCGGTTCTTTGTATGATTTGTTGTTTTTCTTGGTAATCCTTGCATTTTTGATAAGTTATAGTTGATAGAAAGTCAATTGGTTTGATTTTGTTGAAGGCTCCTTGGTAAAATCTTGATTTTCTTAGGTTTAAGGAGTGTTTGGATATGTGACTTTAATGGTGTGGGCGACACACACGTATTGATCAATTGGTCTTGTCACAGTCCTTTGGTGTTGTTAAGTTATTTTTAAGGTTTATATTGAAGTTTTAGAGTAGAAGTATTGCTTTGTGTTTGCAAAATTTTCCCAAAATTTGCTCATAGTCTAAATAGTAGGCTTAGATCATGATTGATTTGTGAGTTTTATGTTTTGAACTATAGTTAGAAGCTAGATTGCATGATAATCTAGGGTTATGTGCTTTCATTTTATGACTTGGTGTGTTTAAAATCTAGAGAAAATAGCTCAAAGGCCTCTGTTGAAGTCAAGTGCATCAGCTGACTAACCTGTCCAAACAGTGGGCTGTTGTGGCCATGTTCTAGTGATTTTGAGCTTTAATGGTCTCAGTAGGTCTTTAGGTTAGTTTTAGGAAGTGGGAGATTGGCTTTGACATTTTGGTACCCTTTAGTTAGGATATTAAGCTCTTGACACACACTTTGAACCCTTCTGCCTGCCTACTTTATCATTTTCTGGACATGTGTGCTTTTTGTTGATTTTTTGTTGGATTTGTGGTGGAATTGGGGTTTCTTTATTTGTGTTTGTGTTTTGTATGTGACTCCTCACAACTAACAGGTTGTGTGCCTTCTTGCCCAAAAACAAGCTTCACAACAGCTCAAAACATTCCAAAAATCTTAAAGTTTGACCAAAAAAGTCAAACACTAAAATGTTTTGCCTTTTTGTGACTTATTTTTACTTTTTCAGATTTTTCAATTTTCCAAACAGTGGGCTGTTGTGGCCATGTTCTAGTGATTTTGAGCTTTAATGGTCTCAGTAGGTCTTTAGGTTAGTTTTAGGAAGTGGGAGATTGGCTTTGACATTTTGGTACCCTTTAGTTAGGATATTAAGCTCTTGACACACACTTTGAACCCTTCTGCCTGCCTACTTAATCATTTTCTGGACATGTGTGCTTTTTGTTGATTTTTTGTTGGATTTGTGGTGGAATTGGGGTTTCTTTATTTGTGTTTGTATTTTGTATGTGACTCCTCACAACTAACAGGTTGTGTGCCTTCTTGCCCAAAAACAAGCTTCACAACAGCTCAAAACATTCCAAAAATCTTAAAGTTTGACCAAAAAAGTCAAACAGTAAAATGTTTTGCCTTTTTGTGACTTATTTTTACTTTTTCAGATTTTTCAATTTTCCACAGTAGTATTAGTTAAAATAGAATTTTAGAAAAAAGTTTCATATTTTTCTCATTATTATTTAATTTTTTTATGATTATTTTAATATAAAAATAGTTTTTAGGCATTTAAAAATATTTTTTAGGCATTTAAAATAGATTTAATTCTTAAAAAAATTGAAAAATATTTTTTCATGTTTATTAACTATATTTAAGGTATACACGTTATAAAATATTGGTTTGACCTTTTTCTTGATTTATTTGATTTTTAGGGCTTTAATTAGCATTTAAAAATTAAAATTAATTAATTAAAAAATTTCGACAATTTTTCTTGATTTTTAAACTCTAGATATATTTTTAGGATCTTAAATTAATTTTTTTGGGAATTTTTAGATAATATTTTAATTTTCGTCGCATTTTACGATTTTACGTTTTGAACATCGTAGTGTAATTTTTAGCTTAATTCGTCTTTGTTTTACAATATTTCTCAACCATAAGCGTAAATAATCCAAACTTTATTTTTAATATTGCCACATAAATCACACACCTCCGCCGAAAACGAACTTGCAATATCGGTTATACTGTTTTCCTAAATTGTAGAACTTAATACATGCCATATATACGTGTTTTTCCTAAAACGTGTGTAAAATACATAAAATCAGGCGACGAGTAAAGTTAGGGTTAAGTTTTAAGGATGGGTTATATTCGTTACTTTTTCACTAAACTCATAGCATTGTGCTAAGGACTAGGGTAAGTCACGCTGAAGTCTACACTTTTATGTACTCGTTTGTTTACAACTAGAACATTTACAAATGATTGTTTAGATGAAACGAACACTTAAAACAAGTAAACTTAACTTTGGTATACATTCGACCTAAACCTTAAATTTTATAAATTATACACGTATAGATGTACAAATGAGCTCGATGGCTAGGCTAAGAACTTGTTATACACCCGAATAGCTCGAATGCATGGCGAGTTCGACGTGAGAAATGAACTATAATTTACCTTTAAATCGAGTGGGTACACACGAAGTGTTATATAACACTTGGGATCTTTTCGGGCATTATGACCTAATATCGAGACCTAACCGAGACTCTGAATAAGCTTCCATAGCTTATTTGACTTTTAGAACATAAATAAAACCTAAAATACCTTTTTAGAACTAATATTGCCATTTGGGAAACATATTCGAGCCCTAGATGTGTAATCTAGGGTTTTATAAAACCCTAGGGACTAAATGTGACCTGTTTGAAACTTAAAAGGGGTTGATGTGAATTATAACGGTCATACATGGCATGTTACCAAAATAGAGGGACTAAAAAGGTATATTTAGTCCTATGGGGTCAAAAATGTAAATATTATATTCTTAAACTATAGGTATTGTTTTGGACAAGTTGAAACTCAAGGGTTATTAATGAAACCTAAGTGAAACGTAAACCTAATTATATAATCATTAAATTGAGACGCGATTAATAATATATGGTGTATTAATTCCTGATAGCCATCGAGGGTACAAACTTTACTCAAATTTAATTAACATGTGTGTACTTATCACAAGTTATAACAGTGTATATAAGTTATACATGTAATAACAATTGATTTAAAGTAGATACGAACGTACACACAGTCAAGTGATCAGGATATATATTAAATCATGTAAATTATGATAGGCTAAGACTCATTCATTTACTTTGGTAATTGATGTATCATGTGCATTCCTGATTTGGACATTTTGACTATTCTCAAGTAATACTATTCAAGGTGAGTTCATAGCCTCACGTTTTTTACTATATTAAATGTTTATACACTTTAGGGGATAAAACATGTAGTACATACTTAAATGGACGCAAACGAGATTTGAGTGCATTAACGATTACATTTTGCCTATTTGTATGATACCCACCGACAACCTCCGTTTGGGTGAGTAGCGCTCACTGTGTCTAGGCCAAGACAAACAAACGTATACCATGTCAGATATTTAGAGGCCGTTCAAGGGTGGTCCCTATTAGTTGATACTTTGTGAACACCTACGGTCTAGCTTCAGTTTCACGTGCATAGAAAAATGTAATTGCATTTGTATTGTTTGCCTTGTCAAATTACTACGTGGAATATTTTGCGGTCCTAAACTATGATTTTACTAAATCTATGGATTCACCAACTTTATGTTGACCCTAGCACGTTTTTCTCAGGTCACTAAATAGGTGACTAGTTGTGCATGGCGTGGACATCATATAAGAGCATAATAAATGATTCGGGGCGGGATAAATGTGATGAACTAATAGTTGCCATTTCAAACTACTTTTTAATAAGCTTCCTATGCCATTATTTGTAATGAAATACTAAAAGACATTTTAAAAGATCATTACTTTGTATGCCATTATAAACAACTTGGTAATCCTTGCTTATATTAGTGATAGAAGAATAATAGAAAGAGAGAGAGATAGATGAAGAACTAGAGAGAGAAAGTAGAGAGAGGTTGGAGAGAAAAATAGAACATTAGATTAAAAAGTGAAAATGTGTGAACCAACCCCTCCAAACATGCTAGGGGGTATATATAGCCCACCCTACATGTGGGCTTTGTAGGTTATATTGTTAATCCTATTAACTACGAGCCCATCTAACGTATATATTGTTGGAGTGACCGATCCTTCCTAAATACGTAAAAACGTATTTCCAACAATCTCCCCCTAAGGGAGGTCACTTCAAACAAGGGGGTTACCCGAGTTACAATAATAAAATAAACCTAGCATACTATGCTTGTCTTGAGCTCGTAGTCTTTTGCTCGCTTTTCTTTTTTATATCTTGTGAATATGATTGATGTGATATTTTACTTTAGTCTTGATCATGTTTCTTTTGCCTGGATCTTGGGCATTCATCACTTGTGATATTCGCCTCCACGTGACTTCATGACCCACACACTTATGCCTTTGTAAATTCTTGAAAGCTTTATAGTTTGATACAGCGGAAGACTTAATGTTAAAATTTCTAGAATTTGTTGAAGTATACAATGCGGAAGATATAAGCATGTGGGGATGACTTCTTCTCGGACACCGCAACGCCACCGTCTTCAAATGCAGCAACATAAATAGACACGAACAAAATGGCTTTGACATTTCATTTTAAGTCGGTAGCATTTTACCTCCGGTCAATGAAGACCGTTGGAAGATATTTAATTATCGTACTTGTGGAAGGTAGTTTCAATTAAGAACCTACTTTACAAGATTTCACGGTTTAACCCGTTTTCTTTACTCGACCGTCCAAAGCTAACTGCAAACGTAAAGAGTGAATCATTTGGATAAAATTATCCGCATTATTGAAGCCATCAATTCAGATTCCTGGACAAGTTTGATTCATTTAAGAATCGCACCATTTTTGCTTTCCAGTTGTCACGAGCTTGATTCATGTAGAATCTTACAAGTTACCTACCAATTGTTGTTTGATGTTAACACTAGAAGGATTTCCATTCCTCACTGTGAATACTTAATCGTATCACTCTGATTGTTCTCGCAAGAACACTAAGATATTACGTAGAGGCCTGAACGTGTTTGAATTCAATTAAGAATTAAACCACTGTTGCTTTCCATTTATCACAAGTTTGATTCATAAAGAATCGCACAAGTCACCTACCATGAGCTTTTTGATGTTCACTCAAGAAGGATTTCCATCTTCATTGTAAATACTTTCGTATTACTCAGATGTTCAGTCAAGATCATGTAGATTTTGGTAGGACTCTTAATATCTTTCTTAATTTTCACAGAGTGTGAAGAAGTAAGGAAATATGGAAATGTGTCCAATTGAGATTATTGATGATCTCAAATGACTCTAGACTCGATCATGCATTTTGGATTTTCAACGATCGGAGGCTAGAAAGGAGTGCCACCATTTCAATACCAATTTATTCAGAGTGAATGAATCAATAGATGACGTGTTGATCTTCGTGTGATTAAAACAAATACCTTTTGAGAGATATCTAAGTTAGTTGGGATGGGTTGTGCATTACATCACTGGGTCCATGATGTCTATCTTAAATAACATATGAGTTGACCCAGTTTCTACCTAAGTTGTAAGGAGGGCTTCTTTTATTTCACCCTTTATCTTTACAATTCTTTTTCATTCTCTAACCCCTTCAATGCTTACCAATACGTCATAACTAGCACCTTGTTGTGATTGTTCCGGTGCTAACTTAAGTACTTGATCGGTATTCAGCTACGTTCACAATCTTTCTCCATCTTTCTTTAGGACCACTATAACTAGCTATGGACTGTCCTTGGGAAGATCCCTTCGGTTTTGGAAGAATCATTGGACTTAACCTATCCTACAATCCTTATGTCACCACTATCGTCATCATCATGAAATAAATGGGTTGTAGGTAAGTATATGTCACAATGAAATCAATTTTGAAATACAAATCCATTTTGCCCCCCCCCCCCCCCCCCCTTAACATATGCCACGATATTCAAAAACATTTCGCATATGTTGGTATGAGCCAGCACATTAAGTCAAACGATTGAATTAACTGATCTTAATATTAAATCACATTTTCTCCCACATATTGAAAATATTAACCCAATCGATGTTTGTAATATCAATTGATTTAATACAATTTTAAGAAATTTTGGGAAGAAAAATGCGAATCTAATTATCTTCATGCTTGACACAAGCTCCCCCTCAAATTAATGAGGGTGTGCTTGATACGTAAATTAATACCTTTGATACACAAGTGTAAGGTACTTATCACGTGCAAAGATCATATATGATAATGTATTTACAAGATTAGTAATTTACGAGGTTGGACCTGAATGATGAGAATATCATATGATAAAATCATGTGGTTCTTGTTGACAAATATTGGTTTCCCTCGTAACGTTTGAAGTTATCTCGTCATCTTGAAAAGCGGTAACCTTGGTTGATACCACATGTACGATTGGTATTTTTATCTTGACACCAATTGTGAGGTCGGTACTTTCGTCTCGATATCAATTTGTGATAAGAATGTCAATGACATGTCAGTCATTTGTGGTACCAATTGAAAGATGAATACCAATTGAAAGATGAATGTTTTGTCTTGACACCAATTGATAACACCGGCAATCCACAATGAATCGACATCGAAGAATCCGACTGTTTGACAATTTCTTCCCCTCAGTTTTTAACCCGTGTTCTATCTAAAGAGCTATAGTCGTCATTTGAGTAGTCGCATCATCGAGTGTGTGGATACCAAATCGTATATCCTTGATTCGTAGAGATGATAACTTCGTAAAAAACAAGATTTTAATAAATAAATGCACTAAAGCGTGCATCTATTCGTGTTAGAGCATGATACCAAATGTAAATATGGACACGATCCCTTTCATGGTTATAAAGTAAACCATGCCCGAGAAAATTAATTTCCGTTGTTGAACCATAGCTTTTCGAAGGAATACTTGACTTGAATATGAAAAGCGGGTTACTATCTGAAATAATAGCAATACATATTGAGCATGTTTTAAAACATTTAAACTTCTGCTCGAACTTTATTTACAAACCCATTTCATTATTAAACGACATTTCTAAGATTGTAAATATTATCGATTTCAGAAGACATGCTCTTTTTATCAAAACACTGGTTTAAAAAAATTATCCCTCAAAACATATTGAACACTATGAGAAATTTATTGATACAAGGAGTGTTGAACACACAATTTTGAAAGATTTAGACAATAATTTTGATAAATTCTTGATAAAATTGTGTTTAACGTTTTGAAAAACCAATTACTTGAGCTTAAGATTTTGAGTGTCTTACTAAACGAGCTCAAGTCCGAGAAGTTGTAAGCTTCCCGTTGTGAGGATAAGTTATCATTAAATATATATTTTCCTTTTAACTGAAGAGAGAGTTCTAAGCTGACAATTACTTAGAAGTCATTTTCATGAGCTTGAAAACTTTTGATTGTTTTAACATAAAGCTCATGACTAAGAAAGGTGAATTTCTCGTTATGATGAAAAGTTCTCTTATTTTAAAGATACACTTTCCTTTCTAAGCTTAAAACTTGGAATGTTTTAATACAAGCTCATGACCGAGAAAAATTAATTTCTCGTTACGAGGATAAGTTCTCATTAAAGATAAGCGTTCCTAAAATTGAAGTCTAAGTTACAGTCTAATATTTAACGGTAAGTCATTTTGCATGAGCTTAAAAACTTTGCATGTTTTTAATATAAGCTCATGCCCGAGAAAAAATAATTTATCATTGTGGGGATAAGTTATCATCAAACTTTCCTTTCTTTGAAGTTCGGGGCATAATCTGAGATATAATTATACGTCATGTACACGAGCTTAAAATTTTTGAATAGTTTTACTTCCAGCTCGTGTCTGAGTAAATTTAATTTCTGGTTTTGAGGATAAGTTATCGTTGAGTAGATAAACTTCCCTTTATCTGATGTCTGGGGCATAATCTATGATTTGATCATACACCATCGTTGTAAGCTTAACCGCAAAGCCCATGAGACACTTGATTCTTAGATATCGAATTCTTCTGCAGCAGATGTTTGGAATGATATACAATAAGATTACTGCCTCGTTCTTGTTGATCCTTGATCTCGGTACCTGCACTTGCATCAAAAATTTGCATACTTTCACATGGGTTAGTGATATATATATTAGAACCATATGAGGGTTCACAACCAACTTTGGTAGTGCTAGAGGGAAACATCCTTCCTATAGGAACCCATTGAAGATTAATCGATTAAAAAAATCCTACCCGTGGGTTGTCACCTAGGATTGGATCTAGGCGACATGGTTTACTTATGCACAACGGAAGACTTAGCTGTAGAAAACCTATTTCCTTTGGGAATCCCTCTTTTAGCACGAGAGTTCAGCTCCTTCAAGACTTTAATTACACAATCTACATGATTTATCGTAAAGAAACTTTGCATGCATATTGATGAGACTACAATTATACGTAGTCTCATCGTCCAAATCGGGCTTAAAACGCTTAAAATATCATCAAAATACCCCTATATATGCTTGTATTTGTGTCTTGTGTATTTTAGGTGCGGATATCGTGTAATCAACAAAAGATCACAAGAATGAAGCAAAAACGAACACGAGAAACGAGGTCGCACAAAGAACCGGGCCCAAATATGGAATTTCCAAAATTACCCTTGAAGAATTGAAGATTAGCAAGAATGGTCCCTCAACTTTGGAAGACTTGGTAATTTATACCCTTGTAAAACTCATAAATTACATTGGGGTCCCTAAATTACCAAGAATATACAATAATGGCCCTTGAAGATCTCAAAGATTACAAGTTTAGCCCTTATGTTCATCATATTAAACTTGGAGGGACTGAATTTGCAATTTGTCCATACTTGTTACAAAGGAAAATAGGATTTTGGCTGAGTTTATACAAAGTGAACACAATTAGTAAAGCAGGGGACTTAAAGTGGGCAGACAACAAAAACTTTCCCCACCAATCATCCCACCACCTCATCACCACCAGCCAATAGCATCCCACCACCTCACCAATCCCTCACACGTCACCCTCCACTACTCAGTTTATTTAATAAACTGAGTCAACCCCAGTCAAACCCTTTATTTCCCTCCTTAACACCTATTTTAAATTAACCCACCCACTAAACCAGATTAAACCACCCCTTTAACAACACATAAACCCTTAAAATTACCAGGGAAAATTAAACCCTAATCAAAGGGTTTTTCACCTATTTTCTCCAGATTCCCAATTAAGCCCAACTTAAACAAATCCCACTCATATTTTCCCTTCCCCGTGACCTTCATGTGGACCCCCCATGTCCCCTGCCTCCCCGTTTATGGCAAAATGAGCATCTTTCAGAAAATCAACGACCAATTCATCAAACTTGGTACCAAAGGAACTCATTGAACGGTTCAAGATCAATTTTACAGCCTGGCAACCTCACATGACGATTTTGACCAGGATTCAAAGGGCATTCCTGGAAATTTTTGTATTAGGGTTTAGGGCTTTAGTATCTTTTGTATTATTTTATTCTAGCATACTAGAATGTTCTTCTAAGTAGTATAAAATGGGTGTCATGTACCCATTTGTTCTTGTTCCAAATTTTGTATTTTACTACTTTTATTAATGATAATGAAAAATTTATTAAACTGCAATATCTGAGTTCCAGTTGTTCTATCTTATTTGTTTAAGACATATTTCTTGTTTGAAAGTATTTTGGGTGAAAAAGTTCTCATTTTATCCAAAAACAAAAGTTTCAAGAAATCTGTTGGAAACCATTTTTTTTCTTATAAGCTTAAAGAGATAAGCTAGCTTAATCAATAAGCTAGACTTATACTCTTATAAGCTTTGTAGTCCAGGTCATTCTTTCTCTTCTTGTTTAATCTTTGCAGGTACAAATCTTGCATATTGGTTGATGTTTGGAAATTGAAGCCATCATCATCATCATCTCCTATTCATACCAACAAAGCTTCTCTCTGAAGATGATCAGCTCAAGCCCGAGCTTGATAGAAAAGGCATGAGCTGCCTTTGTGATGCCTGGATGTAGGGTCACAAGGTAAAGACTTGGTGCTTTCTATACTTTCTTGTATTGTGTTTGTGCTTATGATGATTTAGAGTTGTAGGTTGTTAGGATGTTAGGCTATACATGATATTGTTTACTTGCTTGATTGATGCATGTTCAGATAGAGTTGACTAGGTTTGGTAGAAGTTATGGTATGATTCTTGGTTAAATTTCATGTTCCTGTTTTTAAAAGAGTGTTTGGGTCAAGGTTTTTAGCTTCACTTTTGATAAGTTGTTGGCGCAAAGATTGGCTAAACTCACTTTGTATGCTAGCTTTAGATTAATTTCAGCTTTGGTTTTCAGTTTGGAAAGGATTTAGAGAGTATTGCATAACATTTGCTTGATAAGATGATAGAAAATCAGTAAACACCCTTGTTGCCTTGATTTTGTGTAATGTGCCTTTTCAATCTTGGAGCTTGATAGGAATTAGGGTAGGATAGTACTTGAGTTTGATTTGGGGGAGCTAGTGAGTGCAATTGAGTGAGTTTTGGCCAACCCAAACTCACCCATTTGCACTTTGCATCAGCAACCACCCATCAGACCCCTAAGTCCTATATCAGTAACTGAGATTAGGGCTTTTAAGCTTGATTTCTGTGAGTAACATATTGTTTTTATATTTTTATTGACTCCCCACAACCCAACTGGTTGTGGGGGTGCCTTTGTTTGCCCACAAAACTAAGTAACAAGCAAGATACAAGGTCTAAGGTCCCCAGACCCGTTTTTTGTGAAGACAGTGGGAACTCAGTTCCCACTGTTAGTGTTAACAGTTCCCCCTGCAGAGCTAACAGACAAAAGGGTCACATGTCCCTTTCAGTTTTCTATCTGTTTTTTTGTCTTTGGTGGTGAAAAATAGGAATTAGATCTTCAAACCAGTTTTGTTATTTTTCTTATTTAATTTGTGATTTTTCTGTTTAGTTAAATTTTTAGTTACTGTTCATTTTCCGTTTTTTTGATTTAATAGCATTTTAAATTACTTTTTAATTGACTGTTTTTTGTCTTTTAGTGTAAAATTTTTATATTTTTCAGTTTTAAAATTTTTCTTAGATTTAGAAAAGTGTTTTAAGATTTTTAGTCCAAAATCATTTCACTGTTCACTTTTTAATTAATTTTTAGATTTTATTTAGTTTAATTAGGGTTTTAATTGTATAATGTTTTGTCTTTTAGTGAAATATATTTAATTTTTCAAATTTTTTCATTTTTATACTGTTCATTAGTATAATTTAGGATTTTTAAAATTGTCAAATAATTTTTGGCATTATTTATTTATTTTTAATCATTATTTTAGTTTAAAAATAGTTTTTAGAGTTTTAAAAATAGAAAAATAGTTTTTAAAATTTAGGAAAAATACTTTTTAGTTTTTAAATAATATAAGTGAGTTATTTGTTCAATAAAATAATATTTTGGGCTTTATCTTAATTATATTTAATTTTTGGGCTTTAATTAGCATTAAAAATTGAATATTTAATTAATAAAAGGTTTTAAAATTTATTTATTGGATTTTTATCCTTATGTATATTATTTTAGACTTAGTTTTCATTTTAATTTGTTTTTAGCTTAAAATTTTTAATTTTTCACGTTTTACGTATTTACGTTCGCGTTTTACGTCACTCGTCGTAGTTTAATTGTAGTCGTAGTTCGTCTTTAGTTTTCTTTCTTTTCTCATCCAAAAACGACACTAATCCAAACTTTTGATTATATATATTGGCACATTAATCCACACACCTCCTCGAGAACGAACCTGTATATATTCGATTCGTCGGTTTTCTTAAATCGTCGAGTTTAATACTTGCCCATTATACGCTCTTTTTCCTAAAAGACGTGTTTCTACGACTATCAAAATGGCGCCGCTGCCGGGGAGGTTTTTTTAGTGTGCCATTATTAGTATCGTGTTTGTGTGAGTGGTGCGTTTTTGCTTTTCAAATTTTGGAAAGCGTGAATATCGTACATACTCCTTTTTGTTATTTTTCCTTATTATATTATAGTATCCAAATAAATTGTGTTTAGTTTTCCTAAACTAAACACACAACAATCACTTTACTATATTGTAGATATCCCATTATTTTTTTCGTTTTTCTTTGTGAATATATTACTATATTGTACTTGCGTAGAACAATAAATATACAAGTACTCCAAAAGCGTGAAAACGCAACCTTGATTCGGGATTTCATCACTCGATCATTGTATTCGAATCCAAAGCAAAAGTTAAAGGCAAAATAGATAAATACTTTCGTGAGGCTTAATTTCAATTAACACAAACTATAAGGTGGGTATAAGGCGGTTGTATTTCACGACCTAAGGGAAAAAGGCTCTTAAGTGCTTAGCGCCGCCTCGTTTCCCCCGCTTGCTTGTGCGTGTTTTGAGAAAAAGGGCTAATCGAGGGTTTGCCAACCAAAGTATTATCTACGTATATATATTTGCTTGTTTTCAAGATTAAACCCTCTTGAACGTTTTGGTGTTCCACCAACGTTCTAAAGTCATCGAAGGCGTTCACTTCACGTGATCGTTTTCATTCCTTGAGGCTCCTTTAATCGAGAAAGTCGATTCGAGGAGAGATTTGTAGATTTGAGTCTACGTAATACAACAAAAATCCAAAAAAATTAAAAACAATCAAAAATCAAAAATATTCTTCTTACCCATATCCATTAATTCTATTTCTAACCCTCTAGTGTTTAATTCTCGTAACACCGTTCTCGTTGCATCATGTCAAATAATGGTGGATATTATTCGTTTCCATATTGTGGAGGCCCGCCCGATGGTGCCAATTGTTTTTATTGTGAGGTTATTGTAGGTCGAGGGGGTTATATCTATAACCCCGCTCCACGTGATCATGGTAACAATTTTCAATCTTACGACCAAGGTCACCCATCGTCTTTGTTTTATTCGTCGTATGATCCGTCTTTTAATTGAAATGATGCGTCTATTCATAATGCCTTTATTGATTTTGTGAGACGAAATAATGAGAAATTAACGATGGTGGAAGAACAAATGACAAGCCTTAAGAAAACTTGTAATAAACGAATGGCAACCCAAAGGGACACTTTCAAAAAAATGGAAAACGATTATGACATCCTTTTTGAAGAGCAACAACGTTTGTATGACCAAAATCAAGAGATGTGGAAGGGATACGTGGATAACATTAGGGAAAATCATGCTAATGAGAGAGATAAAATTCTTTTAATGTTCGAGGGCTTAGTGGAAAATTTTAATTCTTTGTCAAATAACACCAATCCTAATTCCGAGGGAGAGGTTAAAGCCTTATCGACTCCTAAGACTCGTACGTCTCGTATTGATCCATATCTCTCGAATTTTAGAGTCGTGCAACCTTCGTCGTCTTGCAAAAACATAGAGGAAACGAAAACATCACCCAACGAAGTTTTGAAAAATGTTTTTGAAAATAAACCGAAGGAAAAACTCGTAGGATACTTAGGAGTATTAAATCTTGTACCTTCTAAACCTAATTTTTCTAATGAGGATGAAATTATTGAGGATTTTCTAAATCAATATACACTTAATTTTGACAAAGAAATTCCATTAAATGATTTTAAAAAAGAAAAATGTGAAAAGGTTTTAAAGGAAATCATTGAACCCTCGTTTTTACAAGTTGAACGAAAATTAATTCCGAAGGGACGTGTTAGTAGTTTTGCTAAAATGTTCGAGAACCCACGCTCGATTCCTTCGAAGGACAAAGTTGAAACCGTCAAGGCAAAATCGTCACGAGACGAGCCTTTTACTCCTAATCCCACACCGAGTGAGATTTTGGATTTATCGTGTGAGAAGTCCGCCGATGGCCTTGCTCACATCGATATGTTTTTCGATATCGAGGTCGAAACGACAAAGGCAAAATCTTCAATCGAAGAGCCTTCTTTTCCTAGTTTCACGACGGTTGGAGCTAGCGACTCGATTATCGAAAATTTTATTGCTCAACCTCTTCCACGAGGAAGAGAAGACGTTTTTGATCCCGATGGCGATTTTTCCGAGATCAAACGTATTCTTGATGATCCACCTTCTATTTTCGAGTTTGATGAGGACCGTTGCGTTAGCCCGGAGGGGGATGATTTATTAATCGATTCACGTTTTAAAAATTCAAATCCTCCTCCCGCCTTCAAGATAAATGTGGAAATTTTAAGTGTGCCTAGAATTGTTTTAGAAACACCAAATATTTTCAATTTAATCAACTTGGGTTTTCGTAACAAAGAGTTAAAAAAGGATAAAGGGAATGAGTTTAAAATTGATTTTAAAGATTTTCCAAAGATAACTCCGTCATCACCTCGCTTAATTGAGCTTGCTACAAACGCGTCTACTTCTTTTGACGACGTTTTGTGTGGATCTAGTATGGGGGAAGCCCCATCTGTTCCCTCACACTTCTCCACCGAGGACGAGATTTTTAACCCCCGGTATCACGTTTAAGATAAAATCTCGGTCTTTTACCAAAGTAGTCACTAGAAGATCCTTCTACACTTACGGTATGAGTTTACCTCGAGTAACTCGATTTGTTTGCCCACCCAATGTCCTACCCTTCTCTTCTCATTCTATTTTCTTGTGTCCCATTGGGACGTTGTTACTTGAAGTCGTGTTGTTTCGTTTATCATCCGAAAACGAAGACATGATCTTTGATCCCGGTATAAAGGCTTTGCCTTTATTCACGGTTGCTTTTGGGCCTTGATTACATGTAAGTCCCACCAAAAATGACCGAACCAAGGATATCCCTAAATGATCACATTTATGGGGATTCGAGTCGAGCTTTTGACTCGGTTATCAAAAACAAGGTGCCTCGTGGGGGAGACCCATGCTTATCCATGTACATATTATTGCTTTCTAATTTAGTTTAATGTGAGGGGATTGTGCCCTTCCAACCTTTGTTCCGTGGTTGTTCGTGATTGTGATTCATTAGGTACATCAACATCATTGAAGCCTCTCGTGTTCGTTTTACGTAGCACTCGAGCTTTGATCGCTGCCTATGGAGATTCCGATATCCAATGATATCCTTTTATGTTCTAACGTTTATCTTATTAGCATAATTCATAAACGGCTTTTAGGTTATTCGTTTTACCCTTTCCATGCTCGAGATTAAGCATTCGACTACGTCTCTAGTATGGGGGTGTTTCACCCCTAGACTCGAAACATTGAGGACAATGTTTAGTTTTAGTATGGGGGTGAGTAGATACTTCACCTCGCTTACGTCAACACGCAATCCAAAATTTCATCTTTTTGTTATCATTTTGTTGCAAATAAGGCTAAAAACGGCCAAATTTTAAAAATTTTCGTATTTTTCATAAGTGTTTAAGACACGAATGTAGGTTTTCCGATGGTGAGAATAAGAGTAATTTTTGACTCAACCGTGCGTGTTGAGCACTTAGCTTCGATTCCTTAACTTTTTAGGCTAAGTCTCTTAAATGAGGACGAGAAATGATAGAGTTATTTATAAGTCTCGTAATCGTCACGATCTCATGTGTAGTAATTATTAGCTTATTCTCCCCATGCTTTTGATAAAAAATTGTTAATAAATATTGATTTAGAGGTTTAGTCACTATTGTTGGTTTCTAATTTGTTTTAGTAGCTTCCATGTAATTAAATTCAGAAAACATTAAGGTATCGCCAGTGATAGGTGTGTAAACACCCATCCTTTTACCACTTAATTCTGGCTAAAACGAGACCAAAACGCGTATTTAATATCATTTGTTTGGAATTATGCGTGGTTTTTGTGTTTATTGTGTTTTCAGAGCCAACCGGATGATTATTGAAGAAAACATGAGATTGATTGCACGGGTTTTACCGAAGAAAAAGACTCAAGATAAAGTCTATTGTCCAAGAGATGCAAAAGATTTGAAGTCACTGGGCTTATTCGAAGATTTATCGAAGAAAAGGACCAAGGATGGAAGATTTACATAAGTCGAAGAAACTCAAGTCTATTAAACGAAGAAATTAAAAGATGAGTTGAATTTAATCGACGACAAATCCCGAATCAGAATCGAAAACGTCAACTTTTCTGAAAAGACGAGAAGACAAGAAGAACGGGAGAAAGCCCACTCACCAACCAAAGGGGACACCTATATAAAGGGATCCCCTCACACTTTCCATCCAGTTTTTTAGTTTTTTTTCTTTTCCCCACTTTTTTCTCTCTTCTTGTTCGTAGCATCACCAACACCACTAGGGTGTTTGGTGATTTTGATCTTTGTTTTTCAATCTTGTAATTTTAATCTTTGTTTTGTGATTGATAAAACCTTAATCATTCAATACATCAATCTATTTCATTTCATCTTGTTCATCTTTCCTCTTTTTATTCAAGTTCTTAAGTTCTTATTTGATTGATTTGATCTTTAAAAAGTTGTTGAATTCGTGTTTTTACTGTTGGGATTTGTTATTCATGGTAGTTAAATGATTATTGGTTAATTTGGTAAAACCTTTTTGCTTATTTAGCTTGATTTTGGATTAAACTCGTTTTCCTTGTTCTTCGGTATAAGTTTCTGTTCTTGAGTGTTCCCAGGTTCCGGATGAACAAAACTTCCGGATGAACACCAAAGTTCCGGATGAACACCAAAGTTCCGGATGAACAAGAAAGTTCCGAATGAATATGTTTTTGAAAAGTTCCGAATGAGTTTCCTTTCAAAAAGTTCCGAGTCAGTTAGAAAGTTCCGAATGAGCTGAAAGTTCCGGATGAACAAATCTTCCGAATGAACTGAAAGTTCCGGATGAGTTTAAAGTTCCGAATGAATGTGTTTTTGAAAAGTTCCGAATGAGTTTTCCTTTAAAAGTTCCGAATCAGCCAAAAGTTCCGGATCAATCTTCCGAGTGAACTTCCGAACGAAAAGTTCCGGGTGAACTTCCGAACTAACTTCCGAATCAAAGTTCCGAGTGAAGGATTTTTCAAAGTTCCGAATGAAGACTTCCGGGTGAAAAGTTCCGAATCAATAGTTCCGAATCAAGGTCAAAGTTCCGAATCAATTTTCTTTTAATCTTACTTACTGTTTCTTTTTGTATCTGTCTTAATATTTCTCATTTTTTCTTCATTTTATATTCTAAGTTTAATTCTAATTCCAGTTTATTAATACAAGTTTTATTAATTGTTATTAATTTAATTTAATTGCTTTTAAATTTAAGTTTACATTTTCGTGCATTTAAACTTTTCGTAAATTAAAACTCCAATCCCTTTTTAGTAACCAAAAACAAATCATTCCACTTAGAACTAAGATCAATTCGAGAGGATATCAAGAGAATTTAGAGAACCTCATACAAAAAGATAGTATCAGCCAGCGTCACGGTTTTGAAGTATTGGCACCCGAATAATCGAAAGCTTCACCTAATAATAAGATTTCAAGTGCTCACCTAAATTAAGCAAAAATTTGAAGCTCACAAGGCCGAAAAATCTATGCCCAAATTGAAAGTGAATCAAGCCTTAATCTTCGAAGCTTTAAAGATCCAAAATTCGCTTTAGCGTGAGGATATACGTCTTTGGCTAATAAAACCACCGATAAGGCAGATAATAAAAGGCAATGCAAGACCGAAGTCATAATAAAAGCTTCATGGCGAAGTTGAATAAAAGATGGAGGTAAACCAAAGATAATAAGGCCCTTGTGTTAGGGGGCGTATAAAAGTCTTGGTAATAAGTCTCATGTTCAAAACCGTTATAAAACCGTGTTTATCGATCCTTCTTGTTGACTTAATTTTTTGACATCGTTGTCTATTAGGGTGAATTATTAATTTAATGATTTTGGTTACACCATTAAAACTCTATTTTTAGACCTAATCTCTATTCATGCATAAGTCAATGATGTATCCTCGTGATCATTAAGACAAAATAAAATATAAGAGATACCAAGTAGGAACAAGGGAGTTTAGGTTCGTAATTAACACTCATAAGAAGTGATCGTATTGCTAACTTATAATAACAATGATCTCGTTACACGCTTAGCATGAAATCAAGTGAAAATCGAGGATGACGAACTTATCTCTTTGAGGCATTCACGTGTTCTTATTCTTTGACCCTAAAAGTCACTTTATCATGATGAAAATCATACATTATGTCTAAAACACGTGTAGTAATTTATTTAAGTTTATGTTTTCAATAAATGTCATCATAAAATGAATTTTGGAAGTGCTAAGATACTTAACTCTAGCATTGCGTGGGGACACGGCAATGGTTTAGTATGGGGGAGTGATGAGACTGCAATTATACATAGTCTCATCGTCCAAATCGGGCTTAAAACGCTTAAAATATCATCAAAATACCCCTATATATGCTTGTATTTGTGTCTTGTGTATTTCATGTGCGGATATCGTGTAATCAACAAAAGATCACAAGAATGAAGCAAAAACGAACATGGGAAACGAGGTTGCACAAAGAACCGGGCCCAAATATGGAATTTCCAAAATTACCCTTGAAGAATTGAAGATTGGCAAGAATGGTCCCTCAACTTTGGAAGACTTGGCAATTTATACCCTTGTAAAACTCATAAATTACATTGGGGTCCCTAAATTACCAAGAATATACTTGAATGGCCCTTGAAAAATCTCAAAGATTACAAGTTTAGCCCTTATGTTCATCATATTAAACTTGGAGGGACTGAATTTGCAATTTGTCCATACTTGTTACAAAGGAAAATAGGGTTTTGGCTGAGTTTATACAAAGTGAACACAATTAGTAAAGCAGGGGACTAAAACTGGGCAGACAACAAAAACTTTCCCCACCACCTCATCACCACCAGCCAATAGCATCCCACCACCTCACCACTCCCTCACACGTCACCCTCCACTACTCAGTTTATTTAATAAACTGAGTCAACACCAGTCAAACCCTTTATTTCCCTCCTTAACACCTATTTTAAATTAACCTACCCACTAAACCAGATTAAACCACCCCTTTAACAACACATAAACCCTAAAAATTACCAGGGAAAATTAAACCCTAATAAAAGGGTTTTTCACCTATTTTCTCCAGATTCCCAATTAAGCCCAACTTAAACAAATCCCACTCATCTTTTCCCTTCCCCGTGACCTTCATGTGGACCCCCCCCCCCCCCCCCATGTCCCCTGCCTCCCCGTTTATGGCAAAATATTGCAAAATGAGCATCTTTCAGAAAATCAACGACCAATTCATCAAACTTAGTCCCAAAGGAACTCATTGAACGGTTCAAGATCACTTTTACAGCCTGGCAACCTCACATGACGATTTTGACCAAGGTTCAAAGGGCATTCCTGGAAATTTTCGTATTAGGGTTTAGAACTTTAGTATCTTTTGTATTATTTTATTCTAGCATACTAGAATGTTCTTCTAAGTAGTATAAAATGGGTGTCATGTACCCATTTGTTCTTGTTCCAGATTTTGTATTTTACTACTTCTATTAATGATAATGAAAATTTTATTAAACTGCAATATCTGAGTTCCAATTGTTCTATCTTATTTGTTTAAGACATATTTCTTGTTTGAAAGTATCTTGGGTGAAAAGTTCTCATTTTTATCAAAAAAAAAAGTTTCAAGAAATCTGTTGGAAACAATTTTTTTCTTATAAGCTTAAAGAGATAAGCTAGCTTAATTAATAAGCTAGACTTATACTCTTATAAGCTTTGTATTCCAGGTCATTCTTTCTCTTCTTGTTTAATCTTGGCAGGTACAAATCTTGCATATTGGTTGATGTTTAGAAATTGAAGCCATCATCATCATCATCTCCTATTCATACCAACAAAGCTTCTCTCTGAATATGATCAGCTCAAGCCCGAGCTTGATGGAAAAGGCATGAGCTGCCTTTGTGATGCCTGGATGTAGGATCTCAAGGTAAAGACTTGGTGCTTTCTATACTTGCTTGTATTGTGTTTGTGCTTATGATGACTTAGAGTTGTAGGCTGTTAGGATGTTAGGCTATACATGATATTGTTTACTTGCTTGATTGATGCATGTTCAGATAGAGTTGATTGGGTTTGGTACAAGTTATGGTATGATTCTTGGTTAAATTTCAAGTTCCTGTTTTTAAAGGAGTGTTTGGGTCAAGGTTTTTAGCTTCACTTTTGATAAGTTGTTGGCTCAAAGATTGGCTAAACTCACTTTGTATGCTAGCTTTAGGTTAATTTTAGCTTTGGTTTTCAGTTTGGAAAGGATTTAGAGAGTATTGCATAAGATTTGCTTGATAAGATGATAGAAAATCAGTAAACACCCTTGCTGCCTTGATTTTGCGTAATGTGCCTTTTCAATCTTGGAGCTTGATAGGAATTAGGGTAGGATAGTACTTGAGTTTGATTTGGGGGAGCTAGTGAGTGCAAATGAGTGAGTTTTGGCCAACCAAAACTCACCCATTTGCACTTTGCATCAGCAACCACCCATCAGACCCCTAAGTCCTATATCAGTAACTGAGATTAGGGCTTTTAAGCTTGATTCTGTGAGTAACATATTGTTTTTATATTTTTATTGACTCCCCACAACCCAACTAGTTGTGGGGGTGCCTTTGTTTGCCCACAAAAGTAAGTAACAAGCAAGATACAAGGTCTAAAGTCCCCAGACCCGTTTTTTTGTGAAGACAGTGGGAACTCAGTTCCCACTGTTAGTGTTAACAGTTCCCCCTGCTGAGCTAACAGACAAAAGGGTCACATGTCACTTTCAGTTTTCTATCTTTTTTTGTCTTTAGTGGTGAAAAATGGGAATTAGATCTTCAAACCAGTTTTGTTATTTTTTATATTAAATTTGTGATTTTTCTGTTTAGTTAAATTTTTAGTTACTGTTCATTTTCCAATTTTTAGATTTAGTAGCATTTAAAATTACTTTTTAATTGACTGTTTTTTGTCTTTTAGTGTAAAATTTTTATATTTTTCAGTTTTAAAATTTTTCTTAGATTTAGAAAAGTGTTTTAAGATTTTTAGTCCAAAATCATTTCACTGTTCACTTTTTAATTAATTTTTAGATTTTATCTAGTTTAATTAGGGTTTTAATTGTATATTGTTTTGTCTTTTAGTGAAATATATTTAATTTTTCAAACTTTTTCATTTTATACTGTTCATTAGTATAATTTAGGATTTTTAAAATTGTCAAATAATTTTTGGCATTATTTATTTATTTTTAATCATTATTTTAGTTTAAAAATAGTTTTTAGAGTTTTAAAAATAGAAAAATAGTTTTTAAAATTTAGGAAAAGTACTTTTTAGTTTTTAAATAATATAAGTGAGTTATTTGTTCAATAAAATAATATTTTGGGCTTTATCTTAATTATATTTAATTTTTGGGCTTTAATTAGCATTAAAAATTGAATATTTAATTAACAAAAGGTTTTAAAATTTATTTATTAGATTTTTATCCTTATTTATATTATTTTAGACTTAGTTTTCATTTTTAATTTGTTTTTAGCTTAAAATTTTTAATTTTTCACGTTTTACGTATTTACGTTCGCGTTTTACGTCACTCGTCGTAGTTTAATTGTAGTCGTAGTTCGTCTTTAGTTTTCTTTCTTTTCTCATCCAAAAACGACACTAACCCAAACTTTTGATTATATATATTGGCACATTAATCCACACACCTCCTCGAGAACGAACCCGCATTTATTCAATTCGTCGGTTTTCCTAAATCGTCGAGTTTAATACTTGCCCATTATACGCTCTTTTTCCTAAAAGACGTGTTTCTACGACTATCACATATGGAACAAACATCGTGTTTGTGGTCTGAATCAAATCTATAAATCCTATTGTTATGTAATCTAGCAGAAGACATCACATTGGCATTTCTTGCTTGTGTCCTTTTCTTAGCTTCATCTACATAGTGATTAGGAGGCATGGTGTTCGACCTATGTTGTGGCATCATCTTATAATTATCCTTAGAATCACTAGTAACAGTCTTGCTTTGAGGTTTTGCAATGGCTGAATTCATCACATTGGGCCTGGTTGGTGAAGGGACGGGTTTTGAAAGATGAACCATATCAACTTGGGAGGCAAACCATGTTCGCGAGGATTTTGGTCTCTTGGATCTGAACGTAGTCGGTTGTCTAACGAACTGATTTTAGGCGGTTTCCCCAAGACTGATGGTTTTTGAAGCTTAGTGTCCACACTACTTCCCTTAATTTTCCTCAGCTCGTTTTTCAGAGCAGCTATTGCGAAAACCTTTTTCTGAACTTGAGCCTTTAAATCAGCATTTTTGGTAGTTAACGAGGACGTCAGCTCTAGAGTTTTAGACCTCGTCTCTACAATGGAATTACTTAACTTATTATAACGCTATTTTAAGGTCTCGTTTTCCTTTTGTAAGAGATCTTGGGATGCCAACTTAGATTCTAGCAAAGTAATTTGTTTCAAAAAATTATCTTTTTCAGCCTTAGAATCTTGAACTTTGTGATCCAATTTTCGTTCAAGAACAATGTTTGCATATTCAAGTTTTTCAAAATATGCTTCAAACTTGTCAGTTCTCTTAGAGAATTCTAGTTTAGAATCCTCAAGATCTTTTGATTTTTTAGCTATGATCATTTCGAGCTCTTCAATATAGAATCAGAATTGGTTAGTGAAGCAATCATAAGGCAATTATCATGATTTTTAGCATTTTGATCACTCACTCCCCCATTATGACTCACATCGAATGAATCAGAAGTGGTATTGCTATCACCCTTTTCCATCCCATGTTCGGCATAGTTAGGTTCGGAGTTCTCAATATGTTGTTGATCTTTGGTACATATAGTATTCAATTGTACCCCAACCATGTCTCTTCATCATGCATGCTTGAATCATGTTGGCGTGAATGTATGACACTGCTATCATCGTTAAGCAAAATGGTCTCCTTTGAGTCATCTGTATGACCATTACACTTGTGCGTCTGCATTTGAGATTCTTGCACCCGACAATCATCCGGTAGTTGAAGTCGTGATCTTTCGTAAATCAAATTCGCAAGATATTCCATGTTTTGAACAATTTACCACGAAAGTTTTGAATCTCATTATGTGTGTCTTCAAGGAATGATTGGCAGATCATTGTTTTCAACCTTATCCAGATCAAATTTGAAGAAACGCGTAAATTGTGTCACTAGAACTTGAAGTGCATATGCGGATGCAGAATGATTAAAGCCCTCTTTGTCAAGTTAATTTTCTAGTATATCCAAGTTTATCATCATTACATCGATGAATATATGAGAATCTTGACCACAAAGTGCCACAAAGATTGGTCTGGCCTTGAGCTTTGGAAGATCGAAGAGATGGCATTCAATTTCTTCAAATGAGACCTTGTAGCCTTTTCTTGGTTTGTCTTGCTTTATATGCAATTCTCCCTCTCGATACTTCGAATTAAACGGTTCCAGGTTCCATTGAAGTTTGATTGTGAAAAATGAATTCAAGGATTACTTATCGATCGAGCAATGAAAGAAAGTAAGTGTGCTTGTAGTCGAAAGAACAATACAGTATTTTACAATTCGTGGAGAGACCGAAAAATAAATTCACGGGATTTTACAAACCACCGAATAAACCGTAAAAATTCTTGAGTCCTTGATTGGTGATTAACTCTTTCTGATGAAAATAATCTCGGTTTTTTAATTCTTAAAAATTTGGCACAAATCCGGCACCAAAAACTTAAATAACACTACCAGTGCTAAACTAAGTCTGACAGTGGCAAGTCTTGTAAAACCAGTTGTGGCAAACATTTAAACCTGGCAGTGGGAAAAATGATTTTGGCAGTGGCAACTTAATACTATCAGTGGGATATTTATAACTAGCAGTGGGAAATTCTCCGCAGTACTAGTTCGCGGCAGTGCTGAGAATATTTTCGGCACCAAATTCTCGGCACCAAGTTCTCGGCACTGTTAGTGTAATTCTCGGCAATGTTAGTGTAATTCTCAGCGGTGTTAGTGTAATTCTCGACACTAAGTTCTCGACACTGTTAGTGTAATTCTCGGCACTGTTAGTACAAATTCTAATATGCCGAGCTTTTTTGCAACTTCAAAAAGATGAACTTTTTGATTGAATCCCTCAAGTCGGTTTGTACTTCCAAGTATTATACCGACTAAAGAACCATAAAAATACAAGCTTTTTCAAATTTTTGACGAAAAAATTTAAATCAAGATTTGTACTTTTTAAGATGAGTAAAGTGCAAAAATCATCCTTGTGGTTTGTCAAAAGTTTGAATTACATCCCTCGTTAATACTTCGCACAACATACATCCTTATGGTTGTAAAATGGTGTACAATATATCCCTGAGGACGGATGGTGCAAATAGATTTCAGTTAAAGGTTAAAGCCGTTTGTCACTTAAGGGTGTTTTGGTCCTTTTACAATCCAGGGATAATATTTGCACTTAATTTTTTTTTAAAATTTGAAAAAAAAAAATCAAAAAAATTTCGAAAAATTATTCCTTTTTTTCAAAAAAATTTAGAAAAAAGTTTTTTTTTAATTTTTTTTCGAAAATAGTCTTTTTTTTCAAAAAAATTTCGGAAAAGTATTTTTTTTTCCAAAAAAAAATTTTAAAACATGTTTTTTTTTCAAAAATTTTATAAAGTTGTTTTTTACAAATTTCCAAGAATTTAATTTTTTTCAAAAAAAATTCGAAAATAGGTTTTTTTTTCCAAAAGTTTTTTTTTTTGAAAAAAATTCAAATTTCATTTTTCCAAAAAAATTTTAAAAAAACACTTTTTATAAACAAGTTTCGAAGATAATCTTTTTTTTTAATAATTTCAAAAAAGTTTCTAAAAAAAATTTTTATAAAAAATTTCGAAAAATATTTTTTTCAAATAATTCTTAAGGAATAAAATATTTAATATATATTTTTCAACTTTTAGAAAGTTTAATTTTTTTTGAAATTTTTTTTCCCAAAGAGAAGTAAATATTAAAACAAAAATTCTTTTAAAAAATTTGTAAAAAAACTTTTTTCGAAAATTTTTGAAAATTATTTATTGAAAACAAAATCTGTTTTGAAATATTTTTTGAAAAAAAAAATACTTTTCCGAAAATTTTTTGGAAAAAAAGACTATTTTCGAAAAAAAATCTATAAAAAACCTTTTTTCGAAAAAAATTTCAAAACTTTTTTGAAAAAAAATATTCGAAATTTATTTGGAAAACACTTTTTTCAAAAAAAATTTGAAAAGATAAATGCAAAAATCATCCCTGAATTATAAAAGGACCAAAACACCCTTAAAGTAATAAACACTTTTAACCCTTAACTGAAATCTATTTGCACCATCCGTTCTCAGGGATGTATTGTGCACCATTTTACAACCATAAGGATGTATGTTGCGCAAAATATTAACGAGGGATGTAAGATGACTTTTGCACTTTACTCTTTTAAGATTGATTTTCACCAAAAACCAAATCAATCAATTAAAAATTTCGTGTTTTTAACCAAAAGATGAAACCCAAATCAATACTAAATGAAAGTAGATGATTTGTAGAATGATTTAAACCATAAAAACAAAAACAAAAAATTGGATCGTGGCTAAATATTGTTAAAAACCCACGAATCAACTAAAATACAAACACACAAACAAAGATCACATCTCATGGCTCTTGATACCAATTAAAGAACTTGGTAATCCTTGCTTATATAAGTGACAGAAGAATAATAGAAAGAGAGAGAGATAGATGAAAAACTAGAGAGAGAAAGTAGAGAGAGGTTAGAGACAAAAAGAGAATATTAGATTGAAAAGTGAAAATGTGTGAACCAACCCCTCCTAACGTGCTAGGAGAGGGTATATATAGCCCACCCTACATATGTGCTTTTTGGGTATATTGTTAAGCCTGTTAACTACGAGCTCATCTAACATATATATTGTTGGAGTGACCGATCATTCTTAAATACGTAAAAACGTATTTAAAACACATTTGCTTTGTGATCCGTGACGTGACACCCAAGTTCATTCCACTGCATGACTAATTTGGGGGTGTTACAACAACCACAACTGTAAAACCCGCATGAAAATACCGTTAAACTAAAACTTTATATATAATTAATGCACGACAAGTATTACGTATAATTAATTCATGCACGATAAGTGTATACGGAAACCTGTTTATTTTGGAAAGTTACTATATATGGAAACCTGCTATTTATGGAAAGTTACTAATAATAGAAATATCAAGTATAATATCACAAGAAATATGTAACAGATTAATCAAGAACACGTGAAACGTATAATATCAAGGAAATACACGATAAACCATGAACAAGTAACTCAAGTCATGAACAAGTAATTAAGAACTCAGAACAAGTAATTTATATATGAACAAGCAACTCATACACGTCCTTTATCATATGGTACGGATATTTCGTCCTTCAGTAAGGAAATCTCTTTCTATGCATGATTAGGATTCCCAGTTTGCTATGCCATTTGTTTTCCCTAGTTTTCATATCATAAAACTTTTCATTGTTTGTCATGCTATAAATTTTATTGCACGAGCTATATATGCATGACCATGACTTACATGACCACCTAGTTATAGAGGTACCATAACCATGACATATGAGGCACTTGTGTCATGACTCTTCCGCACGAGAGTAATTTCTCGCAACGTCCCTCCACGTACACGTTGGCCATTATTATTATTTATGGGGCGTATAGGTGCATCCTAGTTACATGTTTACAAGTTTACACGTACAGGGTGATTGGTTTAGTGTGTGCTCTACACCCCATCACATTGGAGTTGATCCCTCTACCCAGATTATTCTTTATTAGAGGTCAACCCTCTAATAGATTGACGAGGTCACCCCTCTATGTATTTGGGCACGTTGATAATATGTTATGACTTATATGAGCTCGTGGGCATTTAAATTATAAGATTTTCAGTTATCCTTTTTATTTATAAATCATCTTCCAGGTTTTCCAGGACATACACATATTCCGTTGCATTTCATATCTTTTACTCATATTTCAGTTATTCTTATCATGTCATTATATCCGTTCACTGAGCGTATTGCTCAGCCGTATTTTCTTTCCATGTCCCATACGGCAGGTACCCAAGGACAGACTTGAGCATTTGAGAGTACGTGCATCGGATGGAAGCTACCTTAGACTTCTTTCCTTTTGCATTTTAAATACTTATGCTTAGTTGGACAATGTTTAGTCCTTTCTACTTCATTTACTTTATGCATGTTGAGCTTATGTTTGGAAGTCGATGTTTGATTCCGGCTTTCCTATTGGTCATTTATGTTTTATGACATTATACCTTGTTATGCTTTGATGACACGCCATAATTATGACATAACGGCCTCCTTATCAAAGTGGGTCATTACAATTATGATATCAGAGCCCAAGGTTTTGACCTGTAGGCTCTAAAACTTGACCTGTGACTAGTGGGTAGTCACCAAGATCTTCTTAAACTTACGTTTATTATATTCCATGTATTGTTGTTTTCTTTTGAATTTTGACTGGTATGGATTGAACCATAGTCGTTCATACTTAACCACATGTTTTCTTTCGAATTTTAGACTGGTATTGGTTGAACCATAGTCGTCCATACCTAGTCACATGTTTAATTCGGTTTCTTGAAATTTTGACTAGTGTGGGTTGAACCATAGTCGTCCACACTAGTTATTGTCAGATATCGTTTAATTATGCTTTTATGTTTCTCTCATGTTTTCCCTCATGTATCTTTTAGTTTTCTAACCGATTAATCATTTACTTCCTTTGATATTTTTTAGATGGTTAACACACGTACAGATATCGAACTTGTTGCAGCTGTTCGGGCAACTTTCAGACTTTACTTCCTCAAATCAACAATGAGATTCGTACAGATTTTCAAGTTGGACCACCTCATGCAAATCATCCACCTCCTCCTCCACCAGTCATGATTCACACTTGGCTTGAGCGCTTCAACAAGAAAAAGCCTCGTTCATTCGAGAAGGCGACAGTTTCTGTAGATGCGTAGAACTGGATCTCTCATATGGAGAAAATATTTGATGCTATGGGCTGTGAAGAGGTTTATAAGGCAAAGTTGGCAGTTTATAAGTTTGAGGGCGATGCTTTAGCCTGGTGGAAGGCCTACAAGAAGGCCAGTGGAGGAGAGACATGGCTCGTCACGGTGACTTGGACTCAATTCAAGGAGCTGTTCTACAAACAGTTCTTCCCTCGTGCTGAACAGGAGCACCTGAGAGGGAGTATCACTCTATCCGCCAGACACCGAGTGAGACTAGCACTGAGTTCATACAGCGATTTCTCCGGTTAGCTGGTTTTCTTGGAGCAGCTGTTGGAACTGTAGAAGAACAAGCTAAGAACTTTCGTTGGGGCCTTCGAAAGTTGACTCTCGATCGTCTCCTGTGCGCTACATTTATTGATGTTGCCCAAGTTGCCGACGCTGCTCGCAACTTGGAGATCCTTCAGGAAAGAGATGAGTTTGAGGAGTTAGAGCGACCCGATAAGAGGTATACTCCATCCATCAAACGCTACCATCTCATTTATGTCTATACTTTTTCAGTTATATATCATGCACCATTCAACTTTATCTTTCAGGCAAAAGGGTGGAAACCGGTACCAGCCGGTCACTCAGCAGAGTAGCTACAAGAACCACGGTCATAACAATGACCATCAGGGATCTGACAGGTGTGGCGGTGGTGAAAACTACCGTGGCAATGACAACTACTCTATCAACAACAACAACGTGTCCCTCTTGAAACTTTTCAATGTTAAACTGTTGTGTGACACAATACTAACATTACAACATGATAACAGGAATTCTGGCAATGGGCGTGACCAAAACTACAAGGGTCAGCAGTCTAGCCGATCAGCTCATTCTGGTATTATAACTTAAATTCTCAATGTTAGTCATGTTTATGTCTTAATAACCATGTCTCACGCATATCTTCTAAATCAGACTCTCAGCTATCCAGGGTACCCTCTGAGGGGTATACCCATCCCATTTGCACCACGTAGGGACGAAGGCACCCTGGACCGTGTCGTCGTGCTACTAGTGTCTGCTTCAAGTGTGGACATGTTGGTCACCTTACGAAGGACTGTAAGAAGGGGGTATTGTTGGCACATCTGGACGTGCCCCTCAAAAGCCAGTTACATCCGGCCGTGTACTTACAACTACACGTGACCAGACCAACAAGGCTCCAGGTACCATTACTGGCATACTATTTAAGTTTGGACATGATGCATGCGTTCTGTTTGATACGGGTGCGAACCATTCAGTAATATCTACCACATTTACTGTTCGTATTGATAAGACACCTACATTACTTGATAACATGGTAAGTATATCAACGCCTATGAGAGACTCTGTTCGCATTACCCATGTGTATAGAGATCTTCCCTTAGAGTTTGATGGCAAGATTCGTCCTGTTAACGCACTTCCATTGGACATGTGCGAGTTCGATTTGATTATGGGTATGGACTGGTTAGCAACACATCTTGCTACAATTGATTGCCATTCATATCGGGTCATATTCGGCGGTATTCAGGCTCCTGAATACAGTCATAATGGTTTCCTACCAAGAAAATATGTGCAGATTATTTCGGCCTTACAAGCACGTACGTTGTTATCTCATGGCTGCGAAGGTTTCCTAGCTACCATTCATGACACGAATGCTGAGGTTCCTTCTATCCATGATTAGCCGATTGTTTCTGAGTTTACTGAAGTATTTACAGAAGAGCCTCCAAGTATACCTCCCATCCGCGAGGTGGATGTAGGTTTGCTATTTTATATAGATCTTGTGGTATAGTAGGGTGGTAGTAGATGGCAGCCATTGTAGAGAGATAGAGAGAGGGTTGTAGGTGTTTCTAGAGAGAGAAAGGCAAATGTATAAATGAAAAGAGAAAACACAAACAACAACCCCTCCTTGGAAGCCTTGGAAGGGTATATATAGTCACTCACGCGCCTACACTATACATAGTTTCCTAGTCTAGTCTTTGCGAAGTGACTATGATAACTAACGGGAATTCTTAAATGTCGTCACATAAAGTGAATTTCCAACAATCTTCCCCCATGGGACGACATGTAGAATTCATTATAATATTTTTCTAACAAGTACATAATGATTAAAAACAAAAGCTTCCATGAAGCGTCCAATGCTGATGAAGTCTTTTGAGGCCTTTGACTTCAAGTCTTCACTTCAAAACGACTCATCTTTGTAGTAACTTGTAGAAGAATTACTGTAACGGCACGAGCTAAGTAACTCATATACTTCTGGTTAAGGAGAAGCTTCTGAATTAACTTCCCCCTAATTCATGCCACATAATCTTGATGTAGAACCTTTTAGTAGCTTCCCCTAAACCAACAATCCTCATAAGCAGTTTCAAAGCTTTCAATAAAGCTTAGAATGATTAAGCGCACAGCGGAATTTAACAAGCAAACCCCATCATATGAAATGATAATGTTGATATGAGTGACTGAAAGTTTGGGGCACACCAAGTAGATCAACAACATCTCTTCTCACGCTTGAATAATTCTTCTGAATTTTTCTTCCCCCTGAAAGTTCAAGTCATGCATACTAGAAAGAATCAAGACATCTCTTCCCCCTCGTAGTTGAAGAAAGGAAACCAATCCCATGTATGAATCCCAAATACTGAAGTAGACACTTTATCCCATTCATGAAGTTGACATCGTAACACCAGAGTCAATTAAGTCCCGGAAATATACATATCTTCTTCCAGAGATGCACTAGAGTCAATTAAGTCCCGGAAGTGAATATCTCTCCATATAGGATAATGATGATGTATAATTGCCACAACCAAACAATTAATCATCGAACAATAGTGCACTTGTTTTAACCATTAGAGACTCTTTCTTTCATCTCTTAGCCCATGTAAGTTGAAAGATGCACTAAACGCCACGAGTTAACACTGATTTTTCTCCGCGGTTATGACATTTGTCTTCCCGGAATGCCTTCAAATAAAAAGAAGCTGTAAAGTTCATAACGTGTACTCGTTGTGCGTTGAAGATGTCTTCTTCTTCCCCTTGATGGTTTTGAAACCTCAGAACCAGTAATAAATCATACGTACATGTACCTGAAAATCTCGTGAGAATAATAAGTAAGCTTAATTATATTCGGTGAGAATGAGTTGTTGATCGAAGTTCTCTACTCATAAACTCTCTATGGCTATCTTTACCAACCCCTTTGTAGGCAATTTGAAGTGAACATTGATGGAGTAAACCCGATATGTCAAATGTGAAACTGAATAAAAATTTCTCGACCTTGTGACTTAAGCTTGCACTATTGTTGAATGAGGAACGGTGTAGAAATATCATTGCGGAGAAATTTCTAAGTACCCAATACATTACTGACGAAGTATATAAGCACATCACCTCTTGAAATTATCCACGTCGACTATGTGCATGATACTGAGTACAACAATGTCACTCATTAACATGATAGTTATCCAAGTCATCAACCAACCACCCCGAACCCAGTGACTAGATAAGTGAAGTCTTCATCCAAAAGATTAGGCACGAGCGAGTTATCTTTGTAGTAACTTGTAGAAGAATTACTGTAACGGCACGAGCTAAGTAACTCATATACTTCTGGTTAAGGAGAAGCTTCTGAATTAACTTCCCCCTAATTCATGCCACATAATCTTGATGTAGAACCTTTTAGTAGCTTCCCCTAAACCAACAATCCTCATAAGAAGTTTCAAAGCTTTCAATAAAGCTTAGAATTATTAAGCGCACAGCGGAATTTAACAAGCAAACCCCATCATATGAAATGATAATGTTGATATGAGTGACTGAAAGTTTGGGGCACACCAAGTAGATCAACAACATCTCTTCTCACGCTTGAATAATTCTTCTGAATTTTTCTTCCCCCTGAAATTTCAAGTCATGCATACTAGAAAGAATCAAGACATTTCTTCCCCCTCGTAGTTGAAGAAAGGAAACCAATCACATGTATGAATCCCAAATACTGAAGTAGACACTTTATCCCATTCATGAAGTTGACATCATAACACCAGAGTCAATTAAGTCCCGGAAATGCACATATCTTCTTCCAGAGATGCACTAGAGTCAATTAAGTCCCGGAAGTGCATATCTCTCCATATAGGATAATGATGATGTATAATTGCCACAACCAAACAATTAATCATCGAACAATAGTGCACTTGTTTTAACCATTAGAGACTGTTTCTTTCATCTCTTCGCCCATGTAAATTGAAAGATGCACTAAACGCCACGAGTTAACACTGATTTTTCTCCGCGGTTATGACATGTGTCTTCCCGGAATGCCTTCAAATAAAAAGAAGGTGTAAAGTTCATAACGTGTACTCGTTGTGCGTTGAAGATGTCTTCTTTTTCCCCTTGATGGTTTTGAAACCTCGGAACCAGCAATAAATCATACGCACATGTACCTGAAAATCTCGTGAGAATAATAAATAAGCTTAATTATATTCGGCGAGAATCAGTTGTTGATCGAAGTTCTCTACTCATAAACTCTCCATGGCTATCTTTACCAACCCTTTTGTAGGCAATTTGAAGTGACCATTGATGGAGTAAACCCAATATGTCAAACGTGAAACTGAGTAAAAATTCCTCGACCTTGTGACTTAAGCTTGCACTATTGTTGAATGAGGAACGGTGTAGAAATATCATTGCGGAGAAATTTCTAAGTACCCAATACATTACTGACGAAGTATATAAGCACATCACCTCTTGAAATTATCTACGTCAACTATGCGCGTGACACTGAGTACAACAATGTAGCTCATTAACATGATAGTTATCCAAGTCATCAACCAACCACCCCAAACCTAGTGACTAGATAAGCGAATTATTCATCCAAAAGATTAGGCACGAGCAAGTTATCTTTCAAAGATAAAATAAGTGCACGCCTCCGAAAAAATCCGTCTTCAATTTCAAATAATAATACCTGATCAAAAAATCCGTAGCCACTAAAAATATGTCCATTTTTCGGTCTCCTCAAATAAATTTTGTCACCGTGTCTCGTCACTTTGTCATTACGAAGTCCAAAAATGAATTAATATGCCAAAAATTTGGATAAAATAACCCATATTTTGTACATAAGCTATTAAGCTCATATTCACTTTTTGCATAACGTATGGCACGTTTATTATGCACATGTTATTGCAAAACAAAGTTTATGCAAAAACGTTAACCGACATATTTGAAAAAATAAATGTGAATGAGATAAGTCCATGTGAATGGTCATACTTCCAAACTTGCGGAAATACATCACAATATAAGCCCACGAGTGATAATACATATCCCACACTTAATCTAATCTTGTATTAAACATTTGGTCCAATAGCAGCCAAGTTCATACCTACCACTGACCCAAGAGACGTTTTAGTAAAAGCCAAACAAGGCCGAAGACGTATTCGGTGGAATATATATGATTAGTTAACCTAATAGCATTTCACTTTAACCTAATCACTTCACATTCAGAACACGCAGCCACCAACTACAATTCATGAAACCTCCGCCCCCTACTTTCTTCTCATCTGACGAAAATAATTATCCCATCTATCTTATCATGTGCAAACTAAAATCATAGTCCCACATGATATTATATGAATCCATCCACCTATCAATAAACCATCCACCAGTTCATATCTTTCAATCAATCGTTAATCCAAAAGATGATTTATTCGAAAGAGAAAAACCTACATGCATGTGGCTTCAAGATCTATAGAGATCTCGGGTAAGTATATTTAGTGAATGGTTTATTGTGTGTCAACGAAACAAGGAAAGATCCTAACATATATGTTATAGATATTTTTTACTGTTTTCGAATATAAAAGGGAGTTCCGACTCTCACAGATTGATGATGATTTGTATTCAGTCCAATAGATCTTAATAAGATTTATGAGCAAGGTTGAATATATTCTGAGATCTATATTGAGTTTGAGTCTAGAGTTGATGATGCGAGTTAGGAGACGATGGGATAGATTAGTAGGATGTTGGATTTGTTGAGGAGATATAAGGTGATGGTAAGTATTTGGATTTTTTTGTATCATTTCGGAATAAAAGATGAATATCATTTCGCAAAATTGGTTTACATCAAATCTCGCAATCTTTTTCTGTGTCATTTTCACAATGTTTTTGTTTGTACTTTCGCAATAATGCAAAAACAAAACATTTTGGAATAATGAACACCACATCTCGCAATATATGAAAACCAAATCTCGGAATAATAAAATTTCCAAAGTAGTATTTTTTTTCCGGATTTTCAGGATCTGGAATTTTTAGATCTGAGATTTTCTGGGCAGATCTTCATTAACAAGAAAGAAAAAATGCCATAAAAAGATCTCATTTTGACCATAAAAAAACTCATATCTAAAAGCTGAATAAAAAATGGACCAAAGATTGATGAAACCAAGGATAGACGAGACCAGATAAAACGTGACTGATGAACACAAATATGAAACGTGACTGATGAACCCAGAAATGACAGAACTGTGACAAAAAAAATTAAGCATCGTGACAAAAATATCAAATTTGAGACCAAAACTTTAGACCACCAAGATAAAAATATTAAACACGCCTCGATCCAAGGATTGAACCGTCGACTCTGATACCAATTGTAGGTTTGCTATTTTATATAGATTCGGTGGTCTAGTAGGGTGGTAGTAGATGGCAGCCATTATAGAGAGATGGAGAGAGGGTTGTAGGTGTTTCTAGAGAGAGAAAGACAAATGTATAAATGAAAAGAGAAAACACAGACAACAACCCCTCCTTGGAAGCCTTGGAGGGGTATATATAGTCACTCACGCGCCTATACTATACATAGTTTCCTTGTCTAGTCTTTTCGTGAGTGACTATGATAACTAATGGGAATTCTTAAATGTCGTCACATAAAGTGAATTTCCAATAGGGGAGTTTAGCATTGAGCTTGTTCCAGGAGCTGAACCTGTCTCCAAAGCTCCTTACCGCATGGCTCCCATTGAGTTAAAGGAGTTGAAGGATCAGCTACAAGAGTTGCTGGAACGTGGTTTTATTCTCCCGAGTGTATCACCATGGGGAGCACTGGTTCTTTTTGTCACGAAGAAGGACGGTAGCATGAGATTGTGTATTGACTACCGTGAACGGAACAAGGTCACCATTCGTAATCGTTATCCTCTTCCACGTATTGATGATTTGTTCGACCAACTACAAGGTGCTAAGCACTTTTCTAAGATTGATCTACGATTAGGCTACCATCAGTTTTGAGTGAAGGAGCAAGATATTTCTAAGACTGCTTTTCGCACACGTTATGGTTACTGAGTTCGTGGTTATGCCTTTTGGTCTCATGAATACTCCAGCTGTATTCATGGACTTGATGAGTCGAGTTTTCCATGAATTCTTGGACAAGTTCGTCATTGTATTCATTGATGACATCCTGATCTTCTCCAAGTCTAGAGAAGAACACGAGGATCATCTTCGCACGGTACTGCAGATTCTTCGACAGAAGCAACTGTATGCTCAGTTTTACAAATGTAAGTTTTGGTTAAGTAAAGTGGCATTTTTGGGCCACATTGTTTCAGTAGAAGGGATTACCATGGATCCTGCGAAGGTTGAGGCTATCACCAAATGGCCAAGACTGACGTCTGGACGGAAGTACGTAGTTTTCTAGGATTAGCTGGCTATTATCGCAGGTTTCTTGAAGGTTTCTCACGTCTGGCTTTACCGTTGACCAAACTTATGCGTAAGGGTGAGAAATTCGTCTAGAATGATGAGCGAGAGAAGAGCTTCGAAGAACTTAAGAATGTTTGGTTTCTACACCTATTCTTACTCTCCCATCTGGTACAGGTGGATTTCAGATTTACAGTGATGCTTTAGGAAAAGGGGCCTGGTTGTGTACTCATGCAACATGGGAAGGTGATTTCTTACGCATCACGACACCTAAAGCCTTACTTTCTACACCTATTCTTACTTTCTCATCTGGTACAGGTGGATTTCAGATTTACAGTGATGCTTCGGGAAAGGGACCTGGCTGTGTACTCATGCAACATTGGAAGGTGATTTCCTATGCATCACGACAGCTAAAGCCTTACGAAGAAAATTATCCCACTCGTGATCTGGAGTTAGCAGCAGTTGTATTCGCACTCAAGATCTGGAGGCATTAACTTTATGGCGAGTCATGTGACATATTCATAGACCATAAGATCCTCAAATACATCTTCACTCAGCAAGAATTAAACATGAGACAGACACGTTGGTTGGAGTTTCTGAAGGATTATGACACCAACATTCAGTACCATCCGGGTAATGCTAATGTGGTGGCTGATGCTTTAAGCAGAAAATCAGGCATGATTGCTAGCATCAAGGTAAAGGAGGAAATTATTCATGATCTTGGGCGTTTAGAGATTGAGCTTTTTGTACGTGGGCAGAATGGTTTCTGTGCTAATAATCTAAGAGTTGAGCCAAATTTGATTTCTTGGATTTAGTCAGCTCAGAAGGATGACGGTGAGATATGGGCGATTGTTCAGATTATTGATCAGCAGACTGAATTCCGTATTGATGACGACGACATTGTATGGCAGGGTACTAAATTATGTGTTCCAAAGGATCCTATTCTAAGAGAACCCTTGTTGACTGAGGCTCACAGTTCTCCATTCTCTATTCATCCAAGTTCTACCAAAATGTATCATGATCTCAAACAATATATTTGGTGGAGCGGTATGAAACAAGATGTCGCTACTTTCGTTTCTAAATGTCTGACCTGCCAGCAGGTTAAGATAGAACATCAGCGTGCTAGTGGTTTACAAAAACCATTAGAAATTCCTGAGTGGAAGTGGGACAAGATCTCCATGGATTTTGTTACCAGACTACCACAGACTCAGAGGAAGCATGATGCTATCTGGGTCGTTGTCGATCGTTTGACCAAGTCTGCACATTTCCTTCGGATCCGCAAGGATTACACAGTTAGCAGGTGGGCAGAAATTTTCTAGCAGAGATCGTGCGATTACACGGTACTCCTCTGACATCATATCAGATAGAGATCCACGGTTCACATCTCGTTTTTGGAGAGGGTGGCAGAAAGCTTGGGGAACCAGGCTCAAGCTTAGCACAACTTTCCATCCTCAGACCAACGGTCAGTCCGAGCGTACAATTCAGACTTTGGAAGACATGTTACGCTCTTACGCGTTGGAGTGGACAGGAAATTGGGATGATTACATATGTTTGGTTGAGATTGCTTACAACAATAGTTGGCATGCAAGCATCAAGTGTGCTCCTTTCAAGATGTTGTACGGAAGGAAGTGTCGTGCTCCGATTTGTTGAGATCAAGCCGGGGAACGTATCATTGAGGGTCCAGAGATGATTGAAGTTGCCAACGAGAAGGTCGCTATTGCCAAGGAGAAGCTTAAGAAAGCTCGTGCTCGTAAGAAAAGCTATGTTGACAAACACCACAGATCCTTAGAATTTCAACCTTGTGATCAAGTTTTCTTGAAAGTATTACCAGCGCATGGAGTCATATGTTTTCATATTAAGGGAAAGCTTAGTCCTCGTTTCATCGGACCATTCGAGATCCTCGATAGTGTCAGTGAGGTCTCGTATCGTTTGGCTTTACCTCCTCAGTTATCGCATGTTCACAATGTGTTTCACGTATCCTTACTTAGAGGTTACAATTATCATCATCTGCACGTTGTCATGTATCCACTCGATCAGATTCGAGAGGATCTATCCTACGTTGAGGAACCCGAAGCTATTCTAGATCGGCAAGATCAGGTCATGAGGAAAAAGACTATTCCATTTGTCAAGATTCTTTGGAGGAATCATCCCGAGTGTGAAGCCACTTAGGAAACGAAGGAGTCTATCCGGACTTCTTATCCTCATTTCCTCCCATGATCTGGGTATGTTCTTTTCAGCCATATTATGTTTCTAATTCGAGGACGAATTATTCTTTTTAGAGGGGAAAAGTTGTAAAACCCGCATGAAAATACATGAAAATACCATTAAACTAAAACTTTATATATAATTAATGCACAACAAGTATTACGTAAAATTAATTCAGGCACGATAAGTGTATACGTATAATTAAGATTACACGACAAGATTTAACACGAACTCAATTTACGTATATACGACACGTACAAGAATACAAATTAAGACACGAAAATATAATGGGCTCCATGTAACTAAATTAACCTTACGAGACTTATATATAAACCATTACAAGTTAAATAGGCCCAAGGCCCGATCCACCAAAAGGGGTACAAACAAACATACGGTGGTTTTATTTTTCCCATTTATCAAAACAAGAAAAATATTAAGAAACCCTATTGGTTCCTTTTAGCCGCCGGCAAAGAAATAGAAAAGGAGAAAGAAATTGGTGTTTGATCTTTGATTCTTAAGAAGTGTTCGTAGGTGTTCATCTCTCGATCTTAACTTAGTTTCGGTGATATCTTAAATCTTATGTTCTTAATTATTTTAAGGGATCATGAATTAAAATGGATCCAGTGATAATGAACACATGTTAAATCATAATTAAAACAAGGTATTGAATCGGGTTTGGTTTTGTCTTGGGATCACAAAAACCGAGAACCCACCGGGTGGGGTGCTCTCGGTTTGCTTTTTTAATCGATGCAAGCCACAGTGGCTGGCTCGTGTTGACAGCCGCAACCCCACAGCAGGGCTGTGGTGGCTTTTTTGGCCGCAGTAGTGGCAACCGAGACCCTATGGTCTCGGTGGGTAAGCTGCTGCTGCCGGTGGGATTTTTGGTGCAGCCGGTGGGACTTTTGGTGCAGCAAGGGGGGATTTTAGGTGCTGCCGGTGGGGGTTTTGGTTAGGCAGTGGCAATCCGCAGTAGCAAGGCTGTGGGGAGTGGTTTGTGGTCCGAGCAACCGAGACCAAGGGGTCTCAGTGGTGCTTGTTTTGGGGCCCGGGTAAACCGAAAAGACAAAGGAGGTGTTTGGATTTTATTTTATTCTGGCTTAATTGATTCGGGCTTATGACTTATTTAAATTAATTGTAAAATTAACCAAGACTTAATTAATTTACATAAACTTATTTACCTCGGGCTTATAAAGGTTAACTTACTATATAAATTGTATTATTAAGCACGGTTTAATTTAGATGACTTATTAATAATACGATTTATTCAAATAGGCCTATTGTTAATTTTAAGCAATTATAATTCATGAAGTAATATTAATTAATAATCAAAGTATAAAATATCATACATTATTAATTAATAATTATTTATAAACTATGATATATGAAAGTTAATTATTATAATGGGCTTGTTAATATAATAATTATCATTTACCATGACTTATAAGATTTAGCTTATTTAATATACATATTATACCATGACTTATAAAACTAGCTTATTTGATGAACATGATATATTACTTATGTATATTAAACGAGCTTATGACTAATTATGAAAACTTACTATTTTTGGAAACTTACTAATTATGAAAACTTACTAATTATAAAAACTTACTAAATATGGAAACTTACTATTTTTGGAAACTTACTATTTATAGAAACCTGCTATTTTTGGAAAGTTACTATATATGGAAACCTGCTATTTTTAGAAAGTTACTATATATGGAAACCTACTATTTATGGAAAGTTACTATAATGGAAATATTAAGTATAATAACACAAGAAATATGTAATACATTAATCAAGAACACATGAAACGTATAATATCAAGGAAATACACGATAAACCATGAACAAGTAACTCAAGTCATGAACAAGTAATTAAGAACTAAGAACAAGTAATTTATATATGAACAAGCCACTCATACACGTCCTTTATCATGTAGCTTACGTGAAGTCGGAGTAGGACTTTCCGCCATTTCATTTTTCACCGATTACTTGACATAAGGTACGGATATTCCGTCCTTCGGTAAGGAAATCTCTTTCTATGCATGATTAGGATTCCCCGTTTGCTATGCCATATGTTTTCCCCAGTTTTCATATCATTAAACTCTTCATTATTTGTCATGCTATCATTTTAATTGCCCGAGCTATATATGCATGACCATGACTTACATGACCACCTAGTTATGGAGGTACCATAACCATGACATATGAAACACCTGTGTCATGACTCTTCCGCGACGAGAGTGATTTCTCGCGGTGTCCCTCCACGTACACGTTTGCCATTATTATTATTTGTGGGGCGTATGGGTGTATCCTAGTTACATGTTTACAGGTTTACACGTACAGGGTGATTGGTTTGGTGTGTACTCTACACCCTATCACATTGGAGCTGATCCCTTCACCCAGATTATTATTTATTAGAGGTCACTCCTCTAATAGCATGACGAGGTCACCCCTCTATGTATTCATGCACGTTGATAATATGTTATGACTTATATGAGCTCGTGGGCATTTAAATTATATTGCATGCATAAACTTAAGACCTTTCAGTTATCCCTTTTATTTATAAATCATCTTCCAGGTTTTCCAGGACATACACATATTTCTCTGCATTTCATATCTTTTACTCATATTTCAGTTATTCTTATCATGTCATTATATCCATTCACTGAGCGTATTGCTCAGTCGTATTTTCTTTCCATGTCCCATATGGCAGGTACCCAAGGACAGACTTGAGCATTTGAGAGTACGTGCATCGGATGGAAGCTACCTTAGACTTCTTTCCTTTTGCATTTTAAATACTTATGCTTGGTTGGAAAATGTTTAGTCCTTTCTACCTCATTTACTTTATGCATGTTGAGCTTATGTTTGGAAGTCGATTTTGATTCTGGCTTTCCTATTTTATTTATGTTTTATGAAATTATACCTTGTTATGCTTTGATGACACGCCATAATAAAGACATAACGACCTCCTTGTCAAAGTGGGTTGCAACAACAACTTTCAGAGGAGAAACTAGATGAAATGGTTAGGCAGCTGGATTGGTCTATTCCTATTATTGAAAAGTTTTTGGAAGATTAGAAAGGCTACAAGGATACTCTTTCACTTGAAGATAGGTATGAGCTTGTAGAAATGTCACTTAAATTTTTCAAAAGGACAGGAATAGAGTTCTGGAGTTCCAAGCTAGACAAGAGAATAACTTAAATTCAAAGGATGGAAAAAGGACATATTACAAAGCTATTTTCAAAAGTCACAAAGGATGGAAGCAAAGGGATTTATTGGTGTATCTTTTGAAAGACTTGGAGAATTGGTCATTCCCGTGATTAGGAGTATAGAGAATTTTGTTGATCCTTATTCTGGGTTTGAAAGAAAGCTTCACGAGGATCAAGAAAGATTCATAAGAAATGTAGGGCAAAGGGGAAGAGAAAAGATGAAAGTGATCAAACTATTACTTCATCAATGCCAGAAGCTACTCATGTTGTTCTAAGCTTATCTGAGCAAATAGAAACTAAGAGATTGAAGAGGATGGATAAATTAGGTAAATTTGTTGCTGATGATGTAGGACCATTAGAAGAGGAGCCAAGTAAATGTTTGGAGTTGGTTGTATATGAGGATTTTGTTCCAGAACCCCTCAGGTCCAAGTATCCGATTGTTAAATATAAAGCTCATCATAAAAGAGGTATGAATTGATGGAAATTATATAGAGTTGATGGGACTACAGAGGCATATCAATATTTCAGCAAAGTATTAGGTCCTTGGATAGAGAAGATCTGAATGCATTATGGAGAGTTTTAAAGGCTAAGTTTGGATCCAATCCACCTACAATTTTATCTGATGGAACAGATTTTGAGCTTTGAGTTATTATCCAAAGGATGTATGAGACTGGTCCTGATGATGTTGCTTTTATTAATCAGGAAAATTCTCAAATGCTTCATTGGAAGTTGTTCACTATATGGTGTATACGACTTAGTGATGTTTGGGATCATTTTGTACTTATTGATAGACAGATTTATCCACTTACTCAAGAGACTTTAAAGAAGATAGTGAGTACTAAGTTGCAGGTTGATGATCTCAATCATGTTCCATACTAATTTCTTAGGTTTCTACACTGTCAGATTCTCAAGTGAAGACATTTTGTATGCATCCTCATAATCGTTAGCTTTTATTCAAGAAACTTGTGTGCATGGATGATCAAAAGTTTAGGGGAGGATTGTTGGGAATAAAATGGACTAAGTCATCCCCTTGATAGTTGTGCATTATTCCCCATGCCGTTCAGTATTACCCCTGCTAAGGATAATGAAGACAGTGGGATCTAGTCCCGTTGTATGTGAAGATTCCCCTGCATGGAGATAACTACAAGGAAGATATTCACGTGATTCAGTTTATGTTTTTACTATATCTTCTTAGAATAGTTAATAGTTATCTTGTACAAGGCTCCTTATGCTTATAAAATGAGACCTTATGTTAGAAGTTTGTTATTGCTTCTTTTACTTCTGTTTTTCATAGCTTTAAGGTTTGTAAACCCTAACATTATTAAGAATGTTCGTATATTCTTAATATATTAAAGCTTGCATTTGTTTAATCATATTGTCCTTGTCTGAAGTATTATTATCCGCGTAGTACTTAGTTTTAGTCCATACACAAAGTTTCTTTAGTATAAGTTTAGATTTATCCTTTCTAATACATCCTTACAAGGTAAGGCATAAGATCTACCTTTGGGATCAACATTGTAGAAACTAGAAGGGGGGGTTGAATAGTTTCTCATCGATTTATCTCCTAATTAAAATTCCTTTCAATTAGGTGAGTGACAAAACTATCTTTTACTTGAAAGCTAGTTGCATAATGATTAGGTTCAATTCTAATACATTAACAATGTATAGTAAGTGTAATGATAATAAGTATAAGTAATGAGTAAGGAAAGAAACAACCTAGTAGGAAGACACTAAGATTTATAGTGGTTCGGCAACGAGGCTCTATCCTCTTTCCTACTCCACTCCTCGAGTACACCTTACTCGATATTTCCACTATATCCACAAGATCCCTTCTTGGCGAAGAAAACCTTACAACGTCGCTTACATTATTTTCTGACACTAAGCTAAATGTCGAGACCTGATCTTAGCTAGGACCAATCTACACAACGTCGCCCACTTCACTATTTTACGACAGAAGGATAGATGTGGGGTTCTAATCCAAAGCTAGAACCAATCTTCACAACGTTGCCTACTTCACCATTTTCTAACACAAGGCTAAATGTCGAGTTCTAATCCAAAGCTAGAACCAATCTTCACGACTCTTCACTTTGAAGCTAAGTGAGAACTTCACACAACACAAATACATATCACTTTATAGTTTAGTGAGAACTCACAAAACACAACCACATCACTTTATATTTTAGTGAGAACTCACAAGACACAACCACATCACTTTATAGTTTAGTGAGAACTCACAAGATACAACCACATCACTTTATAGTTTAGTGGGAACTAACACAACTAATTACAACTCAACTAAACATATCTAAGTACACACATGTAGCTTGGATCTACACAACATAAATCCAAGCACACACACATGTGCAATGGATTTACACAACTCTAATCCAAGTATTCACATATAGCTTGGATGAACACAACTAGTCCAAGTATTCACAAATACATTGGATCTACACAACACACAAATAAACAAATGATGAACATGACGAGATCTTTAGGAGAAGGTGATCTTCATCAATGCTACATCTTTAATCACATCACAAGTGTGTGAGTGATATTCTCTTTGGACAAGGTAAAGAAGGAGATCAAGAGGATAATCATGAGTAAACATACTTAACACATTAAGTGATCATTTACAAATGACTAGGATTAGATAGGAGAAAGAAGACTGAAAGAGATGTCCAAAAAGGGTTGATGAGAATGCAAATTTGATCCACTATTTATAAGACAAATGTCCAACGGCTATATCTGCCCGCGATTCCTTATCGATAAGGAACCGTCATAGGTGCTAAGGTACCGCCGGCGTAGAGTCCGCTCCTTTTTGTCTTTTAGTGAATTTGAAATATCTGAGGCTGTTTAAACCTTCAAAGGATATTCTTAAGGCATATGGAATATGCCATATTCAAATTTGCATTTTCATTTTAATAAAACATTTTCTTAAAAATAAAGTTTATTAAAAATCTTTTGTTACATTTGACAAAAGTGAGTTTTAAGGCTAATCACTTTTATGACCACTAAGCATGATTAAGATATGTTAGTGTAATGATTATTACCTTGATGATAGTGTTTGTTAGATAATTCGTTTTATGATTGTGTTTGACAATAAATGTCTTTGTAATTTGTCGTGATCAAAACTAAGAAAGATTAATTAATATTAACAATGTTTTTAGGCGTTGCTTTACATTAACAATCTCCCCCTTTTTGATTACGACAAACTATAAACTCATTTACGTAAAATACAAGTTTATTCGAATTAGTAACGAGTTTATCACTATCATTTCTCCCCCTTTGTCGAAGCAAAAAGGTTAGCACAAGTCTTTGAGGAAGAAAAGAACCAGACTTTTGCTAGTAGCTCCCCCTTGGTGCTTACTCCCCCTTGCTTGGGACACCAAGTAAATGAGCTAAGGTGACATGCTACACAAAGGTTAGAAGAAAGAAAAGAAACACCAATATATGTATGTGCACTACTTACTAACTAACTTGAGAGGGAGAAGGAAAAGAAATCTCAAATTAGAAGCAAGCATTTGCTAAGTATGTCCAAAGAGTGTGTATTGACAACATCATAGTTCAATTGGTGGAATAAAGGAAGAAAAAAAGCATCCAAACCAATCATAGATGATTTAAAATGTCAATGGGTTAAAATTTAGAATTTATGGAATCACCCATAATTAGTTTTAAGTTTTAACCATGATCAATTCTTTAACCAATGTGTGAGATAGAATTAGAGGGAAAGATAACACACATAACATTCATATTACATAAATATGAAATAACATACAAGAGAAATATTCATACACACAATATGAATATTTAAAGCAAAAAATATGGAAAATAGACCACAAAGCATAAACTACTCTAATAGTGATAATCTTCTAAGATTGCTTAAATTTTATTGACTCAAACAACTAAAGTACAAAATGTGCCTTAGTTGGAAAAGAAAGACGACGAAGCATCGAAGTTTTGTTCACGGGAATGAAAACTTTGAGAGGAGGTCGAGTGAGGAGGAATTCAAGAAAATTTAGCTTGTCATAGATATGAGCATGTTCAATTTGTTGAAAACGACAACAAGCACACGAGGAACCATGATGCAAAACAAAGTCGTTTAGATGGGGGAGGTCCATCAAAATTATAGGTTGGTGGAGAGGGAGATAATGGATAAGAGATGTTTTCACAATGCCTAGTGAGGTTGGGGAAAGAAGATAGGTCATTGAGTTGAGGAGAGTTGAAAGGTTTTGGTGGTGGTGGAAGAATTTCCTTTTCTCCGGCAATTGGATTTATAGAGTAAGTCTCATTCTAATATTGAATCAGAGAGAAAGAGGAATTCTTGGAGGATTTTGAAGAAGAAGAATCATGAGGATTCTTGTTCTTTTTTATCCAAATGCGTTTAACGAGATTTTCGGTTTCTTTGAAAGCTTAGAAGAAGAAGCTTTACGTTGAGAAGTTTGTGACAAAGAAATGTCAAGGTTAAGAAAGGAAGAATTAGGCATTATGAGGGATGAAGGAAAGAACTCCCAAAAGAGAAGAATTTAAAGAAAATAGACAAGGCAAAGATTTGAAATGAAAAAGAAAGGTTTAGAAAATGTTTAGCCAAATTGGGTAAACAAAGAATCTTAACCAAAACAGTTGTCAAAGAAGAAAAACCAAAAATAAGCCAATAACGGCTTTACTGTGCGCGGTTCTTTAAAATATCTCGCGGTTTCATATCGATATGGATCCGCCTGGAGGCTAAGGAACCGCGTCCAGTGGACTGTAAATCTTGATTTTCAAAAGTTTTGGAGAAAAATAAGACTTTTTCAAAATTTTCAAATCTTGGATTTTTACCTCTTTTAGCACTAGAGTATGCTAGGGTTTCATAAAAGCAACACAATCACAAAGAATGTCTTGACAAAGGGTGACAAAATATTTAGATAACATTTTGGTCCAATTTTTAAGTCAAGTTTTTAGAGGTTGTAATAGATTTAGGTTCAATTTTAAATAAATTGAAGTTGTTTAATGTGATCACATAGATTAAAACACATAAAAACTAAATCCATAAATCATCCACATGAGAAAATCATGAGGGAAAGGAAAGGAGATACAAGAATTAAAAAGAAAATTAACTACTACAAAGATAGCTAACAACTAGGTCTTGAATTCATAGATCTCTTTTAGCTTGACCTTCTTTTGAAAAGCATGTTAATTTTAAAATCCATCATTTATCTCATAAGAGGTGGAGGATTAGCAAAAAGGTTCAACAAGAAGCTTTGCAACTTGATGTGAGCCTCAATCATCTCCAACCTAAGGATATCAATGAGGTGAAAGTTGTTCAAGCAACAAGGAAAATTAGTTCCATTGTGCATGAAAAAACCAAACAAGTGTGGATCACCCAAGAAGCGGGAAATGGGAACACCCAAGAGAGGAGTGTTGGAGGTAGGAGGATGAGGAGAATGCATGGTATCCAAGGGTGAAATTGGTGAGATGGGTGAATTTGGTGGGGTGAAAGGAAGAGGCTAAAAAACAAAGGGAATCCTTTGATGAGGTTGTGGTTGAGCATTCACATTTAAGGGAGGGCTAGAAATGAGTGGAGAGGAAAAATCATTCATTCTTGATTAGAATGAAGAGGAGGTAGAACCATGTGAATGGTTAGTACCATGGGTTGAGGTTGTTTTCCATGAAGCAAGTGGTGGTGAAAGTGATGAGGAGATGAGAATAGGTGAGGCTTCACTTTTTGGTTTGAAAGAAGATGGAGAACCAAGTTTAGAGGACTTGAGATTCACCTTAAGGCTTCTTTTGGGTGAGGAGGTTTTAGAGGAGTTGGATGTTCTAGTGGATACCATGGTTGAATGTTGAGGTTAAGAGAAGAGTTGAAGGGATGAATAACACAATCAACAAGAGAGGGTTTAAGAAGAGAAGGGGATGATCCAAACTAGTAATAGGTTAAAATCATTTTATATGAACAATGAAATTAGGTAGCCTAGTTTAGGAAAGTGCAGGTTTTTACAAAAGTTTTATCGAAGTTTTACACAGATTAAACTAAACAGTGTAAAGTAAAGATTCTGTTGAAACAGTACTAGGCGGTTCCCTACGTAGGTCTGCGGTTCCTTATCGCTAAAGAACCGCGGGTTTGATATGGAACCGCGACTAGAGATGTTTAAAAATAGCACTTCCTTAAACTTTTTCTAGCCCAGATTTCATACCAAGGTTTGTCAAGCCAAAGAGAACTAATAATCAAAGACTAGGAGGCTATCAAACACACAAGATGCACAGAGCCATGTAAGTCGAAAAATCGACACCATGGAAAATTAGGATTAAAATACTAGATAATCCAAACATAAATTGTTAGTTCAAGAATACACAACATCCTAAGAATAGAGATAAGAGAAGAGATAAAGTTCAACAATCCATACATGTTTACACACATGTTAGCCTCACAAGAGTGGTATATATCATTCATCTATGAGCATTTCCTCCTTGCCTTGATTCACTTCTGATTCGATCCTTAAGATGAAGATTGAGACAATACCGATAGTCTAAATCAATGTCTAGTGAAGACAATTGAGAGATAGATGATAACAAATCATAACGAGAAATGCGAGAATTGTCTTTAGAGGCATTTTCATCTTCATTTGAGTCATGCGTGGGAACTGAAGGGACATTCCCTTCAATAGGAAACATGACTCGAACCACGGAGTGAAAAGAAGAAGGATTAAGAGGAGGATGGTCAAGAAGAACTATCCTAAGAAGCCGTGAGAGAATCATGGCATAAGGAAGAGTAGAACGAGATCCATTGAGAACAAATCTTATCCTTCTAGCCATGAAAATGAAAGGTTGTATGGAGCAGTGGTAACAACACAATACAAAATATGTGCAAGACAAGCAGGCACATGGTTGCGATCACCAACCAAACACATTGCATTTTCCCTAATGATTTCGGCCCAAGGGACCATAAAATCACTAAGATCGCTAGTTAGTAATTCCCAAGGAGTAAGAGCACGAAATTCTCCTTCAAAATTACCAAGAATAGGATGTTCACAAGGTGAAGCAAGGGCACGAGAGATGGCCGAAGCCGAAGGAATCTCAGTCAAGTAATGCACATCAATAGGGGCCGATTCTAAGTGGTTTAAACCCCAAGCATCGGTGAACCTACATTGACCTTCGTATGGAACTCCGAGAATCTCACCAAATTCCTCGAGAGTGTATACAAATGTCTTCCCCTTGATGGAAAATCTTATAGATAGACCATTGTTGATGTGTATTAAAATGAATGAGTTAAAGAATTCCATGAGGAAAGAAGGAAAGATTGGCTCATCAATATCAAGCAAACAATCAAAGCCAATGGTATTGAACATGAATCGAATGAAATCAAGTCCACGAAGGTTAGAAGGAACAATACGTCCTTCATGGAAACAACAAGATTCAAGATTATGATAAGTGTTTTGAAAAGAGCGAGTTTTATATGTCAAAGAAGGATTAGGCATGTATCTTCTTGTAAGTAGATGGTCATTTTGATATCCTGTAGTCATGATAGTACCTAAAAATAACATATAAACATATTTCTCCAATTACTCATATGTCATATATAAACCAAAAATCAAAGAAAGTGAGAATGTGTTTTATCAATCTCTTGACAAACCAAGGTTTAATCCTTATCATTCCCATATTCACAATGTACCAAGTTCATCATCAACAATGACACACTGACCATGTAAGATTAATAATGAACTTGAACATTGGTTTTTTAAAACAAGGTTTTTAGGTAAGCATTTAACAATGCCATTACCAACTTGTTCATGGGTTCATATCAATTCCATCAATCAACCAAATTATTTAGTCAAAATTCGGATTTATTCTACAAATGGGTTTAAGTGAAATCTCAATGAATATGAACCTAAGGAATCATAGTAACAATACTATGTCAACTCTTATTTCTAGTAAGGTTCTAATTCAATGTCAATTTTAAAAAGCCCCAATTATGAATGTATGAACCCTAGAACAAATTAGATGAAATTGAAAGAAATAACTTACAAATAATTGATCTTGGATGATGGATGAGTGAAACCCACGAACTTGAATCAATTAATTTGAGTAATTGAAGGTTTTTGAAGCTTCAACAATGGTGGAAAAATAAGAGAAAACCATCTGCTGTGTGTGAATGAGAGAGCAGGTCTTGTTTGAAAAAGTTATTTTAATAAAACTGGCGCTCTGATAAAAGATTCTGCCCGCGGTTCCTTATCGATAAGGAACCGCGCCTTTGAGCCGCCAGAGATAAAGAACCGCCTACAGAGGCAGGTTTTTATCAAAGAAAGACAATGAATTTTTGAAAACCAATTTTTTTAAAATACTTCAAAATATATCTTATACCTTTTAGGATATCATTGGACCATCACAACACTAGGTAATAATTCCTTGTTGAAGGATTACGAGTTGAATCGAGATAGGAAAAGACCGAAACGAACAAACGACTACTCGTAGCAAAGAAGGCAAAGGGAGAGCAGTCAAGGGAAGTGAATTAAGACCAAGAACATTGCTCAAAGGACAAATGAAATTCTTCAAATTGAGGAGGTGAAGAGCTTGTGTCATATATAGTGGTTTAAGACGTGCCTTTCCGGCGAAAGTCTAAACGGCTTTGGTAATGAATTATACCAAGCAATTTTGATGCATAGAATAAAATCATTTTCAAGAGTAGTCATATTCTATTTCAAAATATGAGCAAAGTATATTTCTCTCCCACATGAACGGATAATTATTGCTAGAATTAACAATAACAATATCCTTGGAATATTTCAATTCCAAATGTGTAAAATCCACCTACAACTTAATGAAGTAGTTTGGTATCTCAAAGGATTCACTAATCATCCTATAGATGAGCTTAATTGCACAAGTTACACATGATATAGGGCCTACTAACCGTAAGGGTGCAAACCATGGAAATCATGCTTGATACTTTAAGCTTCTAGTAACTCACCCTACATCTCCATGGTGAGTCAAGTATCCAATCAATGAAGGTTTGAGAGGGAAAAAGGAAAGAATCACAAACCACAAATAAATGTCAAGGCAAGGATGCCAAGAACAAGCATATAGTCAATTAATGATCAAAAGAATGATCAATAAGGCGTGTGGAAGACCGAAAGCGTACCTTAGCCACAAATTGCATTCCGAGCTTTCAAGGAACCGATGCAAAGCCCAACTATGACTAATAGTGACTACTAAGTATTCAAAGACTAGTATCACTTCTACCCATCTTGATATCATCATTCAATGATGTTGGAAATCAAAGAAGATGAGTCTTCTACAAGTGTAAGTAACTCAATCCACAATCAATAGAATGATTTATCTTCATGAGTACCTACACATAACAAGATACGAACTAGTAGATACATTTCAAGAGTAAATCTAAAATGCATTAATACTACTAATTTAGGTAATATGCAATATTAACAATTTAAAAGGCTTATTTTCAACAAAAAATAGTTTTGACCAAAGAAAAACTTTAGTACAACTTAACCTTCTAATTTGAGGAGACAATGGATCGATCTAAGTTTTAAAGTACAATATACTTCAAAGATCTTGTGTCACCATCGCTCTAATACCAATTGTAGAAACTAGAAGGGGGGGGGGGTTAAATAGTTTCTCATCGATTTATCTCCTAATTAAAGTTCCTTTCAATTAGGCGAGTGCACAAAACTATCTTTTACTTGAAAGCTAGTTGCATAATGATTAGGTTCAATTCTAATGCATTAACAATGTATAGTAAGTGTAAGTAATGATAAGGAAAGAAACAACCTAGTAGGAAGACACCAAGATTTATAGAGGTTCGGCAACGAGGCTCTATCCTCGTTCCTACTCTACTCCTCGAGTACACCTTACTCAAGATTTACACTATATCCACAAGCTCCCTTCTTGGCGGAGAAAACCTTACAACGTCGCTTACATTATTTCTGACACTAAGCTAAATGTCGAGACCTAATCTTAGCTAGGACCAATCTACACAACGTCGCCCACTTCACTATTTTACGACACAAGGCTAGATGTCGAGTTCTAATCCAAAGCTAGAACCAATCTTCACAACGTTGCCTACTTCACCATTTCCTGACACAAGGCTAAATGTCGAGTTCTAATCCAAAGCTAGAACCAATCTTCACGACTCTTCAATTTGAAGCTAAGTGAGAACTTCACACAACATAACTACATATCACTTTATAGTTTAGTGAGAACTCACAAGACACAACCACATCACTTTATAGTTTAGTGAGAGCTCACAAGACACAACCACATCACTTTATAGTTTAGTGAGAACTCACAAGACACAACCACATCACTTTATAGTTTAGTGAGAACTACACAACTAATTACAACTCAACTAAACATATCCAAGTACACACATGTAGCTTGGATCTACACAACATAAATCCAAGCACACACACATGTGCAATGGATTTACACAACTCTAATCCAAGTATTCACATATAGCTTGGATAAATACAACTAGTCCAAGTATTCACAAATACATTGGATCTACACAAGACACAAATAAACAAATGATGAACATGACTAGATCTTTAGGAGAAGGTGATCTTCATCAATGCTACATCGTTAATCACATCACAAGTGTGTGAGTGATCCTCTCTTTGGACAAGGTAAAGAAGGAGATCAAGAGGATAATCATGAGTAAACATACTTAACACATTAAGTGATCATTTACAAATGACTAGGATTAGATAGCAGAAAGAAGACTGAAAGAGATGTCCAAAAAGGGTTGATGAGAATGCAGATTTGATCCACTATTTATAAGACAAATGTCTAACGGCTATATCTGCCCGCAGTTCCTTATTGGACCCCGCGGTTCCTTATCGATAAGGAACCGCCGTAGGTGCTAAGGTGCCGTCGGCGTAGAGTCCGCTTCTTTTTGTCTTTTAGTGAATTTGAAATATCTGAGGCTGTTTAAACCTTCAAAGGATATTCTTATGGCATATGGAATATGCCATATTCAAATTTGAATTTTCATTTTAATAAAACATTTTCTTAAAAATAAAGTTTATTAAAAATCTTTTATTACATTTGACAAAAGTGAGTTTTAAGGCTAATCACTTTTATGATCACTAAGCATGATTAAGATATGTTAGTTTAATGATTATTACCTTGATGATAGTGTTTGTTAGATAATTCGTTTTATGATTGTGTTTGACAATAAATGTATTTGTTATTTGTCGTGATTAAAACTAAGAAAGATTAATTAATATTAACAATGTTTTTAGGCATTGTTTTGCATTAACAAACATAAAGGCACGGGTTTTCCTCTACTTAAGGTTAAGTGCGGCTGATAGGAGCAGTACACACCATTGTGATGAGAATGAGCCATATTTTGATAAATGTGTTGTTTAATAAAATGCTCCAAACGGTGTCTTTCTTCATTTTACCCATCTTAATTCCATTGGCCTAAAGGGTAAGCTAACTCCTCATCCAAGAGAATAAACTTCATTAGATTCTGACCCCAAATCTATCTCCATCATATCCAAATTTAAATCATCGACATTTGGGGATCCACTTTGTCCTAATAAACACGGTTTAAATCTATAGTGTTTCCTAGGGTCTTCTATACATGGTTGGTAATAGCTATACAAACTCTTAGGGTGATAATATGTTGCATGAGACGATGGTGGTGTATGAATGGTCAACTCTTCCACTACCTTCATCGTAAAACCATCCGGACTATGTGGTTTGATGGGTGGTTTCGTGCATATTTTGTCTTCTAGACATACATCTAAAGATGAAAATTAGGTAAAGGTTGAGGCTCCAGCTCATAAACTAGGAACTTCCCTAGAACTTAAAGGTATGTCGTGATTACAAGTTAAGGCTACATCCTCTAATTTTACTTCGTCAAAGGTTCTACCTCTATCAGGGTTCCTAAAGTATCCTCTACTTCTTCCGAGTAAGTCATTGGCGGTGTGTATACCTCAAATGATGAGGGGACTTGTAGGGTACTTTGTGGGCTTGGGTTATCCACCCCATTGCCTACCATACCTATACTACATATATTCTCATAATAAGAATTGGTGGGATCTAACCATGATATGCACATGCGTATCGCATCCCAAATCGTCCCATCCCTAAACTTCTCTTCTACTTAAGCCATCAAACTAGAAAATTCTTGTTCAAACATAACTTTTGGTGGGTTGCCCCACTCTTTTTGGCTTAAGGAATATCTCTTGCCTCCTTAGCACTTAATTCCCTAATGCTCTCGTCTACTTCAAAGTCTAGGTCCTTCGGGTATATTGATCGGCATGATCATAAAAGAAATGAATTTGAGACCATAAATCGAGGTTATGATGAGGGTTTTTTGGATTAGGTTTCTAAAATGAGCCCATACATCATAGATAGGTTCATCTTGATGTTGTTAGAATATCAAGGTATTATTTTGAAATGGGAAGGGTGTATTTTGTAGAGAGATTTAAAAAGGTGTTTGATGATACAGATTCGAATTATCCCTAGTGAAAAATGAAAGAGTTATATAGAAATTATAAAACAAACACACAAAGAAAATATAGACTAAAAGAAAGTTAATAAACAGAAAATAAAGGGATAAATGAACCGAGTGAGTATATGTAAGCTAGTCGACTTGAAACCTATCTGTTCTCAGGCACCGACGCTAAAAACTTGATGTACGTACATCCTGGATGCAGCACACGCCAACGGAGTTTTACAACCCCATGCAACGGATCGTGTCATTCTCGATTCATGTTTCATATCGTGTCAAAAATCGACAATTTACGTGTTTATACTATAATCAAACATTTTATATTTGACTATTTACTATTTTTAATCAATGTTTTAAAACCTAGGCTTTTAATTGATCCAGTTTAATAGTCAGTTCACCGGGTCATTGGGTCACCGCATCAACGTATTGAATCGTTGGACTAAATTGATTCTATACATATGCATATTGTTCTCATATATATAATATGTAGTGTTGTACGACCTCACGCCTTATTTATGTCCAATTGAAGGGAAGAAAGATATCGAGTCTTTAGTGATAATATTTTGGTTACATATTTATACAATTATGTGCAAAAACAATAGTAACTTATAAGAGGAGAATGTATGGTCGAGAGGCAAGCCCTCTTCACTTTATCCACACTGTTGTCACATTAGCGCCACATCATCACAAAGCAACTAACCAAAACACCTCCTTGTAGTGGCACACACTTTCCTATCTACTTTGGCCTCACCACTATTTTTTTTTCATTTTCACACAAATTCAAATTCATTTCATTCAAATAAAAATTACAAATACTTAAATAAAAATACAAATACGAAATTTAAATTATGATACAAAAAAATACGAAAATAAAAAACACATAACAATAAAAATAAACTACTACTTTTGGGGTTGATTGTGTTCCCAAATATGCTTAATAAGGCACTGTTAAAGCCTTGTATGTGTTGGTCTATCACGAAGTTCCATTTGTTATCCCTGAAGGATTGCACATCGCTTCACCCATGTCCTTAAGATATTTGGTTGTCAACAAACGTTCATTTCACCCGCTTCAGATATCGCATACCCTTGCTTTTCCAAAATCATGTTATGTAATATTATGCACGTGTACATGATTCTTCGTAACTTGTTGACACTATAGGAACGCGCGGGTTGAGCAATAATACTCTATCTTCCTTGTTGGACACCAAATGCCCTTTCCTTCTTGGCGGCGTTTAAACAAAGCGTTTTTCATCGCGTGCAATAGTGAACGATTTCACAAACGATGACCACTGTGGGTAAATCCCGTCTGCAAGGTAGTACCCTCTTTGAAATGTTTGCCCGTTTACAACATACGGGGCCTCTGCTTCGTTTCCAGCCAAAAGGTCGTCGAATAAAGGAGAATGATGCAGAACGGGAATATCGTTATTCGAACCCGCAACTCTGAAAAATGCATGCCAAATCCACAAGTCGTATGATGCACGAACCTTTAGTATTATGGTTGGGTATTTTTTTATCACCTCTACCATATTGGTCGTGCCATGCTCTCGGACAATTAATCCATTCCCAGTGCATACAATCAATACTCCCAATCATCCGTGGAAACCCATAAATCCTATTATGCGCGACATATAGGTTCTGAATGTCAACTAATGTGGGTTTTCTTAAAAATTCGGGCTAAAACAAATACATTTCGCACATCGTCAAACTATCAAGAGAATAGCGTTCATCCGAAAATCGAAAGGATTAAAATCCGAATTAGAACCGAACCAAAATAGAATTCGGGGTGTGGGTCATAACCGAACCGAACTATAAATTTGGTTTGGGTTGGATATGGGTTGGCAATCGGATCTGAAAACCGAACCGAAAACCAAAGTTATACAAATATATCTATTTTTTATATATAGAATAACTATTAAAATTTAGTTTTAATATACAAATACAGTTTTTATACTTGAAATCATTTTTTTTCTAAATATTTAAATAATTATGTATTTTTTTAAAAAAAATCGGATAATTCGGGTTGTTCGAGTCAATCCGAGAACCAAACCGTATTTAAATTCAGTTTTCGGGTTAACTCAAAAAAGTAATAAACGAAATAATCCGAACAACCCGAGAACCGAACCGAAAAACACTCTAAACAGCCATATTCAGCTCGATCTCCGAACCGATTCACTGATTAACCGGATCAACCTGCGAAACTCGGTTAAAAAAATTGTTTTTAGTTGGACCTTAGTCAAACAATCCTTGACTAACCCACATCATCCCCCTTGATAAAAACCCTAAAACCCCATCATCATCTTCCCCACCAAACCCTAAGAACCACCGCCACAGCCAACATAATCCACCATGTCAGAACTCACCACCAAGAAAACCAAATCAAAAACCAAAAAAACCAAAGACTCAGATGAAGCTACAACAGACATTGACTACCTTATAAAACCACAAACCATAACACCATCAATCAACACATCAGACTGGCCCATCCTTTTAAAAAACTACGACAAACTTAACATCCGTACAGGCCACTACACTCCCTTACCATCAGGCTACTCACCTCTAAAAAGACCCATTACTGAGTACCTAAGATATGGTGTTATCAACTTAGACAAACCAGCTAACCCCAGTTCACATGAAGTTGTCGCCTGGATTAAACGTATCTTACGTGTCGAAAAAACCGGGCATTCTGGTACTTTAGACCCTAGGGTTACTGGGAATTTAATTGTTTGTATTGATAGGGCTACTAGGTTGGTTAAGTCCCAGCAAGGTGCTGGTAAGGAATATGTTTGTGTTGCTAGGTTGCATTCCGATGTTCCGGATGTGGCGAAAGTTGCTCGTGCGCTTGAGACGCTTACTGGAGCCGTTTTTCAGCGTCCTCCGTTGATTTCTGCTGTGAAAAGGCAGTTGAGGATTAGGACTATTTATGAGAGTAAGTTGCTTGAGTATGATGCTGAGAAGCATTTGGTTGTGTTTTGGATATCGTGTGAGGCGGGTACTTATGTTAGGACTTTGTGTGTTCATTTGGGGTTGATTTTGGGGGTGGGCGGGCATATGCAGGAGTTGAGGAGGGTGCGGTCTGGGATTATGGGTGAGAAGGATAATATGGTTAGTATGCATGATGTTATGGATGGGCAGTGGGTGTTTGATAATTATAGGGATGAGAGTTATTTGAGACGTGTGGTTATGCCGTTGGAAGTGTTGTTGACGAGTTATAAGAGGTTGGTTGTGAAGGATAGTGCGGTGAATGCAGTTTGTTATGGTGCTAAGTTGATGATTCCTGGGTTATTGAGGTTTGAGAATGGGATTGAGAATGGTGAGGAGGTTGTTTTAATGACGACTAAAGGGGAGGCGATTGCGTTAGGTATAGCAGAGATGACTACTGCTGTTATGGCTACTTGTGATCATGGGGTTGTTGCGAAGATTAAGAGGGTTGTGATGGATAGAGATACCTATCCTAGGAAATGGGGGTTGGGGCCTACTGCTTCGACTAAGAAGAAGCTGATTAGTGAGGGGAAGTTAAGTAAGCATGGGAAACCGAATGAGAAGACACCGGCTGAGTGGTTGAGGAATGTGGTTTTGCCTACCAGTGGTGATTCGGTGGTTGCGAGTCTTGCAGCTGCTCCTGCTGCACCCGTAGTGGAACAAACTGTGGAGGATACGGAGGGTCTGAAAGTTGACAGTGAGAAAAAGAAGAAAAAGAAGCAAAAGGCTGCTGAAGAAGCAGAGGTTACTGATACGCTGGTAGTTTCCAAGAAACGGAAGGCAGAAGTTAAGGACGAGGTGGAAGGTGAGAGTACCGAGAAGAAGAAGAAAAAGAAGAAAGAGACCGAAGAAGTTGTTGTATCCGATGTGGATAAATCGGAAAAGAAGAAGAAAAAGAAAAAGAAGGATAAGGAAAACGGTGATACCCCCGTTATCCCTTCAGCTGCTGAGAGTGACGATGAAGCAAGTAAAAGCTCAAAGAAAAAGGAGAAGAAGAAAAAGAAGAAAGATGCTGAAGGCGAATAGATTGGAAAGAACTTCACAGCGCCTGAATTGTAGCTCGCATGTTGTGTAAGCTATTGATCTACACATTTCTAGACAGCCAGTTTTCGCGTTTTGTTTTGTTTTTTAGTAGTTTAGTTTAGGCTAGCGCGGTACTATTTGTTTTTTATGTTATCTACTTGGTAACAAGTTTGAGCTTTTTTGGTACTTTTGAACGTGAGTTTGTCTTGAATTGCTGCATAAAGCTATATAATGTTATCTAACCAAGCTCTACATTAGGTTAGTGTGTGTTATTGGTGCTGCAACATTGATATATATGTGTGTCAAGGATTGAATATGCCGTGCGCGGGTGTTATTACACCACTGTCACCTTGAAAAACCCTATCATGGTGAAACATTGTTCGTAAATTGACACCAGTGTCACCTACAAAAACCAGACATGGTGAAACTTTGTTTGTTCATTAACACAATTTCACAAGTACATGAGTTTAGCAATTATGAGTGACGATGATACTTGTAAATTTTGAACTTGGGACTAGTGAGTTTTGGTGTCAAAGTTTGCTTCAACCACTTTATCATTTATTTTTCTCTTTTTAATCATGCAATTGTCGCAAGCTGAACTATTTTCCTAAAGCTATTTTTTCAGTAAACCTAGTATTCGTTCTTTTTCTACGGATAAGTTGGTTCTTTGCGTCGTAGCACCAAGAGAGCTACAGTCCGAGTCATTCAAAGGTGAAGTAACCCTGATCTCTCTCGACCAGTTCAGCTTCAAGGGAGGGTGATCGAGGGGACCCAGATAATTTCTAACTTGATGGTGAGTGATCACTGGGGTTTATATGAGACGCGTCTCATGACCTCAAGATTTCTTTGTTAAAAAACTGATAGGGATCATTGGCATGCCTACCAAACAACTTGGCTCAACTTGTATGGTCTTGTTTCAAAAAAATACATATAAATTGTTGGGAAAAGATCCTCATACACCCTTATTAATCAAAGTCTTCATAGATAAATCCCTACCCTTTATCTCTAAATGATCTAAGGGCTGTGATTAAAACCCCCTTTCTTATAACTTACCTTTATTTATATAAAAAAAAAAAAACATAACAGACCGGTGATGGAACCCGATCCTCACTCCCACCGGCGACCACCACAACCACCTCCACCTAACAGCCGACCACCACAACAACCTCATCTCCCACCTTTTTCAGGCGACCACCACAACAACCCCACCTTCTACCCGCGACCACCACAACAAACCAACCTTCTTCCTGCGTCATCCACACCAACCCACCTTTTTCCGGCGGCCTTTACTGCAAACAACCTTTTTCCGGCAGCCCCCACAAGAATCCATTATTTTACGGCAAGACCCACACCAAACAATCGTTTCCCAGCTACTTCTACAACCCCACCCCTTCCCCAGCGAGTTCCACAGCGTATCCACCATTTTCCGGCGACTTCCACACGAAACCCACGTTTTTGGCGCCCTACACAACAAACCCAACAATTTCCAGCAACCTACACAACAAACAACCCTTTCCCGTCGATTTATACAACAAACGACGCTTTTACGGCCAACTCCACAACAAACATCCAACTTCCGGCAACCTCCATAACAAATGACCATCTCCCAGCGAGTTCCACAACCTCCACATCAAGTGACAATGATCCAGTAAATGTAGTTGCTGATATTAGAAAAAATGTAGAAGTTGATGATGATGTTAGCGAAAATGTACTTGCTGATGCTATTGAAGAAGATGCTGATGTAGAAGCTGAAAATGTAGTTGGCGATGTTGATGTTATTGAAAATGTAGAAGCCAATACAGGTAATAACTTTGTACCAGAAATAGATATGTTACTGAAAATGTAGTTGCTGAGGCACACTGACTCATGCATGAGTCACGCTGACTCATGCATGAGTCACACTGACTCATGCATGAGTCACGCTGACTCATGCATGAGTTATGTAACAGATGGGCCACATAACTCATATTTGAGTCAGTGTGACTCATACATGAGTCAGTGTGACTCATATATGAGTCATATATGACTCATACAATTCCTGAACTATTCTTTTATTGGATTGTGAAACAGATGCTCATAATTCACCAAAACCTAGTTTATACATTCATTTTGAGTCACCCGGAGGATCGACATATTGGGAACCAAATGTTGATGAGCAGTACGTGCCTCTTGAGGATAAAGAATTTAAAACGATAGAGGAGAGTATTGACTTTTATGAAGCTTATGCTGAAAAAGCAGGATTTGAAGTTAAAAAATACACACAAAAAAGCAATAGAAGTGGTGAAGTAAAAAGTAAATACATCACGTGTAACCGACATGGCAATATAAAAGATATAAATATCAACACATTGGTTAGTAGTGGAAAACAAACCTAGGCACACGAGGCACCGTATAACAGGTTGCATGGCGCAAATAAAAGTTGATTTAGATTATTTCCGAAAAAAGTATGTTGTGACTAAGTTTGTTGCTAAGCATAATCATCCCATGATTCCTAAAGAATATAAGCATCTAACGAAGAAACAAAGAAAGATGAGTCAATCGGAAAGGTTGTTTGTAGTTAGAGCTTCAACAATGAAACTTGGCCCAACAAAGGCACATACCTTGTTATCTGGCATCAAAGGCGGATCTCAGTATGTTCATGGCACTAGTGATGATTTTAAGAATCACATCAGGGATGTTAATGCAATTATAGGAGAAAGTGATGCACAAATGCTTATTAACAAGATGGAAAATAGGATGAAGTTTGTTCCGGGATTTACATTTCAGTATAAGATTGAAGATAGCGTATTAGTTGCGATGTTTTGGGCAGACGAAGTTGATAAACGCAACTACGAGGAGTTTGGAGATATTATATCTTTTGATGCAACTTTTCGAACAAATAAGTAAGTTGTCTTTTTCACATAAATCACATGTGACTCATTCATGAGTCAATGACTCATACATGAGTCACTGTGAATCATGTATGCAAGTCACACTAACTAATACATGAATCATAGTATGAAATATTATATCTTTTTAATGTATCTGTTTTGTAGGTATGACATGGTTTTTGTACCATTCACTGGGATATATAACCATAGAAAGTGCGTCAATGTTGGCTCTGGATTGCTTTTAAGAGAAGATACAGAAGCTCATACGTGGCTACTAACATCATTCATGACAGCTCACAAAAAACAACCAAAAATGATCGTAACGGATCAAGATGAGGCAATGAAACGAGCAATTGAAGCGGTTTTGAAAGAATCTAAGCACAGATTGTGCATGTGGCATATCTTGCAAAAAATCCTAGCAAAGGTACTGATTGTTTGTTATTTATCAGATAACTCATATGAGTTATAAATATATATGATTCATATATGAGTCACATGACTCATGTATGAGTCACATGACTCATGTATGAGTCACATGACTCATGTATGAGTCACATGACTCATATATGAGTCAGTGTGAATACATGATATCAAAATATCTTAACATTCATACATTCTTCATTTTCAGATATGTGAAAAGATTTACAAGGAAACTGATTTTAAAGATCGTTTCAACAAACTTGTGTGGAATATGTTCATTGAGCCAGAAGAGTTTCAAAAAAGATGGTTTGAACTTACTGAACGCTTTGGATTGGAAACACACAAGTGGATGACAAAGATGTATGACCTTCGTAAATTGTGGTTGCCGGCTTATTTTATTGACTCACCACTGTTTGGACTAATGAGAACTACTTCAAGATCTAAAAGTGAAAATGCATTCTTTAAGAGTTTCACAAATCATGGGTCAACATTAGTAAATTTCATGATGTGCTTTGAATCGGCAATCGAGAGGCAAAGACATAAGCAAGAAGTTTTGGACTTCAAAACATGGGACGCGGCTCCAAATCCTGAAACGAAGTTAAATATCGAAGAACATGCGTGTTAATGCAATAATGACTAAAAACGTTACTTGCATTTTTCGGTCTCGCTTAGTTTTGATTACGACAATATGTAAAAATAAGCATTTACGAAAACAACGAAAAACGAATTCTTGAGTTCAAGTATTTTTCATTTTACCCATTTTCACTTAAGGTATGGATAAACAAGTACTAACCTTAATCAAGTGATCAAGTGATTTAATCTTTTCTTAAAACTCACTTTTTATTAAATGTGACAAGTTTTTATTAAACTTTATTTTTAAGAAAATGTTTTATTAAATTAATTATTTGAAATTTGAAAATGGCATATTCTTATTCTGTTAAGAATATCCTTTCAGGATATTTTTATACCCAGATAAGACCTCCACCACTAAAGGACAAAAAGGAGCGGAGTCTAGTCCGGCGGTACCTTAGCGCCTAGGCGGTACCTTATCGATAAGGTACCGCGGGCTATGATAAGGTACCGCGGGCAGATATAGCCGTTGGCTCCTTTATCCTTTATATAGTGGACCATTCTCATCTTTTCACCTCACCTCTTTTGCACATTTATTTCCAGATTCAAACCCCTTCTTTAATCACTCAAATCTTTGATCATTTGTTTGATTATTACTTGTTTAAGAAGTGAATCTTGTTCTTCCATCCCTTCCTCTCCAAGTGCAAAGAGAAGAACACTATCCTAGTGAAGTGTTGAGTCCACCACCAAAGATCCATTGAAGATCAATTTTTATATACTTGTAGTTGTGTCATAGTTGTGAAGATCCCAGTAGTTGTGTCTATTTAGAAGTTGTGTATGTACTAAGTATAGTTGTGTAGATTGGTCCTAGCTACGATTAGGGCTCGACTTTTAGCTTAGAGTCGGAAATTGGTTAAGCAACGTGTACGGTTTTCTCCACCATAAGGAGCTTGTTGTGTAGTGAACTCTCGAGTAAGGAGTACTCGAGGAGTGGAGTAGGAACGAGGAGTGAGCTTCGTTGCCGAACCACTATAAATCCTTGGTGTTCGGTTTGATCTTTCTTTACCCTTAACTCTTTACATTCCTTATTCTTTTTGCATATACATGTGTTAATATTAGATTAGCTACACTATCATTCTTTATTCTTTATGGATATATGTTTGTTAGTATTAGCTTAGCTACACTATCATTGTTCATATTTGTGCATAAGAAGATTTCACATATTTCCTCAAGCCTAAGTTTTTTGAAAAAGGATTTTTGGAAACCATATTTTAACAAGTAAATTATAAGAAACTATTCAACCCCCCCCCCCCCCCCCTTCTAGTTTCTACAATTGGTATCAGAGCGGGTTGCTCAAGAATTTTTAAAGTATATTGTATTTTAAAACTTGAATCGATCTATGGATTCCAACAAGTACCTAGAAGGGAAATCTATGCAAAGACCACCACTTTTTGAAACCGATAGTTTTATTTATTGGAAAAATAGATTTGAAACTTATGTGAAATCAAAAGATTTAGATCTTTGGCATGTTATTACCAATGGTGATTTTTTACCCTTTCAATTTAATGAAGTTTCTAAAACAAAAGAATTAGTCACTTTTGATAAAGCTAATGATGATACTAAAAAGAAACTTTCAAAAAATAATGAGGCTAAAATGGTGATTTATAATGCTTTGCCTAAGAAAGAGTATGAAAGAATTTTTATGTGTGAAACCGCTAAAGATATTTGGAACACTCTTTTAGTAACCCACCAAGGTAATAGCCAAGTCAAAGAAAGTAAAATCGATCTTCTTGTCCAACAATATGAACAATTTGTCATCTTAGAAGATGAAACTATTGATAGTGCATTTGCTAGGTTTAACACCATTATTACTAGTCTAAAAGCACTTGATGAAGGTTTTTCTAGCAAGAACAATGTTAGGAAGTTTCTAAGGGCCTTACATCCAAAGTGGAGAGCAAAAGTCACGGCTATTGAAGAGTCGAAAGATCTCTCAACTTTATCACTCGATGAACTCATAGGAAACTTGAAGGTTCATGAGATGATAATTTTGAAGGACTCGGAATTAGTAAAAACCAAGAGTGAAAGGAAATCTCTTGCACTTAAAGCCAAGAAGGCACAAAGTGACCATGATAGTTCCTCGGAAAGTGATGACGAGGAGTATGCATTGGCGGTGAGAGATTTCAAGAAGTTCTTCAAGAGACGAGGTCAACACGTTAGGCAACCAAACTATGACAAGAAACCATTGTCAAAGAATCGGTTTGTCAAGAACGAAAAAGGTGATAGGAGTTGCTTTAGATGTGGTGATCCAAATCACTTCATTGGTGATTGTCCAAAGCCCGCTCGTGATAAGAACCACACGACATTCGTTAGTGGCGCTTGGAGAAATAGCGGTGAAGATGATGATGACAACCCCAAAGAGGAGAAATGTCTTATGGCTCACACTTCTAAAGAGGTACATTCCGAAACCGAATATTATAGCAATGATAGTTCCACTTTAGATGATATTGAATTTGAAGGCAAATATGATAGCTTACACAAACTTAGTCTTAAATTCATAGAAAAGAATAAAACCTTAAAATCAACCAAAACTAAGCTTGAAAATGAGATCAATGAACTTAGGGAGAAATTGGCTAAACTTGAGAAAAACAAAGAGGTTGATTTAGGTTGCTTAAGTTGTGAGAAACTTAGATTAGAGAATGATGATCTCAAGAGCACCTCCATTAAATTGGAAAAGTTCATGAAAGGTACTAGTGCTCTTGATGATATGTTAAACAAACAAGTTCATTCTAATGAAAAACTTGGTCTAGGTTTTAACTCAAATGAAGCCTCAACTAGTGAACCAAAACAAGTCAGGTTTTCACAGAAAACACCTTCTGGACGCGGTTCCACATTGTATGGCGCGGTTCCTTATCACTATGGAACCGCGACCATAGATAAGGTACCGCAGCCAGAAGTTGATTTTTGTGAAAACTCTGAACTTTCTGAAAAATCTAAGTTAAATGAAAAACCAAAGCATCTTACTGTTAATAAGGTTCAATTACCCATACTTGACGACAATGCTAGTAGTAAGTTCTATAAGCCGTTAAGTAAACCTCTCATGGGAAATAGAAGTTTATCTAGACTATCTTCTACTCCACCTAGAGTACGGAATGAGTCTAAGCCTAGAAGTAGAACGACAATGCCTACAAGAGATAATCAAAACAACTCACGACCTAGAAGTAAAACTCCAACACCTAGAAAGAATAATAATAACTCTAAACCTAGATCAAACACACCTAGGAGAAGTAATGAACAACAAAATGATTACATGAATTACTACCCTCCTCCATTTTGTTCTCCATGGGGAATCCCCACCTCATTCATACATCCCAACCAAATGCAAGGGATGTTTGGAACTAACAATTTTGGACCCATGAGATATTGGGGACCAAATGTTTGATCTTGTGTATTGTTACCTAGATATGCTTGAGAATTGATTTGGATCCCGATGAGTGGATTAAGGATAGTGGATGTTCTAAACACATGACGGGTAATCGAAGTTTGTTCTCGCATTACAAAGCATATGATGGAGGTAACGTCACATTCGCTAGTAGTCTACGTGGTAATATCATTGGAAAAGGTACGGTTTCTCTTGACTCCATGACCATTGAAAATGTTGAGCACGTAGATAACTTAGGTTTTAACCTTTTAAGTATAGGTCAAATTTGTGATAATAAGTGTAAGGTCATCTTTTCGGAACATGACAGTGAAATCGTAAAAGATGGAAAAGTCATTGGAAAAGGTGTTAGAAAGCATGGGCTTTATGTCATGAAGGTTAATAAGAAGTCAAAAGACAACATATGTCTTGCGACTATAGATGATAGTTCTACTCTTTGGCATAGGAGATTAGGTCACGCTAATATGCGTTTAATTCAATCTTTAGTCTCTAAGGAGTTGGTAAGACACCTCCCCAAGATTAAGTTTGATAGTCACTTTTGTGATGCTTGCAAAGTTGGAAAGCAAGTTCACTCAAGTCACAAAGCCAAGAATTTGGTTTCGACCTCTCGGTGCTTAGAGCTCCTACATATGGATCTCTTTGGACCTTCCGCCATACGGAGTTATGGAGGTAACCTTTATACCCTAGTTATAGTTGACGACTATTCTAGATTCACTTGGACTAGATTTTTGGCATCTAAGAATGAAGCTTTCGATCACTTCGAAATCTTTAGTCGGAGAATTCAAAATCAACTAGGATGTTCAATTGTTTCTATTAGGATGGATCATGGTAGGGAATTTGATAATGAAGTGCAATTTGGTGCCTTTTGTGAAGCTCATGGTATTACCCATAACTTCTCGGCTCCTCGCACTCCACAATCAAATGGGGTAGTTGAAAGGAAGAATAGGACTCTCCAAGAGATTAATAGGACGATGTTAAACGAGCAATCTTTGCTTCAAAAGTTTTGGTGCAATGCCGTAGATACATCGACTTATATTCTCAACCGAATTCTTATTCGACCTTTCCTAGGAAAGACCCCCTATGAGATTCTTAAAGGTAAGAAACCCTCATTAGAATACTTTAGGGTGTTTGGAAGCAAGTGCTTTATCCTCAACACCAAATTCTACCTTACCAAGTTTGACCCAAAGTCTTACGAAGGTATCCTTTTAGGTTATTCCCAAACTAGTAAGGCCTACATAGTTCTAAATAGAACCTCAGGGGTTATTGAAGAATCACTCAACGTAACCTTTGATGAAACCCCTCCTTCACCCAAGACACCACCATTGGTTGATGATGACTTGGATGAATTAGAAGTAGTTAAAGCCAAAGAGGTTAGAAAAATAGGAGTTGAAGACCTTAGTGTTGAAAAGGAAGTAAACATTAAGGAGTCTAGGGATCATACTCTCAATAATGTCATTGGTGACTTAAATCAAAGGACCCTAAGATCTCAAGTCCAAAACCAAAGCAACTTCTTTTGTTTTGTCTCCTTGATTGAACCTAAGAATGTTAAAGAAGCTTTGACGGATGAGAGTTGGGTCAATGCGATGCAAGAAGAATTGAATCAATTCGTTGCCAATGATGTTTAGGAACTTGTTCCTCCACCTAGAAGTTCTACCATTATAGGAACCAAATGGGTATTTAGGAATAAGCTAGATGAGAATGGTGTTGTGTCTCGTAACAAGGCTAGACTTGTAGCTCAAGGCTATAATCAACAAGAAGGGATTGATTATGACGAGACATATGCACCGGTAGCTAGATTAGAATCAATTAGAATCCTTTTAGCCTACGCTTGTGCCTTAGATATTAAGCTTCAACAAATGGATGTAAAGAGTGAATTTCTTAACGGTTTGATCAATGAGGAGGTATATGTGGCTCAACCTCCCGGCTTCATTGATTTTGAGAAACCGGACCATGTTTACAAGCTTAAGAAAGCACTTTATGGACTCAAACAAGCACCCAAAGCTTGGTATGATAGACTTAAAGCGTTTCTTGTTAAACATGAGTATACCATGGGTATGGTAGACAATACACTCTTTACAAAGAAGAAAGGTCCTCACCTCATAATCGTACAAATATATGTTGATGACATTATATTTGGCTCAACTTGTCAAGAATTATGTGATGACTTTGCCAAAATCATGCATGATGAGTTTGAAATGAGTATGATGGGAGAACTTAACTTCTTTTTAGGACTCCAAATAAACAAATGGACGATGGTATTTTCTTTAGTCAATCTAAGTACGCTAAAGAAATGCTAAAGAAATTTGGATTAGAAGAATCTAGACCAATGAAGACTCCTATGGCCTCGGATACTAAACTCACCGTAGATGATGATTGTGAGTCGGTAGACAACACCAAATATAGAGGTATGATTGGTAGTTTGTTGTACCTAACGGCAAGTCGACCGGATATCATATTTAGTGTTTGCCTTTGTGCTCGCTTCCAAGAGGCTCCCAAAACCTCTCACCTTGAAGCGGTTAAGCGTATCTTCCGATACATTAAAAGCACTATACATTTAGGATTATGGTATCCTAAAGGGACCGGCGTAGAAACCATTGTCTACGCGGACTCGGATCATGCGGGAGACTATGTGGACCGGAAAAGCACTAGTGGAGTTTGTACCTTCATGGGTTGTTGTTTAACTTCTTGGTTCTCCAAGAAACAAACCGCTCTTGCGATATCCACCACGGAAGCCGAGTATGTGAGTGCCGGTAAAGCATGCCAACAAGCTCTATGGATGAAGCAAGCGCTTGTTGATTACGGGATTTATCTTGATGATGTTCCCATCATGTGCGATAATAAAGGCGCTATAGACCTAAGCAAGAATCCCGTGCAACATTCGCGAACCAAACACATAGAAATTAGACACCATTTCCTTAGAGATAATGTTCAAAAGGGGAACATTACTATCGAAAAGGTGCCCTCCGAGGACAACTTAGCCGATATCTTCACTAAGCCACTTAAGAGGGAACCTTTTTATTACTTGCGTCTAGGTCTAGGATTAATGGAACATCTTCCTTAAATTCTTTTCTTCTTGTGTGTTTTCTCTTACCACCTTGAGTCCTTGAGTCTTTTAAGATTCTTTTGAAAAATCTTCTCATCTCCTTTTCAAAACTCTCAAAGTCTCTTTCGAAAACGGTTGAGAAACTCGTTTGACATTGTTAATTCAATCTAAAAACGATTTTTCATAGATTCTCGCTATTAATATAGAGCTTACATAATTCATATGTATGATTCTCTCAAACATAGCAAGAACAAGATTGAATCATGGAGGATCATTGTGTCATAAGGTCTTGTCTTACACGGCTCCTACATTGATTTTTTTTATCAATGTATTTTGGTCAAATCTCTGTTTGGTAAGTTTGCATATACTTTCCTTGTCTATCTTAGCTTTTAAGCACATCCCTATGATAAGTTAGACTAGAAAAATAAGATTTGCTGAAAAATCTTTCTCCAAACACCAAACCCTGCTTCTGCAGGCGGTTCCATAAGTGAGCCGCGGTACCTTATTGATAAGGTACCGCCACCATAGATAAGGAACCGCCTACAGTGGCCTTCCTTTTCGGGTTTTTGTCTGAAACTCCAGATTTGCTCCAACCTTTTTGAGAATCTTTGTTTCAAACCCTTTGACCACCCTAAAAATACCCTAAGCCTTCCCTATTTAAACCATAAGCATTTTGCATTCTTCACATCCAAAATGTCTTATTCTCCAAATGAAAGCCTTGAATCTCCTCCATTTTCTCCAATTGCTTTCAATCCAAACCCACCCAAGAACACTCTTAATCACATTTCTCCTACCAAGAATGTTGATTGTGGAACTTCCTTTCTTCCACCACCACCCTTTAGTGTTCTTCCTCCTTCTCATGATAATGTCATGTACCATGGAACATATTGTCATTGTTGTCAATATCAACATCTTGCTATGGCACACATCTATGAGAAGTTGAGCTACATTAAGAGTCTCTTAATCAAGCCTCCTCTTCATTTTGATTATGAGATCTCCAACAAGCCACCACCACCACCCTCCGCTATTACCTTGTCTTTCATATAAGCATTGGTTGCTTATCCTCAAGACACCAAATTCAAGCAAATATTAGAATTCTAGAATAACCAGGATTAGATTTATGCTTTTGGCTTGTTTTCTTTTCATACTTCCTTGTATGATGTTTCTTTAGTAACCTATCTTGGATCTTTGTCTTTGTGTTTTCTTCTCTTTTAATTTTTTTTGTGACCTATTGCTATATATTGTTGGTTGTTTCTTTTGTTCAACTAACCCTTCTATGTAGCTTGTCAACATATTTCGATTCCCCGGTGCCCCAAGCTAGGGGAGTAAGCACCAAGGGGGAGTTTTTGCAAAGTCGTTTCTTCAACACCGGCTTACGCAACCTTTTTGCTTCGACAAAGGGGGAGAAATGAATAAACTCGTCTTCGAAAATCTTGTTTTTTGTGTGATTGAGTTTATGTATTGTCGGAATCAAAAAGGGGGAGATTGTTAATGCAATAATGACTAAAAACGTTACTTGCATTTTTCGGTCTCGCTTAGTTTTGATTACGACAATATGTAAAAACAAGCATTTACGAAAACAACGAAAAACGAATTCTTGAGTTCAAGTATTTTTCATTTTACCCATTTTCACTTAAGGTATGGATAAACAAGTACTAACCTTAATCAAGTGATCAAGTGATTTAATCTTTTCTTAAAACTCACTTTTTATTAAATGTGACAAGTTTTTATTAAACTTTATTTTTAAGAAAATGTTTTATTAAATTAATTATTTGAAATTTGAAAATGGCATATTCTTATTCTGTTAAGAATATCCTTTCAGGATATTTTTATACCCAGATAAGACCTCCACCACTAAAGGACAAAAAGGAGCGGAGTCTAGTCCGGCGGTACCTTAGCGCCTAGGCGGTACCTTATCGATAAGGTACCGCGGGCTATGATAAGGTACCGCGGGCAGATATAGCCGTTGGCTCCTTTATCCTTTATATAGTGGACCATTCTCAGCTTTTCACCTCACCTCTTTTGCACATTTATTTCCAGATTCAAACCCCTTCTTTAATCACTCAAATCTTTGATTATTTGTTTGATTATTACTTGTTTAAGAAGTGAATCTTGTTCTTCCATCCCTTCCTCTCCAAGTGCAAAGAGAAGAACACTATCCTAGTGAAGTGTTGAGTCCACCACCAAAGATCCATTGAAGATCAATTTTTATATACTTGTAGTTGTGTCATAGTTGTGAAGATCCAAGTAGTTGTGTCTATTTGGAAGTTGTGTATGTACTAAGTATAGTTATGTAGATTGGTCCTAGCTACGATTAGGGCTCGACTTTTAGCTTAGAGTCGGAAATTGGTTAAGCAACGTGTACGGTTTTCTCCACCATAAGGAGCTTGTTGTGTAGTGAACTCTCGAGTAAGGAGTACTCGAGGAGTGGAGTAGGAACGAGGAGTGAGCTTCGTTGCCGAACCACTATAAATCCTTGGTGTTCGGTTTGATCTTTCTTTACCCTTAACTCTTTACATTCCGTATTCTTTTTGCATATACATGTGTTAATATTAGATTAGCTACACTATCATTCTTTATTCTTTGTGGATATATTTTTGTTAGTATTAGCTTAGCTACACTATCATTGTTCATATTTGTGCATAAGAAGATTTCACATATTTCCTCAAGCCTAAGTTTTTTGAAAAAGGATTTTTGGAAACCATATTTTAACAAGTAAATTATAAGAAACTATTCAACCCCCCCCCCCTTCTAGTTTCTACAATGCGCGTAAAGTTTATACTAGAACAATATTTCTCTTGGTTCAAGCTGAAATAGTAGAATCAATTTAGTCATGCCAAATACAAGAATTTAAGACGAAAGAGGGTATTGAGACGGTTAAGGTTCGAGACACGAGAGCGGGTGCTTATAGAACACTGTATACAGAAGAAGGAAAAGAGATGGTTGTACAGGAAGAAGACAAAGTAATAACCTACAAGGTTAGTGAAACATTTAACTGATACATGAATGACTCATGCATGAGTCACACTAACTCATGCATGAGTCACGCTGACTCATGCATGAGTCACATTGACTCATGCATGAGTCACGCTGACTCATGCATGAGTCGCGCTGACTCATGCATGAGTCAATGTGACTCATATGTGTTATGCTCACTTATTAATATGTTTCATGTATATGTTTAAGGTTCTCCGTAATCCTACTCATGCATGAGTCAATGTGACTCATATGTGTTATGCTCACTTATTAATATGTTTCATGTATATGTTTAAGGTTCTCCGTAATCCTGGAGATGGACCTGTTGAGTGCACGTGTAGGCATTTTATGCGTTATGGTTTTCTTTGTCGCCACATATTTTGTGTTTTCAAGAACCGTGATATTGAAGAAATTCCGGAGAAGTACATTTTAAGGTGTTGGAGAAGGGATTTGATACCGCTTTCATTAAGAAGAAACACAAACAGATATGGAGAGAAGAACGAAACAATTCAGAAACTAACAAATGAGGCTAACTTCCACGTAGACGAGTGCTTGTTTTGGTTGAGTAAAGATGCAGAAAAGCTGGCGGAATATGTGCAAAAGCTGGATAATATAAAGAAAGAATATCAAGTTTTAGTGCCTAAGCCCCCTTCAAAGAAAACAAAGGACGTTATTGAAGATATATATGCAATTGAGGAACCAAAGAAAAATCTTATTAAAAATCCAACTGGGGCTAGGCTCAAAGGTGGTCGTAGAGGAGCGCGTATAAAAAGTGCAAGAGAAATAGCTATGAAGGCTAAAAAGAAACAGCCTCGTGCGTGTGGTTACTGTAAACAGAAGACAAACGAGCATACAAAAATGACATGTCCACTAAATCCATACTATATCGCAAAACTAGCGAAGATCGCTGCAGCTGCTAAAAAACAGGCACAGGAAAAAGGAGAACCAAGTACAACAACTGTTTGAATATATGTTTTTAATTTTCTATTTTTCTTTTATTGAACTGCTGAAAACCATTGTAGAATATCTGATTATGCTATGAATATGATTACTCCTATATTAGTACTCTTGAAATATCTGTGTATTGAAATATTTGTGTATTGAAATATCAAGTCATGTGACTCATGCATGAGTCATGTGACTCATGCATGAGTTACATGACAAAAATGGAACATATACTACTATGACTCATGTATACGAGATAACTCTTGCAACACTTGCAAAAGAAAGAGCCTAAAATCATGTCGATACCCCAAGAAATCCTTATACGAGGTAACTCTTGCAACTCTTTCGAGGCATTGCATGAGTCACATGACTTGCATGCGTCATGTGACTTGCATACATGAGTCATGTGACTTACATGTGTCATAGTAATATATGTTTGTATGTGTTTACATGACTCATGTATGCAAGTCACATGACTCATGCATGAGTCACATGACTCATGCATGAGTTACATGACTCATGCATGAGTCACATGACTCATGCATGAGTCACATGACATTAACAAACATATACCAACACATATTCATAAACACTTATACATAGTCACTGTATGAGTCACAAACAGTTTTATATGTGTTCAAAAACACGGAACGATATTGCACGTCTTGTAACAAACAAGGTTATTGATAGGTGTGTAAACACCCATCTTTTCTACCACTTAATTACAATAATAACCGGACCAAAACGTGTATTTTATGTCTTTTATGTCGGAATTATGCGTGGTTTGCGTTTTTGTTGTGATTTAGGACGAAAAGGTTAAAAGTGGAGAAAACACGGACATTCACGGGCATTTACGGACTTTTATTGAAGAAAAAGATGAAAGACGGAGTCAAGAAGTCAAGAGTGCAAAAAGAACGGGAGTCTAAGACCAATTCTGAAGATTTATCGAAGAAAAAGTCAAAAGACGGAAGTTTATCAAAAGCCGAAGAATTCAACTCTATTTTATTAAAGAATTTAAAGACGAGTTCAAAAGAAATCCAAGCCACAAGTCATTAGAGTCCAAGTTTAAAGAAGATTAGAAGGAAAAAGGACTAATGGTGCAATTAATGAAGATTATATGCTTAAGGGCCTAATGACGCAATTATGAAGAAATGAAGGAGGGGAGGAAGCTTCCTTAATCCTCCCCTATAAATAGTCATTAGTTGTTATTATTTTTCTTTGTTGGCTAAGTGTGACAATTAGTCTTCCACTTTTAATTACCTTGTCATTTAATTTTATGCACATTTAAATACTTGGCCAATTTAAATACCTTGTCTTGCACCTTAAATTCCTTTAATTTCAAGTAAGTTTCCATTTAATCTTTGTCAATCTTTACTTTATCTTGTTAATCTCTCATCTACCTTTCTTAATCTTTGATTTTTGTGTTTATGTTTATGTTCATGCTTTTATTTTGATCAAGTGAGTTTTTAATTATTGAGGTTAAATTTGTTTGTTTTATTGATTTTAATTTTTTGTTTATGTTTACTGTTGTTTCGTTGATAGTTTTATTAAATCGTTTGTGTTGATTTTGGTTAAATCTGTGTTATCTTCCTTGTTTCTGTGATCCCTTGTTCTTCGGGGGTGTTTGTTTGTGTTTCTGATCTTTCCAGGAAAACTTCCGGATCAAGGGCAAGTTCCGAATCAAGAAGGCTTGATTCGGAAGTCTGAAACTTCCGAATCAAGGAGGCTTCATTCGGAAGTCTTCCGAATCAAGGGTGATCAAAAGTTTCGAATCAAGGCAAGTTTGAGAAGTTCCGAATCAGTAAAGTTCCGAACAAAGGATTGTTTTGGATAAGTGACATATTCAGATCAATTTGTTCCGGATCAAGGATTTTGGTAATATTCCGAGCGAAGAATAATCATTCCAACCGAAGGTGACATTCCGGACGAGTGATTGTTCCAAACGAAGGATTATTCCGAATGAGCTGTATTCAGGTTCTTTTTAGTTTTTGTCTTTGATTTTTATTTTTCAAGCTTTATTTTTCCCGCCTTTATTTTAATTACACTTTAAGTTTACTTGCCTTAGTTAAATTTTATTCTTGCCTTAGTTTAAGTTTTTAGTCGCGTTTTAAGTTTGCCTTAGATAGATTTTAGTTTACGTCATTTACTTTAGTGCCTTTTAATTTCAGTCTTGCTTTTAAATATTTGCACCTTTACTTTAACTAGACTTAGATTTACTTTAAGAGCACCTTTACTTTAATTGTTTTGCACCTTTGTTTAAAAAACAACCACAACTATTTGTTTCACCAAAGAACGACTGAGTCGCACATAGGACCTAGATCAATTCGTTAAGATATCGAGACAAGAGAACTTTAATTTTTATACGGGCAAAAGCCTTGTATCAAATGGCGCCGCTGCCGGCTCTTTTCGTAAAGATTAACGGTTTTCTGTGAGAGACGCGTTGCTTTTTGGGATCCGTTCACTTGTGAGCGTTATTTTTCTTGCATAAAAAATTCAAAAAATCATAAAAATTAAAAAATTGATAAAAATCCATAAAAATTAAAAATTTCAAAAATCCAAAAAGATTTTATCTTTATTGTGTATATATATTGTTTTTGTGTTTGGTTTCTTTTTCTTTTGTCTTTGTAGGTGCATGCGTACTAGATCTTCTAATTATCAAGAGCCCGAGCCTCAAGAAGATTTAGCTATGTCAGGTGTAAACAACAATAATCCACCGCACCCTAATAATAACAACAATGCTCTTCCACAGCCCGATCTTTGGACCATGGAGGAACTTTGTCAACCAACCATGTTTGGACGAGGAGGACCGATTGCGCCGATTCAAATCAACGCTCCTGAGTTTTCGTTGAAGCACCACATGATTCAGCAAGTGCAAACAAACCCATTTAGAGGATTGCCTGATGATGATGCCAACAAACACCTCGACAAGTTCATTACAATCACCCAAAGCATGAAGTTGGCCGGTGCCACAATGGATGAACTTCGCCTACAACTCTTTCCACACACCTTATTACATCATGCCGAGAAATGGTTTGATCGTTTCCCGAAGAATTCTATTCACACTTGGGAAGACATGACTCAACGCTTTTTGTCGCGCTACTTTCCACCATCCATGGTCACGAGCCTTCGCAATCAGATCAGCGGTTTCATGCAAGATCCCGATGAATCTCTTTTTGATGCTTGGGAGAGATATAATGTCTTGATCGATAGATGTCCAAACCACAACATGCTCCCTGTGACCTTAATCGATACTTTCTACAACGGATTGACTTTTCGAGATCGTGATACGATCAATGCAGCCGCCGGTGGCACATTCATGAAAAGGAGACCCGAGGAGTGTAGAGAGTTAATTAAGAACATGACTACTCACCATAAAAACTGGGATTCCTCTGCTTCTTCTAGGAACAACCCGAGAGTCAATGTTTCCTCTACTTCAGCAAACCCTGAGATGACCGAACTCACCCGCATGATGACTGAAATGAGCAAAAGTATTACGCTTCTCGCTTCAAACCAACAACAACAACAAGTTAAAGCGGTTGCTAATCCTTGTGAAACATGTGGCGGTCCTCACTCATACACCGATTGTCCTTCGACACAAGGAAATCCGGAAAATGTGTATGCTGCTTACGGTAATTATTCACCGGAAAATTACCAAGCTAGACAACAAGGGGATAGAAATCTGCTGAGCTACCGTTCCAACAATTACCTTTCACCCGGTTTTTCTCCTCAAAACCAAAACCCCGCCAACAACTACAATAGAAGCAACCAAATCCCACCAAGAGCTTCAAATCCTTATAACCCACCCGCCCAACAACACCCACCCATAAACACCGATGTTGAAGCCACAATGAGAACTCAAGGTGAGCAAATCAAGAATCTACAGAGCCAAATAATCAATTTGAAAGGAGATATCATGAAGCAAGGTAATGACATTAGAACCGAAGTTCGTGATAATATTCAATCCTCCTTCATCACTCAAACGACTGAATTAAAGAATCTGTTGGCTAGTTTCTTGCCCGAAGCTCAACCTTCTTCTTCGAGTTCTCTACCTTCAAACACCGTCACTAATCCGCGAGCCAATGTGAGTGCTATTACTACTCGTAGTGGAGTCACCATCGTAGGACCACCAATCCCACCCCCATCATCTACACCTCCTCCACCACCATGTATCCCTACTCCTCCTACACCTAGTGTTAGTACACCATTACCGTCTCCGCCTCGTCATGACGATGTATCTCGGAAGGACCCTTCAACATCCCAACCTTTACCGACTACACCTTCACCTTCCACCTATAAACCTAGAATCCCATACCCTTCTCGCATAGGCAAGACCAACGAGCTAACCAAGAATGACTGTCAAGTATCGAAATATGTGGATATGCTATCTCAAATGACCATCAACATTAGCCTTGTTGAAGCACTTTGCCACATGCCGAAATTTGTCAAAGCATTCAAGGAATTGCTTAGCAAGAAGGAGAAGCTGATTGAACTCGCCAACACACGCTTAAATGAAAACTGCTCAGCAGTTATTCTTAAAGAATTACCGGAAAAGCTTGGAGATCCCGGTCGTTTTGTGTTGCCTTGCGTGTTCAACAAAACTGAAGAATTTACTGCCCTTGCTGATCTTGGGGCTAGTATTAATTTGATGCTACTGAGTGTTTGGAAAACACTATCATTGCCCGACCTCACACCAACAAAGATGACTCTTGAACTTGCAAATCGCACTCTCGCTTACCCCGTTGGTATAGCCGAAGATGTGTTCATCAAAGTTGGCACATTTACTTTCCCGGTCGATTTTGTCGTAGTTGATTATGAAATGGACCCTCGTATTCCTTTAATACTTGGTCGGCCATTCTTAAGAACCGGACGAGCTTTAGTGGATGTTGCCGAAGGTGAGTTAATCTTATGAGTTGGGGATGATTCAAAAGTTTTTAAAATGGGGAAGCTTACAGGCAAATCTTTTGGACGAGAATAAGTGAATATGATAAATGTGCTCGATGACTTTGTTGTCTATGACAATCCTCTGTTCGATTCTTCCATCGATAATCCACTCTTTGATGATGATGTGGATGATTCTCGCTCCACTTTGGAAGCTTCTCCCATTTATGATTCTCCACCGGTCTTTGATGCTTATGATGATGATGATTCTAGCTCAGATTCGGATGATTTTGATGATTGTACTTCTGAGTATCCCGAGCTGCCCACTTTCGATGATTTTGATGAGGCTGATACTCTCTCGAGCGATTCTTCACATGATGAAGATCCTCCACCATCACTCGATCCTACTTTGGACGATTACTCATTTGAGGAAGACTTCTCTGAATTTCTTAACACGTACTTCCCTCATGAGAGTGATGCTCCTCCTTATGACTTTGAAGATTATCGTCTTGATCCTACTTTGGATTTGAAGCACATTCTTTCTAAGGAGAAGAAACCGGTCGACACCAAAATCCGTTGCACATATGATTTGACACCTCTTTGTCCCCCTTCTGAGGACGAGGTTGTGCTTCTTTGCGGATCTTCTTCACACTCGGCTGAGCCTGAGTGCTATTTTCCCTTAAAGGAAAAGGTGTTCGACCCCGGTATTGAAGTCTTTAAGCCATCTCAGTATCCACCTGATGAAATAAAAGGAAAAATCTTTGGAAATATTGAATACATGCTTGCACCTCACCATACTTGCTTCCACCATGCTCCATCTGTGCTCAAGGGAACCTTGCCACTTCTTATTTGGCTTGCCTTGTTCGCCTTAAGCTCTTGCTTATTGATGGATGAAAACTATGTATTTGATCCTGGTGGATATGTTTCACGCTTCTTCCGTTGATGATCAAGGTCGAGTCAGGCTAACGACTCGGTTAACAAAAATCAAGCGCTTCTTGGGAGGCAACCCATGCATCTATCTTTTCGCTTTCTTTATCATAAGTGTAGGGGAGACCCTTTGGTTTGCTATTTCCTCTCCTCACTTCTTAATCAGGGATTCGAGCTTCAATGATCCACTCTTGATGATTCCGTGTTCTACTTCTTCCCGGTTCTATCCTAAACTCTTTTCGATTCACTATTTTATACTTTCTCAATATTAAAATAGGAATCTCTTTAGTTGTCTTTTCCTTTGCGAGATTTAAACAACGTGCACAATGTCCTAAGTGTAGGGGAGTTTACTCCCACATGCTTAAACATTGAGGACAGTGTTTATCTTAAGTGTAGGGGGGACTTCTATCGAAGTTAAGTGGTCTTTTCCTTGTATTTGTCCTCATTTTAACTGGAAAATCAATTTTTCGACATTTTTCAAAATTTTTGATCTATTTTGGCCTATTAGTTAGTTATTTTCTTTCTTTGCTAGAATAAATGTTTAATAAGTGGTTTTAATTTTCAAACGTTGTGAATCTTTTGACTCAACCCGAGTTTACTCTAGCTAGTACCCTTAACGTGTTTAAGTCAAGTTTTGCTAGGCTATTATGTAGGGAGCTATAAAACGCGAAAGTCTTAACTCTCACGGGTTAAGAACAAGAACTTTTCGCAAGTTCCTATAATTGATCCTAGAGAGTCGTTTATCAAGAGAACTTTAAAATGCGATTTCTAAACTTGAAAAAGTCTAAGAATTTGCAAGATCCTATAGGCGACTCGAAAACCCAAAACTTTGATTTAATAGGCTAAGTTTCCACGAGTCTCATTACTTGAGATTTTAAACTGTGGAGAACGAGAGATGATAGAGCCAATTATAAGTTCGGTATTCTTTCGTGAATTTATGTGAGTTAATTATGAGCCTACTCTCCCATCGCTTGCTAATAATTTATCTGCTAATAAATAAGGTTGTACGATTTGAAAAGTTACTTAGCTTCTAGCCCAAGATCGTTTAAAAGTTGCTCGGTATGGATTAGAGTTCATAGCCAAGGCATAACTTATTGAAGCGGGATGCGAAGATTGGCGAGTCCGAAAAGGCCCTAACAAGGCATGAGGGCTATATTTTGTTGCTAAAGATCCAAAAGTGACGTGAAGAATCATTTATCGAAAATCAATATGAAGGATCGAGACACACGACGAAAAGCAAATACTCCCCAAAAGTCATGGAGAAGTGTATCCGAAAAGACCCTAACAAGGTATGAGGATAAATAGATCCAAGTCATAAAAGGAGGCGGATCGTTGTATATCAAAGTCCAAAATAAAGATTGGAGAAAAATGAAGAAGTCGTGGTCCAAGTATGAATCTCTCAAAACTTCAAGAGAAGAAATTCCATTATGAAGAGAATACCATAATTTCATGAACGTCTCTCAAGGTTTGAAGTATGAAGTCGCTGCCAAATATCGGTCCGAGAAAGGTCTCAAATCGCGTAACGAGTGATGCCAAGATATGAACTTTATGAGGTCCTGAGAAGCAGTCTTAAAAGATTTTGTCCTTTAGCTAACTATTGATTAAATCGTTCACTTTATTTTCAGACTTAATAACTATCGAAATAAGTCAAACAATGCATCCTCGTGATCATTCAAGACAAATAATAAAATATAAGAGATACCCCTAGGAATAAGGGAGTCTAAGTGAGTAATTAGCCCACATGAGTTCGTGATAGTCTACTAACTTATAATAACAATGATCTCGTTTTTAAGCTTGGTTTGGAGAAAGTGAAAACTTGAGGATGATGACTATTCATAACATTTTCAAAACCCAAGGTATGCTTTTGATTTCTTTATTTTGTATGTCTTTAATTTTCTATCTCTTTAATAAAGGCCAACGTGGATTAATTATGATAAAAAGTGTAATCTTGCTTTGTAACTAATGCATTGCATGAGGACATTGCAATGGTCAAGTGTAGGGGATTTGATAGGTGTGTAAACACCCATCTTTTCTACCACTTAATTACAATAATAACCGGACCAAAACGTGTATTTTATGTCTTTTATGTCGGAATTATGCGTGGTTTGCGTTTTTGTTGTGATTTAGGACGAAAAGGTTAAAAGTGGAGAAAACACGGACATTCACGGGCATTTACGGACTTTTATTGAAGAAAAAGATGAAAGACGGAGTCAAGAAGTCAAGAGTGCAAAAAGAACTGAAGTCCAAGACCAATTCTGAAGATTTATCGAAGAAAAAGTCAAAAGACGGAAGTTTATCAAAAGCCGAAGAATTTAAGTCTATTTTATTGAAGAATTTAAAGACGAGTTCAAAAGAAATCCCAAGCCACAAGTCATTAGAGTCCAAGTTTAAAGAAGATTAGAAGGAAAAAGGACTAATGGTGCAATTAATGAAGATTATATGCTTAAGGGCCTAATGACGCAATTATGAAGAAATGAAGGAGGAGAGGAAGCTTCCTTAATCCTCCCCTATAAATAGTCATTAGTTGTTATTATTTTTCTTTGTTGGCTAAGTGTGACAATTAGTCTTCCACTTTTAATTACCTTGTCATTTAATTTTATGCACATTTAAATACTTGTCCAATTTAAATACCTTGTCTTGCACCTTAAATTCCTTTAATTTCAAGTAAGTTTCCATTTATTTGTCAATCTTTACTTTATCTTGTTAATCTCTCATCTACCTTTCTTAATCTTTGATTTTTGTGTTTATGTTTATGTTCATGCTTTTATTTGATCAAGTGGGTTTTTAATTATTGAGGTTAAATTTGTTTGTTTTATTGATTTTAATTGTTTGTTTATGTTTACTGTTGTTTCGTTGATAGTTTTATTAAATCGTTTTTGTTGATTTTGGTTAAATCTGTGTTATCTTCCTTGTTTCTGTGATCCCTTGTTCTTCGGGGGTGTTTGTTTGTGTTTCTGATCTTTCCAGGAAAACTTCTGGATCAAGGGCAAGTTCCGAATCAAGAAGGCTTGATTCGGAAGTCTGAAACTTCCGAATCAAGGAGGCTTCATTCGGAAGTCTTCCGAATCAAGGGTGATCAAAAGTTTCGAATCAAGGCAAGTTTGAGAAGTTCCGAATCAGTAAAGTTCCGAACAAAGGATTGTTTTGGATAAGTGACATATTCAGATCAATTTGTTCCGGATCAAGGATTTTGGTAATATTCCGAGCGAAGAAGAATCATTCCAACCGAAGGTGACATTCCGGACGAGTGATTGTTTCAAACGAAGGATTATTCCGAATGAGCTGTATTCAGGTTCTTTTTAGTTTTTGTCTTTGATTTTTATTTTTCAAGCTTTATTTTTCCCGTCTTTATTTTAATTGCACTTTAAGTTTACTTGCCTTAGTTAAATTTTATTCTTGCCTTAGTTTAAGTTTTTAGTCGCGTTTTAAGTTTGCCTTAGATAGATTTTAGTTTACGTCATTTACTTTAGTGCCTTTTAATTTCAGTCTTGCTTTTAAATATTTGCACCTTTACTTTAATTAGACTTAGATTTACTTTAAGAGCACATTTACTTTAATTGTTTTGCACCTTTGTTTAAAAAACAACCACAACTATTTGTTGCACCAAAGAACGACTGAGTCGCACATAGGACCTAGATCAATTCGTTAAGATATCGAGACAAGAGAACTTTAATTTTTATACGGGCAAAAGCCTTGTATCAGTTATTCAAAGTCAAACTTCAAACTTCGTTCGAAAAAGTCAAGTACAACTGATATCAGAATTAAGTATTACTTAATATCATAAAGTATTACAAAGTAGATCAACATTTCTAGATAGCTGGTTTCTTCTTGGCAGCTTTCTTCTTGGCAACTAGTTTATCGGTTACTGTTGCATCAACATTTGCCTTCTCGGTTACTTCTTGACCGGCTGTTGGCTTCACGGCTGCTGCCTCCTCAGTTACTGCTTCACCGGCTGCTTGCTCAACTGCTGGCTTCTTGGCTGTAGGTTTCTTGGTTGTAGGTTTCTTGGCTGCTTGCTCAACTGCTGGATTTTTGGCTGCAGGTTTCTTGGCTGCTTGCTCAACTGCTGGATTCTCGGCTGCAGGTTTCTTGGCTGCTTGCTCAACTGCTGGCTTCTCGGCTGTAGGTTTCTTGGCTGCTTGCTCAACTGCTGGCTTCGCGGTCGCTGCCTTCTCGGTTACATCTTTCTGGGTTGCAGGTCTCTCGGCATTTATAGGAGGATCACGCACATCCCTGTTATTGATCGCATTCAAAATAATCGAGATCCTTTTTTGCTCATCATGTGCCATCTCAAATTTGTAAGCCAAATCAAACATTTTCTGCCTTTCATCATTAAGCTCGTGCAACAAAATTTTTGTTGCAAACCTGTACCTCAAGCGCTTCAAAAGAGTTTCCTGTATGCTCGACTCTTCTACCAAACCAACATCCCATTCTTCAGGAGCAAGACCCTGATAAGACTCCAAATGTACCATCGCAAAGACACCACAATCCACTTGGTTAACCTTAGTAGTCCATTTCAAACGCGGATTGCGTCCTTTGAGCTTAGAAACAGTACTGTGCTTCGGATGATTAACTTCTTTGAGATATCTAGCGAATAATTTTTTCTACACAACAAACAATTTAGGGGGAAACATGTTATTTACAATGTATGAGTCACTAACTCATGCATGAGTCACTGACTCATGCATGAGTCACTGACTCATGCATGAGTTAAGGTGAAAACAAATAAAACAGTAATGACAATAATCAAGTATACAACTTACCAAAGGATCACAGACTCGTTTGTACTTTGGTGCATTTGGATTTCTAACATGAATGTTATCAAGTATAATCATTGATGAAGGTTTGTTGAGGCAGAAAACAACAAAAAAGAAATGATTTGAAGCACAAATTTGAAAGAAAACCTATTTTAACAAAAAAAGGTATTATATGTAAATTCAAAATGATGAAAACTTGATGCCTATATATTCAAAAAAGAACGTAAAATTACCAATTCAGTATCGGATAAAGAAAGTGAAGCAGCATCATTTTTGAAATACGCAGAAATGACATCTGAAAACAATTTATACTGTTCACCATCAGACATTGTTTTGTCTATCATCCCTTGTACATGCGTTTAACAAAAATACAGTATTAATGATAATAATTATTGAAAATCTAAAAGATATATATCATGTGAAACTTACAATACATCCAGTTGGCATAAAAACTCTTCTTGGTTCTGGATTCTCTTTCCGTGACTCCTCAAAATTTAAAATGGTAACCAAACAATCAACGACACTTGCATCTAACCACAACCCTGGTGTCAATGTTTCCAAATTTAATCGAACAGCTGATAATACATAACCATACACAGGCTTTGCTCGGAAAATGGTTTCACTACACGTTAAAAAAAAGGAACACAATCAGAATAAATCATATGATAATCTAAAAACATGAAGTTTACAAAAAGAAAAAAGAAAAAAATATGCTTACTATTTTTCTTCTTCCATCGCAAATAAAGAATTACCCAAAACAAACTCAACCCTATGAAGCTTACTAGTATCACAACACTGATGCATAAAAGGGGAAGGCAAGTATGGACTCCGCTTAGCAAACTGCTTTCGTGCAACCACCTTTTTAGGAGTGTTAGGATGCACAGCATCGTCATTAACTTGCTCATGATCCCGAGGCCCAAAATACGCATCCTCCTGAAATATTACAAAAACTTTAATGCTGACTCACATAATATTAGTGACTTATACATGACTCACATAAGTTCAATTTTTTCTCTAGATATAAGAGAAAGCTTTTCTTCAACATCCTTCAACATTTTTTGTATATAAAATGAAAATTCATAAATGTTCAAATGTACAAGTGTTTAAAAAACACTTGCAAATTTATATGACACATGCATGAGTCACTGACTCATGCATGAGTCAAGTGACACATGCATGAGTCAGGCGATACATGCATGAGTCAGGCGACACATGCATGAGTCAGGCTGTCGCATAAAAAATAAAAACATAAAAATAAGCTAATACTAACCATTTTTTCAGTAGGAGGCACACTATCAGGCTTAGGAGTCCCAACACTAGCAGGCTTTGGAGTCCCAACACTATCAGGCTTTGAAACAAAACCCTCACTTTGTTTCGCTTCAGACGGAGTCCATTCTCCATACAATTCCAATTTGCCCATAAGATCGTCATTTAACTCAACAGTTTGGCGGCTAATCATGAGTCTTGTGTTCCAACTTTGAATAGCTGGCCTCAACCGAATAACTGGAACCCGCTCACACTTGGTAGCATCTAAATACAGAAGCTGTAAACAAAAAACCATGTTTGTTATCTGAAAAACATATATGTTATATATAATTAAAACAGAAAACATAAAAAACAGATTAAAGCACTTACAATTAGAAAACACAATGGGCCGTTGTAATAGCCATTCAAAGTCGTCGGTAGTTTACTTGTTTCAAGACACCTGTTAATGTACCCACACCAATCAATGTTCTTAACATCTGTATCTTCACGAATTCGGCGAACAGCAATCAAACTTGGGTAAGCATTCATTGTTTCACCTTTCCCAAAAACCAACGCAAAAAGCTCAAGAAAGTTGACTTTAAACATAAAGTCAATTTTATCCGCTTCAATCACCTTCAACGCGATATCAGCTGGACCGACTTTTCTCAACTTCCTTGGCTCAAACTGTCTAATCCATGTCCTAACAAACTCATCATCCATCTCTCTTTCAGGTAAATCATAAATGCTAGTACCACCAAGAGGAAGTCCTAGAATATCTTTTACTGTCTGAGGTGTGACATAATATTACCATTTGTAAGCTCCAGATTGTAGGTTTCTGGTTTAAACTTCTTAACCACATACCTAGCCAAAATACTAGGTAATTTATCTATCTTGCGAATACACAATACACCAAGACCAATCTCCTCCATGAATTCTTCTATACCCGCCACATTAGCATCACGGACACATTCAAAAAAGGAAGAAGGTACATTCCTACAAAATAGAGGCAATGTACTATCACCCTCCTCCCCTCCTTCATCTTCTTTGAAGGCTTTTCATCATCCTCCTCCTTTTTAACAGCCTTACGCTTCTTAGAAGGCATGAACTCTTTTTTAACCTCCTTTTTCACTTCCTGTTTAACCATCTGTTTTTAGGAGGCTTGACCTCCGTTTTCACTTCCTGTTTTACCATTTGTTTTTTAGGAGGCTTGACCTCCTTTTGCACTTCCTTTTTAACCTCCTGTTTCTTAGAAGGGTTTGTTTTAACCTTTTCTGTTAGCTCCTTATTAAGATCTAACGTAGGATGAAAATTAGATCTTGACCTCTTGCCAATCCTTTTAGTAATAATAATCTCCTCCTCACTTGTCTCCTCATCAACCTGAATCCCACTCCCATCATCCGACCCCTGTTGACTGTCCACTTTCTCATCATCACTCTCACTCTCACCATCACCCCCACCCTTACCATCACCATCACCCCACCCCTCACCATCACTCTCACTCTCACCATCACCATCAACCCCACCCTCACCATCACCCCCACCATCAGCATCACCATCACCCCCCACCGTCACCATCACCCCCACCATCGCCATCACTCTGACTCTCACTCTCAGTCTCACTGCCACCATCATCCCCACCCTCACCATCATCCCCACCCTCACCATCATCCCCACCCTCACTCCCACTCCCACTCCCACTACCACTCCCACTCCCACTCTCAGTCTCAGTCTCACTCTCACTGCCACGGCCACTACCACTTTCTTTAAGACCGATCAAAGCCTGCACAACATCCACACCAGCTTCTTTTACCTGCGCAACATCCACACCAGGTTCTTTTACATGCGCAACATCCACACCAGCTTCTTTTACATGCGCAACATCCACATCAGCTTCTTTTACATGCGCAACATCCACACCAGCTTCTTTTACATGCGCAACATCCACACCAGCTTCTTTTATCTGCGCAACATCCACATCAGCCTGAGAATCTACATAAAACTCAAAAGATCATATAAACTTGACGTCACTATGTCAAGTGACACATGCATGAGTCAACTGACTCATGCATATGTCACCTGACTCATGCATGAGTCAGGCTCAGAATATATGTATGAATCAGGCTCAGATAACTGTTAAAAACACTATTAAACTTTTACCTGCGCAACTTCCACTTTTAGACGTTTATTTGTAACACTTGAAGGTTTGCGTTTGGCAATCTCGAATTTAGGTGGAGGATTACGTTTTGGAGGTGAACGACGTTTTCTTTTGTCCTTTTCTGTTAGCTCTGCAACAAACAGATATGAATAAAATTCAGTAAGCTTAACATTACGGGTCGCCGCTAACAAACAGATATGAATGAATCATAATCTAACTAATCTACGAGGTCGCCACTAACATTAAGAGACGCCACTAACATTAAGAGGCGCCACTAACAAACAGATATGAATGACTCGCCGCTAACAAACAGATATGAATGAATCATAATCTAACTAATCTACGAGTCGCCACTAACATTACGAGTCGCCACTAACATTAAGAGTCGCCACTAACAAACAGATATGAATGATTCGCCACTAACAAACAGATATGAATGAATCATACTCTAACTAATCTACGAGTCGCCGCTAACAAACAGATATTGAAAATGTAATCGCCACTAACAACATATAACCATAACGAATAACCATAACAACTGATTAATTATAGGGATACCATAACAAATAACTGATTAATAACTGATTAATAATAGGCAGATCAACAAATAAGCATAATAAATAATAAATAATAAATAATTAGAAAAATAGAGTTAGGGTTTACTAACCCAACGCATTAATAGCAGCCCGAGCCACTTATGCACGGATATCCATCGGAATCAATGGCGGAATCAACTAATTAGGGTTATATTAACATCAAAAGTTTCTAATCGGAATCAATGGTGTGTGTGTGTGTTTTAATGGCGATGATAAATGGATTCTCCGGCGGAATCAATGATGTGTGTGTGTTTTAATGGAGGATTGTGTGTGTTTTAATGGCGGCGGATTGTGTGTGTTTTTTTCCGGCGATTGTGTGTGTTTTAATGGAGGATGAGTTTTAATGGTGGCGATTGTGTGTGTGTGTTAATGGAGGATGCGAGTGTGAGAAAATGAAACGGTTAAATGAAAAAGAATATAAAACCGTTATTAAAAGGGATTGAGTGGGGTTTTTTTTTTTTTAATTTGAGCCATTAGATGATAAATGGATTGGATGGTGGGGATTAGTCCACGAGGACTTTGCAAAAAATAGGGACTTTATAAAACTTTTGTTATAAATCGTTATAAGCTCCAATTATTTCTTAATACTGAACATCTCAGAAATCATGCTATACTGTAGTTGACCCAGATTTACAATTAGACCCGTATCAGATTGCGTACTTGTATATGGTTGGTATCCAGTTGTCAGGAGTCAAGGCCATGTACTAAATTTTGAGTTCAGCTTACAACCAAGCTATCGATTGGAAGTTTACATGTTGACTGCCTATACCATCACATATCTCGTTCAAATCTTGAGTGGACTGTGAAGCATTTGCGTCTCATGTGGCTGCAACAACCTTAAGAGTGGGCATCACACGCTTAACGTACATCAAGGATCATATACTATTGGAACCTTTTTTTACTCAATAATAGATCACTGTCAGCTGAGACATACTTGTGTCCGATGCATGTTCTTATTCCAAGTTTCTAGCTTTTGATTTATTAACATGTTCTTTCCCTCCAAAGAACTAAAAAGGACCAACCTGTACTAAGCTTTGGCAACATATACTAAATTTTGGTTTGCATAGATCCTTAGATGAACTAGCTCAGCCCCGTGACTCAGAAATCCACTTCTTCACATCAGATTGCGTACTTGTGTATGGTTGGTATCCAGTTGTCAGGAGTCAAGGCCATGTACTAAATTTTGAGTTCAGCTTACAACCAAGCTATCGATTGGAAGTTTACATGTTGACTGCCTATACCATCACATATCTCGTTCAAATCTTGAGTGGACTGTGAAGCATTTGCGTCTCATGTGGCTGCAACAACCTTAAGAGTGGGCATCACACGCTTAACGTACATCAAGGATCATATACTATTGGAACCTTTTTTTACTCAATAATAGATCACTGTCAGCTGAGACATACTTGTGTCCGATGCATGTTCTTATTCCAAGTTTCTAGCTTTTGATTTATTATAATGTTCTTTCCCTCCAAAGAACTAAAACGGACCAACCTGTACTAAGCTTTGGCAACATATACTAAATTTTGGTTTGCATAGATCCTTAGATCCCGTGACTCAGAAATCCACTTCTTCACATCAGATTGCGTACTTGTGAATGGTTGGTATCCAGTTGTCAGGAGTCAAGGCCATGTACTAAATTTTGAGTTCAGCTTACAACCAAGCTATCGATGGGAAGTTTACATGTTGACTGCCGATACCATCACATATCTCGTTCAAATCTTGAGTGGACTGTGAAGCATTTGCGTCTCATATACTATTGGAACCTTTTTTTACTCGATAATAGATCACTGTCAGCTGAGACATACTTGTGTCCGATGCATGTTCTTATTCCAAGTTTCTAGCTATTGATTTATTAAAATGTTCTTTCCCTCCAAAGAACTAAAAAGGACCAACCTGTACTAAGCTTTGGCAACATATACTAAATTTTGGTTTGCATACATCCTTAGATGAACTAGCTCACAAATCGGCTGCCCCGTGACTCAGAAATCCACTTCTTCACATCAAGGGCTTGTATGTCCATGTTGCGTGCATGCACGCCATTTGTGGCGAGTTTCACCAATTAGCTGCATCAACCGGTGAACCAAGACAATGATGTAATAACCCTACTATTTGAAGCATTGAGTTTCACCAATTAGACACTTATGATTAGGGGTGGGAATCGGGTCGGGCCAACCGGGTTCGGGTCAAGTCGGGTCGGGTTAAGTCGGGTCAGAACTCAAAAAAATCAAACCCGAACCCGAGCCTAGTTAGAACTCGGGTCAGTCGGGTTCGGGTCAATTCGGGTCGGGTTAATTCGGTTCGGGTCAACTCGGGTTCGGGAACCCGAGTATAAGTAAAAAAGTTAAAAATTGACTTATTTAAGTATATTTACAAGGTAAAATGTGGTAAAAAACTCGGGTCAATTCAGGTTGGTCGGGTTCGGGTTAAGTCGGGTCGGGTCAAGTCAGGTCAAGGCTAAAAAATATAAACCCGAACCCGAGGTTAATTAGAACTCGGGTCAATTCGGGTCAACCCGAATTGACCCGAATATGTTTTTGAACCCGAGTGACCCGACCCGAATAAGCTATTTCGGGTTCGGGTTCGGGTCAGGTCAACTTTTTCGACACCCCTACTTATGATACTACTTTTATTTATCCATCTGCCACGCCAAAATGAGGGCTTGAATAAGTTGCCCTGTTTTCAGTACACATTAGAACTAATTTCTGATATCAGTACCATTTACATTCATCATTGGAGGTTACTCCCAAAACAAACATCAGTAAATACCACCCATTATGGCTCACTCATCTTAGATCTATGTGTCTTAATGATGGACTAAGGTAACAGCAAATATCATATAAAAAACAATGTACTTTTATACGGATTTAATCGAGCGACTATAAACAGATACAAATGAGCCAACATCTAGTACAGAAGATATCCAGTTTTTGACATAGATGAGTGAAATAATGACTTCGACAAAAACATACAAGAGAAATAGTGAATTCATTAGAATTTGACACAGCTGCACAGATCAAACATCGCTCACTGAGAACTGCAACCAGTTTAATTGCATCATATACAAAAGTTGGGAAGTAAAAAACGTTGGTTTTTAGTGAAATAATGACTTCGAAAAAAGTTACAAGAGACACGGAATTCACTAGAATTTGACACAGCCGTGTACCTGTGTAACAGATCAAACATAGTTCACTGAGAACTGCAACCAGTTTAATTGCATCATATACACAAATTGAGAAGTAAGAAACATTGTTTTTGACGAGATATCCTTATATTCTATAGATCCCCAAAAATCCCAACAAGAAGAGATGCTTATGAATGTTGTTGCTGGCATTGAGCATACATGTCATTCCAAGACATGCAGCACTTAATTTTCTTATGCTGCGGGTTGTGAAACTTGGGTTCTTTCGGTATAGTTGGTTGCTTTTCCGACCTGATAAAAACATATTAATGTCATTTGTAAATAAAACAAACCATAAACACGTATTCCTTCCAGTCCATAGGAAGAATATTCATTCACAGGTACAAAATTAAGTGTAAATTTTGGTTTTACAAAATTATGCAAGTTTGAGTGTGTTCCACACTTGAAATGCGTGTCTATAATACCATTTACATGTATTAAATATATTTTTTTTGGGTATACCTAGGGTTCCGACTCGACATTGCAAGCCGACCACTCCCAGGGCGACCACCCTTTTGGATAGCCCGGAGTCGTCACAAGTGAACCTCCGTGGCCACCTGTATTAAATATATTTTATGGTGGCTAATTCGTGACGGTATAAGCTAGAGAGGAAGCGGTTTGTATTATACTTCTGATATGTTCTACAGCTTAGCCATTGGTTGTAATATTTTAAGCATGTTCAAAACATTTACTGTTGTTTTTTATTTTATAAGAGTATGCAGTGACACTCTTTTCATGTACTTAGACTCGTCTGAGTTTAATACATGTAACAGGTATAAACCCTTAAAACCCCCAAAAAAAATTAAATTTTTTTATGTAGTGACACTAATATCTTCCATTACCTTCTTGGGATGAAGGGTCTGTCAAAGTAAGGCATAGGTTGAGCTTTCGGTACAAGCTCCTTTCTTAACCTCTTTAGTTCTTCCTCTTCTTCCATCTAAGGAGGATAGAAAGATGCATCAAACAGGGTTTAAATTGAAGCATAAATACACTAAACTGTATGGCAAACCATGCCACATTGTGTACCTTCTGCTCTTTTTCCCTTTCCAGTTTGTACTGTTCAATGTATGATATCTTCTCTTGAACCTGGTGTTAAGACATAGTTAGAAGTGAATTCCCAGATACTACTTATTTTGTTAAATTTGTACTCAATCAACGGTGGTAGAAATATCAAAAAAACTAGTTGCAAGTAAAATCAATATTTGAAGTGAAATATATATATACCAGCTGGTCGAACTCCGCTCGCTCCACAGCCCGCACGTCACTGTGCAATACCAAATCAACAGGTCTTGTACTTTCTTTTACAGGTGGTTTCACTAGGCACTGTAATTATTCAAAGACCATTATAACAAACTTGCAACATAAATGAAAATTCTGTATTTTTTACTGCTGCTGTGAATTTTCTCACCTCTGGTTCATCTGTAGTCAATGGGAGGGCTTGTGCGATGGGAATCCTTTTCTTTTCTTCCTCAACCATCATCTCCTGGACTTTCTTCATGAACTCTTCTTGTTTTGACTGTCCTCTTTGCTGCAAACAAATAATACAACAGTAGCAAAAATACATACGTTATTGTTTAGTTACTCGGAATATAAACACAATACAATCAGCACAAAGGTAATAGGTAACTCGAAGCAGTAAGAACTTTAAAGAACAGCTTGTATATGATACTGGACCTGTTGCGTTATTTGAACCAACTATTATTCTTGTTTTATTTTACCAGGCTACCATATGTCTTTTGTTTATTAGTTAATGTTTTTTAACTGTTTGCTAAAATCTGAAATAACCTCCCGTAAGTTATTTGACTCTTTTTCAAATACTTTAATATTAAAGATTAAACCAAGGAATCTTGTAAACCCCAACCAATACCATCTATAAGGATGATAATGCATTAACTAAACTTAGCATTGAAACTCCATAAATGAGAAACACTGAAAGTTCTTACTGGTTCTTGATTCACTTTCATATTGCAAACAACTATTGTTTTTGTCAATAATATGTCCAAACGTTTCACATCTGTGTATGTCAACATCTAAAACATTAGAGGTTCATACTGGTTCTTGATAGACTAAATTCGCATTTGATCGCGGACTACTATTGTTTTCGTCAATAATTGTTCAAACACATATGTAAAAGATGTTATCTGACTAACAAAGGATCACTCTCGGTTTAGCATCAGAAACATTGGAAATCAACTACTGCTTATACGAATTCTTATATAAGACCAACTTCCCTCTAGTGAATCCTAACATTCTCATTTAACAATTTGATTCTTGAGATATCAAATCGATAGCGTTTACTTATTTTGTAACCATCCGAGTTAAAGTACATGCTCATAAATTATCCTAAACGGTATGGATGATGTTTGTAAGAGACAATATTACCTAGTATTTGACCAAATCAAAACACTAACAGATTCTCGAGCATATAAGTCGAGTTAAGTCAGTTAACTAAAGCCAAACAGAGTAGGTTATTATTGACAAACAGGATCAACAACATTGTTCTCCTGTTACATACGTGGAACACTTTATGTGGTGCAGAATTTTGCAGCTAATTAGTTTCTCAGCATATAACTAGTATTAACTAAAACTACTGCTACAAGAATAGGTGATTATGGATAGATAGGATCAGATAACAAGGTACTCCTGTTAGTGTTAAGTATTTCTATTTTTCTTAAATTCTCAAAAATCGCTTTTGCAACAGTTAGTTTGCTAGGAAAAATTGAAGTCACTCTGTCAACCAACAAAATGGAATTTCAATGTTTCTGATGCTACGGCAGAGAGATGCCTTGTTACATTCTAACTTTATAACATATGTGTCTAAAGTCTGAAAATGTTATTGACAAAAACTAATGTTAGTTTCCGGATTCACTCTATCAAGAATCAGTATGACTTTCCAGTGTTTTTTATGCAAACATAGACAGTTGAAGCATCAAAAAAGTCAAGTTATGTTCATAATTAGTTATCAAATGTCTATACCATCACATGGCCAATAACTGTCCATTTTAACATTAGATTTTAACATCAGTATGACAGTATCATTGATTATTCATATTGAACCTTAACAAAGTGACTCCACTTTCCGTCACAAACTAAAATCTAGTTGGTACGTGTTTGTCAAGGCGCCAAAAGACAAGTAGTTTTCAGGTGCAAGTTTCTATGGGCAAATTATGGGTATAAATTAACAAAAAGCTAGCAAACCACTGTATAACCACTGTTCCTGTAGAACGGTATTGTTTATCAATTTATGACATTTTCAAAAACGCCACTCGCGTGTTTATAGTGCAAATCCAAGTATATAACTATAGAGTATGCTCTGCTCTAAATGGTGACTTACCTCTACATCATAGAACATAATTTACTAATTACCAACTGATTTAATGCTCTCTAGTCTCTTCACATCTCAAGACGTTTAAACAATTATATCTTTAATTGCATAAAAACTAACTCTAAATGACCAAACGCTAACCTCTGTTCTTAGCTTGAACGGCTGTTGGCAAGTAGCTCTAACTTTCCTTTTCCATCTTCTACCACCAAAGCTTGCAGACGATTCAGAGCTCTGCATAATGACAGTTGAAAACTCGATTACCAAACCAAACACTAAGCTAATAATTGCATTACAACGCAAAAGTATATACTAAACACAACATACATTTCGTCTACTTCGCCTGCTTCCATCACCTGAATTCCTGTTTAAAACACTAAAACAAACAAAAACAATATTACACAAATTAAAAATAAACATATTCATTTCAATTTCTACTAATTAATCATCAACAAACTAACTAACCTCCCGTGGTTACTATCCAACGAAGACGAAACACGTGCACCCAACCCTAAATTCTCAACAGTCAGTAACAAATCCGCCTCACCAAACGACGTCATAGAAAACTGATCACTTTTCCTGGTTCCCTTCTCATCCTCAGCCTCATCATCCGATTTCGGCAAATTAAGCTTATTCTCAAACGCCTTCACCAAATCCATCACTTTCCCCGATCCAGGCTCCGGAATACTCCTCCTCGTCACCTCAACTACTTTCTCCCTTCGCCTCTTATCCCCCAAATTCTCCACAACTTCCTCCTCATTCTCGACTTTTACATCCTCATTCTCGAGATTCGCATCATCATCTTCGACCTCATTTTCGCTCCTAATCTTGAAAAACTCATCCTGAGAAGCTCGAAGGCTCTCGTAAGCAACACACAAACACTTATTAGTACCTTTACCACACTTACACTCCACAGATTTAGTCGATTTATTCTTCGCAGCCCGTTTGGCGACAACGAACTTCCTTTCGCGGATCTTATTGTTTGGCGAAACGATCAATTTCAATAATTTGGGTCCTGGTTTGGTTAAAGGTGAATTGGAGGGTTTTGGTTTGAAATTAGGGCTTGAAATTGAAATATTGGGGTTTGTGTTTTCAGTTGACTTTGACTTTGATTTTGACGGCGTTAGGGTTGCGGTTGTGGCGGTGCCGTTAGTTTCCATCGGAAAGTTGACGGAGAAATTAACGATGGTGGTAGGGTTTTGGTCTGAAATTAGGGTTTGATTGTGATATGTGACTGTTATTTTTTTTTTTTGAAGTTTATGAAAATGGGAATGACGCTCTTTGTAACGGCTATGTTTTGGATTTAATTTATAAAGAGTCTGTGTATCTTTTTGTTTTGTGATTTGGATGAGTGAGGTATTTGGATGAGTGAGGTATCTGGTAGAGTAGGTTATTTGGATTTTAATTTTGAGTAAGTTTCTCATATAATACATCCTTAGTGAAATTATTATCACTATACATAATATTTCTTACAATATATTTCTCAGGACTAACAATGCAATTTTTTCTCGTTAACTTCTGACGAGAGATGTATTTTGTAAAAGAAAAAACATTTCAATTTTTTTTTTTAATTTTTTTGAAAAATAAAAGTTTAACATTTTTTCGGGAAAGATTTAGTTTTCTTATTGAATTTTTTTTTAAAAATATATTTTTTTTCTTCAAATTTTTTTCAAAAAATCTTCAAACATTAATTAATTTTTTTTTTAAAATAATTTGTTCCGTAAAAAAAACATTTTTTTAACTCTTTTAACTAATTTTTAAAAACTAACTAAATTTGTTCCTTCTAAAAAAAATAGAATTTTTTTTTTGTTAAATACATTCGAACATTTTTTAAAATTAAACATTTTCTTAAAAAAAAATAAAAGTTAAACTTCATTAAATATTTTTTGTTTTAAAAAATAGTTTTTTTTATCTAAGTCTCCTCAAAGGAAACATAAAAGATTTTATAACAAAAAATTTTAAAGAATTTTTTTTAAAGTTCGAAAACATATTAAAAGATTATTGTTTTTTTTAAAAGAACAAATTCAGTTAGTTTTTAAAAATCAGTTAAAAATTAAAGCAAAAAAATGTTTTTTTGAAGGAACAAATTCAGTAAAAAGAATAAAACATTTTATAAATTAAATTACTTTAAAAAAATAATGTTTGAAGACTTTTTTAAAAAATGCGAAGAAAAGATAAATATAATTTTTTAAAACTATTTTCAATAAGAAAACTAAAAAAAAATCTAAAAAAAGTTAAAAATTTTATTTTGAAAAAAAAGAACTTTTTTTTTTGAAATCTTTTAATTTTAGTGAAATTAAATTTCTAATGAAATTTAATTTTTATTATTTTTAAGAAAACGTTAAATTTTAAAATAATGTTCGAAAATAGTTTTAAAAATTAAAATTTTTTATTGTTTTGGAAGGAACAAATTAATTTAATTTTAAAAAACAGTTAAAAAATTCGAAAAAAAAATGTTATTCTTTAAAACAATTTTCAATAAGAAAACTGCAATTTTTTCCGAAAAATGTTTAAACTTTTATTTTCGAAAAAAAAAATAAAAAAATTCGAAATGTTTTTCTTTTGCAAAATACATCCCTCCAGAAGTTAACGAGAAAAAATTGCATCGTTAGTCCTTAGGGATGTATTGTGACAAACGTTTGTCTAACAGGTGGTATTTTGCAGTTTACTCTTTAATTTTTTATATGGGTAAAAATATTATACTATGATTTAAGTTTATTATTTATTTGCATTTTAAACTTTATTTGGATATCAATTCACTAATCTCTATCCTTTATTTTCATTTTAGATAAAATTAAACCTAAAACCAATTTTCCCCTTGTTCAAAGAATAATATCTTTTAAACCGTCAATCGTTATGTGAAAAGAAATATACCATTACGACGGGCATTTAATTCTCTTTCTACGATATGCTATATGATATACTTTCGAGGAAAAAAAATCGTTATTTTTACGTTTTTTTTTCGTAGTAAAAAACGATCATATATAATATTAATATCATATATGATAGTAACACTAGTATCATATATGATATAACTTATCATATGTGATATAAACCCATATCATATATGATTCAATAATAATTCGGAACTTAACACTAATATCATATATGATGAAACACTATTATCATATATATGATATTTTACGCAAATTTGAAAAACGAAAAACAACACGATTTTTTTTCTTCAGAAGTATATCATAGTGCATATCTGTAGAAAGCTAACTAAATAGTCGTCGCGATGGTATATATTTTTTTCGTTTAACACTTAACGGTTTAAGAGATATTTAAATTATAAAATTAAGTGAAATAATTAAATACTTTTAATCTTATCCATTAGATATGATAGAGATGGATGGTGGGGATAAGTCCCTTGATATTCAAGATAAATATGAGATCTGTAGGTCCACGTAATCCTTAGGTTATCTAATCAATAGAATGATAAGAAATAGATAGATAGATGAATATCATAGAGAGAGAGAAGCTATAGAGAGAGAGGATAGAATGAGAGAAAATGTAAAGTTGTCTTATCAAAATGAGAACCAACTCCTCATAACATGCTAGGAGGGGGTATATATAGCCCACCCTACATGTGGGCTTTGTGGGTTATACTATTACATTACTAGATCACGATCCCATACTTGATATATCTCGTTGGAGTGACCGATCCTTCCTAAATACGTAAAAACGTATTTCCAACAATCTCCCCCTAAGGGAGTTCGCTCCAAGAGACAAAGTCCTAAGTAGTCTATAGCTCGTGATCTGTGCTAACTATGATGTGACCGAGACTTTCTTTGGAATTTCGTATTTTCAACAATCTCCCCATAAGGGAGGTCACATCATTTTACAAAATATTAAACCTAGCATACTATGCTTGAGTCTTCGATCTTGTTCTTGTGAATATACTGATGTGATATTTGACTTTAGTCTTGAACATGTTTCCTTGACTTGACCTTGTGCATTCATCACTTGTGATATTCGCCTCCTCGTGACTTCATGTTCCACATACTTATACCTTTATAAATTCTTGAAAGCTTCAGAGTTTGATACAACGAAAGACTTGACTTTTAGGGTTTATTGAATTTGTTGAAGTATTAAGTGCAAAAAGTATAAGCATGTGGGGACGACTTCTTCTCGGACACCGAAATGCCACCGTCTTATTATGCTGCATAAGACAGTTCCCAACAAAACATAGACACGGATGAAATGGCTTTGAACATTTCAACCTAATTAGGTAGCATTTTACCTTCGGTCGGTAAAAACCGTTGGACGATATTAAATATCGTACTTGTGGCAGGTAGTTTCAATAAAGAACCTCCTTTACAAGATTTCGCGGGTAAACCCGTTCTCTTTACTCGACCGTCCAAGGCTGACTGCGAACGTAAAGAGTGAATCATTTGGATAATATTATCCGCATGATTGAAGTCGTCAATTCATATACATGGAATAAGTGAAATTCAATTAAAAACCGCACCATCATTGCTTTCCAGTTGTCACAAGCTTGATTCACATAGAATCTTGCAAGTTACCTACCAAGTGTTGTTTTGATGTTAACACTAGAAGGATTTCCACTCATCACTGTGAACACTAAAGAGTGTCACTCTGAGTGTTCTGGCAAGATCACTAAGATATTGCGTAGAGGCCTGAAACGTGTTTAGATTTAGTTAAGAATTAAACCACTGTTACTTTCCAGTTATCACAAGTTTGATTCATAAAGAATCGCACAAGTCACCTACCATGAGCTTTATAATGTTCGCTCAAGAAAGGATTTCCATCTTCATTGTAAATACTTCGTATTACTCAGATGTTCAGACAAGATCATGAAGATTTTGCGTAGGACTCTTAATATCTTTCTTACTTTTCACAGTGTGTGAAGAAGCAAGTAAATATGGAAATGTGTCCTAGTGAGATTATTGATGATCTCAAATGGCTCTAGACTCGATAGTGTATTTTGGATTTTTTAGTGATCGGAGGCTGGAGAGAAGTGCCATCATTTCAATATCAATATATTCAGAATGAATAAATTGATAGATAATGCGTTGTCTCCGTGTGATTACAACAAATACCTTTTGAGAGGTATCTGAGTTAGCTGGGATGGGTTGTGCATTGCATCACTGGGTCCATGATGTCTATCTTCAATATTGAGCATCATTAAAAATGATCTCAATAGCATATGTGTTGACCCGGTTTCTGCCTAAGTTGTAAGGAAGGCTTCTTTCTTTTCACCCTTTATCTTTACAATTCTTTTTCATTCTTCAACCCCTTCAATGCTTACCAATACGTCATAACTAGCACCTTGTTGTGATTGTTCCAGTGCTAACTTAAGTACTTGGTCGGCATTTAGCTACATTCACAATCTTTCTCCATCTTTGCTAAGGACTACTATTTCTAGCTATGGAATGTCCTTGGGAAGATTCCTCTGGTTCTAGAAGAATCATTGGACTTTAACCTATCCTACTATCCTTATGTCACCACAGTCATCACCGTCGTGAATAGAGATGTTATGGGTAAGTGTACGTCACCATGAAATCCATTTTGATATCCAAATCCATTTTGCTCCCCCTTAACATATTCCACGATATTCGAAAACATTTCGCACATGTCGGGATGAGCCAGCACATTAAGTCAAACCATGATTGATCTCAATATTAAATCACACTTTCTCTCCCATATTAAAAATATTAACCTAATCGATGTTTTTAATATCAATTGATTTAATGAAATTTTAAGAAAATTTGAGAAGAAAAATGCAAATCCAATTATCTTCATGATTTTCACAAGCTCCCCCTCAAATTAATGAGGGTGTACTTGATACGTAAATTAAGTACCTTTTAAACACAAGTGTAAGGTCTTATCACGTACAAATATCAAATATGATAATGTATTCACAAGATTGATAATTTACGAGGTTGGACCTGAATGATGCGAACATCATATAATGAAATCACGTGGTTCTTGTTCACGAATGTTGGTCTCCCTCGTAACGTCTGAAATTATCTCCTCCTTTTTGAAAAGCGGTAATCTTTCATGACACCACATGTACGATTGATATCGTTATCTTGACACCAATTTGTGAACTTGTCACTTTCGGCATCGAAGATTTTGAACGCTTGACAATTGCTCCCCCTCAATTGTTGACCCGTGTTCTATCTAAAGAGTTGTAGTCGTCGTTTGAGTAGTCACATTGTCGAGTATGTATATATCAATTGTAAATTGCTACGGTTTATGGAGATGATAACTTCATAAAAACAAGTCTCTCGTTTTAACAAATAAATGCACTGATGCATACATATATTCGTGTTAGATTGTGTTATTATGTAAACACAATCCCTTACATGTTTATAAAGTAAACCATGCCCGATAAAATTAATTCCCGTTGTTGAGTCAAAGCTTTCGGTGAAATGCTTGACTTTAATATGAAAAACGAGTTACTATCTAAAATAATAGCAAACCATATTGAGCATGTTTTAAAACATTTGTGTTGATCCCAAACTTAGATCGATTTAGCTTTATGTATACGAGATCAGATCAAGTAATACACTTAGAGAAACCTTTGTATATGTATATGACAATCTAAGTGTTATGCGGAATTAACACTTAAACAAGAACACACTAGATGTAAACAAACTTTCACTCTGATTAATGATATCAAACTTGCTTACAATGAAAGTGTTTAACGTATGGAAACTTATATTGAACATTAACCTAAAGGTCTTCTTTTATAGACATAAGAAGCCTTGTACAATAATCTACGTATCAACTATTCTAGGTAAAGATAAATATAGAAAATACATTGTTGTTCCTATCTTTACTAGAAGTAATCTAGAATATAATAAACGTGTAGATCATATCCTTCCATCAGTGCTTGTCTTCAATGTATCAACGCTTGACTTTGTCTTGTCAACGCTTGATCTGTCAGCGTTTGTTTTCTTCTTATCAACGCTTGTTTTACTCTTGTCAGCGCTCAAGTAGACTGGCTATATTTATTCCTAACAATCCTGCCCTAAACTTGATATCTACTATAGTAATCAAGTTTTTAAATAAACATTAAGAACTAGGAGGAATCTTACAAACCTTCTCATATTGGTAATAAATAAATCTGATCAAATCTTTGGCCACGTCATTTGAATAATCAATTTCCAGCTGTGTGTTCTTCATCTTCTCCAAGACTTCCTTGGACATGAAATACTGACCATCTACAAGTAGATACTCAGCAAACTTTGTAGAACTCAAATAATAAACACCAGCAGCTGAATACAATCTCCATTGAAGACCACTGAGGTCATCTTCAAGATCCTTCCAAATAGCAAGATCTTCATCTCTTGGTCCACACATTCTCTTGAATGTTTACCACAGTTTTATTCCATTGACTGAAGTTGGTGCTTCAGTCTCATACTTGGCCTCTAGCAACCTCCATAGGTCTACCAAGTCTTCTCTATCAAAACTTGCAAACAAAGATATAAGGGTGATAAAAGTGTGAACCTTTTTTCCATACCTGCCAATCTTCCAAAACCCACATTCATCTTCTTCATAGCTTATAATAGGGTTCCTGGAATCAAGTGGTAACACTTGTACCATATCTGAAGCTTCCAATGGTGAGAGCTTGAGGCTCCTTCTTATAACAGCTTCACTTGGATTTAATGGATCCATATCTTTGAGAAACTCAAGAGGGACTCCCTTTTTCACAGGTCTGGGAACAAACATTGCCTTCTTAAGCTCCATTTCCTCTGCAAGTTCTTCTTTTCTTTCATCAGAAAGAAGTCTTAGAGTGTTTTCTTCCTGCACTCTAACCCAAATGGGATAAGCTCTGCACTCCAACTCTTCAAATGTCAATCCAATCAATTTCTTATAAGTCCACCCTGTTCCATGACATCTAAGCAACATGCAGTACAACTCCCTTCTATCCCTTTTTAAATTTGAGAGAACATTGCTTGCTTTGTGTTTCAGAATGAGCTTGCAATCCTTTTGTACTCTGAGAAGTATCTCCAAACCCCATATCTGATCTGAAATTGTCAAATGTGGATTCTCCATACACCTATCTTCCCAAGCATGGTACATCTGAACAACTTCTGGCATATCAAAATCAACTTGCAATTTCAACTCATTCAACTTCTCTTTCGCCAACTCATCACCATACTCAAGTCTTTCTGGTTGTTCTATGATCATTATACTTGAGTCTGAACTGGCTTCATCACTTCCTTCTTTATCTTGTGAAGTGACAACAAAAGGTGATTCACCCACCTTCTTCCTTTTTTGTTCCACAATTTGTGCAGTCAACCTTCTATCAAACTCAATTTGTGCTGCATTCTTTGGAACAACTTCTTCTACCATAATACCCTTACCCTTATCTAATGGATCAACTGTTGGTAAGGTAGATGGTAATACCTGTGAAGAAACCTCTTTGATGATGGATGATGACTGGAATACATCAACCTCATTTGCAGGTCTGTCAACGCCCAATTTTGCTTTGTCAGCGCCCAGGATACTCACGTCAGCGTTCAAATTCTGCTTGTCAACGCTCAAATTACCTGTCTCAGCGCCTCTTGCAATTTCCTCCAACATGGCTGTAAATGACAAATTTAAGTTTGTAGGAGAGAATAGAGACGTATCAAAACCTGTCTGTTTCTTCAAACTTGTTAGGGCCTCAGCAACATCCAAAGATTGACCATCATGAGAGCCCTTATCACTCACATTTATTTTTTCATCCTCCCCTTTGGAAGATTCCTCCATCCCTCTCCTTGAGCTAGCATTCTCCAAGATAACAATCCTCTCCCTCAATTGCTTGAGTTCAAGGCCTTGTGTACTGACAATATGTACCAAGTCTGCATTTTGCTTTTGCAAGCTTATGCAGACAGCCGTCAATTCCATTAGGGTCATTGGTTCCAATCTGCCCTCTTCTAAAATGGGTATTTGACCTCCTAAGTTAGATTCATTGGGCATGGATGAGGTCTTAATGATGGTAGGACTGTCTTGGCCAGCTTCTAAGCCAGAACCAATAGTCCCAACCTCATCCATAGCACCAACCACACTTGTGGTGGTGGTTCTCTCTGCTGCATGGCTAGGACCACTAGAGGAGAACACTCCAATAGTCCTTTGGCGTTTTTGTAACCTATATTGTGTCGGGGGAGAAGATGTGGATTGGGTGGAAGTGGGTTGGTTAAGGGGTGTTTGGGTCTGTGAAGGATTTGTGTCAACGTTTGGAATAGGCATGTCAACGCCAACATTTAATGTGTCAGCGTCGAAGGGTTCTTGGTCAAGTTGCATGTGTTGTGGTGAAGGTGATGGTTCAGGTATTGTGTCAATTTGGGGTTGTGGGTCTGGTTGGGGTTGGGCTGCTTCAATGACAGCAATCATAGCTGGGGTTAGGGGTAGGTCACGATGTGGGGGTGAGTTCATCTTCATAAAAATTGCTTTCTTTTGCACAAGGATCTCATAAAAATCATCATGATCCCTTGTGCAGTAATTTTGCACCTCAAACACCATTTGTAAAAATCTGGGATAAGCTAAAGTCATTTTGTTCCCTTTATCTTTACACATGCCCTCAAAAATCATTTTTGAATAATTAAACTTTTGCCCAGTAGCAATACACACAATAGCACTTGCAATAGATCTATTGATCTCATTGTGTGCAGTATACTTGGGACTCAAACATTGTAAGAGGACATGTATTAGGTACTTCCAGGCTAGGGGAAACTCCTGTTTATGATATTTATTTAAAGTTCCTTCAGCAGGAAAAGGGTAACCCAAAGCCCTTAGTCCTTGTTCTATTTCATTTATAGGGAGGGTGGTTATACCATCTGCATCATCAAGATGCAAAGCATGGCGAACCAGAGCTTCAGTAACCACCCATGTGCGCCCATGAACAATAGATGATAATGTAGTCACTCTATTACCTGTTGAGGAACTAACAGTGTTCCAAAACTGTTTAATATGTGTGACATGAATGAGTGGAGCATGAGAAAGAGCATACCTAAGAAGGGATGCATTCAAATACGCCACCATTTGTGTATATTGGGGAAACAGAGTATCATCAGCTTCAAGATATGCTACCATGTTGTGTTGACTCCTGAACCCCAATTCCAAATCACTTGGTTTAAACTTTGGTGCCATTGTTGAAAGCTGTTTGAATGATTGATAAAGATGAAGTTATAGGAGAAAATTGTGTTAGACAAGAATGATAGGTACCCTGTTTATAATAGGAGCCAAATATATAGGAGAGAAAAGATGCATGTGATTGGCCCAAAAATAGGCAAGTATTTTCAAAATACAATCATGAAAATATTGAAAAAGAATAAGTTTATCTCATGCATTAAATGAGAGTTATCTGCTCCCAAAATTACGGCCCAAAAATATGTCAAAAAGTAACAACTGGGTAGGTCCCACTGAGTGTCAACGGTCAAAAATAACCCATCAACACCCAACGGCTATATTCTTGTCAACGTTTGCCGAAGCCATGTCAGCGTTTAAATTGGTCACAACAACGCTTGGAAAATACTTGTCAGCGTCCAAAAATAAAAATGTTTAAAAATGAAAAATGACCTTAACAAAGTAATTTATCCTAGAGAAGATAACCAAAAAGTTGATAATTATTATAGGGCGGCAAGCACTGTCCAGTTATGCACACTTGCTTATGCAAGATAGACATAACAGTCCTCTAGTGTCCCTTGCTAACCAAAACTCTTAATTACTAAGTTACCTTATAAAATCCCTTGTTACTCCCTGGTAAAACCCATGATAAAATCATTCCCAAGTCTCCCAACAGACCACAACCAATTCTAGGCCAAAAATGTCTTGGCAGCATGCATAGTATATCAACTTTGCATGCTACAGTGCCTCATGATTTAGTAAAACTAACTCATACTCACCTGTGGACACAATCTAGAATTGTGATAAGAGTATCATATGGATACCCAAACATCTTAAAGGTTCCTAAAACCTCCCCTTAAACTATGATACATAAGTTGCTAAAAACATGCATGAACATAAAAATTTCTGTCAAGATAGGAATTAAACATTCCAACCATCATCCATAAATAAAAAACTTGTCCAAATGCTTCTCCATTGATCCATAAGCAACTATGTATCCAATGGAATACTGCTAACACCATCTGCACATTTAGATTAAAAACCACCAAACTAACATTGTTGCTGACAACGCCCCGATAACACTTGTCAGCGTTAAAGAAACATTTGTCAGCGTTAGACAAATATATTGCTGACAACGTCACAATAACACTTATCAGCGTTAAAGTAACCTTTGTCAGTGTTAGAAAAATATAGTGGAAAATCTAAATCCTCAATAAGATCAATAACAATGCATTATCCTGTACATACTTTTACAAAAAGACTCCAAAACATATATTATGTGAGATTGATCATTCCAATACTTGTTACCAAGTATTGAAACCTTCCAGCATCAAAAGGTTTAGTTAGTAAATCTGACACATTTTCTTCTGTGTCAACCCTATCTGGTTGTATTAAACCTTTTTCAAAACAATCTCTTATAAAATGGTGTCTAATTTCTATGTGTTTAGTTTTAGAATGATGTACATGATTCTTAATAATGCATAATGTGCTGTTATTGTCAACAAATATCTTGGTATGCATGAAATTATACCCATAATCCAACAGCTGGTTCTGAATCCACAAAACTTATCCACAACAAGCAGCTGCAGCCACATACTCTGCTTCAGTTGTAGAATTAGCCACCACTGTTTGTTTCTTGCATTGCCAAGATATCAACCTGCTCCCAAGAAACTGACATCCACCAGTTGTGGATTTTCTATCAAACTTATCACCTCCATAGTCACTGTCTGAATATGCAATAAGCTCCAAAGGTGAATCTTTTGGGTACCACAAGCCAAGACTAGGATAACATCTTAGGTACCTAAATATTCTCTTGACAGCATAAAGGTGACTTTCTTTGGGAGTCACTTGATGGCGTGCACAAGCACACACAGCAAACATGATGTCAGGTCTGGAGGCTGTAAGATAAATCAATGATCCAATCATTAATCTATAGTGCCTGACATCCACATCTTTCCCATATCCAATCTTTCCCCAAGGGTGTTCTCTATCCATAGGAGTAGTAGCCCTCTTTTCATGTGGAGAAAAACCAAACTTCTTCAAGATCTCTGCCACATATTTATCCTGGGAGATGAAGATACCATCTTCTTTCTGCTGAACTTGTAACCCAAGAAAGAAGTTCATCTCCCCCATAGCACTCATCTTGAATTTGTCTGTCATCAGTTTGGAGAAATCCTCACTCATCTTTGGATCAGTAGACCCAAAAATGATATCATCAACATAGACATGAACAAGGAGAACATCCTTACCCTTCTTCTTTGTAAACAATGTCTGATCTATGGTGCCCCTCTTGAATCTATTGTCCACCAAATAAGTAGACAAAGTACCATACCATGCTCTTGGGGCTTGATGAAGTCCATACATAGCCTTCTTGACTCTATACACCTTGTCTGGATTCTCTGGATCTTCAAAACCAAGAGGCTGCATGACATACACCTCCTCAACAATTGTTCCATAGAGGAAGGCACTCTTGACATCCATTTGATAGACAGTGAAGCCCAAGCAGGATGCATAGGCTAGAAAGATCCTTATAGCTTCAATCCTTGCAACTGGTGCAAAGACCTCCTCATAGTCTATCCCCTCCTCTTGTGTATATCCCTGAGCCACTAATCTTGCCTTGTTTCTGACCACAATACCTCTTTCATCTCTCTTGTTTCTTAGAACCCATCTTGTCCCAATAGGTCTGACATATCTGGGACAATCAACCAGCTCCCAAACATCCTGAATTGCAAATTGGTGAAGCTCATCCTGCATTGCTTCCACCCAACTTGGTTCTTTGAGAGCATCAAAGATCTTCTTGGGTTCCTGTTGTGACAGAAAACAGGCAAACAAACATGCTTGCACAAGAGGAGTATCAACCTTCTTGTGAATATTGGCAATAAATCCACCAAGACCTTGATGAGATCTTCTAGTCTGAACAGGAGTCATAATATCACCAATGATTTGAGAAGTAGGATGATTCTTCATAGTAGAAGTGAGAACTCCTCCTTCAAAAAGTCTGGTGTCTTCAATCTCATTATCCATGTTGCCAATATCTTCTTCTTCAGACTCTCTTTCATCAATATGAGGATGAACCTCTTCATAAAAATTAGAAGGTTCACCCTGTTCAAAAGTAGAAGAGAAAAGATGCACAAAAGTGTTGTCAACGCCTGAACCTTGGTTGTCAGCGTTTGGGCTAACAACGCTTGAAATGTTGTTGTCAACGTTTGAGCCATCAACGTCTGAATATGTCCTGTCAGCGCTAGATTTTCCTTTGTCAGCGCCTGAAGGACCATGCATGTTGTTATCTGGTGGTACTTGAGGACCACCATTATCTTTTCCAGCAGCAGCAGCAGCAAAAGCATCTGTCCAAATGGGAATTGTAACATATTCTTGTATAGGAGATGTCTTTTCTGCTTGTGATCCAACCTTTTCATGAACCTGTGTACCTGAAACATCAAAAACTTGTTCCTCCACAACATTTGAAGTGACCTTCACAATGTCTGGATTAGTGACAGGCATATAATTTAAAGTTCTAGATAAAGGTTCCAAGTCAAACAACCAATTAGGACCACTTTCAGGATCACTAGGTTTATTTTCTAAAAACCTAACATGTAATCTTTCAAGTATACGTTTTTCTTCTTTAAGATAAACCCTATATCCCTTGCTCTGCACATAATACCCCATGAAATAGCCTTCATCACCTTTTGCACTAAATTTACCTAAGGCATCACTAGTATCTAGAACAACTACATGACAACCAAAAGGTCTAAGAAAACCAATATTGGGTTTTCTTCCCCAAAGTAATTCATAAGGTGTTTTGTTCTGTATCTTGTTGACCAGTGCTCTATTTTAAACATAGCAAGCTGTATTAACAGCCTCAGCCCAAAAAGCTATAGGGAAATGAGCATCAGCCAACATAGTCCTGGCTGCTTCAATTAGGGTTCTATTCTTTCTTTCTGCAACCCCATTTTGCTGTAGGGTTCTGGCAACACTAAACTGCCTAGTAATCCCTTTTGTGGCACAAAAATCATCTAACACTTTATTCCTAAATTCACCACCATTATCACTCCTAAGCATTTTAACTTCATTACCAGTCTTCTTCTCAATCTGAGTGATAAAGTCAATTAAAGTGTCAGCTGTATCACTCTTCATAGCTAAAAAGAAAGTCCAAGTAAACCTAGAAAATTCATCAGTGATGACAAAGCAGTATGATTTACCATTCAAACTCTCTATATTGGTTGGACCAAATAGGTCCATATGAAGCAAGTGAAGTGGTCTAGTACTAGAGTGCACCTGTTTAGACTTGAATGAGACCTTGTGCTGCTTGCCTTTAAGACATGCAACACAAGAGTGGTCATTGTGGAAAGCCTTTTCAGGCAAACCATCAACCAAGCCAAGTCTCACAAGCCTGTTTATATTCTTAAAGTTTATGTGCCCTAGTCTCCTCTACCATAGATTACTCTCATCTACTGAAGCTTTAGCATAAAAACATGACATATTGTTATTCATCCTAATCCCATTCAGATTCACATTATATATGTCTTTATGTCTAGGTGTTCTATAGTCAATATATTTCTCATCAGGGATCTTATAATCCTTGCTTAACACCAAACATTCAGTTTCAGTAAACATAACTTTATTTTTGTTATCACAAACTTGTGATACACTAAAAAGATTGTAATCAAGTTCCGTTACCAAAAATACGTTTTAAAAACGCAAGTTCTTGGTGAGAAGTGTTCCTTTGCCTGTGATAGTACCATATCCGCCTCCAAAGTAAACCTTATCACCATCCTTAATGGGAGTGAAGTTAGTAAGATAATCTTCCTTCCCTGTCATGTGCCTTGAGCATCCACTGTCCCAATATCCATAATCATTTTCCTGTTTTTGAATGCCCTGCACATAAAGAAAACAAGTTAGTTTTCTTTGGGAACCCAAGCCTTAGCAGACTTGGATTCATCTGGTTGTTCAACAAGAACAGACTTAGTTCTCATAACAACCCCTTGTTCATCCCTCTTTGGATGAAATACCCAGTTAACCCCAATAGGTTTTGTAATGACCTTTGAAATGTAATTAAATCTGTTGCAGGTCATTGAAATCCCATTATCATTAGGGTTTTGATCTTTCTTAGGTCTTCATGTCAAGCCTGAAGAAGCTTTAGACCCATTACCCTGTGGTTGCAAATATTTAGGTCTGGTCACGTTTCTGTCAGCGTTGGATTTGGTCTTGTCAACGCTGAAATTACCCTTGTCAGCGTTGAACCTAGGGTTTGCTACAGAAACCCATTGCCTGTTAGACCAAGTATTTGTCTTTTGAAATGGTCTTTGTCCATGAGTGTTAGACCCTCTAGTGAAGAATGGGGCAGGTCTAACAACTTGTGGACTTTGCTGCACACAAGGTTTGGGTCTGACAACGTTTGACTTTCTAACAGCGTTAACCTTGGAAGCGTTGACACACTTATATGCTAAATGTGAAAAGCTACCACAAGTGTAACTGGCTTTTCTAGACACAACCCTAGGTCTAGAAGAGAAGAAGCCTGTTCCATCTTTACTAACTTGGCTTTTAGGTGACCTATGTTGATCCCAAAACTTAGATCGATTTAGCTTTATGTATACGAGATTAGATCAAGTAATACACTTAGAGAAACCTTTGTATATGCTTATGATAATCTAAGTGTTATGCGGAATTAACACTTAAACAAGAACACACAATGATATAAACAAACTTTCACTTTGATTAATGATATCAAACTTGCTTACAATGAAAGTAGTTTACGAATGAAAACTTATATCTAAACATTAACCTAAAGGTCTTCTTTTATAGACATAAGAAGCCTTGTACAATAATCTACGTATCAGCTATTCTAGGTAAAGATAAATATAGAAAATACATTGTTGTTCCTATCTTTACTAGAAGTAATCTAGAATACAATAAACTTGTAGAGTATATCTTCCCATCAGTGCTTGTCTTCAATGTATCAACGCTTGACTTTATCTTGTCAACGCTTGAGCTGTCAGCGCTTGTTTTGCTCATGTCAACGCTTGTTTTACTCTTGTCAGCGCTCAAGTGATCTGGCCTTAATTTATTCCCAACAATCCTCCCCTAAACTTGACATCCACTCTTATGATCAAGTTTCTGAATAAGCATTAAGGACTAGAGGGAATCTTACAAACCTTCTCATATTGGTAATGAATAAATCTGATCAAATCTTTTGCCACGTCACTTGAATAATCAATTTCCAGCTGAGTGTTCATCATCTTCTCCAAGATAGCCTTGGATATGAAATACTGACCATCCACAAGTAGATACTCAGCAAACTTTGTAGAACTCAAATGGTAAATACCAGCAGCTGAACATAATCTCCATTGAAGACCACTGAGGTCATCTTCAAGATCCTTCCAAATAGCAGGATCCTCATCTTTTGGTCCACACATTCTCTTGAATGTGGACCACAGTTTTATTCCATTAGCTAAAGTTGGTGCTTCAGCCTCATACTTGGTCTCTAGCAACCTCCATAGGTCTACCAAGTCTTCTCTATCACAACTTGCAAACAAAGATATCAGAGTGGTAAAAGTGTGTACCTCTTTGCCATACCTGCCAATTTTCCAAAACCCACATTCATCTTCTTCATAGCTCACAATTGGGTTTCTGGAATCTAGTGGTAACACTTGCACCATATCTGAAGCTTCTAATGGTGAAAGTTTGAGGCTCTTTCTTATGACAGCTTCACTTGGATATAGTGGATCCATATCTTTGGGAAACTCAAGAGAAATTACCTTTTTCACTGGTCTGGGAACAAACATTGCTTTCTTGAGCTCCATTTCTTCTGCAAGTTCTTCATTTCTTTCATCAGAAAGAAGTCTGAGAGTGTTTGCTTCGTGTACTCTCACCCAAATGGGATAAGCCTTGCATTCCAACTCATCAAATGTCAATGCCCTCAATTTCTGATAAGTCCATCCTACTCCATGACATCTGAGCAACATGCAGTATAACTCCCTTCTATCCTTTTTCAACTCTGAGAGAATATTGCTTGCCTTGTGCTTTAAAATAACCTGGCAATCTTTTTGAACTCTGAGGAGAATCTCTAAACCCCATATCTGATCTGAAGTGGTCAAGTGTGGATTCTCCATACATCTTTCTTCCCAAGCATTATACATTTGAACCACCTCTGGCATATCAAAGTCAACCTGCAATTTCAACTCTCTCAATTTCTCTTTGGCCAACTCATCTCCATACTCAAGTCTTTCTGGTTCTATAATCATAACACTTGAGTCTGAGCTAGCTCCATCACTTCCTTCTTCTGAAGTAACAACAAATGGTGACTCTTTCACCTCCTTTCTATCTTGTTCCATGATTTGTGCAGCCAACCTTCTATCAAACTCAACTTGAGATGCATCCTTTGGAACAACCTCTTCTACCAAAATACCCTTACCCTTATCTAATGGAGCAATTGTTGGTAAGGTAGATGGTGATACCTGTGAAGAAACCTGCTTGATGATGGATGATGACTGGGATACATCACCCTCATGTGCAGGTCTGTCAACGCCCAATTTTGCTGTGTCAGCGCCCAAAATATTTCTGTCAGCGTCCAAATTCTCCTTGTCAACGCCCAAAGTTCCTGCCTCAGCGCCTTTTGCAATCTCTTCCAACATGGCTGTAAATGATAAATTCAAGTTGGTAGGAGAGACTAAGGACGTATCAAAACCTGTCTATTTCTTCAAACTTGTAAGGGCCTCAGCAACATCCAAAGATTGACCATCATGGCTGCCCTTATCACTCAGATTTATTGGATCTTCCTCCCCTTTGGAAGATTCCTCCATCCCTCTCCTTGCACTTGCAATCTCCAAAACAACTATTCTCTCCCTCAATTGCTTGAGTTCAAGGCCTTGTGAGCTGACAACTTGTACTAAGTCTACATTTTGCTTTTGCAAGCTCATGCAGACTGCCGTCAATTCAATTAGGGTCATTGGTTCCAATCTGCCCTCTTCTAAAATGGGGATTTGACCTCCCAAGTCAGATTCATTGGGCATGGATGAGGACTTAATGATGGTGGGACTGCCTTGGCCAAGTTCTAAGCCAGAACCAATAGTCCCAGCCTCATCCATATCACCAGCCACACTTGTGGTGGTGGTTCTCTCTGCTACATGGCTAGGACCACTAGAGGAGAACACTCCAGTAGTCCTTTGGTGTTTCATCAACCTATATTCAGGGGGTGTGGAAGATGGTGTGGAAGATTGGGTGGATGTGGGTTGGTTAAGGGGTGTTTGGGTTTGTGAAGGTTGTGTGTCAACGTTGGAAATAGGCACATCAACGCCAACATTTAATGTGTCAGCGTTGAAGGGTTCTTGTTCAATTTGCATATGTTCAGGGGAAGGTAATGGTTCAGGTATTGGGTCAATTTGTGGTTGGGGGTCTGGTTGGAGTTGAGCTGCTGCAATGACAGCAAGCATAGCTTGGGTTAAGGGTAGGTCACGATGGGGGGGGGGGGGGTGAGTTCATCTTCATAAAAATAGCTTTCTTTTGCACAGGGATCTCATAAAAATCATTATGATCCCTTGTGCAGTATCCTTGAACATCAATAACCATTTGTAAAAATCGGGGATAAGATAAAGCCATTTTGTTCCCCTTATTTTTACACATGCCCTCAAAAATCATTTTAGAATAATTAAATTTTTGCCCAGTTGCAATACACACAATAGCACTTGCAATAGATCTATTGATCTCATTGTGTGCAGTGCATTTGGGACTCAAACATTGAAGGAGGACATGTATGAGGTACTTCTAGGCTGGGGGAAACTCCTAATTATGATACTTGTTTAAAGTACCTTCATCAGGAAAAGGATATCCCAAAGCCCTTAGTCCTTGTTCTATTTCATTAATGGGAAGGGTGGCTATACCATCAGCATCATCAAGATGCAAGGCTTGGCGTACCAAAGCCTCAGTAACCACCCAAGGTCTCCCATGAACAATAGAAGTCAATGTAGTCACTCTATTAACTGTTGAGGAACTAACAGTGTTCCAAAACTGTTTAATATGTGTGACAGGAATGAGTGGTGCATGAGAAAGAGCATACCTTATGGGGGATGCGTTCAAATACGCCACCATTTGTGTGTATTGGGGAAACAGAGTATCATCAGCTTCAAGATACGCGATCATGTTGTGTTGACTTCTAAACCCCAATTCCAATTCTGATGGTTTAAACATTGGTGCCATTGTTGAAAGCTGTTAAAAGTGATTGATGAAGATGAGGTTGATAAGAGAAAATTGTGTTAGACAAGAATTATAGATACCCTGTTTAAAAATAGGAGCCAAATTTATAAGAGAAGAAAATGCATGTGATTGGCCCAAAAATAGGCAAGTATTTTCAAAAACATAATCATGAAAATATTGAAAAAGTATAAGTTTATCTCATGCAATAAATGAAAGGTAACAACTCCCAAAATTACGGCCTAAAAATATGTCAAAAAGTAACAACTGGGTAGGACCCATTGAGTGTCAACGGTCAAAAATAACCTATCAACGCCCAACGGCTATAATCTTGTCAACGTTTGCCTATAGCCATGTCAGCGTCTAAGTTGGTCACAACAACGCTTGGAAATATACTTGTCAGCGTCCAAAAATAAAAATGTTTAAAAAATGAAAAATGACCTTAACAAAGTAATTTATCCTAGAGAAGATAACCAAAAAGATGACAATTATTATAGGGCGGCAAGCACTGTCCAGTTATGCACACTTGCTTAAGCAAGATAGACATAACAGTCCTCTAGTGTCCCTTGCTAACCAAAACTCTTAACAACCAAGTTACCTTATAAAATTCCTTGTTACTCCCAGGTAAATCCCATAACAAAATTATTCCCAAGTCTCCCAACAGACCACAATCAATTCTAGGCCAAAAATGTCTTGGCAGCATGCATAGTATATCAACTTTGCATGCTACAGTGCCTCATGATTTAGTAAAACTAACTCATACTCACCTGTGGACACAATCTAGAATTGTGATAAGAGTATCATATGGATACCCAAACATCTTAAAGGTTCCTAAAACCTCCCCTTAGACTATGATACATAAGTTGCTAAAAACATGCATGAACATAAAAATTTCTGTCAAGATAGGAATTAAACATTCCAACCATCATCCATAAATAAAAAACTTGTCCAAATGCTTCTCCATTGATCCATAAGCAACTCTGTATCTAATGGTATACTGCTAACACCATCTGCACATTTAGATTGAAAACCACAAAACTAACATTGTTGCTGACAACACCCCGATAACACATGACAGCGTTGAGGGAAGCTTTGTCAGCGTTAGACAATTATATTGCTGACAACGTTACAAAAACACTTATCAGCGTTCAAGCAACCTTTGTCAGCGTTAGAAAAATATAGTGGAAAATCTAAATCATCAATAAGACTAATAACAATGCATCATCCTGTACATACTTTTACAAAAAGAATCTAAAACACATATTATGTGAGATTGATCATTCCAATACTTGTTACCAAGTATTTAAACCTCCCAGCATCAAAAGGTTTAGTTAGTAAATCTGACACATTTTCCTCAGTGTCAACCCTATCTGGTTGTATCAAACCTTTTTCAAAACAATCTCTTATAAAATGGTGTCTAATTTCTATGTGTTTAGTTTTAGAATGATGTACAGGATTCTTAATGATGCATGGAGTGCTGTTACTGTCAACAAATATCTTGGTATGCATGAAATTATACCCATAGTCCAACAGCTGGTTTTGAATCCATAAAACTTGTCCACAACAAGCAGCTGCAGCCACATACTCAGCTTCAGTTGTAGAATTAGCCACCACTGTTTGTTTCTTGCATTGCCAAGATATCAACCTTCTCCCAAGAAACTGACATCCACCAGTTGTGGATTCCTATCAAATTTATCACCTCCATAGTCACTGTCTGAATATGCAATCAGCTCCAATGGTGAATCCTTTGGGTACCACAAACCAAGACTAGGATAGCATCTTAGGTACCTAAAGATCCTCTTCACATCATAAAGGTGACATTCTTTGGGAGTCACTTGATGGCGTGCACAAGCACACACAGCAAACATGATGTCAGGTCTGGAGGCTGTAAGATACATCAAGGATCCAATCATGGATCTATAGTGCCTGACATCAACATCTTTCCCATCTCCAATCTTTCCCCAAGGGTGTTCTCTATCCATAGGAGTAGTAGCCCTCTTTTCATGTGGAGAAAAGCCAAACTTCTTCAAGATCTCAGCCACATATTTATCCTGGGAGATGAAGATACCATCTTCTTTCTGCTGAACTTGTAAACCAAGAAAGAAGTTCATCTCCCCATAGCACTCATCTTGAATTTGTCTGTCATAAGCTTGGAGAAATCCTCACTCATCTTTGGATCAGTAGACCCAAAAATGATATCATCAACATAGACCTAGACAAGCAACACATCCTTGCCTTTCTTCTTTGTAAATAGTGTCTGATCTATGGTGCCCCTCTTGAATCCATTGTCCACCAAATAGGTAGACAAAGTACCATACCATGCTCTTGGGGCTTGATGAAGTCCATACATAGCCTTCTTGACTCTATACACTTTATCTGGATTCTCTGGATCCTCAAAACCTAGAGGCTGCATCACATACACCTCCTCAACAATAGTTCCATAGAGGAAGGCACTCTTGACATCCATTTGATAGACAGTGAAGCCCATGCAGGATGCATAGGCTAGAAAAATCCTTATAGCTTCAATCCTTGCAACTGGTGCAAAGACCTCCTCATAGTCTATCCCCTCCTCTTGTGTATATCCCTGAGCCACTAACCTTGCCTTGTTTCTGACCACAATACCTCTTTCATCTCTCTTGTTCCTTAGAACCCATCTTGTCCCAATAGGTCTGACATATCTGGGACAATCAACCAGCTCCCAAACATCCTGAATTGCAAATTGGTGAAGCTCATCCTACATTGCTTCCACCCAACTTGGTTCTTTGAGAGCATCAAATATTTTCTTGGGTTCCTGTTGTGACAGAAAACAGGCAAACAAACATGCTTGCACAAGAGGGGTATCAACCTTCTTGTGTATATTGGCAATAAACCCACCAAGACCTTGATGAGATCTTCTAGTCTGAACTGGAGTCATAATATCACCAATGATTTGAGAAGTGGGGTGATTCTTCATAGTGGAAGTGAGAACTCCTCCTTCAAAAAGTCTGGTGTCCTCAACCTCATTCTCCATGTTGCCAATATCTTCTTCATCAGACTCTCTTTCATCAACATGAGGATGAACCTCTTCATATAAATTAGAAGGTTCACCTTGTTCAAAAATGGAAGAGAAAAGATGTGCAGAAGTGTTGTCAACGCCTGAACCTTGTTTGTCAGCGCTTGGGCTAACAACGCTTGAACTGTTGTTGTCAACGTCTGAACCATAAACGTCTGAATTGGTCTTGTCAGCGCTAGATTTGCCTTTGTCAGCGCCTGAAGGACCATGCATGTTTGTATCTGGTGGTACTTGGAGACCACCATTGTCTTTACCAGCAGCAGCAGCAGCAGCAAAAGCATCTGTCCAAATGGGAATTATAACATATTCTTGTATAGGAGATGTCTTTTCTGCTTGTGATCCAACCTTTTCATGAACCTGTGTACCTGAAACATCAAAAACTTGTTCCTCCACAACATTTGAAGTGACCTTCACAATGTCTGGATTAGTGACAGACATATAATTTAAAGTTCTAGATAAAGGTTCCAAGTCAAACAACCAATTAGGACCACTTTCAGGATCACTAGGTTTATTTTCTAAAAACCTAACATGTAATCTTTCAAGTATACGTTTTTCTTCTTTAAGATAAACCCTATATCCCTTGCTCTGCACTGAATACCCCATGAAGTAGCCTTCATCACCTTTTGCACTAAATTTCCCTAAGGCATCACTAGTATCTAAAACTACTACATGACAACCAAAAGGTCTGAGAAAACCAATATTAGGTTTTCTTCCCCAAAGTAACTCATAAGGTGTTTTGTTCTGAATTTTGTTAACCAATGCTCTATTTTGAACATAACAAGCTGTATTAACAGCCTCAGCCCAAAAGACTATAGGAAAATGAGCATCAGCCAACATTGTTCTGGCTGCTTCAATTAGGGTTCTATTTTTCCTCTCAGCAACCCCATTTTGCTGTAGGGTTCTTGCAATACTAAATTGCCTAGTAATTCCTTTCCTGGCACAGAAATCATCTAGCTTCTTATTCCTAAATTCACCTCCATTATCACTCCTAAGCATTTTAACTTCATTGCCAGACCTCTTCTCAATCTGAGTGATAAAATCAATTAGAATATCAGCTGTATCACTCTTCATAGCTAGAAAGAATGTCCAAGTAAACCTAGAAAAATCATCTGTGATGACAAAGCAATATGACTTACCATTCAAACTTTCTATATTGGTTGGACCAAATAGGTCCATGTGAAGCAAATGAAGAGGTTCTAGAACTAGTATGCACCTGTTTGGACTTGAATGAGACCTTGTGCTGCTTGCCTTTAAGACATGCAAAACAAGAGTGGTCATTGTGGAAGGCCTTCTCAGGCAAACCATCAACCAAGCCAAGTCTCACAAGTCTATTTATATTTTTAAAATTTATGTGCCCTAGTCTCCTGTGCCACAAATTACTCTCATCTACTGAAGCTTTAGCATAAAAACAAGACATATTTTTATTCATTCTAATCCCATTCAGATTCACATTGTATATGTCTTTATGCCTGGGTGTTCTATACTCAATATATTTCTCATCAGGGATCTTATAATCCTTACTTAACACCAAACATTCAGTATCAGTAAACAGAACTTTATTTTTGTTATCACAAACTTGTGATACACTAAAAAGATTGTAATCAAGTTCTTTTACCAAAAATACGTTTTCAAAATGCAAATTCTTGGTGAGAAGGGTTCCTTTGCCTCTGATAGTACCATATCCGCCTCCAAAGTAAACCTTATCACCATCCTTAATGGGAGTGAAGTTGGTCAAATAGTCTTCCTTCCCTGTCATGTGCCTTGAGCATCCACTATCCCAATATCCATAATCATTGACCTGTTTTTGAATGTCCTGCACATAAAGAAAACAAATTAGTTTTCTTTGGGAACCCAAGCCTTAGAAGACTTGGATTCATCTAGTTGTTCAATAAGAACAGACTTAGTTCTTACAACAACCCTATTTTTATCCCTCTCAGGATGAAATACCCAGTTAACCCAATAGGTTTTGTAATGACATTTGAAATGTAATTAAATCTGTTGCAGGTAATTGAAATCCCATTATCATTAGGGTTTTGATCTTTCTTGGGTCTCCATGTTAAGCTTGAAGAAGCTTTAGACCTCGTACCCTGTGGTTGCAAATATTTAGGTCTGGACACGTTTCTGTCAGCGTTAGAATTGGTCTTGTCAACGCTGAAATTACCCTTGTCAGCGTTGAACCTAGGGTTTGCTACAGAAACCCATTGCCTATTCGACTAGGTGTTTGTCTTTTGAAATGGTCTTTGTCCATGAGTGTTAGACCCTCTAGTGAAGAATGGGGCAGGTCTAACAACTTGTGGACTTTGCTGCACACAAGGTTTGAGTCTGACAACGTTTGACTTTCTAACAACGTTGACTTTGATCCTGGCAGCGCTGAATTTGTTCCTGTCAGCGCTGGCTTTGGGAGCGTTGACACACTTGTATGCCAAGTGTGAAAAGCTACCACAAGTGTAACAAGCTTTTCTAGACACAACCTTAGGTCTAGAAGAGAATAAGCCTGTTCCATTATTGCTAACTTGGCTCTTGGGTGACCTAGTATTCCTATATATCTCTGCATATTTAATGCTAGGTTTTCTATCAGTGTTTGAGCCTAGGTCAACAGCTTTACCAGTGATTGGGTTTGTAACCTTAATTGGAGTTGACTCATTGGGACTTTCACATAGCAAGCCACCCTTAACAAATAAAGTAGGATTAGCTTTCTTCCATTCATTCAGGTCAGTCAACGTTTGTTGGTACTGTTCAACTGGAGTGACAACTCTTGGTGGAGGAATGAATTCCTCCTCTTGGAATTCTGGCAAACCAGTCCAAGATAGGTCCTTTTGTTGGACACCATAGAAGTCACCAGCTGGTGGTGGAACCAAAGAGTAATCATTCATCCCAATCCCAGTCATGTCCTTAGGATCCCTTTGTTTACTCACACAGTCTCCTAGGGTTTGAGTGGCTCTATCAAATCTTTGAATTTTAAGGCCAACATTATCCTTATTCTTAATGGCCTCATCTAGCTTAGCCTGTAACTCACCATTAACCCTTTCCATGATGTTTCTAATATCCATACTAGCATTTAACTCATGTTTTAAGATATTTATTTTATCTTTTAAGTCAAATTACATTTTCTTGTATTCAGAAACTGTTTTCTCTGTTTGAGTGAGAGCTAGTTGGTAATTAGACAGTTTGCACTTTTCAGTACTCACATCACTTAATAATCTTAACACCTCTTTGTTAAGTTTCTCAGTGTTTAACCTACAACTTTTACTACAAAAAGCATCATTGTATACCTCATTATCAGACGAAGAGGAGGAGTGTGCCATGAGAGCATATTCAACATGCTCTTCTTCTTCAACCTCAGCAACTAAAGCTTTATCCTCTTCCACATTCTTAGCCAGATAGCTCCAATCCCATCCCATACCATCAATTCCTTGAACTGCAACCATGGCTTTAGGATCTTGAGCTTTACCAACTTGACTTGAGGGTTTACCAGCATCAGATCTTCTAGGAGATCTGCATTCCCTCATGAAGTGTCCCATACGATGAAAGTTGTAGCATTCAACTTTGGATTTATCAAATCCAGCTGTGTCTTTTGCATTGAAGGTCATTTTCTTCTTAAACCTTCTGTTCCACCTGTTTGCTCTTATACTAGCAAGAGCCATGTTCCACTTAATGTCCATCTCTTCCAAGTACTCATCACTTATCTGCTCAAGGTCCTCATATGTAATCACTGAACCATTGGGCAAAGAAGCAATATAAGCACATACAGTATCCAAATCCAAAACAACAGGTTTAACTCTTGGGGAGTCACTTTTGAATGTGTCAGCGTCTGAAAAGGAGACGTTGACAGGACTTGTTCCAGCGCTGACACATGATGATCCAGTAACTGGATGCATGTAAGAGTCCTTCTGATTGAATTGACCTTCACTATGAGAGAAAAAGGCCATATTACTGTTGGTAGCCTTGTTTCCATGCTCTAAAAGAGTTTCATCTTCCAACAGCCTCAGTTTGTTGTAAATGTCATCAAACGTGGAACTTTTGTAAGTATTATTGGCAAGAATGGATCTTGCCTCAATCTTCCACACCTCACCAAGACTTTTAAGAAAAGTAGCATTGATGTCAACATCACCAACTTGTCTCCCCATGAAGGACAATTTGCTTGTAATGTCAAGCAATCTACTTCTCACACTACTCAGCTTCTCATTGGGTTGTGCTTTAAAAACAACATAATCATGCATAAGTTGTTTCTTCTTTTCTTCCCGAGTATCTGCATTACCACCATATACAACTTCAAGAGCTGCCCAAAGATGCTTAGCAGAATCATAACCTCTATATTTATGCTGGTTCTCTTGTCCCAACGAGAGTTTCAAAATATTTAGGGTTTTCATGTCAACCCTTTTCTTTGCTATGTCATCAACAGACACAGCTCTACCATCTTCAGGTTTTTCTTTCTTATCTTCTTCAGAACATCCAGCAACAGCTGATCTTTGAGTAATAGCATCAACAATCTTTTGGGGCTTTATCGAATGTGTTTCCATATTCAATGATCTCCCAGAGTGTGTAGTCATAGATCCCTAGATATTGTTCAAAATTGAATTTCCACAATTCAAAGTTGGTTGCATCAAGCATGGGAATCTTGATGTTTGGTAAAGGTGAGGAGGAGGAGGTTATTGTTTCTGACATGATGTTGTTAGGGTTTTTGAGAAAATTAGGGTTTTGGTGATTTTTAGGGTTCTTGTGTTCTTTAAGATCAAAAGTTCCTCAACAAGCTCTGATACCACTTGTGGATCCCAAAACTTAGATCGATTTAGCTTTATGTATACGAGATTAGATCAAGTAATACACTTAGAGAAACCTTTGTATATGCTTATGATAATCTAAGTGTTATGCGGAATTAACACTTAAACAAGAACACACAATGATATGAACAAACTTTCACTTTGATTAATGATATCAAACTTGCTTACAATGAAAGTAGTTTACGAATGAAAACTTATATCTAAACATTAACCTAAAGGTCTTCTTTTATAGACATAAGAAGCCTTGTACAATAATCTACGTATCAGCTATTCTAGGTAAAGATAAATATAGAAAATACATTGTTGTTCCTATCTTTACTAGAAGTAATCTAGAATATAATAAACGCGTAGAGTATATCTTCCCATCAGTGCTTGTCTTCAATGTATCAACGCTTGACTTTATCTTGTCAACGCTTGAGCTGTCAGCGCTTGTTTTGCTCCTGTCAACGCTTATTTTACTCTTGTCAGCGCTCAAGTGATCTGGCCTTAATTTATTCCCAACAACCTAGTATTCCTATACATTTCTGCATACTTGACACTAGGTTTTCTAACAGTGTTTGAGCCAAGGTCAACAGCCTTACCAGTGATTGGCTTTCTTCCATTCATTCAAGCCAGTCAACTTTTGTTGATACTCTTCAATTGGGGTAATGACTCTTGGTGGAGGAATGAATTCCTCCTCTTGGAGTTCTGGTAAACCAGTCCAAGACAGGTCCTTTTGTTGGACACCATAGAAGTCACCAGCTGGTGGTGGAACCACAGAGTAGTCTTTCATCCCAATCCCAGTCATGTCCTTAGGATCCCTTTGTTTATTCACATATTCTCCTAGGGTTTGTGTGGCCTTATCAAATCTTTGAATTTTAAGGCCAACATTATCTTTATTCTTAATGGCCTCATCTAACTTAGCCTGTAGCTCACCATTAACCCTTTCCATAATGCTCCTAATATCATTACTAGCATTCAACTCATGTTTTAAGATATTTATTTTATCTTTTAAATCAAATTCCATTTTCTTGTACTCAGAAACTGTCTTCTCAATTTGAGTGAGAGCTAATTGATAGTTAGACAATTTGCATCTCTCAGTACTCACATCATCTAGTAACCTTAACACCTCTTTGTTAAGTTTCTCAGTATTTAACCTACAACCCTTACTACAAAAAGCATCATCGTATACCTCATTATCTGATGAAGAGGAGGAGTGTGTCATGAGAGCATATTGAACATGCTCTTCTTCTTCAATCTCAGCAACCAAAGCTTTATCCTCTTCCACATCTTTAGCCAAATAGCTCCAATCCCATCCCATACCATCAATTTCTTGAACTGCAACCATGGCCTTAGGATCCTGAGCCTTAACAATTTGGCTTGAGGGTTTGCCAGCATCAGATCTTCTAGGAGATCTGCATTCCCTCATGAAGTGCCCCATACGATGAAAATTGTAGCATTGAACCTTGGATTTATCAAATCCTGCAGTGTCCTTTGCATTGAAGGTCATCTTCTTCTTAAACCTTCTATTCCACCTATTTGCTCTTATACTAGCAAGAGCCATGTTCCACTTAATATCCATCTCTTCTAAGTGCTCATCACTTATTTGCTCAAGGTCCTCATATGTAATCATTGAACCATTGGGCAAAGAAGCAATATAAGCACATACAGTATCCAGATCCAAACCAGCAGGTTTAACTCTTGGTGAGTCACTTTTGTATGTGTCAGCGTCTGAATAGGAGGCGTTGACAGGACATGTTCCAGCGCTGACACATGATGATCTAGTAACTGGATGCATGTAAGAGTCCTTCTGATTAAATTGACCTTCACTATGTGAGAAGAAGGCCATATTACTGTTGGTAGACTTACTTCCATGCTCCAAGAGAGTTTCATCTTCCAACAGCCTCAGTTTGTTGTAGATATCATCAAAAGTAGAACTTTTGTGAGTGTTGTTGGCAAGTATAGATCTTGCCTCAATCTTCCACGCTTCACCATGACTTTTAAGAAAAGTGGCATTAATGTCAACATCACCAAGTTGTGTCCCCATGAAGGACAATTTGCTTGTAATGTCAAGCAATCTGCTTCTCACACTGCTAAGATTCTCATTAGGTTGAGCCTTGAAGACAGCATAATCATGCATGAGTTGCTTCTTCTTCTCTTCCTTAGTATCTTCATTGCCACCATATGCAACTTCAAGAGCTGCCCAAAGGTCCTTAGTAGATTCATAACCTCTGTATTTATGCTGGTTCTCTTGTCCCAAAGAGAGTTTCAGAATATTTAGGGTTTTCATATCAACCCTTTTCTTTGCTATGTCTTCAGCAGCCACAGCTCTACCATCCTCTGGCTTTTCTTTCTTATCTGCTTCTGAACATCCAGCAACAGCTGCTCTTCCAGCAATGGCATTAGCAATCTTTTGGGCTTTATTGAATGTGTTTCCATATTCAATAATCTCCCAAAGAGTGTAGTCATAGATCCCCAGATATTGCTCAAAGTTGAATTTCCACAATTCAAAGTTGGTTGCATCAAGCATGGGAATCTTGATGTTTGGTAAAGGTTAGGAGGGGGAGGGTACTTCTGGATTTGACATGATGTTTTTAGGGTTTTTGTGAAAATTAGGGTTTTGGTGATTTTAGGGTTCTTGTGTTCTTTAAGATCAAAAGTTCCTCAACAAGCTCTGATACCACTTGTTGATCCCAAACTTAGATCGATTTAGCTTTATGTATACGAGATTAGATCAAGTAATACACTTAGAGAAACCTTTGTATATGTATATGACAATCTAAGTGTTATGCGGAATTAACACTTAAACAAGAACACACTAGATGTAAACAAACTTTCACTTTGATTAATGATATCAAACTTGCTTACAATGAAAGTGTTTAACGTATGAAAACTTATATTGAACATTAACCTAAAGGTCTTCTTTTATAGACATAAGAAGCCTTGTACAATAATCTACGTATCAACTATTCTAGGTAAAGATAAATATAGAAAATACATTGTTGTTCCTATCTTTACTAGAAGTAATCTAGAATATAATAAACGTGTAGATCATATCCTTCCATCAGTGCTTGTCTTCAATGTATCAACGCTTGACTTTGTCTTGTCAACGCTTGATCTGTCAGCGTTTGTTTTCTTCTTATCAACGCTTGTTTTACTCTTGTCAGCGCTCAAGTAGACTGGCTATATTTATTCCCAACAATTTGAACTTCTGCTCGAACTTTATTTACAACCCCGTGTCATTATTGAACGACATTTCTAGGATCGTAAATATTATCGATTCCAGAAGACATGCTCTTTTTTATCAAAACATTGTTGAACATGTAAGTTTGAAAGATTTAGAAAAAACCTTTTGAAAAATTCTTAAAAAATTGTGTTCAACGGTTTTAATAAACCAATTACTTGAGCTTAAGATTTTGAATATCTTACTAAACGAGCTCAAGTCCGAGAAGTTGTAAACTTCCCGTTGTGAGGATAAGTTTATCATCGACGATAAACTTTCCTTTTAAATGAAGAACGAGTCCTAAGTTGAAATTTACTTAGAAGTCATTTTCATGAGCTTGAAAATCTTTTGAATGTTTAACGTAAAGCTCATGACCGAGAAAGATGAATTTCTCGTTATAAGGAAAAGTTCTCTTATGTAAAAGATACACTTTCCTTTCCGAGCTTAAAACTTGGAATGTTTTAATACAAGCTCATGACCGAGAAAAATTAATTTTCTGTTACAAGGATAAGTTATCATTAAAGATAAGCTTTCCTAAAATTGAAGTCCGAGTTACAATCTGATGTTTAACTATAAGTCATTGTGCATGAGCTTAAAAACTTTGAATGTTTTTAATATAAGCTCATGCCCGAGAAAAATTAATTTCTCGTTGTGAGGATAAGTTTATCATCGGTGATAAACTTTCCTTTCTTTGAAGCTCGGGTTATAATCTGTCATGTGACTACAAACCATATACACGAGATTAAAACCTTTGAATAGTTTTAATGTAAGCTCGTGTTCGAGAAAATTTAATTTCTCGTTCTGAGGGTAAGTTATCATTGACGAGATAAACTTCCCTTTCTTTGAAGCACGGGTTACAATCTGTGATCCGACTGTAAGCCTTATACACGAGCTTAAAAACTTTGAATAGTTTTAATGTAAGCTCATGTCCGAGAAAATTTAATTTCTCGTTTTGAGGGTAAGTTATCGTTGCATAGATAAACTTCCCTTTATTTGAAGTCCGGGTCATCGTCTATCATTTAACAATGAACCAATTACAATCTTAACTGCAAATCCCCTGAGACACTTGTTTCTTAGATATCAACTTCTTCAACAACCAAACTCCGAGAGTGTCCTTAGTTGAACGGTATACAAAGATTGGATCGCTTTGTTTGTGTTGAACGAAAACTTTGGTACCTATATTCTTATTAGGAGTTTGTATGCTTTGATATGGGTTAGCAATATCTATTTTAGAACCATGTAGGCATCCACAATTTTCATTTCTTGTGCCAGAGGCAACCTGAGGAGAAGGATCACTAGGATGAAGTGATTGATCATCCTTTTGAATTTCCTCCCTAGTATTCTTAGTAGGAGCAAAGACTATCCTAGTTAAAGGGCACTCATTTCCTACAAGAATGAAAGCTCTACCAGTGGGGCGCCAAACTTTACCAATGGGTTTGATTTTAGCTAACCAATAGGATCTAATTTTAGCACGGGAGTCACCTCATTAAGGAATTACTTGACACAATAGTCATGATTTGCTCTAAAGACACATTTCTTACATGTTTTACAAGTAACATATTTAATGTCCGAGTAAGATCTAGAATTCCTAGATGATTGATTGATGCTCCTAGGATATGACATGCTACGGTTAGCATTGTTGGGTAAACTAGAAGGCATCTGACTAGGTTTGAAATTCCTATCTCTTACTTGTGTCTTTTGCTTAGCTTCCCTCATACCAAATTTATGGCGAACGTTATTTGAACTAGTTCTAGATGTGGTCTTGGTATTCTTAGAGAGACTAGATGCAATCATGTGATTAGGTCTTGTTAAAGCTGATTTATTATATTGGGCCTAGTTGATGGAGTCGCTGTTCTAGAAATATGAACCATATCAACTTGGGAGGCAAACCGCGGTCTCGAGGATTGTGGTCGCTCGGATCTAAATGTAGTCGGTTGTCTAATGAACTGATTTATAGGCGGTTTTCCCAAGATTGATGGTTTTTCAAGCTTAGTGTCCACACTAGTTCCTTTAGTTTTCCTTAATTCATTTCTCAAAGCAGCTATAGCAAAAACCTTTTCCTGAATTTGAGCCTTTAAAGTCTCATTCTCTTTAAACAATCTATCTTGGGATGCCAACTTAGATTCTAGAAACTTAATTTGTTTCAAAAGACTATCCTTTCAGCTTTAGAATCTAAAACTTTTTTATCCAGTTTTCGTTCAAGAACAACGTTTGACTTTTCGAGTTTTTCAAAATATGTTTCAAATTTGTCCGTTTTCTTAGAAAATTCTAGTTTGGCATCCTCAAGATCTTTTGATCGCTGAGCTACGATCGTTTCGAGCTCTTTAACCTTGGAATCAGAAGCAGTTAATGAAGCAGTCATAAGGAAATTATCATGATTGTTAGCATTTTGAACACTATCTCCCCCATTATGACGCACACAGATGAATCAGAAATGGTATCGCTATCACTCTTTTCCATCCCATGTTTGTCATAATTAGGTTCGGAATGCTCGATATGCGGCATTTCATAAGCATATACATCATATACAACATTACAGTGTACCATGTTCGTAGGCTCTTCGTCATAAATGGGTATGGTATCATCATAAGAGATGTCTCTAACATTCCCTAATGTGTTGTTGATATCTTGCTTTGCTGTTGATTCCATGCCCTTGCAATCTTTAGCAACCTCTAATATGTCAATCTTAGGACCATTCTCCTCTTGAATCTGCATCGTATAGGCTTGCACTCCATTATCATATGCGAATTGAAGTCGTGATCTTGCATAAATCGAAGATGAAACCGATGTCATGAATTTCAACAGTGTACCTCAGAAATCTTGAAGCTCGGTATGTGTGTCTCGAAGAAATGACTAACAAATCACTGAACTTTCAGACTTGACGATATTGAAATAGAGGAAAGGCGTGAGTTGTGTCACGAGAGCCTCATATGTAAGTTCCGATGCAGAGTGATTAAATTCTTCATTGTGGAGTTGCTATGCTAGTTGGTTCAAAGTGAGGAACATCGATTCCATGAATATATGACGATCTTGACCAAATATTGTCACAAATTCGCTCCCTCCTTGAATCCATGAAAGAGTCACTAGATGAGACTAAAATAGTCAAAATGAAGTTATACCACTTTCTCTAGCTTTGTCTTGCATTTGATGCAAGTATCCCTCTTGAGATGTCGAATTCAACGATTCCATTGAAGTTCGATGAAAAATGACGGTAAGGATTACTTATCGATCGAGCAATGAAAGGAAGTAATTGTGTTTGTGTTGTCGATTAGATCCCTTGATTAGTGAAGAAAAATGATTAAATCCCCTAAGTATGTGTACTCGAGAAACCAAAAATTCTTGAATTCCGAATATTAAATAAACAATCATGTATTTTTGTCACGTCACAAACCGTATCAAAATCAAACTCGGCTCATCCAAAAGACTAGAAACCGGCTAGGAAAAATATAATAATTTTTATATTTTACCAATCGGCCCTGTTACAAAAAACGAAGTCGAATCTAATTTATACGTGGCTCATACCAATATAGCCCGTTAACCATCCGTCAACCAATTCAGCCTAAATTAATGTTGAAAGATTGAGTGGCCAGTCTAATACTCGCAACCCACTTAAACTCTGGTAAAAAGAATCGCAGCCCATCAGCCCAACAAAACATTACACTCGATCCAACCAATTGGGATTTATAAGACACCAGTTAACCCTAAGTCGACTCACACGGTACCCTAACCACTTTTGCTAAAAAAACGCAACCTCCATCTATCCTTATTTCAGCCACCATCTTAACAGAAACTTCGATCAATCACACAAACCGGTATACAAATCATACAAACTATCAATCTCGTGCATATCTAAACCACCTTTCTTCATGAATCCGAACCTACAACCTTTATTATGCCCAGAATACACCAAAACGAATTCTAGATACTTAAAAACGGACGACCAACCGGCTATTGTAGATCTTATATTATTCTATGTCTTTTGTTATGATGGTGTAGACTAGGTGACAAACAAAAACGGATTCAAGAACGTTTTTCAAGATCTATAAATTGAGGTCTATGGTAAGGTTCTGATTGATGTTGCATGCATTTGATTTGTATTTAAATCAAATCCAAGGAGGGATGGAAACAAATTTGTTGTTGTTCTTTCTTGAAACTTCGAATATCAAAAGCAGGTAATCCCAACAATTGATCTATGTTGATGAATATTCGTGAGTATAGATCTAAGAGGTCTTGACAAAGTTCAATCACGAAATGAATCTAAAATCATTTAAGAAGTGTTTTTATGATGGGATAAGGGGATGTAGTATCAGTGTTTGTTCGAATCGAGTCAGGGTATCGAGTCTGTTGGTGTTGGAGTCGAGTCTGTGTACTTGATTCTGTGTCTGGTTTGATTCTGTTTGATTTGCTAAATTCGTCAGGCAAGAGTGTTTGTGTGAAGTCGAGTCACGTTGTCGAGTCAATTTGTGAGTCAATTAAGGTTGGTGAAGAGTTTGATTCAGAAAAAGAAAAAAGAAAAATGGTCGATTCAGGAGAAGGAAGTTGATGAACCAGTACCCAAGTTGATTCGGAATGTTAAAAATATGATGGATTCGGGAAAGATTATATGGATTCTGAAAAAGACTAGATAGAATTCGGAATATTATCAATTTGATAATTCGGAATATAGTAGTGAACAAAAATTCGGAATATCTTTATGCAGTATTGAACAAAACAAAAAAAAATTCGGAATATTTTGAAGACTAAAATTCAGAATAATGTGTGATGGCTAAAATTCGGAATAATGTGTGATGACTAAAATTCGGAATAATGTGATGACTATGTAGAAACTAGAAGGGGGGGGGGGGGGGGTTGAATAGTTTCTTATAATTTACTTGTTAAAATATGGTTTCCAAAAATCCTTTTTCAAAAAACTTAGGCTTGAGGAAATATGTGAAATCTTCTTATGCACAAATATGAACAATGATAGTGTAACTAAACTAATACTAACAAAAATATATCCACAAAGAATAAAGAATGATATTGTAGCTAATCTAATATTAACACATGTATATGCAAAAAGAATAAGGAATGTAAAGAGTTAAGGGTAAAGAAAGATCAAACCGAACACCAAGGATTTATAGTGGTTCGGCAACGAAGCTCACTCCTCGTTCCTACTCCACTCCTCGAGTACTCCTTACTCGAGAGTTCACTACACAACAAGCTCCTTATGGTGGAGAAAACCGTACACGTCGCTTAACCAATTTCCGACTCTAAGCTAAAAGTCGAGACCTAATCGTAGCTAGGACCAATCTACACAACTATACTTAGTACATACACAACTTCCAAATAGACACAACTACTTGGATCTTCACAACTATGACACAACTACAAGTATATAAAAATTGATCTTCAATGGATCTTTGGTGGTGGACTCAACACTTCACTAGGATAGTGTTCTTCTCTTTGCACTTGGAGAGGAAGGGATGGAAGAACAAGATTCACTTCTTAAACAAGTAATAATCAAACAAATGATCAAAGATTTGAGTGATTAAAGAAGGGGTTTGAATCTGGAAATAAATGTGCAAAAGAGGTGAGGTGAAAAGCTGAGAATGGTCCACTATTTAAAGGATAAAGGAGCCAACGGCTATATCTGCCCGCGGTACCTTATCACAGCCCGCGGTACCTTATCGATAAGGTACCGCCTAGGCGCTAAGGTACCGCCGGACTAGACTCCGCTCCTTTTTGTCCTTTAGTGGTGGAGGTCTTATCTAGGTATAAAAATATCCTGAAAGGATATTCTTAATAGAATAAGAATATGCCATTTTCAAATTTCAAATAATTAATTTAATAAAACATTTTCTTAAAAATAAAGTTTAATAAAAACTTGTCATATTTAATAAAAAGTGAGTTTTAAGAAAAGATTAAATCACTTGATCACTTGATTAAGGTTAGTACTTGTTTATCCATACCTTAAGTGAAAATGGGTAAAATGAAAAATACTTGAACTCAAGAATTCGTTTTTCGTTGTTTTCGTAAATGCTTGTTTTTACATATTGTCGTAATCAAAACTAAGCGAGACCGAAAAATGCAAGTAACATTTTTAGTCATTATTGCATTAACAATCTCCCCCTTTTTGATTCCGACAATACATAAACTCAATCACACAAAAAACAAGATTTTCGAAGACGAGTTTATTCATTTCTCCCCCTTTGTCGAAGCAAAAAGGTTGCGTAAGCCGGTGTTGAAGAAACGACTTTGCAAAGACTCCCCCTTGGTGCTTACTCCCCCTAGCTTGGGGCACCGGGGAATCGAGATATGGTGACAAGCTACATAGAAGGGTTAGTTGAACAAAAGAAACAACCAACAATATATAGCAATAGGCCAAAAAAAAATTAAAAGAGAAGAAAACACAATGACAAAGATCCAAGATAGGTTACTAAAGAAACATCATACAAGGAAGTATGAAAAAAAAAAGAAACAAGCCAAAAGCATAAATCTAATCCTAGTTATTCTAGAATTCTAAGATTTGCTTGAATTTGGTGTCTTGAGGATAAGCAACCAATGCTTATATGAAAGACAAGGTAATAGCAGAGGGTGGTGGTGGTGGCTTGTTGGAGATCTCATAATCAAAATGAAGAGGAGGCTTGATTAAGAGACTCTTAATGTAGCTCAACTCCTCATAGATGTGTGCCATAGCAAGATGTTGATATTGACAACAATGACAATATGTTCCATGGTGCATGACATTATCATGAGAAGGAGGAAGAACACTAAAGGGTGGTGGTGGAAGAAAGGAAGTTCCACAATCAACATTCTTGGTAGGAGAAATGTGATTAAGAGTGTTCTTGGGTGGGTTTGGATTGAAAGCAATTGGAGAAAATGGAGGAGATTCAAGGCTTTCATTTGGAGAATAAGACATTTTGGATGTGAAGAATGCAAAATGCTTATGGTTTAAATAGGGAAGGCTTAGGGTATTTTTGGGGTGGTCAAAGGGTTTGAAACAAAGATTCTCAAAAAGGTTGGAGAAAATCTGGAGTTTCAGACAAAAACCCGAAAAGGAAGGCCACTGTAGGCGGTTCCTTATCTATGGTGGCGGTACCTTATCAATAAGGTACCGCGACTCACGTATGGAACCGCCTGCAGAAGCAGGGTTTGGTGTTTGGAGAAAGATTTTTCAGTAAATCTTATTTTTCTAGTCTAACTTATCATAGGGATGTGCTTAAAAGCTAAGATAGACAAGGAAAGTATATGCAAACTTACCAAATAGAGATTTGACCAAAATACATTGATAAAAAAAATCAATGTAGGAGGTGTGTAAGACAAGACCTTATGACACAATGATCCTCCATGATTCAATCTTGTTCTTGCTATGTTTGAGAGAATCATACATATGAATTATGTAAGCTCTATATTAATAGCGAGAATCTATGAAAAATCGTTTTTAGATTGAATTAACAATGTCAAACGAGTTTCTCAACCGTTTTCGAAAGAGACTTTGAGAGTTTTGAAAAGGAGATGAGAAGATTTTTCAAAAGAATCTTAAAAGACTCAAGGACTCAAGGTGGTAAGAGAAAACACACAAGAAGAAAAGAATTTAAGGAAGATGTTCCATTAATCCTAGACCTAGACGCAAGTAATAAAAAGGTTCCCTCTTAAGTGGCTTAGTGAAGATATCGGCTAAGTTGTCCTCGGAGGGCACCTTTTTGATAGTAATGTTCCCCTTTTGAACATTATCTCTAAGGAAATGGTGTCTAATTTCTATGTGTTTGGTTCGCGAATGTTGCACGGGATTCTTGCTTAGGTCTATAGCGCCTTTATTATCGCACACGATGGGAACATCATCAAGAGAAATCCCGTAATCAACAAGCGCTTGCTTCATCCATAGAGCTTGTTGGCATGCTTTACCGGCACTCACATACTCGGCTTCCGTGGTGGATATCGCAAGAGCGGTTTGTTTCTTGGAGAACCAAGAAGTTAAACAACAACCCATGAAGGTACAAACTCCACTAGTGCTTTTCCGGTCCACATAGTCTCCCGCATGATCCGAGTCCGCGTAGACTATGGTTTCTACGCCGGTCCCTTTAGGATACCATAATCCTAAATGTATAGTGCCTTTAATGTATCGGAAGATACGCTTAACCGCTTCAAGGTGAGAGGTTTTGGGAGGCTCTTGGAAGCGAGCACAAAGGCAAACACTAAACATGATATCCGGTCGACTTGCCGTTAGGTACAACAAACTACCAATCATACCTCTATATTTGGTGTTGTCTACCGACTCACAATCATCATCTACGGTGAGTTTAGTATCCGAGGCCATAGGGGTCTTCATTGGTCTAGATTCTTCTAATCCAAATTTCTTTAGCGTACTTAGATTGACTAAAGAAAATACCATCGTCCATTTGTTTAATTTGGAGTCCTAAAAAGAAGTTAAGTTCTCCCATCATACTTATTTCAAACTCATCATGCATGATTTTGGCAAAGTCATCACACAATTCTTGACAAGTTGAGCCAAATATAATGTCATCAACATATATTTGTACGATTATGAGGTGAGGACCTTTCTTCTTTGTAAAGAGTGTATTGTCTACCATACCCATGGTATACTCATGTTTAACAAGAAACGCTTTAAGTCTATCATACCAAGCTTTGGGTGCTTGTTTGAGTCCATAAAGTGCTTTCTTAAGCTTGTAAACATGGTCCGGTTTCTCAAAATCAATGAAGCCGGGAGGTTGAGCCACATATACCTCCTCATTGATCAAACCGTTAAGAAATGCACTCTTTACATCCATTTGTTGAAGCTTAATATCTAAGGCACAAGCGTAGGCTAAAAGGATTCTAATTGATTCTAATCTAGCTACCGGTGCATATGTCTCGTCATAATCAATCCCTTCTTGTTGATTATAGCCTTGAGCTACAAGTCTAGCCTTGTTACGAGACACAACACCATTCTCATCTAGCTTATTCCTAAATACCCATTTGGTTCCTATAATGGTAGAAATTTTAGGTGGAGGAACAAGTTCCCAAACATCATTGGCAACGAATTGATTCAATTCTTCTTGCATCGCAATGACCCAACTCTCATCCGTCAAAGCTTCTTTAACATTCTTAGGTTCAATCAAGGAGACAAAACAAAAGAAGGTTCTTTGGTTTTGGACTTGAGATCTTAGGGTCCTTTGATTTAAGTCACCAGTGACATTATTGAGAGTATGATCCCTAGACTCCTTAATGTTTACTTCCTTTTCATCACTAAGGTCTTCAACTCCTATTTTTCTAACCTCTTTGGCTTTAACTACTTCTAATTCATCCAAGTCATCATCAACCAATGGTGGTGTCTTGGGTGAAGGAGGGGTTTCATCAAAGGTTACGTTGAGTGATTCTTCAATAACCCCTGAGGTTCTATTTAGGACTATGTAGGCCTTACTAGTTTGGGAATAACCTAAAAGGATACCTTCGTAAGACTTTGGGTCAAACTTAGTAAGGTAGTCTTTGGTGTTGAGGATAAAGCACTTGCTTCCAAACACCCTAAAGTATTCTAATGAGGGTTTCTTACCTTTAAGAATCTCATAGGGGGTCTTTCCTAGGAAAGGTCGAATAAGAATTCGGTTGAGAATATAAGTCGATGTATCTACGGCATTGCACCAAAACTTTTGAGGCAAAGATTGCTCGTTTAACATCGTCCTACTCATCTCTTGGAGAGTCCTATTCTTCCTTTCAACTACCCCATTTGATTGTGGAGTGCGAGGAGCCGAGAAGTTATGGGTAATACCATGAGCTTCACAAAAGGCACCAAATTGCACTTCATTATCAAATTCCCTACCATGATCCGTCCTAATAGAAACAATTGAACATCCTAGTTGATTTTGAATTCTCCGACTAAAGATTTCGAAGTTATCGAAAGCTTCATTCTTAGATGCCAAAAATCTAGTCCAAGTGAATCTAGAATAGTCGTCAACTATAACTAGGGTATAAAGGTTACCTCCATAACTCCGTATGGCGGAAGGTCCAAAGAGATCCATATGTAGGAGCTCTAAGCACCGAGAGGTCGAAACCAAATTCTTGGCTTTGTGACTTGAGTGAACTTGCTTTCCAACTTTGCAAGCATCACAAAAGTGACTATCAAACTTAATATTAGGGAGGTGTCTTACCAACTCCTTAGAGACTAAAGATTGAATTAAACGCATATTAGCGTGACCTAATCTCCTATGCCAAAGAGTAGAACTATCATCTATAGTCGCAAGACATATGTTGTCTTTTGACTTCTTATTAACCTTCATGACATAAAGCCCATGCTTTCTAACACCTTTTCCAATGACTTTTCCATCTTTTACGATTTCACTGTCATGTTCCGAAAAGATGACCTTACACTTATTATCACAAATTTGACCTATACTTAAAAGGTTAAAACCTAAGTTATCTACGTGCTCAACATTTTCAATGGTCATGGAGTCAAGAGAAACCGTACCTTTGCCAATGATATTACCACGTAGACTACTAGCGAATGTGACGTTACCTCCATCATATGCTTTGTAATGCGAGAACAAACTTCGATTACCCGTCATGTGTTTAGAACATCCACTATCCTTAATCCACTCATCGGGCTCCAAATCAATTCCCAAGCATATCTAGGTAACAATACACAAGATCAAACATTTGGTCCCCAATATCTCATGGGTCCAAAATTGTTAGTTCCAAACATCCCTTGCATTTGGTTGGGATGTATGAATGAGGTCAGGATTCCCCATGGAGAACAAAATGGAGGAGGGTAGTAATTCATGTAACCATTTTGTTGTTCATTACTTCTCCTAGGTGTGTTTGATCTAGGTTTAGAGTTATTATTATTCTTTCTAGGTGTTGGAGTTTTACTTCTAGGTCGTGAGTTGTTTTGATTATCTCTTGTAGGCGTTGTCGTTCTACTTCTAGGCTTAGACTCATTCCGTACTCTAGGTGGAGTAAAAGATAGTCTAGATAAACTTCTATTTCCCATGAGAGGTTTACTTAACGGCTTATAGAACTTACTAATAGCATTGTCGTCAAGTATGGGTAATTGAACCTTATTAACAGTAAGATGCTTTGGTTTTTCATTTAACTTAGATTTTTCAGAAAGTTCAGAGTTTTCAAAAAAATCAACTTCTGGCCGCGGTACCTTATCTATGGCCGCGGTTCCATAGTGATAAGGAACCGCGCCATACAATGTGGAACCGCGTCCAGAAGGTGTTTTCTGTGAAAACCTGACTTGTTTTGGTTCACTAGTTGAGGCTTCATTTGAGTTAAAACCTAGACCAAGTTTTTCCTTAGAATGAACTTGTTTGTTTAACATATCATCAAGAGCACTAGTACCTTTCATGAACTTTTTCAATTTAATGGAGGTGCTCTTGAGATCATCATTCTCTAATCTAAGTTTCTTACAACTTAAGCAACCTAAACCAACCTCTTTGTTTTTCTCAAGTTTAGCCAATTTCTCCCTAAGTTCATTGATCTCATTTTCAAGCTTAGTTTTGGTTGATTTTAAGGTTTTATTCTTTTCTATGAATTTAAGACTAAGTTTGTGTAAGCTATCATATTTGCCTTCAAATTCAATATCATCTAAAGTGGAACTATCATTGCTATAATATTCGGTTTCGGAATGTACCTCTTTAGAAGTGTGAGCCATAAGACATTTCTCCTCTTTGGGGTTGTCATCATCATCTTCACCGCTATCGCTCCAAGCGCCACTAACGAATGCCGTGTGGTTCTTATCACGAGCGGGCTTTGGACATTCACCAATGAAGTGATTTGGATCACCACATCTAAAGCAACTCCTATCACCTTTTTCATTCTTGACAAACCGATTCTTTGACAATAGTTTCTTGTCATAGTTTGGTTGCCTAACGTGTTGACCTCGTCTCTTGAAGAACTTCTTGAAATCTCTCACCGCCAATGCATACTCTTCGTCATAACTTTCCGAGGAACTATCATGGTCACTTTGTGCCTTCTTGGCTTTAAGTGCAAGAGATTTCCTTTCACTCTTGGTTTTTACTAATTCCGAATCCTTCAAAATTATCATCTCATGAACCTTCAAGTTTCCTATGAGTTCATCGAGTGATAAAGTTGAGAGATCTTTCGACTCTTCAATAGCCGAGACTTTTGCTCTCCACTTTGGATGTAAGGCCCTTAGAAACTTCCTAACATTGTTCTTGCTAGAAAAACCTTCATCAAGTGCTTTTAGACTAGTAATAATGGTGTTAAACCTAGCAAATGCACTATCAATAGTTTCATCTTCAAAGATGACAAATTGTTCATATTGTTGGACAAGAAGATCGATTTTACTTTCTTTGACTTAGCTATTACCTTGGTGGGTTACTAAAAGAGTGTTCCAAATATCTTTAGCGGTTTCACACATAAAAATTCTTTCATACTCTTTCTTAGGCAAAGCATTATAAATCACCATTTTAGCCTCATTATTTTTTGAAAGTTTCTTTTTAGTATCATCATTAGCTTTGTCAAAAGTGACTAATTCTTTTGTTTTAGAAACTTCATTAAATTGAAAGGGTAAAAAATCACCATTGGTAATAACATGCCAAAGATCTAAATCTTTTGATTTCACATAAGTTTCAAATCTATTTTTCCAATAAATAAAACTATCGGTTTCAAAAAGTGGTGGTCTTTGCATAGATTGCCCTTCTAGGTACTTGTTGGAATCCATAGATCGATTCAAGTTTTAAAATACAATATACTTTAAAAATTCTTGAGCAACCCGCTCTGATACCAATTGTAGAAACTAGAAGGGGGGGGGGGTTGAATAGTTTCTTATAATTTACTTGTTAAAATATGGTTTCCAAAAATCCTTTTTCAAAAAACTTAGGCTTGAGGAAATATGTGAAATCTTCTTATGCACAAATATGAACAATGATAGTGTAACTAAACTAATACTAACAAAAATATATCCACAAAGAATAAAGAATGATAGTGTAGCTAATCTAATATTAACACATGTATATGCAAAAAGAATAAGGAATGTAAAGAGTTAAGGGTAAAGAAAGATCAAACCGAACACCAAGGATTTATAGTGGTTCGGCAACGAAGCTCACTCCTCGTTCCTACTCCACTCCTCGAGTACTCCTTACTTGAGAGTTCACTACACAACAAGCTCCTTATGGTGGAGAAAACCGTACACGTCGCTTAACCAATTTCCGACTCTAAGCTAAAAGTCGAGCCCTAATCGTAGCTAGGACCAATCTACACAACTATACTTAGTACATACACAACTTCCAAATAGACACAACTACTTGGATCTTCACAACTATGACACAACTACAAGTATATAAAAATTGATCTTCAATGGATCTTTGGTGGTTGACTCAACACTTCACTAGGATAGTGTTCTTCTCTTTGCACTTGGAGAGGAAGGGATGGAAGAACAAGATTCACTTCTTAAACAAGTAATAATCAAACAAATGATCAAAGATTTGAGTGATTAAAGAAGGGGTTTGAATCTGGAAATAAATGTGCAAAAGAGGTGAGGTGAAAAGCTGAGAATGGTCCACTATTTAAAGGATAAAGGAGCCAACGGCTATATCTGCCCGCGGTACCTTATCACAGCCCGCGGTACCTTATCGATAAGGTACCGCCTAGGCGCTAAGGTACCGCCGGACTAGACTCCGCTCCTTTTTGTCCTTTAGTGGTGGAGGTCTTATCTGGGTATAAAAATATCCTGAAAGGATATTCTTAACAGAATAAGAATATGCCATTTTCAAATTTCAAATAATTAATTTAATAAAACATTTTCTTAAAAATAAAGTTTAATAAAAACTTGTCACATTTAATAAAAAGTGAGTTTTAAGAAAAGATTAAATCACTTGATCACTTGATTAAGGTTAGTACTTGTTTATCCATACCTTAAGTGAAAATGGGTAAAATGAAAAATACTTGAACTCAAGAATTCGTTTTTCGTTGTTTTCGTAAATGCCTGTTTTTACATATTGTCGTAATCAAAACTAAGCGATACCGAAAAATGCAAGTAACGTTTTTAGTCATTATTGCATTAACAGACTAAAATTCGGAATAATGTGATGACTAAATTCGGAATAATGTGAGATGACTAGAATTCGGAATAATGTGTGATGACTAAAATTGAGAATAATGTGATGACTAAAATTAGGAATAATGTGAGATGACTAGAATTCGGAATAATGTGTGATGACTAAAATTCGGAATAATGAGATGACTAAAATTCGGAATAATGTAAGATGACTAGAATTCGAAATAATGTGTAATGACTAAAATTTGGAATAATGTGATGACTAAAATTCGGAATACTTGTCTGAATAAAATTTGGAATACTTAACTGAACAAGAATTCAGAATAAATAAGACCACCAGATTCCTGAATCTTAAACTTTCCAAAAGTCGGAATAAGCACTCCACACCAAATTCAGAATAAACACTACCAGATTCTGAAATTTATACCCAAAAACTTGATATTTCATGTTTTTACCCAATAATGAAACCAAAACTTCCAACTTTTACGTGAAAATTACCAATATGAATATCACTAATTCCTACCATAATTATTTAGGCAATTTGTAAGAAAGATTTAAGGTGAAAAACACGAAAAAAATTTAAGCCACGGATAAATCTTAATTAAAAGAGCACCAAACCAAAACTAACACAACAAAAAACCTTATTTCACCCCATGGCTCTTGATACCAATTGTAGGTACAAGTAATCCTTGGATTATCTAATCAATATAATGATAAAGAAATAGATAGATAGATGAAGATCTTAGAGAGAGAAGCTAGAGAGAGAAAGGAGAGAATGAGAGAAAATGTAAAGTTGTATTATCAAAATGAGAACTCACCCCTCCTTACATGCTAGGAGGAGGTATATATAGCCCACCCTACATGTGGGCTTTGTGGGTTATACTGTTACATTACTAGATCATGAGCCCATACTTAATGTATCTCGTTGGAGTGACCCATCCTTCCTAAATACGTAAAAACGTATTTCCAACAAGATCCAAAATAACTCTCCTCATGTTATATTTACAAAAGTTTTTTTAAAAAAAGTTTTATCAATAGAAAATTTAAGTTATTTCAATACAAAACTTATCTAAAATATGGAGAAACTCATCCGCACCTTCCATCTCACTTCCATCCAATGAATGAGATTAAACCCCAATTTACACAGTAGGGGTATTTCAAGCATTTCACCGTCTTCTATATAAGAATTTTGCTTTAACACCAATTTTCATTTAACACACACAAAAAGTGTGTCTTTTCTCTCCATCGTTCTTTTTCTCTCTTTTTTTCTCTCTCTATATCGATCCACAACTAATCATTTAATCAACAAAAAAAGATCGATCTTCAATTAATTATCTTATTATGGATCGATCATCTCCTTCTTCAATTGATAAACATTAGGTTCGTATTTCTTTTATTTAGCTTATTTGATTTGAATAAGCTTATTAATTTATCACCATTGCTTATCGTTAAGCTTATTTGAACGAATTAAATAGAATTGATTGTTGCTAGTGATAAGCTAATCATCATCATCATCATCTAGATTTATTTGATGGATTATAAGCTAGCTTATTAGCTTATTTTGATAAATTATTATCTAGCTTATTAGCTATCTTGTTAACTTATTTATGTTTCCAGTGTTAATTGTTGGAAATATAGTTCAATTGTGGGTTAAAGTTCACACTTGGTAATAGGCGTGGAGGTATGGAGTATACCCACATTGGTCCCTGAACACCATGACTCAGATAGTGGTTATGTTATGTTTAACGGTACTTAAGTTTACACTAAAGGTACTTGGTTTTACACTAGCGGTACTTGCAAGTACTGCTAGTGTTATGCAAGTACTGCTAGTTATATGTAAGTACCGGCGCTAAAACATGTAACAGTCTTTGATTGTTTGACTATATTAAATGACCACGTTTAATGGGTCATGTAACCACTACTCGTGGTATTATGGAGCATATTAAGAGGGTTTAATGGGTCGTTAAATTCTCTTAATACCATTGACTAAGGAATGAGTGATCTCTAGCATAAATAGAGATCATCACTGCTGCATGAAAGACACAGAAAACAAGAAACACTTGATAGCAAAGGGTTATAGATTGGTGCCTACATCTATAACACACATTTGGTCTTATCCCAAGTAGATATTTGTGATATCCAGGCATTAGTGTCGAATAGTTTACTTTGGAAAGTGATCAAATGATTCCAAGTGATATCCATTCATTGGTACGTAGTTAGGCTATTGATTATCTTACCTTGGTTGGGACGAATACACACCAACAATCAAAGTAAACTATTTTGTGATAATCAATGGCGGCTGCAATGAAACATATGGTGGCTAACTTCTCCAAGCTGGATAAGTTTGAAGGGGTGGATTTCAGGAGATGGCAAAAGAAGATGCACTTTTTTCTTTCTACCACGAGTGTGGTGTATGTTCTGACTAATCCCATTCCTGATGGTGGTGATGATGCTACTTTGGAAGAGATGAGGAAAAGGAACACATGGGAGAATGATTACTATGTGTGTCGTGGTATTATTCTCAATGGTCTGTCTGATTCCTTATTTGATATTTACCAAAATTTTGAATCTGGTAAGGAACTATGAGATTCCTTGGAAGCCAAATATATGGCTGAGGATGCATCGAGTAAGAAGTTCCTTGTAAGTGATTTCACCAGTTATAAAATGACTGATTCAAGACTAGACATCTATATATCTCTACTACTTATAATGTCTGTATAATTTTTTTCAAAAAACTCTTCATTACTATAATAAGCAAGTTTTCTCAACACTTCCTTATTTAATCTCTACTACACATCCTTAATAAGAAAGCCTATGTCAACGCATGAATAAAAAAAACTGTATTTCATAAATTTGGAATGTCAACTAAACTTATGTTTGGCAAGCAAATATTACGTTTCATCTTACAATCCTATATATAAACGTGTATTCCTTCATCATTCATCTTTGCAGCTCTTTATCATTCATCTTTGCAATCATTCATCATCCATCTTTGTAGTTCCTCCAGCCATGTCAACACCTAATGACAAAAACGCCAACAAGTGATATTTGTCATTTGATGATCTTTATCAAGACACTGGTTTTGATATTTTCCATGATGTTGCTAATGTTGGATTGAATCAAATAGTTTGTTTTTATTTTTTTTAATTTTTATATGATTTTTTTTAATTTATTTACTTTTTTTATAAAAAAAGAAAATAGATTTTAAGTTCGCATTTTATGGATTCTAATTTTTGTTGTTTTTATTTGTCATGTGAAGCTGTTTTAGTGAAGATTTGTGGTTCATGGATGGATGGATTCTTACCCACCAAGTGTTTGATGAAAGTCCCTCTTTCAGGAGTTGATGAATAAAGCTTACCGATTCATCAAACCCACCACAAGGTAAGTTTAGTTTCAATTTTGATTGTAACTGAATTAGGATCTTAATTGAAAATTAGGTCAATATAAAATTTGTAGGTTTGGGTTTGGGTTTGGATTTGCATTTATTTGTTAGGATTCATTTGTTTTGATGAAAACAATACGAGTATTAAACCTCAAGCGGATTAGGAGTTGCTCACTATTGGTTTTTAAAACTGGACAGAGATCAATCACATATGGACCTAGCAGAGTTTAAGGACCATTGTTGCTACCGGTTTGGTTATTGCAGTTATAATAGTAAGTTGGGAGATGATGCATTAACTTTTTAGGGCGATTCAGTTTATGCAAGTTATTTTGTGTATTATGAATATATTGTATGCGAACAATAAAAAGTTAGAAAAAACAAATCTTTTAAAGGCACCCTAAATGTTACGAGCAGGGACTGTGGTGGTTTCAAGAGTACACAATCTCAAAATATACATTGATATTCTGAAATTGAGTTGACAAAAGAAGTCAATCCTATTTTTATTTGTTGTATAACTTATCCAGGGTACAACTGCAAGATGCTGTTGAATCAGAAAAAAAAATCGATGGACATGTTGAGTGATCATACCCCACTAATTTGTGGCTGCAGGCCCATTTCTGATGACTAAATACAGGTTAGAATCGCTTTTCAATTGCTATATTCATATGAACTTGAAGGTGAAACAAATTTGTTATTGAATGGGTAATTTTTTTTATCAACTCGACAGTGTTTGGGCGTACATTACGGAATCAATTGTATCCAAATAAAAGGAGTAACCCTAATTCATGTTTACTGGTATGAGAGTCTTCAATTGAAATGCACACATTTTGAACGATATTTTGAACTCTTTCTTTCTCCACTTTTAGAACGTTAACGAACGAAATTTAAGCCCATAATATTTTATAAAAACACTAAATGAAAAAGCTCAAATGGTTAAGAATTTTCGTAGCTGGTGTAATCAGTAGAATCTTAAATAAGTTCTGTTCACGTTTACAATTATGGGTTGATTGGATTTGCTATAAGTGGCCTCGACATGAGGGAAAGTTTTTCTTTTTAGAAAATTTTATATAGTTTTAGAGATGGGAGTCTTTGATTGACAAATGATATTTTGCAAATGTAATCTGAGAATTTCATTGGTTTGTATCATGCCCACTATACCAGCTACAATATGGTTAAAGCTACTAACACATCTTAGGAGATATCTTTAGCTGACTTTATATAACTATCGCCAATTAGATTAATTTAACTTATGAAAAGTTTGAGCGTATCATCAGAAAATTAGAAAGTACCAATTTTTTCTGGCAAAATAGAAAAAATGATTACATAAAATTTAATATTGGAGAAAGTGGGCTACCTTCTAATGCAACCCTTCAGGATGCTGATTTATTTCTTTGATAGATACTACACATATTAAGTGGTAGATATAACGCAAGAAAACCATCATTTGACAGTTTTCACACTACTTTAAGAAGTTGATCATTTACTACTAATACCTCCGGATATACATGTATGCGATTTTTTCTACTAATGCTAACATATACTCTTGCATTGTACTTAATTTTTGTGCATAACTAACTTCCAGTGTATTTCAATTTGACAACGGTCATGCATTGTACCTAACTATTCTAGAAGTGGTCTGATGGGAATTCATTCATATTGTTTTCGAAAGATATAGGGAGTTTTGTTAAGTTCTTAGGCTGTAGGTTTAGGGGCAAAGCTAGCTAGATCCAAACAAGTCAACCAAACAGGAAGTTTTTTCAAGTATCCTGTTACAAAGTTAGTACAATGTATCACCAATTATTGTTCTTAACTTATGTGATTAGTGTGTACGGGGTGAGAAAATGGACCGAAAACCAAACCAAAATCGAGAACCAAACCAAAACCGACCCAACCCAAACCAAATTTTCGAACCACAGTTGGATTCTCGGCTGCTCAGTATTTCAAATTTCGATTCTGGGTTCGGTTCGGTTCCGTGGTTATCGGTTCCGGAATCGAAGAACTGTCTGAACTTTCATAATCTACTATTTTTAGGATCTATCACCTTGATTTGAAGCTTTGCCCTACAGTAGTTTTTGATAAAGTATATATATAAATGTATGTTTTGTATACAACTTGTAATATCTATGGATGCTATTACATAGGTTGCATATAAAAATTATAATTTCGTTCATTTACGTCACGAAATATGTGAGATACCTTTTGTTTTCCAAAATTTATTAGGTGAGACCGGGCTCACGGAAATAACCATAAGCAATCCATGAAGCTATCCGTGAAGTAGGTTTTTACACAATTTATTTTCATTACGAGCTACTTATAGATTAAGACCCGATCTTTTTTTCTATAAGAGCTATTTATAGGATACGACCCTGGCTTTTTTCTATCCGTGAAGTAGGTTTTTACGCTCTTGAAAATAAGCTGAAACAAACACCCCCTGATCTTTTTGGTTTCTGGTGTTTTGTAGGAGAAGGTAGTAAACAAAAAATCTACTAAAAAATTCTAAATCAAATCCTGTTGTAAAACAAAGATCTTGTAAGTAATGGTAAGTTTCCAAAAGATAAAGCAATGCAATGGATGTACTTCAATCTTTTGTTGCAAAAATTCATTGTGCACAAGCGCATTTTGAAAAAATGAGTGCATACTAATTAGTACAATTCTTTGGTGTTTCATACTTAATTAACAACCTAATACTTGGTTCTTTCAAATTTCAGGTTTCAATACTTTTTGCTGTTCTCAAGGAACACATAGAAGTCCTAGCGAACCGTGTATGAATTTAAGCATGCCATGTGTACGTTGCTGCAAAATTTCAGTTTGTAAGTGTGTTTTAGTCGATTTAAGGAGTGATTAGGGCTACTCTCAAGCCTTTTGGAAATCCATATCCCGACTTGGTTCACATCAGGTTAGTTGTTCACTTTCATATTCAACCACACACATAAAGTCAACATGAGGCACATTAAGTTTTTGTTCAAAAAGAGAGTATATAGCATATCTACATGCCACAAGACCAATATGTCTCTTACCAACGAATGTGGTTTTGTGAACTATGACAACAATGAATCAGCTAATGAGGCAACACCATGAAAGCAGTGAATGGACTGGTTAGAAAGTAATATTACTTTTTTAAGAACAAAAAAACTCGCATTTGAAATATAAGTTCAACACATAACCTTTTTTAGTAATAGAATTTGACCTTTTTCTGTCTTCAGGTACAGATAAAAAAGGAGCAGGCATATGCAAGTAGATATATATGAGTATTGTTGGTTGTGTTGCGTGTTCATCTTTGGAGTTCAGTGATGATCGGGTTGCCGGACATGACCGCTCTAAAAAGGACTGAAAATGCATAAACATTCGAAGCATATTGATAGAGCATGTACATCCACCAAAATTTGTAGCTTTACAATCTTCAAGCAAATATCGATTTTCTTTTTTTGCGTGGATATAATTCCTGATTGCATATGTTAACGTGTGTCTTGAATAAGAAATAATAGTAAAGTAAAAATGTTGTTTCTTTCTTTGTGCTTTAAGATATCATGGCCCATTTAGCCATCCATCTCAAACACTGATAAGTGATAACACCATTTCACTTATTTTTCATCAAAATTAAACTCCTTTAGTCAATATAACAAAAAAAGACAAATCGACTATCTTTTACCTCAACATATGACATGTCTCGTCTAACTAACCTTTAATAAACAAATTGTAGATTCATGCTGAAAAAACAAAAGATTCTTGAATTTGATTTCATGAAAAAGATTTCGTGGTATGGAAATTTGGGAGTGTAGCAGAATATCAATAAGATGTATTTTTCATTTTCATTTGTCCTGAGTAGAAGAGGGTATATTTTAACCCCAATTATACTCACGATATGCCTTTGCAATAAGTTAAAAACAAACACACAAAATTTCAAGCTGGACCGAGGATTGATGTTAAATGGCCTATTAAGTTTAAACATAAACAATCTAATTTGCAATAATATTTTGGTTTTGTTATTTCCAAATATGATTGGTGATAATCTCGGGGAATTTAATTTTCATTCAAAAATACCTCGTCGCGAAGCACGGGCTCATGGAATTCATGGGTGGAGGTCTTCAATTAAACAACTCAAAATTGAAACTAAGAATTGATGTCTCATATTTTTTCAAAAAGGCAAAGCTTTTATTAAAAAGTGTCTATCGTAATGCTAAAGGCTTTACATGAATTATATTATCACGTGAAACATCTTTTCTCAATTACGTTTTGATCTTTCCACAATACAATGTATCGCGAATTATATGCCGTTATTTAATTTCCCCCGCTATGCGCGGGTACTCACCTAGTTATAATAAATAAGGCTTTAAAAAGATGTTAAATACCCCTTGAAAAAATTCTCTAAAATTCAAGAGTGTCTAATATGGTCATTTTACATTTGATTTAGCCTATTTTTAGTAACCAATTAATAAGTTACAAAGCTTACATTAGAAGATCTTAAATTTCGGCTTCATGTATAACAACACATCTAACAACAAGGACCTAATATGTAATTTCCACAAACACAACATACGAGTCTGTGAGTACAATTTGGGGCTGGATACTTTTTCTACAACTTCTGATGTACTCCTCTATTTTTTCGGAACCATTTTCACCTTTTCGATTAAAAAACTACTCCAATATTGATTCATTATAAAACCCCAAACCCAGAAACATTGGCGAACCCTAACTCGACATCATCCTCATAAAATAAAATTAACAATTTGCAGCTTCAATTACATATATGTTCAGGTATTGATTTTCTTATTTTGTATTAATTCGAGTATTCTTAAATTTACTGGTCAAATCTTATGTGTAGACTTTTAGTTTGTTTTTGTCAGGAATAATTTTTGTTTCTTCTTGCAAATCATGAGATATATATGTTCTATTATATTGTAGGTTGATATTTTGAATTATTTTTGGGATTGTTATCTTCTTTTTTATTTTGCATTTACAGATTAGGTGAAAAATTGTTATGGATAATCCATTAATTCAACCATCTAAAAAGGTATCTGCCTTTTAAGTTTATTGTGTATTTGAAATGTTCCTCAATATTTGTATTTTAATTGTATTAAGCTTATTAGATTTTTAGAGTAAGAAAATGTAGATAATAAGTTAAATCATAGCAAAATTGAGATCCTTTATAGGTTGCTAACTCACCATGACAACCGAAAGTGAATGTCTCAAATATGCTAACCAATTAAAATTGCTAATCTATCTCATGACTGATTCTAAGTAGCCATCTTCAAGCAACTATGCAGTTAACTAAAAAAACGAGAGGACCTAACATGCCAAAGCATAAAAATTCAGCTTTTTATATTACGACTTCCAAAAGCTGTCCTGAGATGAAAGAGCGGCTGAGCGAAAGAGTCATAACGCTAGGTAGTCGGTTCCTGCCCGAACCCGACTTAGCTCTGAGATCCCTCTCCTTCGGCTCACTTCACTACCATTAGAGAAATAAGTTCCAGCAAAAGACCCCTGAAAGCTTCTTTAAATTTCAAAAACATCATACGTAATCAGTTTTATTAAACCACACCAGTATGTGGCACAATTACAACGGACTTGGCAGTCAGTGGTGTAGCAAGGATTCTGACCGACTCAAGAATGACATTATACATCCTAATGAAGTAGTTAATTGTCTCTTATCTCAAGGTTTTATCATTTTTTTATTGTTATAAAGATTCACCCTTTTTTGTTTTGAGTGTGTATATTTTATGTTTTTACAGGAAGTGATTGACTATTTGAGGTTATTATGGGTTTATAAAGGTAAGTTAGCTTCAAATATTTAGCTTTGCTTGCATAGTATATTATATGGGTCTTTGCTTGCATAGTATAGACTGGGTGCTTGGATTAGCTTTTTATTTTTGACCTTATGGGCTTCTCAATGCTATTGTTGAGACTTTTGAGTTTATGGCTTATAAGCTTAAGGTAATAGAGATTATTAATCTTTTTAATTTCAAATTGGCCTGCGAACCGTGAATTAGGTCTTTCATGATTAATGTATTATTGTTTAAAAAAGTTAACTAATTTAATGCGTTGTATAATGTGATGTGTCTGATATTAGATTTTTAGGACTATATTTTCAAACAGTAGGTGTTTATAATATCAGCGTTTCGTCCAATGCGTTAATCAGATGAAGTACTCGAAAGACTCAACCCCACACACACTGACATTTGTTTTATATTGAATGTGAATATACGTTTAATTTGAAAATTCAAACATTGATTGCGGCGGAAGGTGCTCCAATGCAAAGGAAACTGCTGAAGCATGCGGATTATGAAGTCGACCTTGAATCTCGCCTAGGTTAATCACTTTGTACACCTTTTAATATTAATGTAACAACTAGACTATCCTATTTATATCGACGACTTAGGCTTACTTCTTTATTTTCTTTTAACATAAACATATAGTGGAAGTTGCAACTTAGACCCATTTGGTTATTATTTTCAAACGGGTCAAATAAGTTACCGGAATGGGTCATACGCCTTAAAAATGACCTAAACTCTATTCTTGATGCAACGTCCACATGTAATTAAAGATGATAATTAATATTAAACACAATAGCCATTGTATCATTGTGCCCTACCACTAAGCTTTAGTTACCGACAACCTTGCTGTGGCACTTTATTGAGTACCTAAGAGCCCTTGAATAAGACAACTGATTGCCCAAAAACCTTGATTTTGTTATTGTTAAAAAAAGAAAAGTTTTGTCAAACTTGAGTTTGAATTTCATATAAGGTCACTTTGAACAAGTGGCAACTAGGCAGGTATGGGTCATAGTTTAGGAGATAATTTAGAGCTAATTAAGTTACTATAATTGCAGCGAATTGGGTCGGGTTAGCCTACTAATTTAAAGCGTAATCTGGTCATTTTCTACTAGAGCACTGATCAAATAATTATTGCATTTACTCAATCGATTCAATAACAGTTAGTTCCTATTTTGATACACATGATCAGCAAGAATTGTATCGTGGCGAATATCTGATATTGTTTTTGGTGCAACAGTTGTAGATGTAATCATCGAGATATGACAATTAAGACTTCCCCTCTTTGAAGAGATTAGAGAAGACAGTTATCTGGGAGACGTAGTAAAAGCAGAAGCAGAAGCTGTAGTCTGTAAAGGAACCGAAACCATGATGACCGTCCACAAGGCAGTGGTCATCTGAAAGAAGAGGTAAACAAACTTCATTAGGAAAGATAAAGACATGATCCAAAACTTTACCTGGTTTGAGTCTGTGTGGCGGTGGGCTCAAACCCCGTGGATTAGTCGACCAATGAGTCGGAAATCACGGTTACCAAAAAAAAAGACATGATCCAAAAATTGGTTGATCAGTAGATAGTTTCTGTGAGTAGTCAAAGAAAATAAACTAGAAGAACGAGAACTCATGCGAACCCACGCAACGCTGCCAGTGCGTTTAATACCGTAGCCTGATAGTGACTAGAAGGTATGCAAATATACTCTTTGGAATTCAGTTTAGAAGTTGAGATAGCGCATGCACTTTGGTTGGAGTTAATCCTATAATACTGATTCGGTTAGATATATAAATTGTTTACTTAATCACTTATAAAAACACACTACACCAAATTGACCTCCTACGTCGTTTTATGGCTCTACAAGTTGGACTTACATGCTCGAATTGTGACATATATAACAAGTGATATTATGATTATATAATGCAAGAGATGACACGTAGTATCCAAAAAGTGTGGTTTTATTATGTAATAGAACTAATGGTAAGTATGTAAATCTTATCATAAATGGATAGTCAATGCAAACTAATGCAATTTCCTCATGTCGTGACATACTATTTGGCACTGTTTTTAGTTGTATATTAAGTGAAACAATTTTATGTTCTAAGTTACGAGTTTTATGTTACATTGTATCACTACCTAAAATATGTTTCGTAATAGTGGGCCTGCTGAGCCGGCAACACAATCTGATAAGTGGAAAGTGAGAGGCCAGATAATTGCGGTTGTAGCAAAAGGTGCAGAACGGATCTTATCCAAGGTTCAACTTAATTCATTATGGCTTCGAGGTAAGCTTCATTGTGTTCATTTACTGTTGTTCTTTTATGTGCATTTTGTTTTTGGTTGTGCCGTTTTGGACTTAGGTAATTGTCAAGACAACACAGCCGTAGGGTATTTACAAAATGCTTAAATGTTTTTATCTTCTATCATAACTTATTATTGTTTATTTTGACATTTGACAGAAAGCTTAACCAAAGGAAAAAAAGAGAATCAGATTTGAGAAAATCTACAATAATTGATTGTATACCCAAGTAGATTGTCAAAGATGTGAGACTATTGGTGTTCATTGGTTGTTGAAGAACGTGTATCTCTCGGTAAAATAGTCGATGGTGATGATGATGACCCGTTACATACTCTACAAAGCACTTTTCTATTTGAAGACACTGAGGTAGTGAGGTGTGAGGGTGAGTTAGCAACCCAAGTGATGGACCTCGAGGGTGAAACCAAACTGTTTAATCTTGCAACTGAGACCCAGGTGGAATCAAGGTATGCATCTTGATTTTAAAGCTGTATTATTATTAGTACAATAAGTTTTTTTATAAGCACGTTAATGCTTATCATAAATCTCCCGACTTATCATATAGCCTTTCAAACTGGTGGAGGTAGTGGAGGGATTATGATGATGGTCGTGACCACGATAATGGTAGTGGTGGCGGTGGTCGTTGTTGTAGTAGTGGAGGTGGTGGGGACTACTTTAAATGTGGTAAACCCGGAATTTTACTAGGGACTATCCAGGTGAAGGCGATAGATGGGGCAAGTATGGTGGTAGAGACGACCGTTACGCTGTGGGACATGGTAGTGGTGGTGATCAATTTGGTCCTGATAGGAATGGAGATTGTAAAAGTGGACGCAATAGGAATAGTGGAGATCACTACGACAAAGATCGTTCTCGACCATATGAACGCCATTCATGAGGAGGAGGATTCTGATGATGGATAGGATGAGTATGATGAAGATATATGTAAAAAGGCTTAATTCTAGGCAACCATCTTTGATGTTGAGACCGATAGACAAACTTCTTCCTTACAGGTATGTAATCACCAACTCACAAGTACCGCTCATTAAGCTTATGAATCTTTCATAAGGTATATTATTCAACCCATCATCTAATGATCAGGGACACATGGGAATTGTAAACTACATGTGATGGGATATAAACAGGTAATGTTTGGACCTGTCAGCGAGGTCAGTGTGAGAGTGTGGTCAGTAGCCTCTGGAATTAGGAAAATAAAGTTTTTTTCATTGATATTGAAATTAGAATTTCTTACACAAAACATGCTCTAGAAAAGTAACACTTAATTTATTTTATATTTTTATTCTTCATTTTTTTTCAAAACATATTTCCCATGTATTTTAAGTGTTAGTATAAAACATTGAAAAGTAATTTATTAAACTTTTATTAAATGCCATCAAATGTTTGTTTCTTTTGTTGTTACACATTTTTGTATGTTGTTTGTTATATTATTTCACTCTTTTTTATAAGAAAATACTTCAATGTTATATACCATCAAAAATTAAATGCCTTTTATAGTGTTTGAATCCATACATCTAACATAACATAATTTTACGTAATGCTACAAGTCAATCTCTTATATAAAAACTGTCAACGGTTTTTTAAGGCTCCGTGAATTTCACGGGTCAATATGTTTAGCTACTTGCAACAAAGACGCAAGTAAAAAAAGGATAAAGATTAAGAGATCCTAGCAGGTAGAAAAAAAAAGTTATGGCTTAGGCTTCTAAAATTTATTATTTAATGATTACCACAAGGATGATGCAAGACATCAATGAAGAAGCTGATGATGGTGAGTTTACATATGTTTTAACTGATGAACAGTAACTTTTTTGCTAGACATAAAGCGAAAATCATTGTGATAACAAATATGCACAAAATTATGTAGTCGGAGATGGGACACTTTGAAGAATACGATGCTATGACTTGAGCAAACATTTTACAAAGAAAATAATGGAAATTGAGGATGAAAAACGGGTGGTGCAGGTAGGTATATAAACATAAGCAAGCTATATTTCGCATGTTGTTTCATTCTAAGAAGATCTTGATTATTAAGGCAGATAGAGAGAGATCGGTTCCTCGCTAAAGCTCCGAAAATCTTTTTGCTTCTTCGGATGGTCAAAGTCTAAAGAGTTCGAGATTTGCAGCTCTACCAACTGAGAAACTCGTTGAGAAAGCTAATAGTTTCTCAAAGTAAATATTGAGATGAAGATGGGGATCGATGAATGTGCAAAGATTGTATTACGTAACAAGAACCTGGGTAAAGAAGAATACAAGTTCATGTTAATATCCGTAATCATAAAGAGTTTGAGAGAAGTGTTACTCTTTCTTTGACCAAATATGCTGAAAAAAGTGTATACAAAATAGATTAGATGTCTATTTTCATATATTTAACATATCATATACTAACCTGATAGAACAAATTGATCGATAATGTAAATATATTGAGGTACATAAAACTTATATTAAATTCCATAAAATGTTACGCGTGTTTTGTTGTTACAATAATATTTTATATTCACGGAGCTAACATGTCATTTATTTACGTAATACCACAAATCGATCTCTAATAAAACACTATCAATTGTTTCTTAAGGCCCCGTGATTTCACGGGTCAATAACCTAGTAGAACAATACAATGAACTTCTTGGAATAGTTGGTAGATTTAAACAACATAAAATGAACATGGATGAGACCATTCAGGTCTCTTGTATCATTGACAAAATGCCTCCTTATTGGAAATATTTCAAGCACACCTAGAAACATAAGAAGGAGGAGTTAACTCTTGTTGAGTTGGGCAGTTATCTGCGCGTTGAGGAATCCCTCAGGATGCATGATAGTGACAAGCCAAAGACCAACAATGTTTTTGGTTCATCAGCTCTCAATATGGTGGAGCATAACAACTCCACTAGGTATAATGACAATAAAGGCAAATGTAAGCATCAAGATAACACCAAAGCAAATCCTAACAAAAAGTACTCAGTAACTTGTTGGAAGTATGGGAAACCTGGACACTTGAAAAGGGATTGCAAAGGTGTTGGTACTGGCAGCAAAGCTAGCGGATCAGGCACAAATGGTTCAAAGATTGGTTCTAACAACATACTGAAAGGTCAGAATATGTTTAATGAATCTCTCCAGATTTATTATGTTACATATGTATCTGAAGCTTATTTTGTGCAGGATTATGATGTGGCGTGGTAGGTTGACTCTAGAGCAATAGTACATGTGTGCAAAGATAGATGATGGTTCAAGACTTATGAGTCACTGAATGATGGATCTATTCTTCATATGGGAAATGATTCAACAATCCTTGTGCTTGGACGTGGTTGTGTAGATCTTAGATTTAGTTCTGGAAAGATTGTTTCCTTGTTTAATGTTTTGCATGTTCCAAATATTAAGAAGAACTTGGTTTCTAGTAATGTTTTGAATAATTGTGGTTATAAATAAGTGATTGAATCTAATAAATTTGTTTTATCTAAACATGGTGTGTTAATTGGTTTTGGCTATTTCAGCAATCAAATGTTCAGGCTCCATATTGTTTATGAAAATACTAACAGTACTTGTAGAGTCAGTACCGCTAGTGCATATACTAACGGTACTAGCAGAACAAGTACCACTAGTGCAAATATTGGTTCAGCCTTTATGTCTACCACTAAACTTAATGATTCATCAATATGGCAGGCCAGGCTTGGCCACGTATGTCTAAGGATGGGTTAATCCCAGGTTTTGACATGGACACTGAAAAGTGTCAGACTTGCATTCTAAATAAAATTACTAAGAAACCATTTCAAGATGTAAAACGTGAAACTAAATTTTTGGAGCTAATCCATAGTGACCTATGTGATTTGCATGCTACTCCCTCATTAGGGAATAAGAAATACTTGATAACATTTATTGATGATGCTTATAGGTTTTGTTATATTTATTTGTTGCATACTAAGGATGAAGCATTAGATAAATTTAAAGTATTTAAAACTAAAGTTGAATTACAACAAAGAATCCAAATCAAAAGATTTAGGAATAATAGGGGAGGTGAGTATATGGATACTTTGTACTTTCAGTCTATTGGAATAATCCATGAAACAACGCCCCTTATAATCCACAACAAAATGGTATATCATAAAGGGAAAATAGAGTACTAAAAGAGATGGTTAATTCCATGTTGTCTTATTCAGGACCGAGTCAAGGGTTTTGGGGTGAAGCTATGTTAACAGCTTGTTATTTATTAAATAGGGTTCCTGTTAGAAGTATTTAAAGTGATGGTCATATAATATACCGTTGCGAAGCTCGTGGAAAATGCTACATAATGGTGTTGAGAGTTCTAGTATAATGTTATGTATGTAACGGGAATTAGTCCCGAACACTCAATTGAGGAAGGCCTTCTATACTTTACACTTGTAGTATAAAAAGCCCCTAGCACCTTATTTGAGTGGGTGTGTCTTCCATTTTTCATAGATTGTAGAGAGAGAAACATATGTGTTTCTCTCACTAGGAATTCACAACCATCTTTGTTTTCTCTTTATTCTTCTTAATCTAATCTTTCTTTTTTGGTGTAATCTTGTTCTTCATTATCTCTATTTCTTGTTCTATAAGTCGTGTGTTACGTCCTACAAGTGGTATCATTCGCCAAGGGATTCGTGGATAGCTCTTTGGTGTTGTCCGTGTTTTTCTTGAAATTCGTGTCCTTTTAATCAAATTTTTTCGTGTGTTGTTGTTCCAAGTGATTCATATCTCTTCTACATCATTGTAGTAGCGATTCGGGTATTTTTGTTTTGTCAAAAACACGAATTTGTTGCCTAAAGTTGTGGATTTTTTTCCTACACTACGACAGCTACCCATCGGAAAGTACAGGTAAGTACACAGTGATCGCAATAAACCTAGGGTTTCTACTTTGCGATCAAATTATTGCGATACCCCTTATTCCGATCGAGGATTGCGATCGTTCATTGCGACCGTGGATTGCGACGGAATCAAGGCACATTGCGACGTTACTCTGCCAAAATTTCAATTGCCATATTGCGACAAAAGTGTATTGCGATAGACATTTTGACAGAAGACATTGCGATAAGTGATATTGCGATAAGTGTGACATTGCGATTGTCAAGATATTGCGATAAAGGGATATTGCGATACAGGGCTATTGCGATAGGAAGTACATTGCGATAGGGATGCTACATTGCGATGGATGTTCCGACATTGCGATGGGTGATAACATTGCGATCTGTTTGATTAAATTTTTGTTCAAGTAATTTTTAGTCTTAGCCACCATCTAGACTTGTCTCGGAGCATAGTTTACACGAAGATTAATAAATAAATTGGCGATACACAATTTTTTCAGCTTACCGTTTTGTCGGACTGAGAAAAAATCGGAAGTTTCGGAATTTCAACAACATCACACGCTTTCTACGAATTGAGATCCTGTTTTTCACACGACTTCTACGATGACGTCTCAAAAAGATATTTATGCTGCGGGTACTGAGAATCGTCCACCCATGCTTATCAAGGAGAACTACACTACATGGGCTAGTCGTCTCCTTCGTTATGCAAAATGTAAACCTTTGGGAAAGTTGATTGTCAACTCGATTCAAAAGGGTCCGTATGTTAGAAGAAATTATTGTGCCTGGGGAACCTACGAATGCTAACCCAGGGGCTGACTCTAGTCATGAGCAAACAGATGAAGAATTAACTGAAGCTGAATCCAAACAACTCGACGCTGATGATCAAGCAATTCAAGTCATTCTTATGGGACTTCCTGAAGATGTTTATGCTGCTGTCGATAGTTGTGAAACCACACACGAGATGTGGCTTAGGATTCAGAAAATGATGAAGGGCAGTGAAATTGGTTTACAAGAAAAGGAAACCAAGTTGATTCGTGAATGGGAGAAATTTACGTCTACTGAAAGGGAACAAATTGAACCTTATTATCATCGGTTTTCAACCCTCATGAATCATCTTAGAAGAAACAAACATGAACCTGCACAAATTGCCGCCAACATCAAATTTCTTGATAATCTTCCTTCTGAATGGTCACGATATGTCACTCTAGTCAATCAAACCAAGGATCTTCATGTCGTGGACTACACTAAAGTATATGACTATTTGAAGATGAATCAAGATGAAGCTAACAAAGTTAGGGCAGAAAGATGAGCCAAGACTCAAGACCCATTGGCTTTTATGGTGAACTCTCCATCATCTATGTCATATCCCATGGTACCCTACCATCAACCCTCTTCAAGTAACTTCATGCCACAACAACAACAACTCACCCCTTATGGATATCAACCTCCTGCTGCTGTGAACTACTTACAACAACCCATTGCCTATTTTGATGACATCACCGATCCTACTCATGCGATTAATACTGGTCTTGCTCTTCTCGCAAAGGCATTCAAATTTACCATTAACCCCACCAACAACAATCAGAGAATATCCTCGAACACTAGAAATAGGCAGATTGCTCAACCTTTCATGAATTCGAATCAAGATCGCCAATTGGTAGCTGCTGGGAACACATGGACACAATATGGTCAGAATGTTGGGAATGTTGGAAATCAGTATGGACAAATCCGTGGTCAGAATCCGAATGTTCCAAATGCGGGTAATCATAATGGGTTAATAGTTGTGCCAGTGGTTGGTAATCAAATGGAAAATGTTGTGGCTGCAAGAGCGGAGAATAGTTGTACGGGAAGTGGAAACAACAATCGTCAGGTTCATTGCTACAACTACAGGAGATTTGGTCATTATGCTCGAGATTGCACAGCCAAAAAGAAGAGGGATGCTGCTTATCTTCAGACTCAACTTCTCATAGCACAAAAAGAAGAGGCAGGTAATAAGTGTGTAAACACTTATCCTTTTGCCACTAAAATCAAGGAAAAACAAGACCAAATCATGTGTTTATTATCATAAATGTCGGAATTACGCGTGGTTTTGTGTTTTGTGTGATAAATAGGTACAACTGAGCAAAAGAAGAGAAAACACGGGATTTCACGGTCAATTGTCGAAGAAAAGTCAAGATAGAGACGAAGACAAAGATCAAAAGACCAAAAGTGTGCCAAGATCACGAAAACCGGCTAAGTCCACTTGAATTCAAAAAAATGATCAAGAAAGTCGGAATCGAGCTCGTTTTATGGAATTTATCATTTTTTTGAAAATATTCGAGCCAAGTGGGTCCCACATTGGATAAATGGGCCCACAAGCCCATTTAAAGAATAAATGAATCTATACGGATCTAATAAATGGCCTAAAAGCCCATTTGTTTTACAATTAAACTTATGGATGAAATTGAGGAGTATCGGGCCTAAGCCCAATTCACAAAAAAAAAAAAAAAATAGAAACGAATGGGAAATTTGTTTTTAAGAAATGTTGACCAAGTCAACTTACCGTCCATCACACAACAACTCCCACTTCTCACATTCCCTAAAACCCACCGACACAACAAATAAACTTTCACCTACTCACTCACACGTGTTTCCCCAACACATTCAATAAATAAACGTTTTTTACCTCACACCCCACCCCTTTATTTTTCGATACCATTTACTGCTCTTCTCTCTCTCCCCCAAACGTATCTCTCCCAACCTCCATTTTTTTTACCCAATCTCAAACCCTAATTTACCCCATTCACTAAATTATATCAAAGAAAATTAGGGGTTTTATTTTAATTGGGTAATTCACAAAAAAAGGGAATTAAATCCCCAAAGAATTCGGAGCCTAACTAAGTGGTGGTCCTCAATCCACCGTGGCAATCCGCGTGAAGAAAGAGAAACAGAAGATCCAACGGTTCATCTTTAGCTTTCTTTTCAAGCTTGATCAAACGGTCGAGATTAGAAGCCTTGGCCTCCAAGGAGATTGAAGAAAGTTTTTGGTGGGTTTTGCCTATAAAAACCCCCACATCATGTAATAGAGGATCAAGCTTTTCTTATTATTTTAGTTTTTTAAATTAAATTAGGAGTAGATTTAAATTAGGTTTAATTTTCTGAAAAATTAGATTAGATTTAATTTTGAATTGTTTTGTTTCCAGTAAATGTAATTTCAATTTGATTATTAATGAAAAGTTTAGTTTTATTTAATTTTGTCTCCTTTAAATTTCTTGAATCTGCTTCATTTATTTAATACTGTTTTTCGTATTATTATTAATATATAAAAAAAAATAAAAAAAAAATAAAAATAAAAAAAATAATAATAATAATTAAAAGAAATCTGTTCGAGGGTTTGTGATGTGTTTAGTTCGAGTTATCACTGTTCGAAAAGAAGCGTTTGGTGTTGAAGCTGTGATGTTCGAAGGAGGTGTTGAGGTTTCGGTTTCGGATCACTGAGGTGGCTCAGCGCCAGCCTACGGTTCAACGGATATCGCCAATAGGTTATGCTCTCTTTTTAATGTCCTTGATTAATTTTGGTTAATTCTTATTTGTTTTAAATGTTTAAGTCTGCTTAATTATTTAGTTGTTTGAGTTAATATGTCTGTTGGTTAATTTGGGATCATTGGTTTATGATAATCTGAAGTTAAGAAGTTTTGGATTAATCTAATTTGTAGGAGTTATAGTACTGTAGAAATCAGAAGAATAAATTGAATCGTCATTTTAGTTTAAGTAAATCAGGTTGGTTTTGGATAGTTTAGTTTGATTTGGATTTGCCTTGTGTGGAGATTATAGACTGTTTGAATCTGCTTATTATTAGATTTTATTTTCTTGGATTTAGATTGTTTGAATCTGTTATTTCTTATCTTCTTAGTCGGCTATAAGCTTTGTTTTGTTTAAACTTTGATTGTTTCGGTTCGGTTTATAGCTTATTTAAATTTGATTATTTCTAGTAATTGCTTATTCGGTGTTTAGTTGCTTTTAGGATTTTTAGTTTTCTTTTGTAGACTGCTTATTTGATTTTGCTTAGGGTATGCTCTATTTTTCTGCTTAGTTTAACTGCTCTTTCGGTTTATGTTGAGTTAGTTTCGTATTGCTTATTTTTGCCAGTATTAGCTTATTTGATTTTTCATCTTCGATTTCTAGCTTATTTAAGTTTACTGTTTTGCTATTTGATTCGTTACTGTTTGGTTTTGGCTGCTCAGAAAACAGAATCCTTTGTTCTGATTTGCTTTTTAAGTCCAAAAAAAAAATTAATTTGCAAAAATTATGTCTTTGGTCTGGGTGGGAATCGAACCCATGACCCTTCGCACCACAGCCATCGCCCCATCCAACTCCTCTCTTGCTTCTTTTGTGTATGTTTCTGTTTAGTGTAATTAATATAGGAACTTTATTAGTGGCAGTTTTTATTAGATAGTTTAATTAAGTTTTAATAGTTTAATTAAGTTTTAATTTAAAAAGTTATACTTTCTTTTAATACGTTTTTTTTTATAATAAAAAAAATAAAAAGACAAAATAATATTTTCTTTACTTTCTTTACAATTTTAAATTAGTTTAAATTTACTTTTATTTTAAAAAAAATTAGTTTTAATTAAGTTTTGTTTTTATCTAGTTTTCTTTTATGTCATTAAATTTAGTTTAAAATTTCTTTAGATTTAAATTAAAAAGTTTTTAGGATAAAATTAATTAGGTTTAAAGTTTTTATTTTAAAAATAGATTTCATTTAAAAGTTTTTATTAGATTAATTTTTAAATTAGATTAGTTTTATTTAAATTGTTTAATTAGTTTTTAATATCAAATAGATTAAACACCAAAAATATATTATTTACCAAAAACAAAGTTAAGTCGTAACGATTAATTGGAAATCAAATTCGGGTGAGTCGAGGAACGATAAGAAATATAAAAAAGGGTAACAAAATCTCTCTTTCAAAATGGCGCCGCTGCCGCTTCGCTCGTACGATTGACGATTTTTCGTGAAGACGTTTGGATTTTGGGATCCGTTCATTCTTTGAACGTTACGTTTCTTGCACAAAAAATCAAAAATACAAAAAAATCAAAAACTTAAAAATACAAAAAAAATTAAAAAAATCACAAAAGCAATTTCTTTCCTAAGAATTGCACCAAAAAAATTAAAAAATCCAAAAGTAATACTTTTTCCTAAAAGTATTACACCAAAAATATTACGTATTAGTGTTAATTTTTAGTTCGATTTCTTTCGATTTTTCTTATATATATTTTTCTAAAAAAAAATACAAAAAGATTTTTCTTTTATTATAATATATTACGTAGCATACTAATTATTGTTATTTCGTTTTCTTTCGACACTACCATGGATAATCGTCCGATTTGGGAAATCTTGCAAGAAGAGCGTTATAAGATTATGTCCGAGGAGTGTTCGACTTGTGGTGGGCCTCATGCTTATTTTAATTGTGACAAAACTTATGAGGAGGTTTATACTAATGAGGAAAGTATGTGTTATGATACTAATACCTATTTTGGCTCCCCTAGTTTTCCTACAAATAGTGACCCACCACAATATGATCAAAGGTTTTATGGGAAATTTCAAAATAAAGGGTTTTCAAATAATGAAGGTTTTCCAAATGACGGCAATTTTCAAAACTTTAATCAAATGGACATGCACAACCCTCAAATGGACTTGATTCTACAAAAATTGACCGAACATGAGAAAATCATGGAAGAAATGCTAGAATCTACTAGACAAATGCAAGAGTCCACCGATAGGAAATTCATGCTCATTTTAGAAACCTATCAAGATCAATTTGTTATTGAGCCGTCTTTGAGTGATGATATTGAGGCTAACACCACTACTAGTAGTGATGTTCCCACTGTGGATCCTTCCATCTCTCCGCCAATAAAGGAGAGACAAGGCCCGGAGACTATCATGAGTTTTACTCGCCCTCCGGTGTTGACACCCACGGATACAATTAGCTCTCCTATTGAGGAAATTCCCGAGATTACACTTGAGCCTTCATTACCCGTTGATGACCCCATTTCTTTTATGCCTCCTTTACCTACCCCTTCAAATGACTTTATGCTTTCTTCAAATCCTCTTAGCGAGACATGTTTTGAGAAACCAATTTTTGAGGAGTGTGAGTGCATAGAAGAAGAACCCATAAGTTGTCCTACACCTAAGGAGTTTGTAGATAGGGATGAGTTATCTTGTGATTCCGATTACATTTTTAATTATTCCTCGGGATCGGATGAGGATGATTCGCCTATTTTACCAAGACCGACTTTTGAAAACCATGATAATGATTTATCGGATTCTTTACTCCTTAGTGATGACTTTTATACCCCAAGTATCGAGAAATTCCATCACGAGGATGCTTTTTATGATCCTGTGTTATTGGATTTCTCGCATGAGCTTAATTGTGATCATGGTATTGATGAGAAGGCAAATGGTGTTTTAAAACATGATATTGATATTGATTTTGAGAACTCGGATTTTGACAAATTCACATTTGCCTCTTCGCCAATTACTTTTGATTCTACCATCCATTCTCATCCAATTCTCGAGGAGTTACCTAATCAACACTCCTCTAATGAGAATTACGTTTACCACATTCGTGAGGATTTAACTTATCAACAAATCCCACAAATGAATGATGGTTTCGTACTTGATCGTGATCTTTTCGAGAGAATTTCTAAAATCCTCAATGAGGGGAACGACAAACCTTTGTTTGACGAGCCTATCTATGATGAAGAAATCGAAGAGATTCACGTTCATGAGGATGATTACTTTGACCCGGGAGGTGACATTGACCATTCTTTGATTGATACATTTACGGCTTTACCCACCCCACCTCCCGTGGATCACGACCTCACATACTTCTCGTATGTTGAGCGGACTTTTCTCCCTTCTATGACTTATCCTCCTGCCTCTCATTTATTATGTTCATCCGGGACCGAGGACAAGATTTTTGATCCCGGTATCACATTCGAGGCTTCCCCATGGACCATTTAATTCGGGGTCGAGTCAGGCTCGTGACTCGGTTAACAAAAACAAGCGCTTCTCGGGAGGCAACCCGATGATCTATCTTTTATCTTTTATCTTTTATTTATTTTCACCAATAAGTGTAGGGGGGAGCCGTGTAGGTTGTTTGTTTGGTGTGTTGTGATTGTGTAGGTACATGTGCTTTGATGATCCACTTTTGGTGCTTTTGACGTGACCCGTGTTCCCGTGTTACCCGTGTACCCGGTTCCTTCGATAAGTTTTTGCTATTGTGATTCTATCTTAACATGAATAAATGTAATCACTTTAGTTGTCCTTTCCTTAGCTTGATTTTAAACAACGTACTCAATGTCCTAAGTGTAGGGGAGTTTATTCTCCCACATGCTTAAACATTGAGGACAATGTTTATATTAAGTGTAGGGGGGATTTCTATCGAAATTTTAGTGGCCTTTTCCATGAATTTGACCCCATTTTTACCGGAAAATTTTTAAAATTTTCAACGTTTTTCAAATTTTTGATCTATTTTGGCCTTGTAGTATTTTTCATTTATTTTCTTTTGTCATCGCATCTTACTTATATTTTCTATTTCAAGAATAAAGTCAAAAATAAATAAAATGGTTTTTACAAGTTTAGATGTCTTTGATATATTAGGCCCGTCATGAATATTTTGACTCAACCCGAGTTTACTTATCTAAGTTTACTCTAGCTAGTATCCTTAACCATATGGACCTTAATTGGTTTATTAGGCTAAGCATCCACGAGTCTCATTCCTTGAGATTTTAAATTGTGGAGAACGAGAAATGATAGAGTTAATTACAAGTTCGGTATTCTTTCATTAACTTATGTGAGTTAGTTATGAGCTTTTTCTCCCATCACTTGTTAATAAATATATTTGCAATAAATAAGGTTGTACGATTTAAAAGGTTACTTAGCTTCTAGCACAAGATCGTTTAAAAGTTGCTCGGTATTAATTAGAGTTCATAGCCAAGGCATAACTTATTGAAACGGGACGCGAAGATTGGCTTATCCAAAAAGGCCCTAACAAGGCATGAGGATACTCGAGTCCAAAAAGGCCCTAACAAGGCATGAGGATTCACTTTTTTTGCTAAAGATCCTAAGATGATGTGAAGATCATTAATCCAAATCAATATGAAGGATCAAGACACACGACGAGAAGCAATTACTCCCCTAAAGATCATGGAGAAGTCTATCCAAAAAGACCCTAACAAGGTATGAGGATAAATAGATCCAAGTCCGAAAAGGAGGCGGATCGTTGTATATCAAAATCCTAAATAAAGAAGAGGATAAATGAAGAAGTCGTGGTCAACGTTTGAAGCATCTTTCACTCCTTATGAAGATGTATACCAAAATGAAGAGAAGACCATAATTTCAAGATCGTCTCTCAAGATTTGAAGTTTGAAGTACAAGCCAAATATCGGTCCGAGAAAGGTCTCAAATCGTGAAACGAGTTATGCCAAGATATGAACTTTATGAGGTTTCGAGAAGCCGTTTTAAAAGATTTTGTCCTTTAGCTAACTATTGATTAAATCGTCCCACTTTATTTTTGGCCTTAATAATTATCGAAATAAGTCAAAAATGCATCCTCGTGATCATTCAAGACAAAAATAAAATAAAAGAGTTACACCGTAGGAATAAGGGGGTCTAAGTGAATAATTAAACCGCATGAGTAAGTGTTAGTTGTGCTAACTTATATTAACAATGATCTCGTTTTTAAGCTTGGTATGAGGAACGTGAAACTTGAGGATGATTAATATTCATGACACCAAAGCCCTAATCCAAGTCTTAGACTTCTTAACGAGTTTCTTCCATCAAATAATTTCCAAGTTATCATTTTAACTTTTGTCTCCTTTTTAGTTTTTATTTTTCCGTAGTAGTAGTAATAATTAATAAAGGCCGAGATGGATTGATTATGAGAAAAATGTGACTTTTTTTTCTTTAAAATAATGCATTGCATGGGGTCATTGCAATGGTCAAGTGTAGGGGATTTAATAAGTGTGTAAACACTTATCCTTTTGCCACTAAAATCAAGGAAAAACAAGACCAAATCATGTGTTTATTATCATAAATGTCGGAATTACGCGTGGTTTTGTGTTTTGTGTGATAAATAGGTACAATTGAGCAAAAGAAGAGAAAACACGGGATTTCACGGTCAATTGTCGAAGAAAAGTCAAGATAGAGACGAAGACAAAGATCAAAAGACCAAAAGTGTGCCAAGATCACGAAAACCGGCTAAGTCCACTTGAATTCAAAAAAATGATCAAGAAAGTCAGAATCGAGCTCGTTTTATGGAATTTATCATTTTTTTGAAAATATTCGAGCCAAGTGGGTCCCACATTGGATAAATGGGCCCACAAGCCCATTTAAAGAATAAATGAATCTATACGGATCTAATAAATGGCCTAAAAGCCCATTTGTTTTACAATTAAACTTATGGATGAAATTGAGGAGTATCGGGCCTAAGCCCAATTCACAAAAAAAAAAAAAAAATAGAAACGAATGGGAAATTTGTTTTTAAGAAATGTTGACCAAGTCAACTTACCGTCCATCACACAACAACTCCCACTTCTCACATTCCCTAAAACCCACCGACACAACAAATAAACTTTCACCTACTCACTCACACGTGTTTCCCCAACACATTCAATAAATAAACGTTTTTTACCTCACACCCCACCCCTTTATTTTTCGATACCATTTACTGCTCTTCTCTCTCTCCCCCAAACGTATCTCTCCCAACCTCCATTTTTTTTACCCAATCTCAAACCCTAATTTACCCCATTCACTAAATTATATCAAAGAAAATTAGGGGTTTTATTTTAATTGGGTAATTCACAAAAAAAGGGAATTAAATCCCCAAAGAATTTGGAGCCTAACTAAGTGGTGGTCCTCAATCCACCGTGGCAATCCGCGTGAAGAAAGAGAAACAGAAGATCCAACGGTTCATCTTTAGCTTTCTTTTCAAGCTTGATCAAACGGTCGAGATTAGAAGCCTTGGCCTCCAAGGAGATTGAAGAAAGTTTTTGGTGGGTTTTGCCTATAAAAACCCCCACATCATGTAATAGAGGATCAAGCTTTTCTTATTATTTTAGTTTTTTAAATTAAATTAGGAGTAGATTTAAATTAGGTTTAATTTTCTGAAAAATTAGATTAGATTTAATTTTGAATTGTTTTGTTTCCAGTAAATGTAATTTCAATTTGATTATTAATGAAAAGTTTAGTTTTATTTAATTTTGTCTCCTTTAAATTTCTTGAATCTGCTTCATTTATTTAATACTGTTTTTCGTATTATTATTAATATATAAAAAAAAAATAAAAAAAAAATAAAAAAAAAAAAAAATAATAATAATTAAAAGAAATCTGTTCGAGGGTTTGTGATGTGTTTAGTTCGAGTTATCACTGTTCGAAAAGAAGCGTTTGGTGTTGAAGCTGTGATGTTCGAAGGAGGTGTTGAGGTTTCGGTTTCGGATCACTGAGGTGGCTCAGCGCCAGCCTACGGCTCAACGGATATCGCCAATAGGTTATGCTCTCTTTTTAATGTCCTTGATTAATTTTGGTTAATTCTTATTTGTTTTAAATGTTTAAGTCTGCTTAATTATTTAGTTGTTTGAGTTAATATGTCTGTTGGTTAATTTGGGATCATTGGTTTATGATAATCTGAAGTTAAGAAGTTTTGGATTAATCTAATTTGTAGGAGTTATAGTACTGTAGAAATCAGAAGAATAAATTGAATCGTCATTTTAGTTTAAGTAAATCAGGTTGGTTTTGGATAGTTTAGTTTGATTTGGATTTGCCTTGTGTGGAGATTATAGACTGTTTGAATCTGCTTATTATTAGATTTTATTTGCTTGGATTTAGATTGTTTGAATCTGTTATTTCTTATCTTCTTAGTCGGCTATAAGCTTTGTTTTGTTTAAACTTTGATTGTTTCGGTTCGGTTTATAGCTTATTTAAATTTGATTATTTCTAGTAATTGCTTATTCGGTGTTTAGTTGCTTTTAGGATTTTTAGTTTTCTTTTGTAGACTGCTTATTTGATTTTGCTTAGGGTATGCTCTATTTTTCTGCTTAGTTTAACTGCTATTTCGGTTTATGTTGAGTTAGTTTCGTATTGCTTATTTTTGCCAGTATTAGCTTATTTGATTTTTCATCTTCGATTTCTAGCTTATTTAAGTTTACTGTTTTGCTATTTGATTCGTTACTGTTTGGTTTTGGCTGCTCAGAAAACAGAATCCTTTGTTCTGATTTGCTTTTTAAGTCCAAAAAAAAAATTAATTTGCAAAAATTATGTCTTTGGTCTGGGTGGGAATCGAACCCATGACCCTTCGCACCACAGCCATCGCCCCATCCAACTCCTCTCTTGCTTCTTTTGTGTATGTTTCTGTTTAGTGTAATTAATATAGGAACTTTATTAGTGGCAGTTTTTATTAGATAGTTTAATTAAGTTTTAATAGTTTAATTAAGTTTTAATTTAAAAAGTTATACTTTCTTTTAATACGTTTTTTTTTTATAATAAAAAAAAAAATAAAAAGACAAAATAATATTTTCTTTACTTTCTTTACAATTTTAAATTAGTTTAAATTTACTTTTATTTAAAAAAAAAATTAGTTTTAATTAAGTTTTGTTTTTATCTAGTTTTCTTTTATGTCATTAAATTTAGTTTAAAATTTCTTTAGATTTAAATTAAAAAGTTTTTAGGATAAAATTAATTAGGTTTAAAGTTTTTATTTTAAAAATAGATTTCATTTAAAAGTTTTTATTAGATTAATTTTTAAATTAGATTAGTTTTATTTAAATTGTTTAATTAGTTTTTAATATCAAATAGATTAAACACCAAAAATATATTATTTACCAAAAACAAAGTTAAGTCGTAACGATTAATTGGAAATCAAATTCGGGTGAGTCGAGGAACGATAAGAAATATAAAAAAGGGTAACAAAATCTCTCTTTCAGCAGGGATTCCACTTCAAGCTGAGGAATTTGATCTTATGGCTTCTGCTGCAGAATATGACGAGGAAGAAGAGGTGAATGCCAACTACATCTTGATGGCAAACTTACAACAAGCATCTACCTCAGGAATGCATGTTGACAGAGCTCCCGTTTATGACTCAGACGGTCCCTCTGAGGTACATCCACATTTCAATGATAATGATATATATAGTACAGCTAATCAGGAGGAGGAGTATACTGAGATGCTTGAGCCTTACATTGAGACACACGGGGATCACACAAATAATAGTAATTGTTGATCCCAAACTTAGATCGATTTAGCTTGTGTAAACGAGATTAAATCAAGTTAAACACGTAGAGAAACTTTGTTGTGTATAAAACAATTTAAGTATTATGCGGAATTAATACTCAAACAAGAACACACACACAATGTAAACCAAACTTTCACTTGATTGATAAAACAAACTTGCGTACAATGAAAGTGTAAAACGTATATGAAACATAAACCTAAAGGTCTCATTTTATAGAATAAGAAGCCTTGTACAAGAGTTTACGTATCAGCTATTCTAGGTAAAGATAAACATATAAAATACATTGTTGATCATATCTTTACTAGAAACAAACTAGAAAAATAATACGTGTAGACTAAGTCTTTTATCAGTGCTTGACTTCATCCTATCAACGCTTGACATCTTCCTGACAATGCTTGTCCTGTCAGCGCTTGTTTTCTTCTTATCAACGTCCCGATTGCTCTTGTCAGCGTCCAAGTGTACTGGCTACATTTTATTCCCAACAATCCTCCCCTAAACTTGATATCTACTCTAGCAATCAAGTTTCTGAATAAAAACTAAGAACTAGGAGGATTCTTACAAATCTTATCAAATTGGTAATAAACATGCCTAATCAAATCTTTGGCCACGTCACTTGAATAGTCAATCTCCAACTGTGTTGTCTTCATCTTTTCAAAAACTTCTTTGGACATGGGATACTCAGCATCCACAAGAAGATATTCAGAAAACTTTGTAGAACTCAAATAATACACACCAGCTGCTGAATACAAACGCCATTGAAGTCCACTGATATCATCCTCAAGATCCTTCCAAACAGGATCTTCTTCTTCTGGTGCACACATTCTCTTGAATGTTGACCAAAGCTTTATTCCATTGACTGAAGTAGGTGCTTCAGTCTCATACTTGGCCAACAATAACCTACAAAGGTCTACCAAGTCTTCCCTATCCATACTTGCAAATAGAGACATAAGAGTAGTAAAGGTGTGTACCTCTGTCCCATATCTGCCAATCATCCAAAACCCACTTGCATCTTCCTCATAGCTAATGATAGGGTTTCTGGCATCAAGAGGTAACACTTGTACCATATCTGAAGCTTCCATGGGTGAGAGCTTAATGCTCCTTCTAATAACAGCTTCACTGGGAGTCACTTTATTTAAATCTTTAGGAAACTCAAGTGGAACTCCCTTCTTCAAAGGCATTGGAACAATCATAGCCTTTTGAATCTCCATCTCTTCTGCAAGTTCTTCTTTCCTTTCATCTGAAAGAAGTCTGATAGTGTTCATCTCTTGCACACTTGCCCAAATGGGATAAGCCTTATACTCCAGTTCTTCAAAGGATAATCCCTGCAATTTCTGAAAGGTCCATCCTGTTTGATGACATCTGAGCAACATGTAATAAAGCTCCCTTCTATCTCTCTTCAGCAGTGAGAAAACTTTGATAGCTTTATGCTTCAGAATTACCTTGCAATCTCTTTGAACTCTTAGAAGAATCTCCAAACCCCAAATTTGATCTGAAATTGTCATATCTGGATTCTCCATAACCCTATTCTCCCAAGCATGGTACATCTGAGCAACTTCTGGCATATCATAATCTACCTGCATTTTTAACTCTACAAGTTTCTCCCTTGCCAACTTATCACCATATTCAAGTCTTTCTGGTTCTTCAATTATCATAACACTTGAATCTTAACTTTCATCATTACTTCCTTCTTGCTCCTCAGAAGTAACTATAAATGGTGACTCACCAACCTTCTTCTTCTCTTGTTCCATAAGTTATGCAGCCAACTTTGAATCAAACTCTACTTGAGCTGCATCCTTGGGAACCTCTGCTTCTACCATGATTCCTTTACCCTTATCTAATGGATCAAGGATGGGTAAAGATGATGATGGTACCTGTGAAGACACTTCCTTGATGATAGTTGATGACTGGAATACATCAACCATATCTGCAGATCTGTCAACGTTCAAATTCTGTTGTCAACGCCCAACTTACTTTTGTCAACGTTTGGTGTGTCAGCGTCCAAAATCTGCTTGTCAACGCTCACCTTATTCTTGTTAGCGCCTCTTGTGAACTGCTCCATCATTGTTGTAAAGGACAAGTTCAAATTTGTAGGAGTAACCAAAGATACATCAAAACCTGGTTGCTTCTTCAATTCAGTAAGAGCTTCAGCCACACCCAAAGATTCTCCATCATATGAGCCTTTGCCACTCAAATCAATTGGCTCTGTAGCAGCTTCATGTGAGCCTTTATCACTCAAATTAACAGGCTCTGTAGCAGCTTCCTCCCCTTTATAAGAATCCTCCCCTGATGAAAGGACTCTTGTCTGCCTTCTCCTAGATTCAGCAGTTTCCAAAACAACAATCCTCTCCCTCAATTGCTTGAGTTCAAGGCCTTGGGTAGAGACAATATGTACCAAGTCCGCATTTTGCTTTTGCAAGCTAATGCAGACAGCCGTCAATTCTAACATTGTATATGGTTCCAATCTGCCCTCCTCTAGAGTGGGTATTTGACCTCCCAAAGTAGAGTCATGGGGCATGGATGAGTTCTTAAAGATGTTAGGACTGGCTTGGCTTGCATCTAAGCGAGTACCAATAGTCCCAGCCTTATCCATATCACCAACCACACTTGTGGTGGTGGTTCTATCTGCAACATGGCTAGGACCACTAGAGGAGAACAATCCAGTAGTCCTTGGGCGTTTTACCAACCTAAATTTAGGGGGGTGTAGAAGATGATGTGGATTGGGTGGTAGTTTGAAGGTTAAGGGGTGTTTGGGTCTGTTGTAGAAAGGTGTCAACGTCTGGATTTGAAGTGTCAACGCCAACATTTAACGTGTCAGCGTCGAAGGGATCTTGGTCAAGTTCCATGTGTTGAGGTGAAGGTGATGGTTCAAGCAAAGGTTGTGGGTCAAGTTGAGGTTGTGCTGCGCAATAACAGCAAGCATGGCTTGGGTAAGGGGTAAGTCTCTGTGAGGGGGTGAATTCATCTTACTAAAAATAGCTTTCTTTTGCATAGGGATCACATAGAAATCATCATGATCCCTGGTGCAATATCTTTGTTCATCAAAAATCATTTGTAAAAATCTTGGGTAAGCCAAAGTCATCTTATTACCCTTGTTTTTACACATGCCATCAAAAATCAGTTTAGAAAAATTATACTTTTGCCCATTTGTAATACACAAAATTGCACTAGCAATAGATCTGTTAATTTCGTTATGTGCAGTACAGTTGGGACTCAAACATTGAAGGATGACATGTATTAAGTACTTCCAAGCTGGGGGAAATTCCTGTATGTTATATTTATTTTGAAGTTCCCTCTTCAGGGAAAGGATAACCCAAAGCTTGGAGGCCTTGTTCTATCTCACCAATGGGTAGAGTGGTTATACCATCTGCATCATTAAGATGCAAAGCCTGGCGAACCAAGGCTTCAGTAACCACCCATGAACGCCCATGGACAATAGCTGTTAATGTAGTCACATTATTAAGTGTTGAGGAACTAACAGTGTTCCAAAACTGTTTAATATGAGTGACAGGGATGAGAGGAGCATGAGAAAGAGCATACCGTAAAGGAGATGCATTCAAATACGCCACCATCTAGGTGTATTGAGGAAACAGAGCATCATCAGCCTCCAAATAAGCAATCATATTGTGCTGACTTCTGAATCCCAATACCAAGTCACTTGGTTTAAACTTAGGCGCCATTGATGTAGAAAGTTGTTTGTGAAAGATTTATAAAAGATGAATTATAGGAGAAAAGTTGTTAGACAAGAATATAAGAGTACCTTGTTTAAAAGAAGGAGTTAAATTTATAGGAGGCATAGGCACATGTGATTGGTCAAAAATGAGGCAAGTATTTTCAAAATATAATGATGAAAATATTGAAAAGAAAATAAGTTATCTTGTGCATTAATTAAAAGTTATCAACTCTCAAAATTACGGCCCCAATTTTCGTCAAAAATAACAACTGGGTAGGACCCAATGAGTGTCAACGGTAAAAAATAACCCATCAACGCCCAACGACTATTTTCTTGTCAACATTGGTAAAAGCCATGTCAACGTCTAAATTGGTCACAACAACACCTGGAAATATATCTGTCAACGTCCAAAAATAAAAATAATAAAAATTAAAAAGGACCTTAACAAAGTAATTTATCCTAGTGAAGATAACCTATAAACTAAAAATTACCATAGGGTGGCAAGCACTGTCCAATCATGCACACTTGCTTATGCAAGATAGACATAACAGTCCTCTAGTGTCCCTTACTAACCAAGGTTCTTAACAGTTAAGTTATCTCATAAAATCCCTTGTAACTTCCCAGGTAATCCCAATAGAAATCATACCCAAGTCTCCCAACAGACCACTCCCAATTTTAGGCCAAAAAGTCTTGGCAACATGCATAGTATATCAACTTTGCATGCTATAGTGCCTCATGAGATAGTAAACTAAATCATACTCACCAGTGGACACAATCTAGAATTGTGATAAGAGTATTATAAGAATACCCAAAAAGTCCTAAAAGGTTCCTAAACCTCCCTTTAAAATGTGATACATGAGTTGACAAATATTATGCATGTAAATAAAAATTTATGTCAAGATAGGAATATAAATAATCCAACCATCATCCATAAATTGAAACATGCTCCAATAATGCTTCAAGGATCCAAAGCAACTCTGTATCCAATGGTACAATGCTAACAACGCCTGCACAGTTAGATCAAAAACCACAAAACTAACATGTTGCTGACAACGTCACGATAACACTTATCAACGTTAAGATAACCTTTGTCAGCGTTAGAAAAATAAAGTGGAAAATCTAATTTCACAAAAAGACCAATAACAATGCATATCCTGTACATACTTTTACAATAAGAACCCAAAACACATATTAAGTGAGATTGATCATTCCAATACTTGTTACCAAGTATTGAAATCTTCTAGTATCAAAAGGTTTAGTTAGTAAATCAGATACATTTTCTTCTGTGTCAACCCTATCTGGTTGTATTAAACCCTTTTCAAAACAATCTCTTATAAAATGATGTCTAATTTCTATGTGTTTTGTTTTAGAGTGATGTACAGGATTTTTAATAATGCATAAAGTACTGTTATTGTCTACAAAAATCTTGGTATGCATGAAATTATACCCATAATCCAACAGCTAGTTCTGAATCCATAAAACTTGTCCACAACAAGCAGTTGCTGCAACATACTCTGCTTCAGTTGTATAATTGGCCACCACTGTTTGTTTCTTGCATTGCCAAGAGATAAATCTACTCCCAAGAAACTGACATCCACCAGTTGTGGATTTCCTATCAAATTTGTCACCACCATAATCACTGTCTGAATATGCAATAAGCTCCAATGGTAAATCTTTTGGATACCATAATCCCAGGTCTGGATAACATCTATGGTATCTAAAGATCCTCTTGACAACATGAAGATGACACTCTTTGGGAGTCACTTGATGGCGTGCACATGCACACACATCAAACATAATGTTAGGTCTTGAAGCTGTGAGATACATCAATGAACCAATCTGATAGGTGTGTAAACACCCTTCCTTTTTACCACTTAACTACAATAATAACCGAGCCAAAACATGTATTTTATGTCGTAAATGTCGGAATTATGCGTGGTTTGTGTTTTTGTTGTGATTTAGGGCGAAAATGTGGAAAAGGGAGAAAACACGGGCATTCACGGGCTTTTATCGAAGAAAAAGACGAAAGACGAAGTCAAGAAATCAAGAGTGCAAAAAGAACGGAAGTCCAAGACAAATTCTGAAGATTTATCGAAGAAAAAGTCAAAAGACGGAAGTTTACTAAAAGCCGAAGAACTCAAGTCTAATTTATTGAAGAATTACTAGACGAGTTTAAAGAAATCCCGAGACAAAGTCATTAAAGTCAAAGATTAAGAAGACAAGGACTTTAGCATGCAATTAAAGAAAGAAGAAAGAGGGGAGGAAGCTTCCTAAGCACCTCTTAATCCTCCCCTATAAATAGATCATTAGGATATTTATTTTCTCTTGTTGGCTAAGTGTGACAATTAGTCTTCCACCATTTACATTACTTGTCATTTAATTACATGTCATTTAATTAATTGTCTTGCACCTTAAATACATTTAATTTCAAGTAAGTTTCCTTTTAATTCTTGTCAATCTTTACTTTTCTTGTCAATCTCGTATCTACCTTTCTTTAATCTTAAATTTTTATGCTTTATTGTTCATGTTCATATTTTTGATGTTTTTATTGATTTGATTAAAGTGGGTTTTGATTATTTTGATTAGTATTGTTAGTTTGCTTATTTCGGATTGTTTGTTTATGATTAGTAGATGTTTATTGATTAGTTTGATTTAATCTTTTGGTTGATTTGATTAGTTTTTGTTTAGATTCGTGTCTATTTGTTTCTCCTTGTTCTTCGCTACTATTACTGTTTTCCCAGGTGATATTCCGAATCAAGCATTTGTTCCGAATCAAAGTTTTGTTGTGATTGTTCCGAACCAAGCAAAGTATTCTGGGTCAGTGTTAATTCCGAATCAAAGGACCTTCATTCGGAACATTCCGAATCAAGTAACTTCATTCGGAACATTCCGGATCAACTTGAGTATTCCGAACTAGAACTTCTTCCGAATCAACGATTGTTCATTCGGAACATTCTACATTCCGGATCAAGGAGGTGTTCATCCGGAATAACTTGTATTCCGGATCAAAGTCTTTATTCGGAAGATTCAGTATTCCGGATCAGTGTTTGTTCATTCAGAACATTCCGAGCGAAGGCTTCATTCGGAACATTCCGGATCAGTGGAAGTTCCGAACCAAGGAGATATTCCGGATCAAGGAGTTTTATTCGGAATAATTAATTATTCAAGATCAAGGTCTTCATTCGGAAGATTCAAAGTTCCGAATCAAGGAGTTCATTCGGAACATTAAGTATTCCGAACCAAGGCAACATTCCGAATAAAGAGGTTATTCCGGATAAGTGACATATTCCGAGTAAAGGATTTATTCCGGATGAAAGGTTTTGGTAAATATTCCGAGTAAAGAAAAACATTCCGAACGAAGGTGACATTCCGGATGAATGTTTATTCCGAATGAGGGTATTATTCTGAATGAGCTGTTTTCAGGTTCTTTTTAGTTTCTGTTTTCAATTTTTAATTTTCAAGCTTTATTTTTCCCACCTTTTTCCTTAGTCGCACTTTAAGATTACTTGCCTTAGATTTATTTTAGCCTTGCCTTAGTTTAAGTTTTAGTTGCGTTTTAAGTTTGCCTTAGATAGATTTAAGTTTGCGTTATTTACTTTTAGTGCCTTTTAATCCTCGTCACGCTTTAATTTCTTGCCATTTATTTTATTTTAGAGTTAGATTTAAATTAACGACATTTTCATTTACGTCTTGCACATTTATTTTAAAACAACCAAAAATATTCTTTTTCACCAAAAACAATTGAGTCGTACTTTGAACCGGAAATCAATTCGAGAAGATACCGAGAAACAAACTTTCATTGTTTAAATAGGATTGAAAAAACCTAACATTAAAATGGCGCCGCTGCCGGCTCTTTTCGTAAAGATTAACGGTTTTCTGTGAGAGATGCGTTGCTCTTTGGGATCCGTTCATTCGTGAGCGTTATTTTCTTGCTTAAAAATTTCAAAAAACCCATAAAAATTAAAAAATTGTTAAAAAATCAATAAAAATTAAAAATTTTCAAAAATCCAAAAAGATTTTATTTTATCTTTATTGTGTATATATATTCTCTTTGTGTTTGGTATCTTTTCTTTTGCCTTTGCAGGTGTATGCGTACTAGATCTTCTACTTATCAAGAGCCCGAGACTCGAGAAGATTTAGGTATGGCAGGTGTTAACAACAACAATAATCCACCGCACCTCAATAATAACAACAACAATGTTCTTCCACAGCCCGATCTTCGGACCATGGAGGAACTTTGTCAACCTACCATGTTTGGACGAGGAGGACCGATTGCGCCGATGCAAATCACGGCTCCGGAGTTTTCGTTGAAGCACCACATGATTCAGCAACTGCAAACTAATCCATTCCGCGGATTGCCCGATGATGATGCCAACAAACACCTCGACAAATTCATTACTATCACTGAAAGCATGAAGTTGCCCGGTGCCACAATGGATGTTCTTCGCCTTCAACTCTCCCCACATACTTTATCACACCACGCCGAGAAATGGTTTGATCGTCTCCCGAAGAATTCAATTCATACTTGGGATGACATGACTCAACGCTTTTTGTCGCGCTACTTTCCACCATCCATGGTCACGAGCCTTCGCAATCAAATCAGCGGTTTCATGCAAGAACCCGATGAATCTCTCTTTGATGCTTGGGAAAGATATAATGTTTTGATCGATCGTTGCCCAAACCACAACATGCTCCCTGTGACCTTAATTGATACTTTCTACAACGGTTTGACTTTTCGAGATCGTGATACGATTAATGCAGCCGCCGGTGGCACAGTTATGAAAAGGAGACCCGAGGAGTGTAGAGAGCTTATTGAGAACATGACTACTCACCACAAAAACTGGGATTCCTCCGCTTCTTCAAGGAACAACCCGAGAGTCAATGTTTCTTCTACCTCAGCAAACCCCGACATGACCGAATTCACCCGCATGATGACCGAAATGAACAAAATATCTTGCTTCTCGCTACAAACCAACAACAAGTTAAAGCGGTAGCAAATCCTTGTGAGACATGCGGCGGTCCTCACCCATACACTGATTGTCCTTCTACTCAAGGCAATCCGGAAAACGTGTATGCAGTTTATGGTAATTATTCACCAGAAAGTTACCAAGCCCGAACTCAAGGGGATATAAATTTGCTGAGTTACCGATCAAACAACTACCTTTCACCCGGTTTTTCTCCTCAAAACCAAAACCACAACAACAACTACAATAGAAGCAACCAAATCCCACCAAGAGCTTCTAATCCTTATCACCCACCCGCTCAACAAGCCCCACCCATGAATCAAGATGTTGAAGCATTAATGAGAACTCAAGGAGAGCAAATTAAGAATCTACAGAGCCAAATTATCAATTTAAAAGGGGATATCACCAAGCAAAGGAATGACATTAGATCCGAGCTTCGAGATAATATCCAAACCTCCTTCAGTAATCAAACGAATGATTTAAAGAATATGCTGGCTAGTTTCTTACCCACCGCTCAACCCTCTACCTCGAGTTCTCTACCTTCAAACACCGTCACCAATCCGCGAGCGAATGTGAGAGCTATTACTACCCGTAGTGGAGTAACCATAGTAGGACCACCTATCCCGCCCCCATCATCTACACCTCCTCCACCACCATTTATCCCTACTACTCCTACACCTAGTATTAGTACACCATTACCGTCTCCGCCTTGTCATGACGAAGTACCGAAGAAGAACCCTTCAACATCTCAACCTTTACCTGCTACACCTACACCTTCACCACCCAACCCTCGCATTCCTTATCCATCTCGCGTAGGCAAGGCCAAAATGCACAACAAGGATGACATTCAAGTGTCGAATTATTTGAAGATGATCTCTCAAATGAATTTCAACATTAGCCTTGTTGAAGCACTTGTCCACATGCCGAAATTTGTCAAAGCATTCAAGGAATTGCTTAACAAGAAGGAGAAGTTGATTGAGCTCGCCAACACATGCTTAAATGAAAACTGTTCTGCAGTTATTCTTAAAGAACTTCCAGAAAAACTTGGAGATCCCGGTCGTTTTGTGTTGCCTTGCATTTTTAACAAAACCGAAGAATTTACTACCCTAGCTGATCTCGGGGCCAGTATAAATCTGATGCCTTTAAGTGTTTGGACATCACTATCTTTACCGGACCTTACTCCAACAAAGATGACTCTTGAGCTTGCAAATCGCACTCTCGCTTACCCCGTTGGTATTGCCGAAGATGTGTTCATTAAAGTTGGCACCTTCACTTTTCCGGTCGACTTTGTTGTTGTTGATTATGAAATGGACCCTCGTATTCCTTTAATACTTGGTCGGCCATTCTTGAGAACCGGAAGAGCTTTAGTTGATGTTGCCGAAGGTGAATTAATTTTAAGGGTCGGGAATGAACAACAAGTGTTCAAAATGGGGAAGCTTACAAGCAAAACCTATAGAAGAGAATCCGTGAATATGATTAATGTGCTTGATGATTTTGTCGTCTACAACAATCCTCTATTCGAATCTTGCAATGATAATCCACTTTTTCAAGATGATGTGGTTGATTCTCTCTCCAATTTGGAACCTTCTCCCATATATGATTCTCCACCGATCTTTGATGCTTATGATGATGATTCTAGCTCAGATACGTATGATTATGATGATTTTACTTCCGAGTATCCCGACATGCCCACGTATGATGATTTTGATGAGGCTGATACTCTTTCGAGTGATTCTTCTCATGATGAAGATCCTCCACCTACCATGCTTAATCCTACTTTGGATGACTACTCATTCGAGGAAGACTTCTCTACTTTTCTTAATACATACTTCCCTCATGAGAGTGATGCTCCTCCTTTAGATTTTGATGATTATGGTCTTGATCCTACTTCGGATTTGAAAAAAATTCTTTCAAAGGAGAAGCAAACGGACGACACCAACATCCGCAGCACGTATGATTTAACACCTCTTTGTCCACCTTCTGAGGACGAGGTTGTGCATTTTCTTCGCGGATCATCTTCAAATTCTGCAGAGCCTGAGTGCTATTTTCCCCTAAAGGAAAACATGTTCGACCCCGGTATCGATATTCTTCAGCCATCTCAGTATCCGTCTGATGAAATAAAAGGAAAAATCTTTGGAACTTTTGATGATATGCTTGCACCTCTTCACCCTTGCTACAACCGTGCTCCATCTTTTCTTAAGGGAACCTTGCCTATTCTTCTTTGGCTTGCCTTGTTCGCCTTAAGCTTGTGTTATTTGATGGACGAAAACTATGTCTTTGATCCCGGTGGATATGTTTCATGCTTCTTCCTATGCTAATCAAGGTCGAGTCAGGCTCACGACTCGATTAACAAAAATCAAGCGCTTCTTGGGAGGCAACCCATGTATCTATCTTTTAGCTTTCTTTATCCTAAGTGTAGGGGAGACCCGTTGGTATTTGCTATTTCCTCTCTTCTCACATTAAGGGATTCGAGCGCTCAATGATCCACTCTTGATGATTTTTGACGACCCGTGATTCCGAGTTTCCGTCTTCCCGGTTCTATCCTAAACTCTTTTCGATTCACTATTTTATATTTCTCAATATTAAAATAGGAATCTCTTTAGTTGTCCTTTCCTTAGCAAGATTTAAACAACGTGCACATTGTCCTAAGTGTAGGGGAGTTTACTCCCACATGCTTAAACATTGAGGACAATGTTTATATTAAGTGTAGGGGGACTTCTATCGAAGTTAAGTGGCCTTTTCCTTGTATTTGTCCTCATTTTAACCGAAAAATCGATTTTTCGACATTTTTCAAAATTTTTGATCTATTTTGGCCTATTAGTTTTTACATTTGTATAGTTATTTCCTTTCTTTTTTTGAATAAATTTTAATAAAGTGGTTTTAATTTTCAAACGTTGTGAATCTTTTGACTCAACCCGAGTTTACTTATCTAAGTTTACTCTAGCTAGTATCCTTAATGTGTTTAAGTCAAGTTTTGCTAGGCTTTTATATAGGGAGCTATAAAACGCGAAAGTCTTAACTCTCACGGGTTAAGAACAAGAACTTTTCGCAAGTTCCTATAATTGATCCTAGAGAGTCGTTTATCAAGGGAACTTTAAAATGCGATTTCTAAACTTGAAAAAGTCTAAGAATTTGCAAGATCCTATAGGCGACTCGAAAACCCAAAACTTTGATTTAATAGTCTAAGCATCCACTAGTCTCATTCTTTGAGATTTTAAACTGTGGAGAACGAGAGATGATAGAGTCAATTATAAGTTTGGTATTCTTTCGTGAATTTATGTGAGTTAATTATAAGCCTATTCTCCCATCGCTTGCTAATAAATTTATCTGCAATAAATAAGGTTGTACGATTTGAAAAGTTACTTAGCTTCTAGCCCAAGATCGTTTAAAAGTTGATCGGTATGGATTAGAGTTCATATCCAAGGCATAACTTATTGAAGCGGGATGCAAAGATTGGCGAGTCCAAAAAGGTCCTAACAAGGCATGAGGGCTACATTTTGTTGCTAAAGATCCAAAGTGATGTGAAGAATCATTTATCGAAAATCAATATGAAGGATCGAGACACACGACGAAAAGCAAATACTCCCCAAAAGATCATGGAGAAGTCTATCCGAAAAGACCCTATCAAGGTATGAGGATAAATAGATCCAAGTCCAAAAAGGAGGCGGATCGTTGTATATCAAAGTCCAAAATAAAGATTGGAGAAAAATGAAGAAGTCGTGGTCCAAATATGAAGAATCTCTCAAAATTTCAAGTGAAGAAATTCCTATTATGAAGAGAAGACCATTATTTCATGAACGTCTCTCAAGATTTGAAGTATGAAGTCGCTGCCAAATATCGGTCCGAGAAAGGTCTCAAATCGCGAAGCGAGTTATGCCAAGATATGAACTTTATGAGGTCCCGAGAAGCAGTTTTAAAAGATTTTGTCCTTTAGCTAACTATTGATTAAATCGTCCCACTTTATTTTCAACCTTAATAACTATCGAAATAAGTCAACAATGCATCCTCGTGATCATTCAAGACAATAATAAAATATAAGAGATACACCTAGGAATAAGGGAGTCTAAGTAAATAATTGGCCCACATGAGTTCGTGTTAGTTTGCTAACTTATAATAACAATGATCTCGTTTTTAAGCTTGGTTTGGAGAAAGTGAAAACTTGAGGATGATGATCATTCATGACATTTCCAAAACCCGAAGGTATGTTTTTTATTTCTTTACTTTGAATGTTTATAATTTTCTATCTCTTTAATAAAGGCCAATATGGATTGATTATGATGGAAAATGTAATCTTGCTTTGTAACTAATGCATTGCATGAGGACATTGCAATGGTCAAGTGTAGGGGATTTGATAGGTGTGTAAACATCCTTCCTTTTTACCACTAAACTACAATAATAACCGAGCCAAAACGTGTATTTTATGTCGTAAATGTCGGAATTATGCGTGGTTTGTGTTTTTGTTGTGATTTAGGGCGAAAATGTGGAAAAGGGAGAAAACACGGGCATTCACGGGCTTTTATCGAAGAAAAAGACGAAAGACGAAGTCAAGAAATCAAGAGTGCAAAAAGAACGGAAGTCCAAGACAAATTCTGAAGATTTATCGAAGAAAAAGTCAAAAGACGGAAGTTTACTAAAAGCCGAAGAACTCAAGTCTAATTTATTGAAGAATTACAAGACGAGTTTAAAGAAATCCCGAGACAAAGTCATTAAAGTCAAAGATTAAGAAGACAAGGACTTAAGCATGCAATTAAAGAAAGAAGAAAGAGGGGAGGAAGCTTCCTAAGCACCTCTTAATCCTCCCCTATAAATAGATCATTAGGATATTCATTTTCTCTTGTTGGCTAAGTGTGACAATTAGTCTTCCACCATTTACATTACTTGTTATTTAATTACATGTCATTTAATTAATTGTCTTGCACCTTAAATACATTTAATTTCAAGTAAGTTTCCTTTTAATTCTTGTCAATCTTTACTTTTCTTGTCAATCTCCTATCTACCTTTCTTTAATCTTAAATTTTTATGATTTATTGTTCATGTTCATATTTTTGATGTTTTTATTGATTTGATTAAAGTGGGTTTTGATTATTTTGATTAGTATTGTTAGTTTGCTTGTTTTGGATTGTTTGTTTATGATTAGTAGATGTTTATTGATTAGTTTGATTTAATCTTTTGGTTGATTTGATTAGTTTTTGTTTAGATTCTTGTCTATTTGTTTCTCCTTGTTCTTCGCTACTATTACTGTTTTCCCAGGTGATATTCCGAATCAAGCATTTGTTCCGAATCAAAGTTTTGTTGTGATTGTTCCGAACCATGCAAAGTATTCTGGGTCAGTGTTAATTCCGAATCAAAGGACCTTCATTCTGAACATTCCGAATCAAGTAACTTCATTCGGAACATTCCGGATCAACTTGAGTATTCCGAACCAGAACTTCTTCCGAATCAACGATTGTTCATTCGGAACATTCTACATTCCGGATCAAGGAGGTGTTCATCCGGAATAACTTGTATTCCGGATCAAAGTCTTCATTCGGAAGATTCAGTATTCCGGATCAGTGTTTGTTCATTCGGAACATTCCGAGCGAAGGCTTCATTCGGAACATTCCGGATCAGTGGAAGTTCCGAACCAAGGAGATATTCCGGATCAAGGAGTTTTATTCAGAATAATTAATTATTCCGGATCAAGGTCTTCATTCGGAAGATTCAAAGTTCCGAATCAAGGAGTTCATTCGGACCATTAAGTATTCCGAACCAAGGCAACATTCCGAATAAAGAGGTTATTCCGGATAAGTGACATATTCCGAGTAAAGGATTTATTCCGGATGAAAGGTTTTGGTAAATATTCCGAGTAAAGAAAAACATTCCGAACGAAGGTGACATTCCGGATGAATGTTTATTCTGAATGAGGGTATTATTCTGAATGAGCTGTTTTCAGGTTCTTTTTAGTTTCTGTTTTTAATTTTTAATTTTCAAGCTTTATTTTTCCCGCCTTTTTCCTTAGTCGCACTTTAAGATTACTTGCCTTAGATTTATTTTAGCCTTGCCTTAGCTTAAGTTTTAGTTGCGTTTTAAGTTTGCCTTAGATAGATTTGAGTTTGCGTTATTTACTTTTAGTGCCTTTTAATCCTCGTCATGCTTTAATTTCTTGCCATTTATTTTATTTTAGAGTTAGATTTAAATTAACGTCATTTTCATTTACGTCTTGCACATTTATTTTAAAACAGCCAAAAACATTCTTTTTCACCAAAAATAATTGAGTCGTACTTTGAACCGGAAATCAATTCGAGAAGATACCGAGAAACGAACTTTCATTGTTTAAATAGGATTGCAAAAACCTAACATTACAATCATTGATCTATAGTGCCTGGCATCCACTTCTTTTCCATCTCCAACTTTTCCCCAAGGGTGTTCTCTATCCATAGGAGTGCTAGCCCTTTTCTCATGTGGAGAAAAACCAAACTTCTTCAAGATTTCTGCTAAATATTTATCTTGAGAGATGAAGATACCATCTTCTTTCTGCTGAACTTGTAACCCTAGAAAGAAGTTCATCTCCCCCATTGCACTCATCTTGAGCTTGTCTGTCATAAGCTTGGAAAAGTCTTCACTCATCTTTGGACTAGAAGAGCCAAAGATGATATCATCCACATAGACCTGAACAAGTAATAAATCCTTACCAGTCTTCTTTGTAAATAAGGTCTGGTCTATGGTGCCCCTTTTGAATCCATTTTCCACCACATAGGTGGACAATGTGCCATACCATGCTCTTGGGGCTTGATGAAGTCCATACATAGCTTTCTTCACTTTGTACACCTTGTATGGATGTTCTGAATCTTCAAAACCAGGAGGCTGCATAACATAAACCTCCTCTGCAATTGTGCCATAAAGAAAAGCACTCTTCACATCCATTTGATAGACTGTAATGCCCATGCAGGAAGCATAGGATAGAAAAATCCTTATAGCCTCAATCCTTACAACTGGTGCAAAGACCTCCTCATAGTCTATCCCTTTCTCTTTTGTATATCCTTGAGCCACTAAACATGCCTTGTTTCTGACCACAATGCCTCATTCATCCTTTTTGTTTCTAAGAACCCATCTTGTCCCAATAGGTCTGACATGTCTGGGACAATCAACTAACTCCCAAACATCCTGGATAGAAAATTGGTGAAGCTCATCTTGCATTGCTTCCACCCAACTTGGTTCTTTGAGAGCATCAAAAATCTTCTTGGGTTCCTATTGTGACAGAAAACAGGCAAACAAACATGCTTGAACAAGAGGGGTATCAACCTTCTTCTGAATATTGGCAATGAATCCTCCAGGATTCTGATGAGATCTTCTAGTTCGCACAGGAGTCATCACATCACCAATAATTAGAGAAGGAGGGTGATTTTTGATAGTAGAAGTAAGCATTCCTCCCTCAATAAGTGTGTTGTCCTCAATCTCATCTTCAATGTTACCAATATCCTCTTTAGACTCTCTTCCATCAATATCTGAATGAACCTCTCCATTTCTGTTTGAAGGTTCACCTTGTTCAAAATTATTGGAAGAGAAAATATGCTCAAAAGAGTTGTCAACGCCTGGACCAAGGCTGTCAACGTTTGAGCCATCAACGCCTGAATTTGTGTTGTTAGCGCCAGAAGTTCCTTTGTCAGCGCCTGAAAGATCATGCATGTTGTCAACTAGTGATACTTAGGGACCACCTTTTTCCTTTCTAGCAGCAGCAGCAAATGCATCTGTCCATATGGGAATAGTAACATACTCAAGTATGGGTGCTAATTTGTCTGCTTATGATCCAACCTCTTCATTAACCTGTGTACCTGAAACATCAACAACTGGTTCTTCCATAACATTTGAAGTTACCTTCACAATGTTTAGATTAGTAACAGGCATATAATTCAAAGTCCTAGATAGAGGATCCAAGTCAAATAACCAATTTGGACCACTTTCAGGATCACTAGGTTTACTTTCTAAAAACCTAACATGTAGTATACGTTTTTCTTTCTTAAGGTAAACTCTATATCCTCTACTCTGCACTGAATAACCCATGAAGTAGCCTTCAACACCTTCAGCACTAAATTTACCTAAGGCATCACTAGTATCCAACACAACTACATGACATCCAAAAGGTTTAAGAAAACCAATATTAGTTTTCCTTCCCCAAAGTAACTCATAAGGTGTTTTGTTATGAATCTTGTTGACTAATGCCATATTCTGAACATAACAAGCTTTATTCACAGCCTCAGCCCAAAAAGCAATGGGAAAGTGAGCATCACCCAACATAGTCCTGGCTGCTTCTATGAGGGTTCTATTCTTTCTCTCAGCTACCCCATTTTGTTGTGAGGTTCTAGCTACACTAAACTGTCTAGTAATCCCTTTCTTGGCACAAAAATCATCCAACAACTTATTTCTAAACTCACCACCATTATCACTTCTAAGTATCTTAACCTCATTACCAGACTTCTTTTCAATTTGGGTAATGAAGTTAATCAAAGTATCAGCAATGTCACTTTTTAAAGCTAAAAAGAAAGTCCAGGTAAATCTAGAAAAATCATCAGTGATGACAAAACAGTAAGATTTACCATTTAAGCTTTCTATATTAGTTGGACCAAACAAGTCCATATGTAGCAAGTGAAGTGGTTTAGAACTAGAGTGCACCTGTTTAGACTTAAGTGAGACCTTGTGATGTTTGCCTTTAAGGCATGCAACACAAGAATGGTCATTGTGGAAAGCCTTTTCAGGCAAACCATCAACCAAACCATGTCTCACAAGTCTGTTTATATTTTTAAAATTAATGTGCCCTAATCTCCTGTGCCAAAGATTACTCTCATCAACTGAATCCTTAGCATATAGACATGACAAATTATTGTTCATCCTAATTCCATTAAGATTCACATTATAAATGTCCTTATGCCTAGGTGTTCTATAATTAATGAATTTCTCATCTGGAATTTTAAAATCTTTGCTCAACACCAAGCATTCAGTATCAGTGAAAAGAACTTTATGTTATCACAAACTTGTGATACACTAAACAGATTATAGTCAAGTTCTTTTACCAGAAACACGTTCTCAAAACGCAAATTGTTGGTGAGAAGAGTTCCTTTGCCTGTGATAGTTCCATATCCGCCTCCAAAGTAAACTTTGTCACCATCCTTAATGGGAGTGAAGTTTGTGAGATAATCTTCCTTCCCAGTCATGTGCCTAGAGCATCCACTATCCCAATAGCCATAATCATTAACCTGCTTTTGAATGCCCTGCACATAAAGAAAACAAATTAGTTTTCTTTGGGAACCCAAGCCTGAGCAGACTTGGATTCATTTGGTTGTTCAACAAGAACAGACTTAGTCCTTATTACAACCCCTTGTTCATCCCTTTTTGAATTAAACACCCAGTTAAACCCAGTTGGTTTTGTTATGACCTTTGAAATATAATGAAATATGTTACAGGTCATAAAAATCCCATCTGAGTTAGGGTTTTGGTCTTGCTTAGGTCTCTATGTCAAGCTAGAAGAAGCTTTAGACCCCTTTCCCTTTGGTTGCAAATATTTACCATTATTTGGTCTGGCAACGTTTTTGTCAACGTTTAATTTGGTCTTGTCAATGCTGAAATTACCCTTATCAACGTTGAACCTAGGGTTTGCTACAGGAATCCATTGTCTATTAAACCATGTATTGGTCTTCTGAAAAGGTCTTTGTCCATAAGTATTAAACCCTTTAGTAAAGAATGGGGCTGGTTCAACAACTTGTGGATTTTGCTGGACAAAAGGTTTGGGTTTGACAGTGTTTGACTTTTTATCAGCGTTGACCTTTGAAGCATTGACACACTTATAAGCTAAATGTGAAAAACTTTCACAAGTATAACAGGCTTTTATAGACATAACTCTAGGTCTAGGAGAAAAGAAACCTGTTCCATTATCACTAATTTGGCTTTTTGGTGACCTAGGTTTTCTATACATTTCTGCATATTTAATACTAGGTTTTCTATCAATGTTTAAGCCAAGGTTAACAGTCTTGCCAGTGGTTGGGTTTGTCAGTTTGATAGGTGTAGACTCATTTGGGCTATCACTAAGCATGCCACCCTTAACAAACAAGGTAGGGTTGGCTTTCTTCCATTGGTCCAAATCAGTCAACGTCTGCCTATATTCCTCTACTAGGGTAAGAACTCTTGGTGGAGGAATAAATTCCTCTTCTTGGAGTTCTGGTAAACCAGTCAAAGACAAGTCCTTTCTAAGGACACCATAGAAGTTCCCAGTAGGTGGTGGAACACCAGCATACTCTTTCATCCCAATCCCAGTCATATCCCTAGCATCCCTTTGTTCACTAACACATTATTCTAGGGTTTGTGAAGCTTTATCAAATCTCTGATTTTTAAGATCTACATTATCTTTATTTTTTATAGCCTCATCTAATTTAGCTTGTAAATCAGCACTGACTCTCTCCATGATGCTTCTAATCTCAATACTAGCATTTAAATCATGATTTAAAATATTGATTTGAACTTTTAGGTCAAGCTCCATTTTCTTATACTCAGCTACAGTTTTTTCAGTTTGAGTAAGGGCAAGTTGATAGTTAGATAACCTGCATCTTTCATTAACCACATCAGTTGTCAATTTTAAAACTTCTTTGTTAAATTTTTCAGTGTTTAGACGACAACCCTTACTACAAAATGCATCATCATATACCTCATTGTCTGATGAAGATGAGGAGTGTGCCATGAGAGCATAACGAACATGCTCTTCTTCTTCCTTTTCTACAACCAAAGCTTTGTTCTCTTCCTCATCCTTGGCCAAGTAGCTCCAATCCCAGCCAACACCATCAATGTCTTGCATGGCAACCATGGCTTTAGAATCCTGAGCCTTGATGATTTGGGTTGAGGGTTTTCCAACATCAGATCTTCTTGGAGATCTGCATTCTCTCATAAAGTGTCCCATTCGATGACAATTATAACACTCAACCTTGGATTTATCAAATCCAGTAGTGTCCTTAGCATTAAAAGTCATCTTCTTCTTGAATCTTCTATTCCATCTATTTTCCCTTATGCTTGCAAGGGCCATATTCCACTTTATGTCCATCTCCTCCAAATGCTCATCACTAATTTGATCAAGGTCCTCATATGTAATCACTGAACCATTGGGCAATGAAGCAATGTATGCACACACAGTATCTAGATCAATACCAGCAGGCTTAACTCTTGGTGAGTCAACTTTGTATGTGTCAGCGTCTGAATGTGAGGCATTGACAGGGTTTGATCCAGCGTTGACAAAAGTTGATCCAGTAACGGGGTGCATGTATGACTCCTTTTGATCAAATTGACCTTCACTATGTGAGAAGAAGGCCATGTTTCCATTGGTAGACTTGCTTCCATGATCCAAAAGAGTTTCATTCTCTACCAGCCTCAGTTTATTGTAAACGTCATCAAACGTAGAACTTTTGTGAGTGTTATTAGCAATTATAGATCTTGCTTCAATCTTCCATGCATCACCAAGACTTTTAAGAAAAGTGGTGATAATATCAACATCACCAAGCACTGTTCCCATGAAGGACAACTTGCTTTTAATGTCAAGAAGTCTGCTTCTCACTCCACTTAGCTTCTCACTGGGTTGAGCTTTAAAAACAGCATACTCATGCAAGAGTTGCTTCTTTTTCTCTTGTACAATATCAGCATTACCACTATACACAACTTCAAGGGCTGCCCAAAGATCTTTTGCAGACTCATAGCTTCTATATTTGTGCTGATTTTCTTGTCCCAAAGAGAGTTTCAGAATGCTTAGGGTTTTCATGTCACTCCTTCTCTTTGTTATGTCCTCAGTTGAGACAGCTCTACCATCTTCAGGTTTTTCTTTTCGATCCTCTTCAGTATAGCCTTGAACATTTGTTCTTTATATGATGGCAACTGCAATCTTTTGAGCTTTATTGAATGTGTTTCCATATTCAATAATTTCCCATAGGGTGTAGTCATGGATTTGTAGATACTGTTCAAAGTTAAACTTCCACAACTCAAAATTGTCTGGGTCTAGCATGGGAATCTTGATGTTGGGGGTTGAGGAGGAGGAGGAGTTTACTTTTGGGGTAGACATGATGTTTTTAGGGTTTCGTGAAAATTAGGGTTTTTGGCGATTTAGGGTTCTTGTGTTCTTTAGATCAAAGTTTCTCAACAAGCTCTGATACCACTTGTTGATCCCAAACTTAGATCGATTTAGCTTGTGTAAACGAGATTAAATCAAGTTAAACACGTAGAGAAACTTTGTTGTGTATAAAACAATTTAAGTATTATGCGGAATTAATACTCAAACAAGAACACACAAACAATGTAAACCAAACTTTCACTTGATTGATAAAACAAACTTGCGTACAATGAAAGTGTAAAACGTATATGAAACATAAACCTAAAGGTCTCCTTTTATAGAATAAGAAGCCTTGTACAAGAGTCTACATATCAGCTATTCTAGGTAAAGATAAACATAGGAAATACATTGTTGATCATATCTTTACTAGAAACAAACTAGAAACATAATACGTGTAGACTAAGTCTTTTATCAGTGATTGACTTCATCCTATCAACGCTTGACATCTTCCTGACAATGCTTGTCCTGTCAACGCTTGTTTTCTTCTTATCAACGTCCCGATTGCTCTTGTCAGCGTCCAAGTGTACTGGCTACATTTTATTCCCAATAGTAATATTATTTCGAATGAGCCGAGTGTGGATCTTAGTGTGGATCAAGTTGCTCAGCCTATAACCCTTCCTGATGCGACACATTCGTATTATAAATCTTTATTTGATAAGCTTGCTAAGGATGTTGACCATGCTACGGTGGTTAATAATAAGTTTAGAGAATCTAATGCCAAACTGACCACTGAGCTTGCGGGTTATAAGGAACGGGAGAAATGTTTCAAAATTCATCAGGCTAAAATTAAAGAACTTGAACAAGCTCATGCTACATTAGTTTATCAAGAAAAATGCAAAACTAAGAAATTAAATGCCTTACACTTAAGTAATGCTAAAAAGATAAGCGAATTGAATGATGAAATCACTTCTCTTAATAAACAGCTTTCAACTGAAAAATCTACTATTTTGGATTTAAAAGAAGAACGAAAGAAGCTGAAACATGATTTCAAAATTCGAGAAGATGGGCTTCTTGAGGATTTTTGCAAAGCTCGGGATAGGATTAGAGAATTAGACAACCGCTTAGTAAAACGTGGCCAAACTATGCAGTATGCTCGCACCAAAAGTGAATGAGATAAATTACACTCGATACAAATTGGCTTTAGGTTGTCCTCTTCCCCCTAACCCTGGATATCTTAAGCAAGTTCAGGCCACTAATGAAACCTTATATAACGGTAGTGTGCTCTTATCTGATGAGCATGATCCTCCTAGTGTGCATGATTCCGAGGAAACTACTGATCTTGCAGTAGAGACTCGTTTAAGAATGAAAAAGCTTGATAGAGAAGCGACACCCGTTTACTATCCGAAAGTTAATCCTCCAACTGTTTTTGTTCGGTCTAAAACGAGTACTGAAATGCTTTTGCTACTAAGTGAGGAATTGTCTGATGACCCTCCTAAACCGAGTATCACACGCCGATTTCTAAACGAGCTTAAAGATAACTTTGCCATCCTTAAACGTGTTGTTAATTCCAAAATCACTGGAGGAAATTTTACATCACCTGTTCAGATAGAGGTCTAGAAAATTCTTCAAAACAATATTAATCCGATTATTAATCAAGTTGATGCTCGGTTAGGCAATTTGGAAAACGCTTTTCTAAAAGAATTTTCCAACTTTGTTGAAGACTTTAAATCTTTGGCGAATGAAGCTGATAAATCTCTTGATAAAATCAAAGTTTTGGAAAACGATCTTGAACGCCTCTCTAAAGCACATGATTGTATTGATAGTAACCCTGTTGAGTTAAGTACCTTTGTGTTGCATAATGAAAACCTTCAAACTGAGCTTGATCTTATGAAAGAGAGAATGGAATCTTATGTCATTAAAAAGGATAAAGAATTCATCGATCTTTGGAATAAATTCGTCAAAAAATGTGATGAATGCAAATATGACAAGATTTCATATGAAAAAGCTTACAATGAAATGCAACAAACTATCGCACGGTTGCAGGCTCAGTTAGGAGGGGTTACGGAAACGAATTTGGCCTCTTCAGGGTTAGAGAGTGCTAATGATGGTAATGTTCAGAAGCTTAAGGCTAAGATTGCAGATTTAGAATCTGTTGTTGTTTCATATAAGTGGGCTGTTGAACAAAGTAAGTCTGTCTATCAGAAACTTATTGATAAAATTTGTGAGAACTGTAAGTTAAAGGCCTTGTTAAAAGATAAGACTTCTGAACCTAGCTCGATAGTGGATACGATGATCCAGAAACCAGCAACCTCGGGACCCACTCGTATTGCTGTGACACCTTTTCCCAAGGTTGCAGGAACGAAAACTGTTGTGATTGCCCCAGGAATGTTTCGTGTTAGTTCTCCCTCTGTGCCTAGCAAACAACGTAAATCAAGCGTTAGGACAAAACCGATCACTATAACTCAACCACAAGTTATTGATTTAAAAAGTCCTAATTCTAATAGACGCGCGTATTCTTCTACAGGAATAAACAACTACACTAAGAGCAGAAGGCCACATCCTACGAGCAATACAAGGAATGATAGGGTCCCTTTTGCCTCTAGAAGTAGTCGCCCCAAGATCAATAATGTGGAAGTAGAAGAACACCCTAGGAATTTACCGCTTTTTAATCATAATCAGAAACCTAACTCATCTGAAAGCTTGCTATTCGGAATGAAAAATCTGAAGTTATTTATGCCAAATGTAATAAATGTTTCTTTACTTTTAGTCATGATGCTTGTGGTTTAACTATGAATGGTTTGAATTATGGTGGTTACACTCGAATTGACAAGCTGTCAGTCAGTGAACAACAACGCACTCCTAAGGCTAAGGTGTATGTTCCAAAAAGTACGCATGTAGGGTCCACAGAAAGTCTTTGTAAGTCTAGCAGCCCTAGATTCACCTCTAAATGGTTGCCTACTGGTAGAAATTTTGACTGTAGTGGCAAAATTATCGACACTAGTAGATCTCATACTGACAGTGAAACGTCGGTATGTGATACGGCTTAATTATCATCTAACCCTACAAGAACCTATTTCATCGGTTGCCAAAATATTTTATTCTCTTATCATTGGCAGGCTGTTGAAATTTGTCTCTGGTGCGTGGACTCGGGCTGTTCCAAACATATGACTGGGAATCGAAGCCTTCTCAAGAACTTTGTTTGGCGATTCATGGGAACTGTCCGATTTGGAAATGATCAAGTTGCTGCAATTCTAGGCTATGGTGATCTTCATTGGGGAAATATAATCATCACCAGAGTCTCTTTTGTTGATGGCTGGGGACACAATTTATTTTTGGTTGGGCAATTTTATGATTCAGACTTGGAGGTTGCTTTCAGAAGTCATACATGTTTTGTAAGAGATCTTGAAGGAATTGATTTGTTGAAAGGAAATCGTACCACCAAACTTTACACCATTGATCTTTTTCAAATGTCTGTTGCTTCTCCAATTTGTCTCATGGCCCGAGCCACATCAACAAAGTCATGGTTATGGCATCAAAGGTTATCTCATCTCAGTTTGGATGCCATCACCCAACTTGCGAAAGATGATCTCGTTACCGGTCTTCCAAAGTTTAAATATACAAAAGACCATCTTTGTCCTTCCTGTGAGCAAGGTAAAAGTAAGAAGAAGCCTCACAAACCCAAACCTGTTCCCAACTCAACAAATAGGTTACATCTCTTACATATGGATTTGTGTGGCCCAATGAGAATCAAAAGCATTAATGGAAAGCGGTATGTCCTAGTAATTGTGGATGATTATTCTCGTTACACATGGGTTCATTTTCTTGCTTCAAAAGATGAAGCCCCTGATGTAATTATTAACTTCTTGAAGAAAACATCAGTACTACTGCAAGCCCCTGTCATTATTGTGAGAACGGATAACGGCACAGAATTACCAATCAGAAACTGAAAGCTTACTTTGAGGAAGTTGGGATCTCTCATCAAACTTCGGCTGTAAGAACTCCAGAGCAGAATGGAGTTATGGAACGGAGGAATCGTAGGTTAGTTGAAGCTGCTCAGACGATGCTTCTCTCCTCCAGTGCACCGTTATTCCTTTGGGCTGGTACCATTGCAACTACATGTTATACTCAAAACCGCTCCATTATTCACACCCGATTCAACAAAAAACCTTATGAGATCATTAATGGACGAAAACCAGATATATCATTTCTACATGTATTCGGGGCCCTGTGTTATCCAAAGAATGATCGTGAAGATATCGGTAAACTTGAACCTAAAGGTGATATTGGCTTTTTCATTGGTTATTCTTCAACTGCTTGTGCTTACAAGGTTTATAATCGAAGGACAAGAAAGGTAATGGAGACTATGAATGTTACCTTTGATGAACTCTCGGGTATGGCCTCTCAACATAGAAGTTCACATCCCGAGCTTCAAGGTCAGACTTCTGGACACGTAAGTTCAGGACTCGCGCTTCAATTTGCACCGTCAGCTATCTCATCGTTACAACCTTCCGAACGTGACTTGGAAGTTTTATTTGGGCCAATTTATGATTAATATATGGAGGGTCCTTCGTCATTTGGTGTTCCTCAAAATGCCCCGGTTGCACCTGCTACGGTCGTTCCAGAACCACCAATTGCATGTACACCAACGACATCCGTTTTTTCACCATCTACGTCAACCTCAACCATATTGACTCCAAACATTCCAACCACTTCTCCGACTGCTGACGCAACTCAACAACATTCTCAGCAAATTCCTACTCATGTTCATCTTCAGAATGAAATAGTTGCTGAAAATGCAAACGATGCGATGCTCAACGAACATGAGTTTGTTAATCCATTTGCGACTTCCACATGTTCTACTCAACCTTCAACACCATATGTGGATCCATCGAGTTCGCATCAAGTTTCTCATACACTTCCACATGAACACAAATGGACTAAGAATCATCCTTTGGTTCAAGTGATTGGCAATCTCTCACGACCAGTCTCAACACGAAATCAGTTGCGTACTGACGGTGATATGTGTATCTATGCACTATCAGACAATGGAACCAGCAAGTGTGAAAGAAGCAATGGCCGATGCATCATGGATTGAGTCTATGCAAGAAGAACTCAATCAGTTCATCTGGCTTGATGTATGAGAGTTAGTACCTCGACCGGACAATATCGATCCCCTTACTCTGAAATGGTTATTCAAAAACAAGATGGATGAGGAGCAAACGGTCATTAGAAACAAGACTTGGTTAGTCGTGAGAGGTTATAAACAACAGAAGGGAATTGATTTCGCATAATCCTTCGCCTCGGTTACTCGAAAGGAAGCTATTAGGATTTTCTTGGCATACGCGGCACACAAATCATTCACTGTGTATCAAATGGATGTGAAGACGACTTTCTTGCATGGGCCGTTAAAAGAAGATGTGTATGTATGTCAACCTGAAGGTTTCATCAATACCGAACATCCAAGCCATGTCTACAAGTTGAAAAAGGAAATTTATGGTTTGAAACAAGCACCGAGGGCATGGTACGACGAATTATCATCATTTCTTCTACAAAATCACTTCAGGAAAGGAACCATTGATCCAACGTTGTTTATCAAGCACTACGACAACGACATCTTGGTGGCTCAGGTCTATGTGGATGATATTATATTTGGTTCTACTAACCCAAAATATTCCATATTATTTGCCGACCTTATGAAAAGTCGATTCGAAATGTCCATGATAGGGGAAATGACGTTTTTTCTTGGTCTCCAAGTTCACCAATCCCCCCGTGGTATTTTCATAAATCAGTCCAAGTATGTGCTTGAGATTCTAACAAAATTTGGCATGAAAAATTGTGATCCTATTGGTACTCCAATGGACACTAAACACAAGCTTGATTTGGATAAGAAAGGGACATTTGTAGATGCTACAAAATACCGAAGCATGATCAGGTCCCTTATGTACTTAACCTCAAGCAGACCGGACATTGTGCATGCTACTTGTTTATGTGCTCGGTACCAGGCGAAGCCAACCGAGAAGCACCTCAAGGTGGTTAAAAGGATCTTTCGTTATCTCTGGGGAACCATTAACATGATTCTCTAGTATACGAAGCATTCTGGTTTTAATCTCACTGGTTTTTCAAATGCCGACCATGCAGGGTGTCATGATACATTCAAGAGCACTTCCGGTGGAGCACAATTCTTAGGCGAGAAGCTAGTGAGCTGGTCATCAAGAAAACAAGACTGTACGACGTTGTCCACCGCGGAAGCAGAATATGTGTCTCTATTCGTGTGTAGTGCTCAAGTCCTTTGGATGAGAACACAACTCACGAATTATGGCTTTCACTTTAACAAAGTTCCTATTTATTGTGATTCACAATCAGCCATAGCCATATCCTGCAACCCGGTCCAACACTCCAAGACCAAGCACATAGCTGTCCGATTCCATTTCATAAAGGAGCATGTGGAAAGAGGAATGATCGAACTGTACTTTGTCAAGACGGACTACCAACTAGCCGACATCTTCACCAAAGCTCTTTCTCAAGAAAGATTTGAATTCTTGGTTCGTCGACTTGGTATGCGTAGTTTCACTCCAGATGAACTTGAACGTCTTGCACATTCGCAGTAATCTTGTATATATCTTTCAGAAAATCAAAATACAAAAATATAAAACCTATAAAAACAAAATAAAAAATGAGAAAATCTTTCAAAAATACCAAAAATATTCTTTTTCGACATGTCTCTCAGCATCGGTAATACGGACGTACTTAGAAACGTTGTTTAACAATGACACGGGTACGTACATAAAGTTCGAATGAGAGTTCAAATGTTTTCAAAACATGTCTTTTTTACTTTCTTCTCATAATGGCTTATAGTCACATGTCAGACTATGACCAGGTCCCCAAAGAAAGGAAAGTCTTTGACTTATCCTCAACAACGAGAAATTAATTTTTCTCGGTCATGGGCTTATATCAAAACATTCAAAGTTTTAAGCTCATGAACACAAGGAAAATGTTCATTTATGTACATTATTCCTTAACAACGGGAAAGTAAGTTTTCTCGGGTTTTTAAGCACAATTTTTCAAAGTATTTCAAAACTGTGTGCTCATATACTCCCCTAATTTTAATTAGAATTTCTTTTCGAGGGGGAGTACAAACTTTCATGCAACATTATTCTCTCCATGTTTCATCACTAGTTTTACAAAAAATTTCAAAGTCATGCAATTTTTGAGGGGGAGAATAGTGATTAAAATGTGTTATATTGGATAAGATCTTTGATATAAGTGCTTTCTCTTCCTAATATGTGCAAAAACCTTTCCTTTTATGATGCACATATGTAGGGGGAGCGTTTTGGTGATACAAAAAACCGTCAAGGTGTAAACACTGATTTCATCAACACCTTGATTGATTTTTCAACAGGTTTTTCTGGTTACGATATCTATACCCTTCAACTCATTAATTCACGACGGTATTGGTGTCAAAAGGTGGTTAGGTATTCGTCCTATGATCCAACCAGAACCGGAAGGATCTTCCCAGGGACAATCCATTAGAATTTAGATGTCCTTAGGAAAGATGGAGTAGTTGAGTGTACGGGAAAAATGCCGACTAATGACTTAAGCTAGCACTGGAACAATCACAACAAGGTGCTAGTTATGACGTCTTGGTAAGCATTGAAGGGGTTGAAGAATGAAAAAAATGTAAGGATAAAGGGTGTAAAGAAAGAAGCCCTCTATACAACTTAGGCAGAAACCGGGTCAATACATCTATTATCAGAATCACTTTGATGATTTCTGATACTGAAGACAAAGGATCATGGACCCAGTGATGCAATGCACAACCCTTCCCAGCCTACTCAAGCTTCTCTCAAAAGAAGTTTGTTTTATTGTCACGGAGTTCAACTCATTTCTATCAACTTTCTCACTCCGAGATAGTAGATATTGAAAAGGTGGCAGTCTGCTCCAGCCTCCGATCACCAAATAAACGTGCACTTATAGAGTCTAGAGCCAACGAGATTCATCATAAATCTCTTAGGACACTTATTCAATAAATCAATTGTTGTTCATCACTAGAACACATGTGATAATTTACAGAGTCCTACGTTCTATCCTTGTGATATTGCCAGAACATTCAGAGTCATACTCATTAGTGTTCATAGTGATGAATGGAAATCCTTCCAGTGTTAACATCAAACAGCACTGTTAACATCATAAGATTCAAGCTAACAAGAGGATGATCCGGAGGTCGGGGAGGATAAAAGAAATGTATAGACATTTTTAGAGAGAGAAAGATAAAGCTTGAATGTAGTGTGTGTATTTAGAGAGAGAAGTGAAATACACAATAAGAAGAATCCTCACCCCTCCATGGAAGTATGGAGGGGTATATATAGGCTAAACAAGAGGCCACTTTGACAACATGTCAAAAGTAGTCCCTCCACGTTTTGCCTATCTGAATAAAATGTAATTCCGTAAATGGCGCTCACATTTTAGGGCTAAATCCGGCATTAATTTTATACCAAGAGCCAACCCAATGCCATTTCATGACCCAATTGCATCCTAGATAAATCTTTGGCCCACACATTTAGCAAGAATAATATCCAAATGTAGATTATGTGTGCTGCCGGTCCACCATACTTCATCAAAATGTGGGACAGATCAATATGTTGTTAACCTCCATGTGGGGTATAAAAGAAAGTTACCATACCCAGCACAAATAAACTCGTGAATCACTATGACACGTGGTAATATGGTAGTCCACTCAAAACTACTATACTTAGTCAACACTTTGGATCTTGATATAAGTCAGCACACCTAAAAATTAGGTAACCAAATAACTTTGCTAACCCTAAACAGATATCAAAGTTTCTCCGCCTCATCTCATCATCTTATCCCAATAACCCAAAAACAAATCTGATCATGAAACACCATTCTCCCTTTTTTAATCCAAGAACAAACACGCATCTCCATACGACACTAATCGAATTATGAACATAAACCTTCTATAATTTTCGTTTCTATCATCTTAATCTCGAATCATCAAATCAAGGCTTCAAGATCAAGGATATGGTCTCGGTAGGTTTATTTAATAGCATCACGTTTTTTTTTTGGATTTAGAAATCGAAATGAAGAGACGAACAATCACACTCTTGTTTTTGTTCCTTCTTTATCTTCGTAGATAAAAAATGGGTTTTCCCAACAAGGGTCAATGATGAACTCGTGTTTGATCTATAAAGATCTTGGCTTGCATGTCAAAAAATACGAATGATTTCTGAGATCAATATATGTTTACTGTTTTAGTTTTTGAGTCTAGCTCTTGGGATTAATGACGATGGATTATAGATAGAGTTGGGTTTTGATTGATTGATGAAGTTGTCGTGGTTTTGGAGTCTCGGTATCTTTCTGTTTTGGTCAAGATCTTGCAATGTTTCTAAGAAAAAACAAGTCATCGCAATGTTCAGAGTCAACACCTCATCGCAATCAGTTCCACTCCATCGCAATGATAATACCATCCATCGCAATGTTGGGAAAATTTTGGCAGCATGACATCTAAAACACCATTGCGATGAATCAACCCACCCATCGCAATGTGACCCATCGGAATGAGTCCCATCGCAATAGATAAAGTCGAACCCATCGTAATGAAAATATGATACCCATCGGAATAAATCCGTAGAAGAAGCCATCGGAATGATCATCAAAATATGCATCGGAATAAGCCATCTGAATGGGGTTATACAGCCGAAAAAAATGTATCTTGGATATATTGTCCTTTTTCCAAAAAGAATGGATCTGGTGATTTTCAGAACTGATACATTAAGATAAATAGAAAAATAGAGAGAAAAGAGAAAAACCACCAAACACCATATACAAGATTTTTGGATTGATATCAGATACGTGACAAATAAAAGATATACATTTTGAACCTTTTTGGACAATGGATTGAGCAGCTTTGTGACCATTTGGACGGAAACCAATAAACAACATCAAAAATTCGTAACTTATAACAACTTAAAAATAAGCCGAAAAAGCTACAAATCAGCAAACACGAAACACAAAACACCCCCGATTAGCTTTGATACCAATTGTTAACATCATAAGATTCAAGCTAACAAGAGGATGATCCGGAGGTCGGGGAGGATAAAAGAAATGTATAGACATTTTTAGAGAGAGAAAGATAAAGCTTGAATGTAGTGTGTGTATTTTGAGAGAGAAGTGAAATACACAATAAGAAGAATCCTCACCCCCTCCATGGAAGTATGGAGGGGTATATATAGGCTAAGCAAGAGGCCACTTTGACAACATGTCAAAAGTAGTCCCTCCACGTTTTGCCTATCTGAATAAAATGTAATTCCGTAAATGGCGCTCACATTTTAGGGCTAACAAGCACTGCAGTAGGTCATATGTAAGATTCACTTGAATTGAACATATGTTAACTGGAAAGCAACAGTGGTTTGATTCTTTTGTGATTCAAACTCGTTCCAGGTCTCGACGCAATATCTTTATGATCTTGCTAGAACATTCAGAGTAATACTCCTCAGTATTTACAGTGACGAATGGAAATCATTCCAGTGTCATCATCAAACAACACTGTGGTAGGTGACTTGTGAGATTCCATACGAATCTAACTTGTGTCAACTGGAAAGCAACAATGATTTGATTCTTAATTGATTCAAACTTGTTCCAGGAAATTAAATTGACGACTTAATCAACAGAATGGAACTGCATGATTCACTCCTTACTATGAAGTATCTTTCGATATATTCAAGTATTGAGAATGGCTACCACAGCCGAAAACCCTGTCAAGGAAGTTCATTGAACTTATCTAAACATAGGTACAGTATTCGTACTGTATAACGGGAAACCGGAGGAATGAAAACGGTGGAGTAACCTCAAGAGTCGTAATTCAAGACCACATGCTCATGTAAAAGAAGAAAGCTCAAGAACATCTAAAGACAAAGCCTTCCGCTACTCTGATGATCAAGGGAGATTGTTAACAAGCTTTCATATCAAATCAAAGTTTGAGTATGTGGGGAAAGACACAAGAACACAAGATGGCAAAGTTTTAAGATCAAGTCAAGGCAAAGATCAAAGATCCAAGATCACAACTCATGAAAGGAACTATGAAGGAACTCTCAAGACAGCGAGCTTCAAAGTCAACAACATCAAAGAAGTGAAGTCACATATTACATGACCACCCTTAGGGGGAGATTGTTAGAAGTATTGAAAGTGATGGTCATATAATATACCGTTGCAAAGCTCGTGGAAAATGCTACATAATGGTGTTGAGAGTTCTAGTATAATGTTATGTATGTAACGGGAATTAGTTCCGAACACTCAAATGAGGAAGGCCTTCTATACTTTACACTTGTAGTATAAAAGGCCCCTAGATCCTCATTTGAGTGGGTGTGTCTTCCATTTTTCATAGATTGTAGAGAGAGAAACATATGTGTTTCTCTCACTAGGAATTCACAACCATCTTTGTTTTCTCTTTATTCTTCTTAATCTAATCTTTCTTTTTTGGTTTAATCTTGTTCTTCATCATCTCTATTTCTTGTTCTATAAGTCATGTGTTACGTCCTATAGTTCCTAATAAAAGGAACATGATTACTTCTTATGAACTCTGGAGTAAAAGGAAACCAAACTTGAACTACCTCAAGGTTTGGGGTTGTAAGGCTGTTGTAAGACTCCCTGATCCAAAGGTGAAAACTTTGAGGGAAAGAGGCATTGAATGCATCTTTGTTGCATATACTGAGCATTCTAAGGCTTATAGGTTCTATGTCATTGAACCTAATGATTCAGTTTCAATAAACTCAATCATTGAATCAAGGGATGTTAACTTTGATGAGACTAGGTTCTCATCAGTCACTAGACCAAGCTTCAGGACTTCTTGTTGATCCCAAACTTAGATCGATTAGCTTTTGTATTATCGAGATAAATCAAGAGTAATACGTAGAGAAACTTTGTATTATCAACAATATAAGTGTTATGCGGAATTAACACTTAGAATAAGAACAGAATAACAAAGTATGTAAACCAAACTTTCAACTTCAATTGATAATGATAATAAGAAGAGTGATTGAAAGTATATGTATCAAACCCTAACCTAAAGGCCTCCTTTTATAAGCACAAGGAGCCTTGTACAGAAAGTAAACGTGTCAACTATTCTAGGAATGTTGTGAATAGATAAAGAATAAGTGGTATTCTTCAATTAATATATATTACAGAGGGTAGATACAAGGAGTATTTATAAGATAAATACTAGGGTAAACCCTAGTTATTACATAGGTCATGGGCCTTATTCTAGACATCCACATATTATTCATAACACTCCCTCTTGGATGTCTCTATAGATAATACGCTTTGAGAATGTTGCCTCGTTAAAAACCTTGTCAGGAAAACCCAGTGGGACAAAACCATGACTAAGGAAAAGAGTGCAACGCGTATTATCTCCCTCTGATTATTACATCACTTAAGATCTTTAATTCGCCGCATTCCAATATTGTGAATAAGCTTCTTGAAGGTTGTAGTAGGAAGTGCCTTGGTAAATTGATCCGCCGAATTGTGGCTTGAACGAACTTGTTGAACTAGAATATGACCGCTCTTTTGCAAGTCACGAGTGAAACAAACTTCGTTATCGCCTTTCATGTAACCTCCTTTGAGTTGAACAATGCATGTTGCGTTATCTTCATACAAAACTGTTGGTGCCTCTTTCTCTGAAGAAATACTACATGACCGAACACCATGAAATCACTATTCCTCCACTTGTAAAAACATATCCAGTTTGCGATAGACCATTTCAAGGGTCAGACATATATCCTACATCTTCAAAATAAACTAAACTTGTATTTGATGGGTTAGAGTATAAACCCATATCTCTTGTTAAAAACCTTACTAGATAAACCCAGTGGGACAAAAATCTAGTGAAGGAAAATAGTACATTAAATCCTTTATATGCTTAGGGATGTTGCCTCGTTAAAAACCTTGCCGGAAAACCCTGCGGGAACAAAACCATGGTCAAGGGAAAAACGAGTACAACACATATATTCTCCCCCTGATGATCACATTACTTAAGCTCACCGAGTCACTAAAATACACATTAAGGTGTATTAATAAAATCATGTGTATGAACACTATTTATACATATTCTTTGCATAATAATACGTCATACATCTCGTTCAAGTTTATCATCAAACTTTGCAAGTTATTCATTTCCAACAAGTATGACCTTTAGCAAAAATTGAATTGTCATTTTCAAATGACATATCTCAATCGATATTATGATCATCAACTCTATAAATCAAGAGAGTCTTTCTAACATCATGTGACTGCATAAATATGAGTGTTGTTTATCCACATAAAGATATAAATTTATCTTTAGTTTTCATGATGCACACATATTTCATCATTAAAATATTAAACTCTGGAACTAAGACAAACTTTGTCTTTTGTTTCAAATTCAATTTCTATGCACTTAGTCGCCTTTATAACCATAACTCTTTATTTGGCACAATACTACACAGGGCGATTATAACATATATGCTCAAATCATGATTTGTTCAATACAATCAGTATGGTTCTCGAGAACGTTTCTTATATGCCTTAAGCATTAATTATCTCTAGCATGGTTCATGCAAATTATATACACTAATGAAATCTCAATATCACTTGAGCTCTATTCATATATACCTTTTAGACGCATATCAATTATTTGTCACATTGTCAGACTTACACAATAACTATTGGATCCACCACATGTTAACATGTATCTACATGATCATTTTCAAGTCTTTGAGAAAATATACGTGTGCCATCATTTACAACTTATGCATATTTTAATTTTGTTTTCTCATAAAGACTAATGCATATCGAATAAGTTTTATAAATGGATTGTGAGCTTCAACCATATGTCTCATCACAAGAGACTTAAATTATTCATTATATTCTTGCGTCATTAATATTTTGGAGATTCATCTATTCATGATCCTCACATTCACTTTAGCGCTATATTGGTTATTATCATTATCATGCACATTATCATACATATCCATCGACGTCAATTCATTTATTTTTAATTCCACACTTTACTAGACATTACATTCTATCATTTATTGAGATCTCATAGTATTTCATGTACCGGGGTTTTCTCAATTACCTTTATGTCTAGTGTCTCTTTAGGAGACTATCAAGGGGTCTTTATTACCTCGATAAGACCATCTTAATTTTCTTGCTCCATATTATCTCTTCTATCGAGGATTTTTATTTAGAATCGAATAGTCTATCACGTAGCAGACGTGCCATAGACTTACTACCAATCATTGGTTTTATTTTTTGGGACACATATTTTAATTGGAGCACTAGCAGCGTTTGTGATCTAGTTACTTTATTTAGGTCACTAACCTTGTCTGGTAATTACTAGATCTGGAATATAAATTGTCCCATGAACTTTATGTTGATATTCATTACTTGTGAGGATCAACTTTTCATTATCATAATTCATTCCAAATTTCTTGCTGCTCATTCTCTCCCTGAATGAATTATCATTCTCAACATCTCATTTTGTGCGTTGTGGTGGACTTACTATGATATATATCGCACATTAGTATCTCTTATAGGAACGATATGGTTTGTGACTAAAAACCATTATAACGGGAGGATTCATTATTGTTGGCAAGATGCGAATTCATATGTTCATATGTAATAAATTGCCCCATAAACCGAAACTTTTGTTCTCATAATTATAGGCTTTGCAATCAACTGGACGTTTTATAAACGTTTCAACAAAAGAAATTCGCGTTCGAACATGGGCTATATAAAGTTCAACACGTATTTCAATAATCGCCCAAACTTGTAAGCATTCACCACTATTCCCAATAATCATATTTGGAAAATCGTGCTCACATCGACGCACTAATCACGCCAACTTGAAGTTGTGTATGTGATGATCATTTTGTCGATGCATCGACTTTATAACTCAAAATGATCCACATGAGACATGTATAGGCCTACATACATGCTCTTTTTATGTTTTCCAAAATTTCAAGGAATGAGTCCTTGTTTATATTTAGTGGTGATAAGTAATGAACTTACGTTAAGATCAATAAAGATAATTAAAATTATCTTTGAAGAAACTCATTATAACACCCCCAACAAATGCTATGCGTAGCGGAACTACAACATTTGGGTGCTACTTAGTTATCATCACACATAAGCTATATTAAACGACTCAAAGAGACGTAAAAGTTTAAACATAAATTTAAACATTATTAAAATCATACAAGTCTACAGTTTTCCAAATCCCAAGATAATACTAAACAGAGTTTGTGTTAGGTCCCCACTGAATCTCAACCCAAAAGTACATTTTTGCTCACATGGAAGAATAATAAAAGAGTTTTAAGTTAAATAAGGGTGGGAAAACAAGTAGACCGCCAAGCCACAACAACTTCCATCCTCGCATGCTCCACTGCTATCAACCTTGATTACCTGAAACACATGCTTAAAATCGTCAACACAATGGTTGAGCAAATCTATAGGTTTATCAAATCATCAGTTGAACATAAGTGTTAAAAAAAAAACCAATCATGACCATTCAATAGCATTGTGGCCATACAATCTATTATTCAAGGATATGACAATTGTGTTTAAGCTCATGACACTAAACCGTTAACTCAATCACCCGCGTAATAATTACCGGCGTGATTCAGATGAAACCAAGGCCCCTAATAAGGCATCAGTTGCAATTATACCTTATCTCTTATCACAAATTATCCGTCCGCAGGGGGTATCAACGTACTAGCCCTCGTCTCGGATAGGGTAGTCAACCCCATAGTACTATCACTTTGTATAAGCGGCTATTTCTAATCCACGCTAGGACTAAACAATAGTTAATAGTTCATGAATTTAGGGACTTTTGCAACTAGGTACTCAACACAATTTCAAGGCAACATTCGGGTCCAACAATCATTCATGACTTATGTTCATTTTCCTTTAAATAGCATGTATCCCCCTCGCGGGTAAAATCATTTGAAATAAGTAAAGAGCGAGGCTATAGACTCACCTTGCGTAGTAGTAGTGGTTCTAGCGAAGACGTAACGAGAAATGTCACCGACGACGTGGATGCCCGGGAAAATCAAACACTTGACCTAAAAATCAAGGTACGTAAACCAAATCAATACCCCGCGTACATTATTGTACTAAACATACGCATATGTAAACACACTCAACGCTTATGAAAACTCACGCCAAAATCAAACAAGTAGTTGTTACTAGACTTATATCATTTATCAATGTTATTAAAGTTACTATCCATTTTACGGTTTTGCCGATACTTACCAAAAGTATGGGCTGTTTTCCTAGACTTATACCCTTTTATAAAATTTGAGAAAATTCTCAAAAATACCTTAAGACCTGTAGAAAACCCATTTTTAATCCCATTAAAAGTTTTCTCTTTTACCACCCGTTACTCAACACATTACTAAACCTACATTTTTCGGACTGAAATTGCACTTTGACCAAGTCGGACTCATTTGACCCATTTAAAATATACCATTGACCTCTACGACACCTAAGTCTAATAATAGACTCAAATACACAGGTTTGAGACCAAAAAATCAACTTTCAAACATTTACCAAACTCTATCTATGGTCCCCGGGATTTGACCCAAAACCAAACACAAATTCGGATTGTGTTGATTCTCATCTCCCGGTACACGTATTTTCAAAATAACATAACTTTTGACTCGTTTGGAGTTAAAAGCTCTATCTTATACCGAAACGAGCGTCTCGACGACCACTACAATTATATCCTACAATCACAACGTGGATCAAAAATTAAAACCACGAAAATAGCCCTAAACAATCTGTTCTAGATTCACCCTTCCAAAATCATATCAAAACTTGATTCCAAACCATTCTATCATTACCTAAGCCTATATCCATTACCTATACTCATTCCCAAACACTCTAAACAGCCTACATCATCAAGAACATCAAATCTTAATCAAAACCCAATCCTAAATCATACATGCAATATGTTTAAACAATTTAAAAACACTAAAAACACCATTTTAAACACAAACCCACCAACAAAATCATCAAACACCATGAACACCCAAAAACCCCCAAAAATTCGTGGCTTTAGGGGCTGTGGAAACACAAAAACCATAAACCCCATTATGTTTTATGGATGATTCATCCTTATAAACACATGAATTAAACATTTGTACCATTTAATTAGACCAAAATCCATTTTTGAAAAATTATAAATTTTTCAGAAAATCAAAGATGTTGCATGTATGTTTTTAATCGATTAGATTACCTAAAATGATGAAACAAGAGGTGGTATTTGATTGGATTTGTCAAAAATCAAGTTTTTGTGGCGGATCTATGGTGGTGGTGGTAGTAGGCCGGCGGCCTAGAGAGAAAAGGGAGAGAGTGTGTGTGTTTTGAAATGAAAAATGAGTGGTGTGTGTGTAAAATTGGCCTTTTATATGGTGGGGAGGGTAGATTGTGTAATATTAGTTTTCTTTTGGCCTTAGTTGTAAGATAACTTTTTAAAAAGGCAAAAATAGTACCTAGTAAGTTTTTATAAATTTACGAGAGTCGGGTTTCGTCCCGGCTACCTCAAAATACTTTTAAATGGTTCAAACGCACACAAAACGAATATACACATGGTTCCGACTCGACTTAACACGTAATAAAAATAAAATCTCGAAAAACTCAAATATCGATCAATCGATAATAAAATGTAAGTTTTGGGCATCCATCGGTATCGTAGTCGTCATCGGTTCTTCTTAAATCGTCAAACGTTAAATTACGACCGTAAACGTTGGTTTCAACTTAAACCGTCAAATAATTCCATGATAAAAATTCTAAAAAATTTCAAAAATATACGTAAAATAGGATTAAATAAATGACGTTGGGCTCGGGATATCACATCCACAAGTGAGCCACAACTTAAGAGAGATGCTCATACTGAACAGCTCTTGAGACAATAACTTAGCATAATACGGCACTTTCACGGGTCTTACACTCATGGTTCTTCTATACTTTCGCATCATCATTGGCACGGGATGGTCCAACCGATCATGCCAATTACTACAATAATCTTGGCTCATAAACTTATATTGTATGGCCACATGTGCTTCATATGCACAATTTATGTAATTAACTCACTTAATGATTTCAAGAAAACTTCATAAGAATTTTCAGAGAACAAGATATAGATATACAAATTATGAAGCACTTTTGAAAACTTCTTGTTATGCAATCTTATTCAAATGGCATACTGTTAAAAACGATAACTAAAACATTGGCACCAATCGCAGTAGCTTTCGACAAGTTTTATATAACCATGCATAACTTAAAAATAAATTTTCAGTTACATACTAATGTTCTTGTATACTTCTGTGAAAATATGAATCTTTTAAATTAAATCACTGTGATGACTATATGTTGTCAAAACAAAAGCTCATTCCATAACGTATGTTGTATACTACTATTACATAGGGACAATATAGACAAACGACGTGACTAAGTCTCGATCATAATATGCGAACATAGTACTAACCCAAAAAACAAATTATACAAGAGTCCGTAGCCATACGTTTTTTTACCAAATCAACTACAATCTTTTCGAAGTTTCACGAAAGAGCAAGTAATCAAATATATATGGTAAATATTCTAATTTGCTTTTATGCAAGTTCTAATAAATATGATTAAAGCCAATAAGCATATGAGTAAGGTCATCTCGTCACTTAGCACATAATAGATACATCTCATCTTTTTCAGTCCGATGCGAGTTATTTCACTCACTTATTATGAAAACTACATATTCTTTACTGAAAGTTTAGAACATCCACGATTAATTATGACAAATACATTTTACCATGTACGTTGGCTCATCAACCATATCATATCATGCATGCAACATGTTTACTTCAAATGCATTTATAATAACTTCAATATTTATATCGATCAAATATGGTGCATATTCATTTTAAATATCGGAACGTATTCAATTAGACAAGCTTATTGTTTACATTTTATTGGCCATAAAAACGATCATTTATTTTATTTTTATTTATTTATTTATTTTTTAAATTTTTACATAAACAACATTATCTGTACGTAAAAACAAATTAAAACGCAACTAGATAGACACATCATGGTCTAAAGAACCATTAACAAAGATACAAACAAAGATACATACACAGAGCCATAACAAATTAGTTACATTCAAGTTAAAGAATGCAAAACTATATTGTATTATCTTCTGAAATTAAGGCATTTGATTATAGCAATAAAAATAGATTCAAGATGATATAGCATAGCAGAAAGATATATATGCCACATCTTTAAAGTTCAATATAAAACAAACATAATGACAATGTCTGTTTATCTATGTTTTAGGTTTATAGAATCTATAAAAAAACTAACATAAACTGTTTATTTTATTCATAGCAAATAGTAACTTCGACAACAAAGATTAACGAAGCAATAAAAACAATCAAATAAATGCACATAAATCATGACTAAATTTAAACATTCTTTTTAGTATATACGGAATGCTAGATATCACCTCTAATTATGATCAAACAATAAGTAACCATAATAAGTTAAATATATACTTTCGCTAAGCCAAAAGAAAAAAAAAATAATAAACATTGACACCGGCTTACGATGATCTATAGCAATTTGATAAAATCAAAAAAAATATTATATGTAAATCATGATATTGTAACACATCACCACCTTCAAACCTATCGTGTCCAAGTTTACAAAATTAATACTGTAGTATAAGCTCTTATTTTTAAATAAAGTAAACATTAAGTTATATAAACTCTTTAAAGCCTCTTGCAACTACTCTTTCATATCGTAAATATTACGTAGTATGTGTAACTAATGTTATGGAAAATAAAAATTATATATAAATATTTTCATAGATCAACTTCCAAACCAGTCATTATCAATTGTCAAGTTATAGTCATCAAAATATGTACGATTATAATACTTAAAGGACCATTTTGTAAGATAATACATATAATGCAATTTTGTTATCTTCATTCCTAATATGAAGATTCGATTGTCATGAATGATTTAAGATGTCATGTTTTAAACAAATTTTTGGTTTTAAAGTCTTCTCATCCAATAATGAACATATTTAAAAGTTGCATATCATACTGATTCACCATTAGGGGCACCATGCGAGTCTTATTTTTCATCATATCATCTAAATATAGAAAAAACATAGATAAAAGAAAGCAAAAGAATAGACGTGTAATCTATAATTTAACAAATAATACCTCAAAAATTCGTAGCAGCTGCTATCCGAAAGATTAAAACTAATTATCTAACTACTGCCATAATATATTTTAGTTAAAAAAAATATTTTTTATTCGAATAAAGATGTCATATCTTTCTTTTTTTTAGACATCAAAATCAAAACTAGTAAAAATATATTTTATAATATTTTGTTTCCAAATATATTGTTAGTTACCACTTTACTTCTGGAGATCTTGACATGCAATAAGAGTAATATTTTATCACAAAACCAAAAACAATATGATTTAAGTTCGACAAGATTCATAAACAATTTATATACAAGTTGAACAAGTAATTAGCACATAAATATTCATAGAAAAAAATCAACGAGCAAATCAGCAAAAGCATTCAAGATGAAGGGAAAAAAATAGTTACCAAACATAACATCAAGGAAAATTAACATCAAGGATATATTTAATTCATAGATCATAGCAACCGTATAGCTATTAAAAACAGTGGAATATTTTCTTTTTTTCTTATTTTGATCATCGAGTAAATATTCATAGATCAAAGACTAAAACGTACCAGCAGTGTTAGACGAAAGAGAATAATAAAGCCAAAACTCAACTTTTAGAGCATGTTGATAACGTGTTATGAATAGATAAAGAATAAGTGGTATTCTTCAATTGATATATTACAGAGGATAGATACAAGGAGTATTTATAAGATAAATACTAGGGTAAACCCTAGTTATTACATAGGTCATGGGCCTTATTCTAGACATCCACATATTATTCATAACAAGGAAGATATATTAAGATAAACATAGAGAATACATTATATATGCATATCTTCCTAACATATAAAAACGTGTTGACATGTAAAACTTGACAGCGACTTGATTTCTCTTGTCTGGGCCTAGGTTGTCGGGGGCTTGATAACACTTTGTCAGCGGCTACACATCTCTTGTCAGCGGCTTGTAGACTTAACTAATTTTATTCCTAGCACTCCTATTGGAGCTGGAGGACATTGGTGCTTCAGTGGAACCTATAAAAGTCACTGATGAGGTTTTGGTTCAGCAACTTGAGCCTGAGCTTATAAGAAGCACAAGGCATAGGACTCAAAAGAAATTTAGACCTGAATTTCAATTATATTTAATTGAATGTACAAGAGATGAGGTCTCTGGCTAATTCTACTATTGCTTTAATGTTGAGGATGACCCTAAAACATTTGATGAAGCAATGAATTCCCAAGATATTGCTTTCTGGAAAGAAGCAATAAATGATGAGATGGATTCCATCATGGACAACAACACTTGGCTGTCGGTTGATCTACCTCCAGGTTGCAATCCACTAGGTTGCAAGTGGATTTTCAAAAGAAAAATGAAGGTAGATGGAACTGTTGAAAAGTTCAAGGCAAGGCTGGTCATTCAAGGCTTTAGACAAAAGTCAGGGATAAACTACTTTGATACTTATGCCCCAGTAGCACATATCAGTACCATAAGAATGTTGATTGCCTTGGCTTGAATTCAAAATCTGATTATTCATTAGATGGATGTGAAGACAACGTTCTTGAATGGTGATTTGGATGAGGAGGTTTATATGAACCAACCTCAAGGTTTCATCATGCCTGGTCATGAAGCTAAGGTGTGTAAACTGATTAAGTCCTTACTTGGACTAAAGCAAGAACCTAAGCAATGGCATCAAAAGTTTAATGATGTGGTTTTGTTTAATGGTTATTTACTTAACCAAGCTTACAACTGTGTATATAGCAAATTTGATGAATCTAGTAAAGGAGTCATTATTTGCCTATATGTTGATGACATGTTAATCTTTGGTATTAAATAAGCTAAGGTTGACCAGACAAAGGATTTTTTGTCATCAAGGTTCTCCATGAAAGACATGGGGAAGGCTCATGTTATCCTTGGCATAAGGATTAAATATTAAAGTGATGGTATTGTGTAACACCCTCAAATATTCATACTTTAGTTCAGCGGAAGAGTTATTGGTGTTATGGGATAACACATTACTCAAATCATAGACAACGCATAAAAATCGTGTCGTTTAATAATAAAGCATTTTCCATTCATGAATATCAAATTTACATAGGTCCCAAGTCATAGTATTTCATACAATTTTACAAAGAATTTGAATGGAAATTTGTTATTTAAGTGCGGACCATGAATTCTTGTCGTCTTCCCGAGAATTACCTTCAAGTACCTGAGATAAAACATGTTAAAAGAAAAGGTCAGCGAAAACACCGAGTGAATTCATAGAGTTTGATAAACCATTAATATATCATCGGTATATATAATTGTTACCGAAAATCATTTTATACAATTCCTTGTCGTGGGACATAAAATAGGCCAAAGACATTTTATACAAATCATTGTCATAAATCATAATATAGGCTTTTGCCTTGAAAACCATTATACGAACCATTGTCGTAAAAAAATATCATACAATACGTTTTATAACGTTGTATAAGGTGTAATAGAAACCGTTATATGAAAATGGTTATGTAAAACAAAAACACGAACATAATATCAATAATAAGACCCCGTATTGCTAGTCAGGCAATATATTGGAATTCGATGCGTATAGCAGTATTTTCGTTATTGGATTATTATAAGCCGCATGACATTGCTACCTTACTATAACAAACAACGGGTAGCTAACCCAAAATTTCCTTCTTGCCCATCTAAAACAGCGTGTCGTCACCATAATCACGCTTATATAAGTCTTCTCATAAATAAATTCGGTTACCAATCAATGTGGCACGACGGGGATCAACCGTCAAGGCGCGAACTAGGGTGATCTTCCCCAAATAGTACTTTTATATGCATAAGCGTCTACCAAATCCTGGTAGTTCACAATTCATGCTAATGGGACTTTTAGTGACATAACCTAACTAATAATAATCCATTTTGTTTCATTCATCGGGTCATATAATCATTCATCGGGTCATATAATCATTCATCGGGTCATACAATCATTCGGGTCCATATCCATAAACAAATAATCGGGACAACTTGTGTCCTATTTTATAAAAACTAACATGTTATCTCCCTCGCGGGTTTATAAAACATTTCATAAAAACATTTAAAAGAGTACGAGGCTATGAACTCACGTTGATTGGGCCAGGCGGTTATTGGCGATTTGGATGTACGATACGTGCTTCAATCACGAAAACCTAAACAAATAATACTCGATCTTAGACTCTTGTCCAATGACTTTATAAAAATGATGGCTATGTATATATGATGACTTTATAAGTATGATGATGATCAAGCGGGATTTTATATTTTCATACACATTATAGTGTTATGTGTTAGTCAAATTTTTGACTAGTTATACTAGTTTCAATCCATTTACATATTAAGGCCCAATAAGCCCATTAAAAGCCCATTAAGAGTTCAACTCTTTATATTAGTCCATTTATACTTTTAATATCAGGCCTTTACTCATATGTTGGGCCCAAGTGGGTTAAGTCCAATGAGTAAGTCCATTAGTGTTTAGCAAAACTTGTTGGGTTAATAGTCCAATAAGGCTACTTTGGCCCGTTAATGTCCATAAGTTATAAAGCTCGGGTTTTATCGGTTTTTACTTGTCAAATGTACTTATTCATCAGTATATGAGTTATAAAAAGTTTACATTAGACGGGTCCGACCGTCTAAGTTTTATTTGACGAAAATTGCAAATTAAAAGCCCATTAAGAGTTCAACTCTTTATATTAGTCCATTTATACTTTTAATATCAGGCCTTTACTCATATGTTGGGCCCAAGTGGGTTAAGCCTAATGAGTAAGTCCATTAGTGTTTAGCCAAACTTGTTGGGTTAATAGTCCAATAAGGCTACTTTGACCCGTTAATGTCCATAAGTTATAAAGCTCGGGTTGTGACAACCCTGGTTTTGAGGTTCGTCACTTAGTTTTATTTTGTGCTAGTTACGTGTCTTTACGTGTTTATGTGCTAATTGGTGTGTATAGATTATGGTTTGGATATCGTTTCCGGTACGGGGTACCTTGTGAGTGAAAAGATGTGTGATGATTTCATGTTCATGAGTTCACATGGTAGTGACTATGAAGTGAGATGGTGTTATTTAGTGGTTTTATGTATACGTATATGTATTATAAAAAATCGTATTTTTACGATTTACGGTTTAGCATTTTGAGGTCTCGGATGAGGTAATGAGTCATATGAATATTTTTCGGGATGGTTTTAAGTCATTTGGGACTTAATTATAAAGTTTATGTCAAAATTTGAGATTTTTTTAAAAGTGTATATTTTACGTCTTTTTCGGTAAAACGCGTAAATTTGACTAGTTTTACGGTTTTGAGGTTTTGGAGGCTTTAGGAGCTGAAATAAATTAAGGTAAATTAAGGTAATATTATTAATACATATATTAATAATAAAAATTAAAAAAAAAAACGAATTTTAAAGGGGGTAGGGTCGGTTTGGACGCAAGAAAGAAAGAGAAAAAGGAAAAAGGGAAAAAAAAGGAAAGTGGGCAATTATACTTGGACAATGATTGTTTTACTATATAAAGAATACCACACTTAATACCAAATGATTTTTTATCATTCCCTGGAGTTTTAGTCGACCAAAAAGAGGAGAAGAATTAGGGTTCTTCAAAAATTTGGGTTTTTACATCTTCCATTGAATTAAAGGTAAAACCTTCTTAACCCTTTTTAATTAAGTTGTTTTATTGTTTTCTTTAATCATCTTATGATGGATTAGGGTTAGGGTTTAATATAAAAATATTAAATTAATGTTATAATAATGATGTTATAATGATTACATAAATTAGGGCTTGTAATTAGTGGGATTAGGGTTAATTAATTAGGTTAATTTGATTAAACCCATTTTTAAAAACTGGGCAGAATTTTGAGTCAATTGTTTTGATCATAGTGGGAGTTATACAAACTCTTATTTTGCGATCCAAGTATCCCTGAAAAGGTAATTGAAGTGGCTTTCTAATGCAAGAAACGAGAACTAAATTGGAGGTTGGGAAGTGGGTCAAAAACAGGTTACAACAGTCGGAGGTCAAAACAGTTTTGAATTCAGCCTGTTTTCTTTTTATGTTTTGGGTTGTTTGGGGTACTTAGGGTTGCATTGGGATCTTCTCACGAACATGAGAGATGATTTATATATTGTATTAAGTATCTGCACTTGGGCTAAGGTTGTGGTTTAGGGTAAGACCCCTTAATTGTAACAAACTTTTAGTATGTTTAAAATCAGGAAATCTGGAATGACAAAAGTATATATATATATATATATATATATATATATATATATATATATATATATATATATATATATATATATATATATATATATATATATATATATATATATATATATATATCGGGGCCATAACAGTAGCTTTAAGGTTAGGGCAAGTGGGGGTTGTTAGCTAACATATGTAAAGGTGTAAATATTTCTTTTACAAAAACCATGGGGGTGTATACGTGGACGTTTGACTTATAGTTTGGAGACCTAAAATTGGGACTGTTTTGTGTAAAATATGAATAGGATAGTTATTAAACTTAACCAAGTTAGGGACTTGTTAGGGAAGGGTAATGGGGTGTTTAGAGTTTATAAATGGGGTATTTATATGAGAGGAGTTTAGATGTCCATCATAGGTTGATGAACCGTTTTAGTGGTCGGTTCATGTATTGATTATGTGTTTTTGGATTGTTAGCTTTTGCTAGTGCGAGGACTTTTGGAGAAGCAATCAGGTGAGTTTCATAGTCCCATGTTTACTATTGATTTTGACTTCCAGATGGAATGGAAGAGACACTGTGTTGAGTTATTTATAAATTGATGCTGTGAATGTTTTTAAGGTTTGTGATGGACTTGTGTGTACATTATGTGATTATCTGCTATGTTATTCTTGATTGTGTATGATTTGGATCGGGGGACACGTGCCGTCTCAGTTATTGTGGTTTGACAAGGTAGGGGCCTTGGAATAGGTACATAGCATGATCGTCCATGGGACCAATGGATAATGACAAGGTAGTGGCCTTGGGATAGGTACATAGTGTGATCATCTATGGTACCATGGTGTTTGGTATGGCTGGAGGCCTTGGTAATTGTGGTTGTTGGTAAGGCGTGATGCCTTGGAATTTTGATGATTGATTAATCTTGAATGCTAGTTGTTAATACATAATTGTAGCACATTGTCTATATGTTATTGTGTTGATGGTTGTTGTTCACAGCTTATAACTGATTTGGCGTTAGAGTCTAAACCTATGACTCTCACCAACTTTATGTTGACGTCTTTTAGTGTCTCTTTTAGGTGATTTTATGGTTAAGCTTGAGAATAGAAGTGGCTAGGATTTGGAGTTGCGTAGGAATGCATTTAGAAGGAGATCCCCGTTCCTTCTTAGTTTCTTTTGTTTGTTTAATAAGTGATATTGTTGGCACCTATATGTTTGTTTTGTTTGTGATATTTGACTGTCTTGGGTAAGAGGTATGACTGTTACCTACTTACCTAGACTCCTGCACTTGTTGAGATATTGTCATGACTTTTGTGTCACCATTTTATGACATTTCTTATTTCATATAGTTATCTCTATATACACGCCATGTTGTGATGATATCCATACGTCGCGCCCTATATTCGCCATGGTGGGGTGTGACAGAATGGTATTAGTCGAGTAGCCTAGTCTATAGCTTAAGGGTCCCTGCATATAGGTGTCATAGGAGTATATGTGCATTTTATAATAATTGATGTGTTTGGATGTTATTTATTGCGATGTTTTGACTAGTATGAATTGAACCGTAGTATGTTCATACTTAGTCACATGTTATTTTCTTTTCGGGTTTGTGAATAGTGCGGGTTGAACCATAATCGTCCACACTAGTCATTGTTGTATTTTGCTTAAATTGTACATTATAGTACATAATTTGGTACATGGTAGTTTACTATCTTTTGTTGGGTTATTTTATGTACCCGAGAGATATTAATTTCTTTTTATGTTTAAGTCATGTTCCCTAAGAATCATGTGGTGGTTCGAGTTATTAGGAATAGGTGGATATGAAGGGTTTTAAGCTGTTTCCACTCTTACGGGCGACATGACTTATAACTGATTATGTTTTCGTTTTGGATTTAGTCTATGCTGTTTTAGCTAGACTATGGATTTTTGTATTCCAAGAGTATTACTATGTTATTTTAATAGATGGAATTTTGGACCTTATTGTTTATTTGGTTATGATCTTATGTGAGTAGATGGATTTATGTGTTATGTGTTGTATTGATTCTTATAAGTGTCATCATAGGAGGGAGTGCATTGGGGAAAGGGTAATTGTATAAGTATGGTGGCCAACATAGTTATACAAGTACCACAACTTCAATGGGTTCTGAAGTATGATTGCATGAAAGAGGGTTAGTACATGCTTGTATATGATGAGATGTGGATTTGGGTATATGTATATATATGGGTTTATGTAATGGCTGCCTACGATATGGCTATGGTTCTTTTTGTGTTATATGTTTCGGGTTATGGTTGTGTTGTGTGATTTTGGGGTCACACGATATGGTTTGGTTCTGGAGGTGGGCTTTATGCCTTGTTGTGGTACGGTGAGATGGTGATTACTCGTATGGAAAAACGAGCGTATAAAGCGATTGATTGACTTGACGTGTATGATAACGAGTATGTTTGGGGGATTCAATAGGTATACATATGCGGATGTATATATACTAGTAGATGTTATGTTATGATTTACAGTCGTTCAATAGTTGTTATAACTTGAACGTACCTAGTGCTCTCTCGTGTTTAAACAATTTATTAGTGCTCGAGTTTGATGGAGTTTCAACGACATTTTGAATCTTTTGAAGCGTGTCTTGTAGCGTATTCTTTGAGTTTCGTATTTCACGTGTACGTTTTAAAATGGTGTTCTTGGTTTTAAGTCTATTGAAATAACTTGGGATTTCTTTTGAGATAATGAAATCTGTTGTGTTGGGTCTTACATTTCTTTTGGTCGGTATATATTGAGAAAAAGGGGGACTTGGAAATCTATTATAGGGTTAGATAGTTGGTTGTATTCGGTAAAATAAGGGTAAGGTGTTGGAGTCGTGTTTGAAACAAGATGTAACATAAGATTTCTTTTTAATCAACACTTATTTATTTCAAATTCTAAAGGACTTTCGTTAAAATAAAGCGAAGTAAAATTTCTTTCTACTTACGTAGTTTATATAATTGGGTTTAACCGATTCACGTCATTTATAATTATTAATACAAGGTTAAATTGAGTTTATGAAGATTTCACATACAATTTTATCTTTCATTAATATAAAACTGTTTTGGTCATAACTTGTTCGTTTTTAGAGCTTTTTGAGTGATTCAAAAGCCAAAAACTTTGTACTCGGAACCTACTTTTCAAATATTCAGAATGTATAGTCATGGGAAGTCAGTGGACTAGCCGAAATTATTGTAGAAATGTCGGGTTAAAGGTTGAGTTTTGAATAGTAGTTTATTTTTTTTTATGATTTGGGATGCACGGGATACCTAGTTTTGAGTTGAGTTTTGAGTTCGTCAAGAGGGTTGTTTGTAGATTGTTTGAGTCACATAGATGTGGGAGGTAATAATAATAAAAAAGATATATATTCTTTTGGAAAAGCCGATCTTTTGCACGGTTTAAATAATATGTCGCGGGGCGTAATATGTTTGGTTTCCATTTGGTATTTCTTGGATTATTTTTCGTTGTCGGGTCATTTTGAATTGATACACGTTTTGGGTTTGAGTTTTCTTTTGAGTCTCATGGTTTTTGACTTGTTTTAACTAGTGCACGTGAAATGTCGTTAGTTATCCGTGGGTTTGATTCGTTGATCGTATCTGATGGATTCAGGATGTAGTTTTGGTTTCGTATTGTTCGGGAGCGTTGAGGTAGTCATATGAAAGACTTGGTCGCGACTACACGCTTAAGTAGGTGACCAAGAGAGAACGGTCAGAATACCCTTAGAGAGGAGGAAAGAGGTTCGTAGACGAACTAATGTGGTCATGAGGTCTATTAGGAGTGCCAAGGGAGATGAATAGGAATTTATTCGTATTGCCGCTAAGAGAGGATGCAAGGAGGACATAGTTGAAACTGCTAAGGATGTTGTATGAATGCTTTGGGTTTACGGTTATGCATTTGGCTTCGCCAAAGCACTAGCGGATTACATAGAGTCAATGAAGCGAGTGTGCATGAATGTATATAAATGAGTTGTCATCGGGACTATCGACGACATCTTGATCTACTCAAAGTCTAAGAAGGAGAGTGAGGCGAAGTATGTGTTGGTTTTGGAGTGGAATTATACGTGAGATTTTCAAGTGTGAGTTTTAGTATTAAGTCTACCGTGATGAGTAGTTAGAGATGATGGCATATCATGGAACCAGCAAGGGGCGAAGTGAAGAAGGATGAGGAAACATTTTGGAGGCTGAAGAGGTGGATTGGATAATGAGCCGATCTTGGCATTATCGGAAGGACTGGATGAATTTGCGAAGCATGACGATACGTGGAGCAAGGATTTGGACGTGTACGAGAACGACAAAGAAAGGCGATTGCTTATACGTTGCAGGAACTGAAGATTTGGAAGAACTGGATAGACTTAGTTAGTGGAGCTGGACTGTTATATCTACCTAGAATGCTAGAGGCATTTGGTGTATGAGACGTGGAGAATGATCTATACGGATCATGAACGTCTCCAACACATATTCAATCATCTTGGATGAACATTTGGCAAGGTTAAGTGGTGAAAGAAAATTGCAAGGCCAAGTACCATCTGGGAAAGGCAAGCATGGTTGATGAGACATGGAATAAAAAGAATGAAATGAAGCTGAGACGAAACTTGAACTATAGGGATGACGTATTAGGGCGGTTTGGATAAAGGATATAGGTTGCACGAGTTGAGTTGTCTAAAGCAGAGAACGCGTCAGCGTGTATGTTACGTGGCTTGGATAATCGTAGGGAGGAAAGGGACGTAGACTATACTTCCTACATAGATAGGAGTAGTTTAGAAAGGGCGATGTAAGGACGAAATTGGTGAAAGGGATACATAATGGGGTGGAGGAATAAGTACGACGAGAGTTGGGTGATAGTCGATAGACAGTCTAATTCATCTCATATTTCAAGAGGAATGAGAAGTCACGTATTTGAGAAGTTGGAAGGATTGCGTACGGATGTGATGGAATAGAGGGTTTTGCGTAAAAGTTAGCCTAATATGTATGGAATGCCTTATGAAGGATTATGGCAAGGGAAGAAACGATAGGAAGCATCACATCGTGATGTATGGTATGCGTTGAGGAAAAAAAATGAAGTGTGTATAGAAGCGAAGTAAGAATAAAATAGGTTGAGATAGGAACCGAAGGTAAAACTTTGGTAGAGCCTAATAAGTAGAATAAAGCACAAAGCAGGCTAATACTGTCGTAGTGTGGAAAAGGAAATGGCACTGACCTATACTGATTGTTTGGGAGGCTTAGTATCGATAATCGAATGGATGAGGAGTTATAGGTGTGATGTGCCATAGGGACGAAGGGCTTGGTCTAACTGAAATAACCGTCCTTTTGATGATGTGTATAGATCATAAGTTGATTTGGATTGGAAGAACTAATGGGTATGTGAAAGACCGTCATAGGTCACTTTGTAAGGAAATTGGAATTTTTAAGTAGTTTGGGGTACGGACTGAAGGGAGTTGATGAACATGATTGGACATGGGTGATTGATTTAGAGGTAGTGAGGAAACTCATTAGCAATGGTTGAGTTTTCATATAATGATAGTTATCATACTAGAAGTCGATAAATGCCATTTGAGGCACTATATGAAAGGATAGGGTGAGTTGTCCCTATTGTGGACTAGAATTGGTAAAAGAGGCTACTAATGTGGTAATGATGTTGTGGAAAGGATGAGAGCAACAAGGGATGCTATGTAGAAAAGGAGGAAACCACTAGAGTTAGTGACAAAGTTATGTAGGAAGTTTCACCCATAGTAACGGGTGGCATGTTTTGGTAAAATAGAAGAGTTGATGTAGAGTTTTGTAGGTCCATTTATGATCTTTGGAAAGACCGGACCATTAGCTTATGAGCAGAGAATTACCTGGGGAAAATGAGTTGTATACATGATACATTTCATGTATTGACATTGGTAAATGTTGTTTGAGAATGCATTGTGCATGTACGGTTATTCAGGACTTGTGTTAATAAGAGTCTTAGTTTTATCAAAGAGTCATTTGTGAGATTTATTGACTGTGAGGTCAAGAGTTTGGCAATGAGTTTAATTATTTTTGGTTTGTATATGTGGTATTTTGAAACTTGAACTAAAGTTCACGTGGAAATGAGAGGAGTTCATTTAGAACAAGTATCCTCGTGTGATTGGTTGTTTGTGTGTTTGATCCTAAGGAGTAAATCTCGGGACGAGATTTCTATTAGGAGGGAGTGATGTGACAACCCTGGTTTTGAGGTTCGTCACTTAGTTTTATTTTGTGCTAGTTACGTGTCTTTACGTGTTTATGTGCTAATTGGTGTGTATAGATTGTGGTTTGGATATCGTTTCTGGTATGGGGTACCTTGTGAGTGAAAATATGTGTGATGATTTCATGTTCATGAGTTCACATGGTAGTGACTATGAAGTGAGATGGTGTTAATTAGTGGTTTTATGTATACGTATATGTATTATAGAAAATCGTATTTTTACGATTTACGGTTTAGCATTTTGAGGTCTCGGATGAGGTAATGAGTCATATGAATATTTTTCGGGATGGTTTTAAGTCATTTGGGACTTAATTATAAAGTTTATTTCAAAATTATAGATTTTTTTTAAAAGTGTATATTTTACGTCTTTTTCGGTAAAACGCGTAAATTTGACTAGTTTTACGGTTTTGAGGTTTTGGAGGCTTTAGGAGCTGAAATAAATTAAGGTAAATTAAGGTAATATTATTAATACATATATTAATAGTAAAAATTAAAAAAAACGAATTTTAAGGGGGGTAGGGTCGGTTTGGACGCAAGAAAGAAAGAGAAAAAGGAAAAAGGGAAAAAAAAGGAAAGTGAGCAATTATACTTGGACAATGATTGTTTTACTATATAAAGAATACCACACTTAATACCAAACGATTTTTTATCATTCCCTGGAGTTTTAGTCGACCAAAAAGAGGAGAAGAATTAGGGTTCTTCAAAAATTTGGGTTTTTACATCTTCCATTGAATTAAAGGTAAAACCTTCTTAACCCTTTTTAATTAAATTGTTTTATTGTTTTCTTTAATCATCTTATGATAGATTAGGGTTAGGGTTTAATATAAAAACAGTAAATTAATGTTATAATAATGATGTTATAATGATTACAAAAATTAGGGCTTGTAATTAGTGGGATTAGGGTTAATTAATTAGGTTAATTTGATTAAACCCGTTTTTAAAAACTGGGCAGAATTTTGAGTCAATTGTTTTGATCATAGTGGGAGTTCTACAAACTCTATTTTGTGATCCAAGTATCCCTGAAAAGGTAATTTAAGTGGATTTCTAATGCAAGAAACGAGAACTAAATTGGAGGTTGGGAAGTGGGTCAAAAACAGGTTACAACAGTCGGAGGTCAAAACAGTTTTGAATTCAGCCTATTTTCTTTTTATGTTTTGTGTTGTTTGGGGTACTTAGGGTTGCATTGGGATCTTCTCACCAACATGAGAGATGGTTTATATATTTAGTAAGTATCTGCACTTGGGCTAAGGTTGTGGTTTAGGTTAAGACCCCTTAATTGTAACAAACTTTTAGTATGTTTAAAATCAGGAAATCTGGAATGACAAAAGTATATATATATATATATATATATATATATATATATATATATATATATATATATATATATATATATATATATATATATATATATATATATATATATATATATATATATATATATATATATATATATATATATATATATATATATATATATATATATATATATATATATATATATATATATATATATATCGGGGCCTTAACAGTTGCTTTAAGGTTAGGACAAGTGGGAGGTGTTAGCTAGCATATGTAAAGGTGTGAATATTCCTTTTACAGAAACCATGGGGGTGTATACGTGGACGTTTGACTTATAGTTTGGAGACCTAAAATTGGGACTGTTTTGTGTAAAATATGAATGGGATAGTTATTAAACTTAACCAAGTTAAGGACTTGTTAGGGAAGGGTAATGGGATGTTTAGATTTTATAAATGGGGTATTTATATGAGAGGAGTTTAGATGTCCATCATAGGTTGATGAACCGTTTTAGTGGTCGGTTCATGTATTGATTATGTGTTTTTGGATTGTTAGCTTTTGCTAGTGCAAGGACTTTTGGAGAAGCAATCAGGTGAGTTTCATAGTCTCATGTTTACTATTGATTTTGACTTCCAGATGGGATGGAAGAGACATTGTGTTGAGTTATTTATAAATTGATGCTGTGAATGTTTTTAAGGTTTGTGATGGACTTGTGTGTACATTATGTGATTATCTGCTATGTGATTCTTGATTGTGTATGATTTGGATCGGGGGACACGTGCCGTCTCAGTTATTGTGGTTTGACAAGGTAGGGGCCTTGGGATAGGTACATAGCGTGATCTTCTATGGGACCAATGGATAATGACAAGGTAGTGGCCTTAGGATAGGTACATAGTGTGATCATCTATGGTACCATGGTGTTTGGTAAGGCTGGAGGCCTTGGTAATTGTGGTTGTTGGTAAGGCGTGATGCCTTGGAATTGTGATGATGGATTAATCTTGAATGCTAGTTGTTAATACATAATTGTAGCACATTGTCCATATGTTATTGTGTTGATGGTTGTTCTTCACAGCTTATAACTGATTTGGCGTTAGAGTCTAAACCTATGACTCTCACCAACTTTATGTTGACGTGTTTTAGTGTCTCTTTCAGGTGATTTTATGGTTAAGCTTGAGAATAGAAGTGGCTAGGATTTGGAGTTGCGTAGGAATGCATTTAGAAGGAGATCCCCGTTCCTTCTTAGTTTCTTTTGTTTGTTTAATAAGTGATATTGTTGGCACCTATATGTTTGTTTTGTTTGTGATATTTGACTGTCTTGGGTAAGAGGTATGACTGTAACCTACTTACCTAGACTCCTGCATTTGTTGAGATATTGTCATGACTTTTGTGTCACCATTTTGTGACATTTCTTATTTCATATAGTTATCTCTATAGACACGCCATGTTGTGATGATATCCATACGTCGCGCCCCATATTCCGCTATGGTGGGGTGTGACACGGGTTTTATCGGTTTTTACTTGTCAAATGTACTTATACATCATTATATGAGTAATAAAAAGTTTACATTAGACGGGTCCGACCGTCTAAGTTTTATTTGACGAAAATGTTAATCTTTCGGTTTTAGCCGAAAAGACGTAAAACTTATGTATATAGTTTTATAACTTATAAAACATATCAATTTGCAATTTTTATAAAATGTCCCATTTATTTATCAAAGTATATACTTATTTATAAGTAATATATAAGTTAGTGGGTTTTAGGTATACATTTTATATTAGTTTTACTTGAGAGCTAATTTTATAATATATACTTTTATTTTACAAATCTGATTATGAATTTCACTTACACCATTTTTATCATATCTTGAGTTGTACAAGGAGATAGAAGCTCATTTTTGGGCAGCACAAACTACATGATATGTGCTACAATTAACTCCCTTTTAGCTACTGCTCAATCAACCTCTAAATGTCTCTAACAGTTCGTCTAAAACAGACTATATAGATTTGGACTTCAATATTGTTTTGATCATATCTTACTCATTTATGGATTCCATTGTGTGGCCAACTCTCACATATGTACAAGTCTCATATATTAATGTATATTAATTTATCCAAGCTATTTAACAATTTATCATAAGGTTCTTTACTGTTTTATACAGCCTACGTTTTTAGCCATAATTTTAACATCCTTTCATGTAGATTTTAATCATTTAATCAAATTTATTCAACACAAGATCCCCACATAATACTTTTGATCATCGTTCATCATCATATACATATACATACATCAAGAAAATACAAGATTACATATTCAAAACAACAAGATGATAGGAATAAATAATCTCTATACCACCAAAGTGATGAAATGATGAGTTTTTGAGGAACAAGGCTTTGTTCCTTGTTACCAAACCTTCAACTTGGCAAATGAACTTCTTGGGTCCTTCAAATGGATGAATATTTACTTGAAAATCAGCCCATAAACTCCATGGAAACTGTTTTTGGATGTTAAGATCACCTCCAATCTTTATCCTTTTATCTAGGCTTCAACATATGTTGATTATACATAGAATTCATGGCTAATTTTTGGTGTATGATGGTGGTGGTGGTAGCATAGTGGACAGCCAAAAGAGAGCCAAGAGAGAGAGATGAGTTGTTTTGCATGAGAGAAATGAGAGAAAGTGGTTTCAAGTTAGTAGTTTTGAGGTGTTGGTTGTTTTGGTCAAATGAGAGGACATGTGTCCTTTAAACACATATTAGCTTGCCACCAAAGGTGGTGCTAGCTTAATCTTGCCGCCACTTGTATAGGGGTGGGGCAAGTGTAAACTTGTCTCACCTCTATTATTTTACGGGTACTCCTCGATTCTAGTTTCTTTTATTTACGTGCCCTCGGGTCGTTTTACGAAAAACGTTTTTATAAATTATGAATCAACGACACAAAACGAATCTAATAAAAATTGTCTCATCAAAAATGAAGTTTAAAAACGTAAATACGTAAACCTAGGGTTTCCGGTTTAATCGTAAAGGACGTTAAATTATTCACGTAAGTCCTAATTTCTTCTCGTAAATTTGTGAGTTTATGAACCAACACAAATTTAAAGTCCAAAATAATATTCAAGGATAAATTCATTTCCTGAAATGTCAGACTGTCACCAAAAATGGTGTATGTAAACGTAAGCACAACGTAGAATTCTCCGGTTTAAACGTAGTCGATGCTACTTCAAGACGTAAACCCAAATTTCTTCCCAAAAATGAGTGATTTCATAATATAACATTAAAATAATGTTTTTAAATAATACTTGAGAATAAAATATCAACCATAAATTGACGGATTGTCACAGCATTTACCCTTAAACATGATCTTTGTCCTTAAATATCAATTTATCTTACTACTCGCTTCTTATAGAGTTAGAGCCATGTGGGTATTTCCTCCACATTCGGTCCTTTCTCTCAAGTGTAATTCATTACAATACGTGATGAGACTGCTTTTATACATAGTCTCATCGTCCAAATAGGGCTTAAAATGCATTAAATATCATCAAAATACCCATATATATGCTTGTGTTTGTTGCTTGTGTATTTTAGGTACGGATATTGAGAAAATGACAAAAGATCACAAGAATCATGCAAAAACGAACACGGGAAACGAAGCCGCACAATGAACCAAGCCCTAATGAAGAATTTTCCCAAGAGAACCCTTGAAGATTTGAAGAATTATGAAGAAGGGTCCTCCAATATGGAAGAATTGACACTTTATACCCTTGTATCCTCATAATTATAAATTTGGTCCCTAAAGTTTGTCAATATTGCAAAAAGGGCCCTCCACTTTAAAGAATTGGCAATTTTAGCCCCTCAACAAAGCTAAAATGTCAATATTTATCCTCCTCAAAGTCAACATACCAAGAAGAACTCCAAGCTACAAGAATGGCAAAATTGGTCCTTTGAAAATATCAAAATTACAAAAAGGACCCTTGACTTTGAAGACTTGGCAAGAATGGTCCCTCAAAAATGAAGACTTGTCATTATTGGTCCTCCAAGAAGTCAAAAAACAAGTCAACACCTTGAAGAATGAAGATATGCCAAAATCAGCCCTTCAAATATCAAAACATGGCAAGAAATACCCTTTAAACCATGAATGAAAGAAAGAAGAAAACTGAGGGACCAAATCTGGCAGACAAAGGAAGTTACATAGACCTGTGGGGGGTGACACGTGCCCCACTCACCAAAACCCACCAATGAGAGCCCACACTTCCTCCACCTCACATCCCACTCAGCTTTATTTAACTAATCTTAACTGATTAGTTTAAATTGGCGCCTAACACAAGTTTAAAAAACAAAATCAGATGATGAACACGTTTAGGTATTCCTTAATTACCATGAATTAACCCTTAAACTTTTCCAGAATAGTGATTAGGGTGCTAATAAACACAACCCAACTCATAAACTTGACACCCCACCAACCAACAGCCCCACACAAGATTCCCCTGCTACACTTTGGGAGAAAATGACAAAAGCTGCCAGTCATCCAACGACCAAGCTTCTTGCTTCAAACTTAAGCACCTTATGAGCCTTTGATCAACTCCACATGCTTGCTACTTCACAAACGTCCAAGTAGAACTCACATGAACTCAAGAAAATTCAAACCTGCAAGGGCAAAATAGGGACTTCAAGCATTAGGGTTTTACGTTTTTCTTTGCATTTCTAGAACCATTGTATGCCTATTTAAAGGCCTTAGCTCTTTACATTTCAACTGCTTTTGGTTTTTCCTTGTTCACAAACTTGTAAATCCTCTTTTATGATTAATGAAATTGTGTTAAGTTTGTTGAAGAAAGACCAAGTGCCATTGTTATAATCTGTTTATTATTGTTCTTTGTTCCTTACTCTTGAATCAAAAAACCTGTTTTCAAAAGAGGAGTGTGCAAAAGTTTGCACATTTTCCATTTTCTTGATATTTTGCTAAGTTCTTGGTCTATCTTGGAATTCTTGGGCTATAGGGCTGATCATAGCATCCTGATATTGTGTTATCAAGGTGTGGTGAAGCTTATAACTTGGGGATAATCAAGTGTGGAGGACAAGAGTTGCATTAATCAAGAAGTTTTCATATTTCTGTTTTGATAATTGTGCTTCTAACTTTGTTGATTCTTAGCAGGGTTGTTTGAGGAAGCTTGTACTTGTTCTTGCTAGTACATAAGCTCAAAATTCGTGGGTGTGGATATACATCCATGAGGTTTGCATACTTAATCCCAAAATCTGCTTAAATCTTGATTATTTGTGATATTTGAGTGTTGCTTGTGTTCTTGTGAATTTTGTGGCTTAATCTTGCTTGAATCTACTATATACATCTGTTATTGTGTTAATTTGGGCTTGGGTGGTCTTAAATCTCACTTTTGATTTGAAAAATTTGATTCTGAAAAGTTAAAGGGGTGTTTGGGATTACCTGTTTGAGATTAAAACTTGTTATTGTGTTGTGGAAAGTTTGTTTTTGTGCTTTGTATCTGATATACACTTGGTTGAGTGCATTTTGCTGCAAGCTATTGGGTTTGAAACCTCAAATCATACATTGTGCTATAACTTGTTGATTTTAACTGTTTTTGACCTAAGATTTTGGTGAAATCTAGAATTTGTGCATGCTTAGGGTTAAAAGTTGTTAAAATATCATTTATATAACATACTTGATAGATTTGAGTGGTTGAATCTGGCTTGTTGGTCAATTGCATCAGCAAAAGTGAAAACTGCAGTTCTTGTGTTCATCAGTAACTTTAAGTGCTTAAATCTTGCTTAATACTTTGAATCAGTGCATGAAACCTGTTTAGACTTGCTTATTTAAGTTTAATATAGCTTGTGTATGCATTTGGTTAAGTTTGGCTGGGTGAATTGTGCTCTAAGTGCTTATTGAACCTAATCTGCTTATTTGTTCAAGTCTGGGCTAGATCTGGTGCTTAATTGAATTAACTGTACAAATTGGCTTGTTGGATTGTTGATTTCTTTGTTTGTATTGACTACTTATGATCCAATGATCATTTGGGTGCCTTGTTGAAACCTGAATCTCCAAAAAAAGTAACTAAAGACAAAAAAGTCAACAAGTCAAGCAGTGGGAAAAGTTCCCACTGCTCAACACCCAAAACTAGCCCCTGCTAGTACAAATTTTCAGTTTGCTTATCAATAAGCTATTTTAGCTTATCCAGACCTGCAACAACTTATTTTTTGTGATAGATCTTCATTATTTGACCCATTTGATTAGACTGGAGCTTATTGGACTTTAACTTTGACTTTTTGCTAGAAAACCAACTTATTTGACTTTTTCATAAGTGCTTATTTGCTTTTTCCAGCTTATTGAGTCAGCTTATTTGAAAACTTTTTCTTGATTCAGCTTATTTAAGTCATTTAGAAGCTTTAGAAACTTGAATCGGCTCTTGGGGTGGCCTAGAACTCAAAAACGACTATTTTGTCGTTTTCTGTAGATTGCTTTTTGCATTTTTAGGCTTATTCCTTTGGCTTATTTCAAATTTCTTTTTACAGAAGTCTTATTTAGCTCAAAAGAAGCTTGTGTGTCTAATTTGAGCTTATGGCATTAGCTTATAGCTTAATGGGCCAAAAAGCCCATTAAGAATAAGCTGTTTGGTATAAGCTTGCTTATTTCACATCTTCAGCTTTTGGGCCTTTGGGAAAAGTTGTTTAAAATCAAATTTGAGTCAAGTAGTGCTTTTTGGGCTTATTTGGGCCACTTTTTCATTTTGGGCTCAATTTGGCCCATTAAGGGGTCTGTTTTGGGTTTAGCCCATTTTCTAGGCCCATTAAGGGTATTTAGGTAATTTCAAGTTCATTTCTGAGTTATTTAGGTTAAATTAAGCTAGTTTGCAACTTTTTAGAATTTCTTAGGATTTTTGGATTTTGATTAATATTTTAATATTATTTTATTATTAAAAATTAAAAGTCTGATTTTCTAAGTTTTTATATTTTTCCTAGGTTCTAGACACTTAATTAGAAATTTTGCAACTTTCCAAATATTTTTAGGGTCTTTTAATTATTTTCTAGAATTATTTTAAGTTTTTATAGCTTTTAATAGTTTTTAATTGTTTAAAAATAGTTTTTAGTGGTTTTAAAATTTTGAAAAATACTTTTTAGCTTAATTAGGTTATTTTAAAGGTTTACAAACTTTAAGATCTTGATTTGGACTTTTTATTAGTTAATATTGATTTTTAGGGCTTTAATTAGCATTAAAAAGTTAATATTTTATTAATTAAAAGGTTTTAGCAAGTTTTGATTTGTTGTAAACCCTTAGAATATTTTAGTGGATTTTTAGTGATTTTTGGTAATTTTTAGAGTAAAATTTTAATTTTGGTGCTTTTTACGGTTTTACGTGAACGACCTTTTCGTCTTAGTGTAAATCGTCATCGTAACCGTCATTTTCTTCTTATCCCATTTCTATTTTCTTTCTCATAAAAATATAATCGCAAAGTTAATCATTTCATTACACACACACCAAGCCTCCTTGAGAACGATCCCCACTTTGGGTCATAACTCGTGGTTTTCCTAAATCACTTGTTTTACTTGCCCTAATTACGCTCTTTTTCCTAAAAGACGTATTTTACTCAACATCATTTTTGGCGCCGCTGCCAGGGAGGCGTGTTGTGTTTTGATTTGGAAATTGTTGTTTTTATATACTAACCATAATATTTTTTGTATTAGTAGCACTCTACTAATACGTATTATCGGTTTTCGTTTTTTGTGTGAATACTATTACTATATTGTATACGTAGAACAATAAATTCACAAGTACTCCAAATACGTGAGAAATCACAACCTTGACTTGGGAGGTCATTACCCAATCATTGTATTCGAATCTCAAACCAAAGAAAAAGGCAAAAATAGATAAATACTTTCATGAAGCTCGATTTTGAAAAATACAAACTATAAGGTGGGTATAAGGCGGATATTATAAAATACATCCTAAGGAAAAAGGCTCTTAAGTACTTCGCGCCGCGTCGTTTCCCCGCTTGCTTGTGAGTATTTGATTTTGAGAGCTAATCGAGGGTTTTGCCGCCCAAAGTATTATTAAGTATCATATATACTTTCTTGGTTTCATTGATTAAACCCTCTTGAACGTTTTGGTGTTCCACCAACGTTCTAAAGTCATCGAAGGCGTTCACTTCACGTGATCGTTTTAATTCCTTGAGGCTTCTTTAATCAAGAGATTTGATTAAGGAGGAGATTTGTAGATTTTTGTCTACTTAATACATTCACCAAAATCCCAAAAGGTTAATACAATCAAAAACCACAAAAAATAAAAAAACTGAAAAATACAAAACACCAAAAAGAATCTTCTTTTCTCATCCCCTCGTTGTACGTGACGTTTATGCTAACTCGTAATCAAGCAAGACGTGCACGTAAACGAAAGAACAAAACTCCCACTCCTAATCTTTCTAGTGAGGAGTCTCCTATTGACGAACCCATTGTAAGAGAAGCACCAACCATGACGAATCGAACAATGATGGAGTTACTTCAAGCACCCACCGAGGGTTATGGAGAGGCTATTGTGATTCCCGCTATCCTTGCGGAGAATTTTGAGGTGAAAACGGGTTTGTTGTCGATGATCCAAAACAACAAATTCCATGGTGATGAGAAGGACAATCCACACAACCATATCCGCCAATTCAATCGTCTTACCGCCACTTGCAAGTTTAAGGATGTCTCTAATGACTCGATTAAGATGATGCTTTTTCCGTATTCCTCGGCGGGGCCCGCTAAAATTTGGTTGGAGAAAGAGCCACCCAATTCTATATTGACGTGGAAGGATCTCGTGTCTAAGTTTGTGAACCAATTTTTTCCGCCCTCTAAGACTACGCATTTGAAAAACGAGATTTCAAAATTTTCACAAGAGTTTAATGAAAGTTTTTCAACGGCTTGGAGTAGGTTTAAGGAAATGTTACATGAATGTCCTCATCACGGTCCGATTTGCATCAAATTGACACGTTTTACAATGGACTTAATGATCATGAAATGGATTATTTAAATGCCGCCGCGGGTGGTAATTTTTTGTGTAAAACGGTTGAGGAAGCTTTGGTGATAATTGAGAATAGATCTAAGGTGTATAGTCCTCGTAGCACGTCTAGTGTTCGTAAGGCTTCGTCTTCGGCTTCACCTTCTTTGTCTACTACCATCGATGCTTGCCAAATTGAGGCGAACTTGGAAAACAAAATCTTTGATAAGCTTAAAGGTCTTTTGATTGAGTTCAAAGTTGGAGAACCAAGTGCTCCCGCTACGGCTAAAGCGGTTGAGGTTTCATGCATGTATTGTGGTGGAGGTCATGATTTCTCCGAGTGCATTACCAACGGTGGTAACACTTCGAATGCCTACGCGACCACGGGAACTTACAACCAAAACGGTCAAGTTACCCGCTCTAATCAATTGACTCCACCGGGTTTTGGTTCAAATCAAAATGCTAACAACAACTATCGCAACAATCAAGTTGGTTTCAAAAACAATTACAACAAGGGAAACTATGGTAATCAAGGGGCTAATAATCAAGTTTCAAACAAAAATCAAAATGATTTTCAAAACAAAAACAAAGGTTTGCAAACGTTAAAAGATCTTCCAAATGAATTTGTTGAATACGCTAATGGGAACGATGCTAGGTTTGACAATATTCAAAGAAAAATCATTAGCCTAAGATCCGAGTTTAAAACCGACTTAAAGAAAGAGTTGAAAAATGAGTTAGCTAATGAGCTTAAAATACACACCAACAAGATGGAAGGGAATGTAACTAGGTTACAACAAAACCAACAAAAAATGGAACAAGGGCAACATGAGATAAAACAAGAAATGATTAAAGCCGAGAAGAGGCAATCCATGTTTGAAGATAAAATCTCATCTATGTTTGAGGCAATTATGTGTAAACCGTCTTCGAGTAGTCTTCCTAGCAACACCGTATCAAACCCTAAGGGTGAGATGAAAGTGATTACCACACGTAGTGGTAAGACACTTAAGGAATCGACTCCTCAACCAATTGCTCCTACGGAGGAGGCAATTGAGGAAGAACCCGAGGTGGTGGTCTAAAAGGAGCATGTCCCAATCCTACGAAGTACCGCTCATGCCACACCTACGGTTGACCCATTACCAACATTGGAACCCGAGATTCCAAAGGCTATGCCTATGCCTCAACCCACATCACCTTTGCCCTATCCATCGAGACTTAGGAAGGAGAAACGACAAGAGCGCGACAATTATCAATTTGAGCTTTTTATGAAAATGTTTCGTGATTTGCACTTTAATGTGAGTTTCGCCGATGCTTTGGTCATGATGCCTCGATTTGCCGCAAACTTTAAGAGTATGTTGAACAACAAGGAGAAATTGCATCAATTGTCTAGTTGTTCATCGGTTTATCTTAATCGCATACCTCAAAAAGTCGGTGATCCCGGTAAATTTTTGATCCCTTGTGCAATCCAAGATATGGAAGAATGCTTTGCCTTGGCCGATCTTGGTGCTAGCATTAACTTGATGCCACTTGTAATCTTCAAGTCGCTCAATCTTCCTAATCTTACTCCTTCACTAATGTCTATCGAGTTGGCCGACCATTCCACGATTCCCGCATGTGGATTGGCGGAAGACGTTTTTGTGAAAGTGGGGAAGTTCTACTATCCCGTAGACTTTATCGTTGTGGATATTCCCACGGTTCCTCAAGTTCCTCTCATTTTAGGTCGTTCGTTTTTAGATACGTCTATGGCTTTGATCGATGTTCACGCTGGAAAGATCACCTTACGTTTCAACGACGAGGAACTTGTTATAAACGCAACTCAAAACTCTCAAATTTCTCATGTTTATTTCGTTGCAACCATAAACCTCGTTGATATGATTGACGTGGTTTGCGAGGAATTTTCACAAGAAGTTCTAGGTTTTGGTGATGATGAAAATAGTGGCAATCCCACAATGTTAGATCCCATCCTTGATAACTCGACACCAACCTTCACCCCATTTGAAGGTGGTGGTTTTACGTTGGAAGAATTCGATGTTCCACGTACTTGTAACGAAGACCTCGACAACGATGAGGACTTCTCGATTATCAAGGATTTTCTTAACGATTTCCCCTTTCCTCCACCCGAGGAGGTTATGAGTATCGAGCCCAAATCTTCACTTGAGGAACCACCTATCCTCGAGTTGAAAGATTTACCTCCTCATCTCGAATATGTCTATTTGGAGGAGGGCGAAAAGTTGCCGGTTATTATTGCGAAGGAACTTTTGGATGATGAAAAAAACTGCACTTGTCGATGTTCTAAAGGATCACAAAGGGGCAATTGCGTGGAAGTTATCCGACATTAAGGGGATCGATCCCAAATTTTGTACCCACAAAATCTTAATGGAGGAGGATTACAAGCCCGCAATCCAATGTCAAAGGAGGGTGAACCCCAAAATTCGCGACGTCATTAAGAAGGAAGTCCTTAAACTCCTTGACGCGGGAATGATTTACCCTATTTCCGATAGCCCTTGGGTGAGTCCTATTCATTGTGTCCCTAAGAAGGGAGGAATGACCCTTGTACCAAACGATGCCAACGAGTTAATTCCCACTAGACTCGTGACCGGATGCAGAGTGTGCATTGACTATCGTAAGTTGAATGAAGCCACTCGAAAAGACCATTTTCCCTTGCCCTTCCTGGACCAAATGTTGGAGCGTCTTACGGGAAACGATTTCTATTGCTTTTTAGATGGTTTTTCCGGTTACTTCCAAATCCCCATCGATCCTCGTGATCAAGAAAAAACTACGTTTACGTGTCCATATGGAACGTTTGCCTATCGTAGAATGCCATTCGGACTTTGTAATGCACCGGGAACCTTTCAAAGGTGCATGATGGCTATTTTTCATGATATGATCGAGAAGACGATGGAAGTCTTCATGGATGACTTTTCCGTGTTTGGTAATTCGTTCACTGTGTTTGTCGAATCTTGAGAGAATGTTGAAACGTTGTGAGGAAACCAACACTTGTGCTCAATTGGGAAAAATTTCATTTTATGGTTAAAAGTGGAATCGTCTTAGGGCACAACGTCTTGAAAGCGAGGATTGAGGTAGATCAAGCTAAAGTAGACGTCATCGCCAAATTACCTCATCCCAAAACCGTTAAGGGAGTTAGGAGTTTCCTATGCCACGCGGGCTTTTATCGTCGATTCATCAAGGATTTTTCAAAGATCTCTCGACCTATTACACATCTTCTTGAAAAAGAGGCACATTTTGTCTTTGACGAAGATTGTGTACGAGCCTTTGAAATCCTTAAGAGGAAACTTACCAAAGCTCCCATTCTTGTTGCTCCCAATTGGAACCTCCCATTTGAGCTCATGTGTGATGCTAGTGATTATGCTATTAGGGCCGTATTAGGGCAACGTCATGAAAAGCACTTCTTTCCTATTCACTATGCTAGCAAGGCGATAACCGAAATTATGCATTTGAGAAATTTCGACCTTATCTCGTCTTGAAAAGCACTTCTTTCCTATTCCTTGCCGTGGTGTATGCATTTGAGAAATTTCGACCTTATCTCGTCTTGACAAAATGCATAGTGTAAACGGATCATTCGGCTATCAAGTATCTTATGGCTAAACAAGATGCAATACCGAGATTACTTCATTGGATTCTCCTCCTTCAAGAATTTGATCACAAAATCGTTGACAAAAAGGGAGCCGAGAATCTAGCGGTCGATCATCTTTCTCGTTTGGAAGATCCTCACCAAAGTGTTTACGAGCCCAAGGAAATCACTGAAACATTTCCGCTCGAGACACTTGGTGTAGTGAATTCTAAGCTTGATTCTTCCACCCCATGGTTGGGCGGACTTTGCAAATTACCATGCGAGTAACTTCATCATTAAGGGTATGACGACTCAAGGAAAACGAAAATTCTTTCGTGACGTCAAGTTCTACTTTTGGAACGACCCTTACTTGTTTCGAACTTGTGCATATCAAATCATCCGACGTTGTGTATTTGGTACCGAAGCTTTTAATATCCTTAGAGCTTGTCATGAGGGACCCACGGGTGGTCACCATGGTGCTAATCTCACGGCTAAGTAGGTGTTTGATGCCGGCTTATTTTGGCCTACTACTTACCGAGATGCACAAGATCTTGTAATGTCGTGTGACTCATGTCAACGACAAGGAAAATCCTCACAAAAGGATGAAATGCCACAAAACATCATCCAAGTGTGTGAGATCTTTGACGTTTGGGGCATTGACTTTATGGGGCCGTTCCCATCATCTCGTGGTAATAAGTACATCCTTGTTGCTGTTGACTACCTATCTAAGTGGATGGAAGCTAAGGCTTTGCCCACCAATGATGCTCGTGTGGTAGTCAAGTTTTTGAAAAGCTTGTTTTCTCGGTTTGGAACCCCTCGTGCGATCATAAGCGATCGTGGAACCCATTTTTGTAACGACCAATTCGAAAGGGTCCTAAGGAAATATGGGGTTACACATTGGCTTTCTACGGCTTATCACCCACAAACGAGTGGGCAAGTCGAGGTTTCAAACCGAGCGTTGAAGTGGATCTTGGAGAGATCCGTTGGGGAAAACCGACAATCTTGGTTGGATAAGTTGGACGATGCTTTATGGGCCTTTAGGACCGCTCATAAGACGCCCGTTGGGTGTACTCCCTATAAGCTTGTGTATGGGAAAAATTTTCATTTGCCAATCGAATTGGAACACAAGGCTTATTGGGCCTTAAATCATTGTAATGATGACATGGAGACCGCGGGAAAACACCAGAAAATGCAATTAAATGAATTGGATGAATTAAGGGATATTGCTTATGAAAATTCATTGATTTATAAAGAAAAAACTAAAAAGTTGCATGATTCTAAAATTAAAAACCGGGTTTTTAACATTGGGGATCAAGTTTTGCTTTTTAATTCTCGCTTGAAAATCTTTTCTGGTAAGTTGAAATCCCGTTGGTCCGGTCCATTCACCGTGACCCAAGTTTTTCCATATGGGACCATCGAGCTAGCTCAAAATGATGGCCCCAATTTCAAGGTGAATGGACATAGGTTGAAGCACTACTTTGGCGGGGAAGTTCCATCCTTGAACTACCTCGACCAAGTCACCTTCCCCAATGATAATTAGTATTGAGGGGATCGAGTCGAGCTCATGACTCGGTAATCAAAAACGAGGTGCCTCGTGGGGGTGTCCCATGCTTGTCCTATGTACATATTATCGCTTTCTAATTTAGTAACGTATGGGGATTTGTGCCCTTCCAACCTTTGTTCCGTGGTTGTTTGTGAATTGTGGTTTTTAGATGATCATGATCTTCACGATTGGAGCCTCTCGTGTTCGTTTTATGGGAGCACTCGATCGTTTGCTTTGAAGACTTTCTCAATATCCATGATATATCCTTTGATGTTCTAACCTTAGGTTTATAGCACACTTCATAAACGGCTTTAGATTTAACGGTTACACCCTTTCCATGCTAGATTAGGCATTCGACCACGTCTCTAGTATGGGGGTGTTTGCACCCATAGACTCGAAACATTGAGGACAATGTTTAACTTTAGTATGGGGGTGAATAGATACTTGCCTTGCCAAACCTTCACGCTTTCCAAAGTTTATCTTTTTGTTTATCGTTTTGTTGCAAAATAAGGTTAAAAATGGCCAAATTTTAAAAATTTTCTCATGTTTTATAAGTGTTTGAAGACACAAATGTAGGTTTTCCGATGGCGAGAATAAGAGTAATTTTTTACTCGACCGTGCGTGTTGAGCACTTAGCTTTGATTCCTTAACTTCACATTAGGCTAAGTCTCTCAAATGAGGACGAGAAATGATAGGGTTAATTATAAGTTACTATGCTAAACGTAGAGTACTCGTATTCTTTCAAAAACTCATGTGTTCTCGTTGTTTGCTTATTCTCCCTTCGCATGTAAATATTTTTTGCTTAATAAATATTGACTTAGCGGTTTAGTTGGGATTGTTGGGTTTCTAGTATTTTCTAGTAGCTTCCGTGTAATTAAATTGAGAAGACATTAAGGTATCGCCAGCGTCACGGTTTTGAAGTATTGGCACCCGAATAATCAAAAGCTTCACCCCAATAATAAGATTTCAAGTGCTCACCTAAATCAAGCAAACAATTTGAAGCCCCACAAGGCCGAAAAATCTATGCAAAATTGAAAGTGAATCAAGCCTTAATCTTTGAAGCTTTAAAGATCCAAAATTCGCCTTAGCGTGAGGATATACGTCTTTGGCTAATAAAACTACCGATGAGGTGGATAATAAAAGGCAAGGAAAGACCGAAGTCATAATAAAAGCTTCATGGCGAAGTTGAATAAAAGATGGAGATAAACCAAAGATAATAAGGCCCTTCCGTTAGGGGGCGTATAAAAGTCTTGGTAATAAGTCTCATGTTCAAAACCGTTATAAAACCGTGTTTATCGATCCTTCTTGTTGACTTAATTTTTTGACATCGTTGTCTATTAGGAGGGGTTATTGATTTGATGGTCTTGGTTACACCGTTAGGACTCTATTTTTAGACCTAAATCTCTATTATCGCATAAGTCAAACAATGTATCCTCGTGAAACATTCAAGACAAAATAAAATATAAGAGATACAACTTAGGAAATTGGGAGGATAAGTACGTGATTAGGGCATATGAGTAGTGTTAGCATTACTAACTTATAATGACAATGATCTCGTTGCACGCTTGGCATGGAATTGGGGTGAAAATCGAGGACGATGAAATTATTTCTAACGAAGCATTCACGTGTTCTTATTCTATGAACCTAAACGTCCCATTTTGCGATGAAAATCATACATTATGTCTAAAACGCTAGTAGTAGTAGCAATAGTAGTAGTTTAGCTAGTTTATCATTCAATAAAGTGAATAAAAATGAATTTTGGAGGTGCTACGATACTTTATTCTAGCATTGCGTGAGGGCACGACAATGGTTTAGTATGGGGGAGTGATGAGACTGCTTTTATACATAGTCTCATCGTCTAAATAGGGCTTAAAATGCATTAAATATCATCAAAATACCCATATATATGCTTGTGTTTGTTGCTTGTATATTTTAGGTACGGATATTGAGAAAATGACAAAAGATCACAAGAATCATGCAAAAACGAACACGGGAAACGAAGCCGCACAATGAACCAAGCCCTAATGAAGAATTTTCCCAAGAAAACCCTAGAAGATTTGAAGAATTATGAAGAAGGGTCCTCCAATATGGAAGAATTGACACTTTATACCCTTGTATCCTCATAATTACAAGTTTAGTCCCTAAAGTTTGTCAATATTGCAAAAAGGGCCCTTTACTTTGAAGAATTGGCAATTTTAGCCCCTCAACAAAGCTAAAATGTCAATATTTATCCTCCTCAAAGTCAAACATACCAAGAAGAACTCCAAGTTACAAGAATGGCAAAATTGGTCCTTTGAAAACATCAAAATTACAAAAAGGACCGTTGACTTTGAAGACTTGGCAAGAATGGTCCCTCAAAAATGAAGACTTGTCATTATTGATCCTCTAAGAAGTCAAAAAACAAGTCAACACCTTGAAGAATGAAGATATGCCAAAATCAGCCCTTCAAATATCAAAACCTGGCAAGAAATACCCTTTAAAACATTTTGGAAAAAGTTTGGTGGCCAAAGTATAAAAAACCAAACTTCTTTATAAAGGGAAATACGTTTTGGGCTGTTTAAACCATGAATGAAAGAAAGAAGAAAACTGAGGGACCAAATTTGGCAGACAAAGGAAGTTACATAGACTTGTGAGGGGGTGACACGTGCCCACTCACCAAAACCCACCAATGAGAGCCTACCCTTCCTCCACCTCACATCTCACTCAGCTTTATTTAACTAATCTTAACTGATTAGTTTAAATAGGCGCCTAACACAAGTTTAAAAAACAAAATCAGATCAAAACCACCACTATTCACATGATGAACACGTTTGGGTATTCCTTAATTACCATGAATTAACCCTTAAACTTTTTTAGAATAGTGATTAGGGTGCTAATAAACATAACCCAACTCATAAACTTGACACCCAACCAACCAACAGCCCCACACAAGATTCCCCTGCTACACTTTGGGAGAAAATGACAAAAGCTGCCAGTCATCCAACGACCAAGCTTCTTGCTTCAAACTTAAGCACCTTATGAGCCTTTGATCAACTCCACATGCTTGCTACTTCACAAACGTCCAAGAAGAACTCACATGAACTCAAGAAAATTCAAACCTGCAAGGGCAAAATAGGGAATTCAAGCATTAGGGTTTTATGTTTTTCTTTGCATTTCTAGAACCATTGTATGCCTATATAAAGGCCTTAGCTCTTTACATTTCAACTGCTTTTGGTTTTTCCTTGTTCACAAACTTGTAAATCCTCTTTTCTGATTAATGAAATTGTGTTAAGTTTGTTGAAGAAAGACCAAGTGCCATTGTTATAATCTGTTTATTATTGTTCTTTGTTCCTTATTCTTGAATCAAAAAACCTGTTTTCAAAAGAGGAGTGTGCAAAAGTTTGCACATTTTCCATTTTCTTGATACTTTGCTAAGTTCTTGGTCTATCTTGGAATTCTTGGGCTATAGGGCTGATCATAGCATCCTGATATTGTGTTATCAAGGTGTGGTGAAGCTTATAACTTGGGGATAATCAAGTGTGGAGGACAAGAGTTGCATTAATCAAGAAGTTTTCATATTTCTGTTTTGATAATTGTGCTTCTAACTTTTTTGAGTCTTAGCAGGGTTGTTTGAGGAAGCTTGTACTTGTTCTTGCTAGTACATAAGCTCAAAATTCGTAGGTGTGGATGTACATCCATGAGGTTGCATACTTAATCCCAAAATCTGCTTAAATCTTGATTGTTTGTGATATTTGAGTGTTGCTTGTGTTCTTGTGAATTTTGTGGCTTAATCTTGCTTGAATCTGCTATATACATCTGTTATTGTGTTAATTTGGGCTTGGGTGGTCTTAAATCTCACTTTTGATTTGAAAATTTTGATTTTGAAAAGTTAAAGGGGTGTTTGGGATTACCTGTTTGAGATTAAAACTTATTATTGTGTTGTGGAAAGTTTGTTTTTGTGCTTTATATCTGATATACACTTGGTTGAGTGCATTTTGCTGCAAGTTATTGGGTTTGAAACCTCAAATCATACATTGTGCTATAACTTGTTGATTTTAACTGTTTTTGACCTAAGATTTTAGTGAAATCTAGAATTTGTGCATGCTTAGGGTTAAAAGTTGTTAAAACATCATTTATATAACATACTTGATAGATTTGAGTGGTTGAATCTGGCTTGTTGGTCAATTGCATCAGCAAAAGTGAAAAGTGCATGTTCTTGTGTTCATCAGTAACTTTAAGTGCTTGAATCTTGCTTAATACTTTGAATCAGTGCATGAAACCTGTTTAGACTTGCTTATTTAAGTTTAATATAGCTTGTGTATGCATTTGGTTAAGTTTGGATGGCTGAATTGTTCTCTAAGTTCTTATTGAACCTAATCTGCTTATTTGTTCAAGTCTGGGCTAGATTTGGTGCTTAATTGAATTAACTGTACAAATTGGCTTGTTGGATTGTTGATTTCTTTGTTTGTATTGACTCCTTATGATCCAATGATCATTTGGGTGCCTTGTTGAAACCCGAATCTCCAAAAAAAGTCACTAAAGACAAAAAATTCAACAAGTCAAGCAGTGGGAAAAGCTCCCACTACTCAACACCCAAAACTAGCCCCTGCTAGTACAAATTTTTAGTTTGCTTATCAATAAGCTATTTTAGCTTATCCAGACCTGCAACAACTTATTTTTGTGATAGATCTTCATTATTTGACACATTTGATTAGACTGGAGCTTATTGGACTTTGACTTTGACTTTTTGCTAGAAAACCAACTTATTTGACTTTTTCATAAGTGCTTATTTTCTTTTTCCAGCTTATTGAGTCAACTTATTTGAAAACTTTTTGTTGATTTAGCATATTTAAGTCATTTAAAAGTTTTAGAAACTTGAATCAGCTCTTGGGGTGGCCTAAAACTCAAAAACGACTATTTTGTCGTTTTCTGTAGATTGCTTTTTGCATTTTCAGGCTTATTCCTTTGGCTTATTTCAAATTTCTTTTTATAGAAGTCTTATTTAGCTCAAAAGAAGCTTGTGTGTCTAATTTGAGCTTATGGCATTAGCTTATAGCTTAATGGGCCAAAAAGCCCATTAAGAATAAGCTGTTTGGTATAAGCTTGCTTATTTCACATCTTCAGCTTTTGGGACTTTGGAAAAAGTTGTTTAAAATCAAATTTTGAGTCACGTAGTGCTTTTTGGGCTTATTTGGGCCACTTTTTTGTTTTGGTCTCAATTTGGCCCATTAAGGGGTCTGTTTTGGGTTTAGCCCATTTTCTAGGCCCATTAAGGGTATTTAGGTAATTTCAAGTTCATTTATGAGTTATTTAGGTTAAATTAAGCTAGTTTGCAACTTTTTAGAATTTTTTAGGATTTTTGGATTTTTATTAATATTTTAATATTATTTTATTATTAAAAATTAAAAGTCTGATTTTCTAAGTTTTATATTTTTCCTAGGTTCTAGACACTTAATTAGGAATTTTGAAACTTTCCAAATATTTTTAGGGTCTTTTAATTATTTTCTAGAATTATTTTAAGTTTTATAGCTTTTAATAGTTTTTAATTGTTTAAAAATAGTTTTTAGTGGTTTTAGAATTTTGAAAAATACTTTTTAGCTTAATTAGGTTATTTTAAAGGTTTGCAAACTTTAAGATCTTGATTTGGACTTTTTATTAGTTAATATTGATTTTAGGGCTTTAATTAGCATTAAAAAGTTAATATTTTATTAATTAAAAGGTTTTAGCAAGTTTTGATTTGTTTTAAACCCTTAGAACATTTTAGTGGATTTTTACTGATTTTTGGTAATTTTTAGAGTAAAATTTTAATTTTGGTGCTTTTTTACGGTTTTACGTGAACGACCTTTTCGTCTTAGTGTAAATCGTCATCGTAACCGTCATTCTCTTCTTATCCCATTTCTATTTTCTTTCTCATAAAAATATAATCACAAAGTTAATCATTTCATTACACATACACCAAGCCTCCTTGAGAACGATCCCCACTTTGGGTCATAACTCGTGGTTTTCCTAAATCACTTGTTTTACTTGCCCTAATTACGCTCTTTTTCCTAAAAGACGTATTTTACTCAACATCAATACGCGAGTTTCATCAAACATAACTACGGGTATACGATCAGGTTTAATGTTGACTTACTTTCTCTATCCAGTATGTTCACGGGTTTTTGATGAGTGCAACTTTTCGCCGATCTAAACTTCATCAAGAAGTAATCAGATTTTCACTTGATAGACATCTTATCAAGTTCGATATACGAAACATAATTCACGCAGCCCTTGATGTCCTAGGGTAGATCCAGCTTATATGCCTTTCAAACCAACTTTTACATTATCTCAATTGTCCCATACACCGGGGACTTATTTCCTATGATCTTTTAGATCATCAATTCATTTTTCCAAGGTGAAATTTTTTGGCATAACTTCGCTACCCATCCTGCACTTCAAGATCTACATTTCATATTCACATAACCTCCTGCCCACTACTGGCAATCAATAATCAGATCCTAATTTCAACAATCATTTCAAGTCTCGCGGGTCGGGTATTTTGTAAGGTTAGGTTTGTCACCATAGGCAACCTTAAACCTAAAAGACATGTCCAACTCACAATGGGTGTATGTCGGGTGTCTTCCTCCCAACTCCTGCTTACAGATGATCTCATATTTAGATCCTAAAAGATTCGATCTCGATCCTAACACGATAATTATCAATGATAATCTCTCCAAAGGAAAGCGATTATACGGTTTATTACCAAAGGTCAATTATTCAAGCATAAAACAACACTTCTAGTGTTTTGTATCGTTACTTTACCTCGTCCCTTCGATTGGGGTGGTAAACAGTACTCTCATCAAGGTTCGTTCCCAATGACTTCTGAGCAAATCTCTATAAATTCGATGCGAAGCGAGGATCTTGATAGAGATGATCGATACATGCACACTATGTTTACACAACTCCTTTAAATACAAAAGAGTCAATTTCTTCATCGAGAATCTATCATTAATAGGAATGATATTAGCAGATTTGGTCAGTCTATCGACGATGACCCAAATCGAATCAAATTCAGATGATGACCTTTGCAATAGTTAGACGTTTACTAATGTATGAGGCGATGTCTGCCTTCATAATTTGCCATCAGTACAACTTCTTCAAATAAGATACATTTAACCAGAAATGGCACGAATAGAATACTTAATCTTATGATATTCCAACATGACTAAATCTCAAAATCTCCATATTTAGGCAACCACAAGCGGCCTATTAAACATTTAACGCCATCGGTTCTCATTACTAATGGTTCACATTAGCCGCGAACCCCTTTTATTATCTATATTATCCTTTTTACAAGCATCGGCTATTTTTAAATTGCTCAGAAATTTATTTTGCACAGTCATTACTAAGGAACACATCCTAATTAATTCTTTATCCTTTTTACATAATGCGTCAGTATTTACATTCACCTTCCCTGATGAAATAAATATCATGACCGGATTCATTAAGAATTTCTTTCTTAATATTTTCTAAGTTTTAGTTTCGTCTCAACTATTATTTTTATCAGTTTTGCTCAATCCGACGTTTAAAGCGTCGATAAATATTAGTATTTAAATAATAAATATTTAATTTTATGAAACGTAAACGTAAAAAGTTTAAAATTTCTCAGTTCGTCCAATTATAGAAAAATGTTCAAAATAAATTTGAATTTAATTAACACGATTTTTGTTGATTTATCGGAAAGAATTAATAAGATTCGTAAATGTTCGAAAAATCCTTTATTATACTTTGGTCAAAATTTTCTTAGTTGAAAAGCAAAAATTGTCGTTTCAAATTCCAAGTCATGGTTTAAATGGTTTCCTCAATCCCTCTTAGGTTGTCTTAAGGTATACACAAATATTTACCCCTAAAGGAGTTTAGTTAAATGATTTGGGTATAAGGGAATGATTCCTTAAAAAAATCCTTTGATAAATATTTGTCAAATCATTTTTGCACTTTTCTTTTTGGTATAACCCAAAGCCTTAATGTCTCTAATCTTTGATGAGTCAATATAGATTCCATTATCTATTAATCACACGGTCAAAAAGGATTAAGTCTTTAATCACATGTTAATTATTCAAGGTACATGTTTTCACTGCTCGGCCAACTCAGGGCAGTCTATAAATGATTATTAACTCCTTCCTGTTCTAATAAACAAAGAGATGGTCCTTAATGATCACAAGCATCAGCCTATACACGTGGTTCACCAAATTTATGGATGTCACATGTGCATTGGTCAATCCAAACGACATCACGTGGAACTCATAATGTTCATCACAAGTTCTAGATGTAGTGATTGGAATAGATAATCTTCTTTGCGGACGCGAAGTTGATAATAACCATGTCGTGGATCAAATTTTTGAATATACGCTAGAACCTTGTAAATGATCGAACAAATCTATCATCTTGGGTAGTGGATATAGATTTTGATCATCAATTTACCTAGTTCACGGTAATTCAACAAATATAAGGAATGATAACACCATAGCTCTTCATGATGACGAGCTTGGTAGAATAAAAGCTTTCTCTGACAACTCTCTCAGTTGTACGTCAACTCTTTTTATTCAGATGGTACTGACGTAGGGTGCATACGCCACAGGTGCAGCACCGGGAATATAATCAATACCAAATTCAATTGCTTTAATGGCGAAAGTCTAGGTAATTCACCGACAAATACCTACTAAAGTTTCAGATAATAGAAACATCTTTTAATAAATTTACTTTAAGTTCTTTCTAGATTACAAGATCTATGACTAGTTCACAACCATTCATGGTATAATTTCAAGTCTAAATGCAGGATATGGTCATCCATCAAGAATTATTTAAATCACTTCTGATAATCAACATCTTATCTTTTAGGGGAATTCCACTCGAGTTCCCATCAATTAATACAATGACATTATGTCATAGTCAACCAATCCATTCTACTGGCACTACCAACCTTTCAGTTTTATTGCCGTCGATAAGATGTGAACTTCTCAAAAGACTAATAATAACTCATAATCCTTCATAAATTCAAGGATATCTGGAGACATAACTAACCTTAAAAAGGGTAAGGTTAACGCATGATCTACGCGAGAGAATTTCAAATCAGATAAAGACGGAAACATTAACGAATATGAATATATCCCATGTTTTCATAATTTGAGTACGCATTCGAAAGCTTCTCGGATCGTTACCCAGGTCATTCAAATGAATTCTAATCAAAAGAAATGATAGGAACGTCGATACACCCAGTCGGGTATTAATACTCGATAATTAGATACTTTTCTAAAGAATCTCACCATGAGAGGATTGGAAAAGAAGAGGATATCAATTGTCAATAAAGACAATATCCACAGATAATTACATTCGATTCAGAAAAATAAATGGTACGGGCAAATATGTAGGTGTCCCTAACAATATGTCCCTATTTTTGCACTTCTTGTAGATCTCATAAAATTTAATCTTTCACAACTTCAAAGAAAATGTAGTGTTTATTAACAATTCCATGGTGACTACTAATCAGCCTTGCATGGTCCCCTCCAAATTGTATGTAGGCGCGCAACTATATACAATTTTAGGATTAACGATGCAATACTCGGTTCGTCAAAACTTTGTCATCATGTTTGAAGTAAAAACACTTTCATGCTTAATACAAAATGAATTTACAGAGATGTTCTTTGATACGGAAACAATTAAGTTTTCCAAAGTATTTCATAAACAACTTTATTTCGATAATGATTACTCATAGATCTCATTTTGAATAATCCATATGGTGATGAAAATTCAATGTTTCTCAAGGGATACTGTTTTAAGTTATAAAAACAAGGAGTGATCTGCAAAAGAGTGATGAAAAGTTGTTCACCAAGAACTAACTACAATATGATAGGAAATGAGCTTAGCCAATTAATCATGAGGTTCATGACCTCGATGGCACTCAAAGAGAATAATCCACAACTTAACTCAAATCGAGATGAGTACCCGTTCAATGGTTGCATCACTAATGCGAACATTAGACACAAGCAAGAAAAGATAGATAACATCGATACATGTAGGATTTAGCAATCAAAGGTAGTCTTTTCATTAATCACAAACAAGTCAAAATTGTACCGTAACACATTACGTGTTGCCATGTCATACAATTCCAAGAACTCATCCTAGCAACTGATGTCTCAGTTAAGTTAGGGATTTTAAAAGATACCACAATGAATACTAATCTACAAGAGTCATTAGGTGTTCCACATGTCTCAGAAGATCCATCGGTCCCAATTCAGAAGAAGATTTCTTCAATTCATTTCTTGGACACTGGGCATCCTCGTCATTGGATAATGGCCTAGGAACAACCCTTAACACGAACCAACAATCATTTAAAACCTTATAATTCAATCACAATACTTAACGATTTCCTCTTAACAATCTCATATTCCATACGAGTTAAATTTTACTTTATTCAAGTTTCAATCAAATTATACTCAATGCGATATCCTACCTCATTCTCCAATACTTTCAACCTTATTCTTAGACCTTGAAAGGGCAATAAAAGCTCGATGTGAACAACACTTAATTTCCAATCCTATATCTCCTTCATCAATAGTTATCAAATGAGCCACTAGTATGAAATGACTCACACATTCAATTAGACTTCTCGGAAAGGTACTAGTGGCATGAGGCTTTTGGGTAATGGTTCCAATGACAGCCTCAAGTGAAACATTCACCCTTTTGATTTCATATTTAAGAATTGGGTGACACCGAATCAGATGACACCTTTCCAGGTGGTAAGGTTTTGTCAAACTCCACTCTATAAGGAAAGATCGTCATGACATCGATATCATATTTAATCTCGCCAATTCTTCTTTAATATCACAATCAACTAATATCAACATTTCTACGAATATCAATCATTTGTTGGGATCATAAATATCCACAACTTGGTTTAGATCTGGAATAGCTAGAATTCCTACGAGAATAGCTTTGATTGATTTGCTAGGGGAGTTAGGGTTTCTTGTGACAATCTACGTCGTATAAATGCCTCGTATAAGTATTAAAATAATCATCAAACAATCATATAATCAAATTACATCATATATATATATATATATATATATATATATATATATATATATATATATATATATATAATCCAAGTTATATATATATTAAAATAACACTTCTCAGTCTGACCTTGTCGGTAACTCGGGAATTCTTCGGCACCGTTATAGTCAAAAGATTTTTAGACATTTTGAGAAAAATGTTTATAGTTAAAAGATTTTGAAATATTTTATTCAAAACCTTGGTTTTTAAAAATCTTTCGTTCTCTATAACGAGAGATCTGGTACCAAATTATAACACCCCCAAATATTAATATTTTAGTTCAGCGGAAGAGTCGTTGGTGTTACGGGATAGCACATTACTCAAATCATAAACAACGCATAAAAATCGCGTCGTTTAATAATAAAGCATTTTCCATTCATGAATATCAAATTTACATAGGTCCCAAGTCATAGTATTTCATACAATTTTACAAAGCATTTGAATGGAAATTTGTTATTTAAGTGCGGGCCATGAATTCTTGTCGTCTTCCCGAGAATTACCTTCAAGTACCTGAGATAAAACATGTTAAAAGAAAAGGTCAGCGAAAACGCCGAGTGAATTCATAGAGTTTGATAAACCATTAATATATCATCGGTATATATAATTGTTACCGAAAATCATTTTATACAATTCCTTGTCGTGGTCCATAAAATAGGCCAAAGACATTTAATACAAATCCTTGTCATAAATCATAATATAGGCTTTTGCCTTGAAAACCATTATACGAACCATTGTCGTAAAAAATATATCATAACAATACGTTTTATAACGTTGTATAAGGTGTAATAAAAACCGTTATATGAAAATGGTTATGTAAAACCAAAACACGAACATAATTACAATAATAAGACCCCGTATTGCTAGTCAGGCAATATATTGGAATTTAATGCGTATACCAGTATTTTCGTTAGTGGATTATTATGAGCCGCATGACATTGCTACCTTACTATAACAAACAATGGGTAGCTAAACCGAAATTTCCTTCTTGCCCATCTAAAACAGCGTGTCGTCACCATAATCACGCTTATATAACTCTTCTCATACATAAATTCGCTTACCAATTAATGTGGCACGACGGGGACCAACCGTCAAGGCACGAACTAGGGCGATCTTCCCCAAATAGTACTATTATATGCATAAGCGTCTACCAAATCCCGGTAGTTCACAATTCATGCTAATGGGACTTTTAGTGACATAACCTAACTAATAATAATCCATTTTGTTTCATTCGTCGGGTCATATAATCATTACCAATTAATGTGGCACGACGGGGATCAACCGTCAAGGCGCGAACTGGGGCGATCTTCCCCAAATAGTACTATTATATGCATAAGCGTCTACTAAATCCCGGTAGTTCATAATTCATGCTAATGGGACTTTTAGTGACATATCCTAACTAATTATAATCCATTTTGTTTCATTCGTCGGGTCATATAATCATTCGTCGGGTCATATAATCATTCATCGGGTCATATAATCATTCATCGGGTCATACAATCATTCGGGTCCATATCAATAAACAAATAATCGGGACAACTTGTGTCCTACTTTATTAAAACTAACATGTTATCTCCCTCGCGGGTTTATAAAACATTTCATAAAAACATTTAAAAGAGTGCGAGGCTATAAACTCACGTTGATTGGGAAAGGCGGTTATCGGCGATTTGGATGTACGGTACGTGCTTCAATCACGGAAACCTAAACAAATAATACTCGGTCTTAGACTCTTGTCCAATGACTTTTTAAGAATAATGGCTATGTATATATGATGACTTTATAAGTATGATGATGATCAAGTGGGATTTTATATTTTCATACACATTATAGTGTTATGTGTTAGTCAAATGTTTGACTAGTTATACTAGTTTTAATCCATTTATATATTAAGGCCCAATAAGCACATTAATAGCCCATTAAGAGTTCAACTCTTTATATTAGTCCATATATACTTTTAATATCAGGCCTTTACTCATATGTTGGGCCCAAGTGGGTTAAGCCCAATGAGTAAGTCCATTAGTGTTTAGCCAAACTTGTTGGGTTAATAGTCCAATAAGGCTACTTTGGCCCGTTAATGTCCATAAGTTATAAAGCTCGGGTTTTATCAGTTTTTACTTGTCAAATGTACTTATACATCAGTATATTAGTTATAAAAAGTTTACATTAGACGGGTCCGACCGTCTAAGTTTTATTTGACGAAAATGTTAATCTTTCGGTTTTAGCCGAAAAGACGTAAAACTTATGTATATAGTTTTATAACTTATAAAACATATCAATTTGAAATTTTTATAAAATGTCGCATTTATTTATCAAAGTATATACTTATTTATAAGTAATATATAAGTTAGTGGGTTTTAGGTATATATTTTATATTAGTTTTACTTGAGTGCTAATTTTATAATATATACTTTTATTTTACAAATCTGATTATGAATTTCACTTTCACCATTTTTATCATATCTTGAGTTGTACAAGGAGATAGAGGCTCATTTTTGGTCAGCACAAACTACATGATATGTGCTACAATTAACTCTAATTTAGCTACTGCTCAATCAACCACTAAATGTCTCTAACAGTTCGTCCAAAACAGACTATACAGATTTGGACTTCAATATTGTTTTGATCATATCTCACTCATTTTATGGATTCCATTGTGTGGCCAACTCTTACATATGTACAAGTCTCATATCTTACTTTATATTAATTTATCCAAGCTATTTTAACAATTTATCACAAGATTCTTTACCGTTTTATACAGCCTACATTTTTAGTCATGATTTTAACATCCTTTCATGTAGCTTTTAATCATTTTAATCAAATTTATCAATACAAGATCCCTACATAATACTTTTGATCATCTTTCATCATCATATACATATACAAAAATGAAGAAAATACAAGATTACATATTCAAAACAACAAGATGATAGGAAGAAATAATCTCTATACCACTAAAGTGATGAAATGATGAGTTTTTGATGAACAAGGCTTGGTTCCTTGTTACCAAACCTTCAACTTGGCAAATGAACTTCTTGAGTCCTTCAAATGGATGAATACCTTCTTGAAAATCAGCCCATAAACTCCATGGAAACTCCTTTTTGGATGTTAAGATCACCTCCAATCTTCATCCTTTTAGCTAGGCTTCAACATATGTTGATTATACATAGAATTCATGGCTAATTTTTGGTGTATGATGGTGGTGGTGGTAGCATAGTGGACGGCCAAAAGAGAGCCAAGAGAGAGAGATGAGTTGTTCTGCATGATAGAAATGAGAGAAAGTGGTTTCAAGTTAGTAGTTTTGAGGTGTTGGTTGTTTTGGTCAAATGAGAGGACTTGTGTCCTTTAGACACATGTTAGCTTGCCACCAAAGGTGGTGCTAGCTTAATCTTGCCGCCACTTGTATAGGGGTGGGGCAAGTGTAAACTTGTCTCACCTCTATTATTTTACGGGTACTCCTCGATTCTACTTTCCTCGATTTACGTGCCCTCGGATCGTTTTACGAAAAACGTTTTTATAAATTATGCATCAACGACACAAAACGAATCTAATAAAAATTGTCTCATCAAAAACGGAGTTCAAAAACGTAAATACGTAAACCTAGGGTTTCCGGTTTAGTCGTAAAGGACGTTAAATTATTCACGTAAGTCCTAATTTCTTCTCGTAAATTTGTGAGTTTATGAACCAACACAAATTTAAATTCCAAAATAATATTCAAGGATAAATTCATTTCCTGAAATGTCGGACTGTCACCAAAAACGGTGTATGTAAACGTAAGCACGTAACGTAGAATTCTCCGGTTTAAACGTAGTCGATGCTAATTCAAGACGTAAACCCAAATTTCTTCCCAAAAATGAGTGAGTTTATAATATAACATTAAAATAATGTTTTTAAATAATACTTGAGAATAAAATATCAATCATAAATTGACGGATTGTCACATATTGTAATTTCTCAATCTCATTATATTGAGAAGGTCTTGAAGAAATTCAATCACTTTGATTGTATTCCAGTGAGTACACCTATGGATACAAGTGAGAAACTAATGCCCACCGAGACCGCGAGGTCTCGGTTGCACAAAACAAACACAAACACTACCCTTGCTGCAAGCTTTGGCCTTTTGCCACTGCCTAGCCTTGCTTCCCACTGGCCGAACAACCTTCCCACCGAGACCATGAAAGTCTCGGTTGCCACTGTTAGAACAAACACCCCCACTGGGGGCCCTGCTGCTTACGGCTGTCAAAGGAACCCAGCCACCGAGCCTTAAGGCTGGCGACTGTGGGGCTTAAAAACCCACCGAGAGCTCCCCATGGAGACGACTCTTGGTTTCCGTGTCCAAACCAAACCAAAACCCGAATCTTAATCTTGATTAATTATTTATAAAACATGTTCATACACTTAATTAAATGAATTCTTGAATCAAAGAATAATATTGAAAGAAAAGTATGATTAAGGGTTACCGAATGTTTAAGACTCAAGGATGAATAACACGAACACGAACCCCAAAATTATCAAAGATCAAAATGTTTTCCTTCCTCCTTTTTCTTTTCTTGGCCGGAGGCACCAACACCAAAGGACTAGGGTTTTCTAATTATTTTGTAAACTTGAATAATGAATATCCTAGGAGTCATTAGTTTCTAGTTAACTGGTTAACGGGCCGGGCCTTGGGCCCTTTCTTTCTTTCTTTCATAACCGGCCACAAACACCCCTTAGTATATGTTTCGTGTTTTTATTTAATTCCCGAGTGTTATATATTCATGACTTAAGTTCGTGTTATATCGTGTCATTATTTATTTATTATACATAAATACTTGTCGTTAATTAAATAATATACGTAATAATTATCATGCATTAATTAATATTAAAGTTTTAATTAATTCGTATTTTCATGTATTTTATATTTTCATGCATTTTATGCGGGTTTTACAACTAGTGTTTAGTCTTACGTGTGGTATAGAGAGAAAAAATTGATTTGGTGTTGATGTGATAGGGTGAGCGTCATGAATATCGATCACCATTACCATCAATTTATGAGCATGCGGTAGCTTGCGTTTTCCTCCATAACGTTGCACGACGACACTAGCCCCACATCAGGCATGACGTTTTCCTTCTCGCATTGTGGTTTCCAACCACAATGATCTCGTTTTTTTCTTTTTTGATGTGTATTTTTATCAGTTTGCGTTTGTTTAGAAGGTAGCAAACAAAGTTTATTTTTTCTGATTTATTTTTTAACTTCAAATCTTATGTTTGCATTATTAGCCTTTTAAGAGTATTTTTACATTGTTAGTCCTTGAGTTATTTTTTGTTAATCGTATGTTGTTATGTATCATTATTTGAAATAACAGGGTATTTATTTATTCATGAGAATTAATTTTAGTTTTATGTGTCATTATCTTTAGGGCTAATTATCAAAAGAGTCCGATTCCATTTTTCCAATTCCCACAAGAGACCTTAATTCTTCTCTTTCCGAAAAATGACTTATTTTTTAAGGCAACAGGACAACGGAAGCAGAATTTGACACTTGGCAAATACTGTCAGTATTTGTCAGATATAAATACGGTTTGGTACTTTTGGGCAATATTTTGAATATGGGCAATTGATATTTTAGGCAACTGGTTAATTCGTCATTTCCCTCATGCGAAAAGGAACACCCAATTTTTGGGGAGCCGAAAGTTATTATTTGGGCAACTTAACAAATTTACCCCATTATACATTTCATTTGGGCATGTGTTCAAACCCAAAAAAATACATTTATTATCTTCTTCTCCCGCGTTACTTCTTCTTCCTCTATGTTGGGTCAAAAAGTTGATGTGGCAGAAACTCAAAAACGAAGAAAACATGAAAACATTTGTCTAAGCGTTGTCAAGAGCAAATCAAGTGTTGACAAGAGCAAATCGGAGGTTGATGGCTCAAGCGTTGTCATGTACAATCCAAGCATTGTCATGTACAAACTAAGCATTGATAGAAACGTAGAAAAGAAGCCTGTGGAAGCTTCTATTTAGATAAACATGCAGGATATATTCTGTATAAGTTTATTTGAATAGAAGATTTACATGTTTATTCACTCTTATCTCTTGTAAACCCTAATCCTTACACTATAAAAGGAACCAAGGGTATTATGTTTATTCATAACTTTCATATACAATGTAAACCTAAAGCGTGTGTCGACTAGGTGTGGGATTCAATGTACACACACCTAGTGATTGTTTGTTATTAATATAATGAGCAATCCATTTGTTTTTATTCATGTTCTTTGTGCCTAAACACCTTGTTAAACGTGTTTCATTCTATTCCGCCTTGATTCAATCAAGTGAATGAGATTCGTTCCTAGTAGCTTAAAAGATCCAGAATTTTAGGATTCCTCAATTGGTATCAGAGCCTCGTGGCTCGTGATGCTAGGACCAACAAGGTGTTCGTGTATGGTGAAAAGAAGAAAAATCCGTCTAGGGTTTTTCTGGACGTTTTTGTGTGTGCAGCAGTATTAAGAAGGTCATAACTCTTTATTGGACTGTTGGATCGTCACAAAATTTCTTGTGTGTATTCTATACACATATATCTAGACATCCACCGGAGGTATTGTCGAGTTTTATCCCCAATCAAAAGTTATTAGGCGTCAAAGTCAGCAGTGAGTATATGCAGTTTTCTGTAAACAGCCATATTCAAAACACGATCTCTTCATCGTTAACCGTTGGATCTTCGTGATTTTTGAACTGTAGATTCTTGGCACTTGTGTCTAGAACTCACCGAAGGGATTTTCGATCTGAGCCCTAATGAAGACATTATTCAAGGTCGAAGTTCGCTGATTAAGGTATTGATATTCTTGCTTTTTCACATAAAATCATGAACTAGGGTTCCTCAAACCCTAGATCGACATAAAAAGCAGAAGGTTATAAGGATTATGGCTGTTGAGATTCAGTATTATACACGATCTAAGGTTAACCCTAAGCTAGGGTTTCGATGCATATTGTTATAAACCTTAGATCGATTAGTGTTATGTGGTTTTTGGAAGATGAACAGAAAAAGCCGTTATGATTCAGAAGCTATCAGCAGCAGGTATGAAAATTATGATCTGGTACAAGAGCTGTTGTTACTCATGTCACATAGAAGTAGGTTGCACTTTCTGATTTATTTAAAGTAAAAAGTTCCAAGATGTGCTGCCAAGAAAATCACGTTACTGGTTCAAAATATTGATCCGGACATAGGTTAAACAAGATTTATGTTGCTGATTTATTCTTCCTAGTTTATTGGTGATAAGCGTGTGAAGCAATGATCTGTTTTAAAGGAATTATTTAGTTTCCATAATAGCTAGTTTTATTCCCCACGTAATCTGTGATGGGTGCTATATTCGTGGGAGGGGAGTTATAGAATGGAATAGACATGGGTTGAATGATAACATTGGCTGAATAATATCTTTAAAAATAAAGTGACGTGGAGAAAAGAGTGTTATAAACAGAATGCAAGAAGGCTACGTAAGGTATACATGGTATGTCATATTTGATGATCTTCATTCTTGTTTTTTATTTGCTGGTTAATGGGGAAGTCTAATGTGGACACCATCAATTCATGGGAAAGTTAATGAATATTTGTGTAAAGTGATTTAAAAGCTTGAAGCTGATGTTCATGTATAAGGAAATTGACAGAAGAAGACGCTGACACTTATTAATTTGACGCTGACAAGAATAAGTCAAACGCTGATGAAAAGCGTTGACATGAGTTGTCTGATATATGGTTTTTCAAACGCTGTCACGTGTTGTCCGATGTTGGACAACACACAGTGTTATATCTTGGACAAAGGAATATGTTGGACAACAAAAGAATAGCTGCTGTTGAGAAAATTGGTACGTTTTTAGCACACAAAAAGGAGGAATCTACACACGAAGGTACATGGAATCTCCGTTTTTATTTGAAATATCAAGTTGATATTTATGGCTCGGATATTTTTACAAGGAGTAAATGATTTTTAAGTAAGTTAACAAAAATTCATGAAGAATCTGATGGATATTTTAAACTATGTAATTGGGATAGCCTTGCGAAAGAGTTATCCAATCTAACACTTTTACATATGGTATGAAGATGTTATTTCATTAAATTCGTCATGAAGAGGTGTTGGCTTAAGGGGAAGAATTCGTATGGTAAATTTGATGTTTGAAGAAGATTTTCGCGAGGTTATGTTCTATCATATCTTGAAAGTAATTAGCATGACAACTAACTTTCAAGATAACTTGTTCGTGCTTTAAATGTTTGGTGACGAAGACTTGTCATAACACTTGAAGGAGTTACATTATCGTGCTCAGTGTCTCACAAAGGATGAGAATATTGACAAGGGATCGAGGTCTACTTATACTTTGTGCCATGAGTATAAGTTCTTTAGCACGTGGATAGTACAAGACATGGAACATGGGTTTGGGTTATTCTACTTCTACATCAAGATTACTTTATTTATTTTTCTTCAAGATCATTACACAGAGCCGACATTTGGAGAATCTTCAAGATTGCATACATTGTTTACTTCCCTGTTGATGTGACAAAAAGGGGAAGATATACATGCTACATTTGAGGGGAAGCAATTTGAAGATGACGTACAACTTACAAGAGATACACAAAGAGTTTTGCCGACATCAACTAGGGGAAGATTGTTGGGTCAAAAAGTTGATGTGGCAGAAACTCAAAAATGAAGAAAACATGAAGACATTTTTCTAAGCGTTGTCAAGAGCAAATCAAGCGTTGAAAAGAGCAAATCGGATGTTGATGGCTCAAGCGTTGTCATGTACAATCCAAGCATTGTCATGTACAAACTAAGCATTGACAGAAACGTAGACAAGAAGCCTATGGAAGCTTCTATTTAGATAAACATGCAGGATATATTATGTATAAGTTTATTTGAATAGAAGATTTACATGTTTATTCATTCTTATCTCTTGTAAACCCTAATCCTTACACTATAAAAGGAACCAAGGGTATTAGGTTTATTCATAACTTTCATATACAATGTAAACCTAAAGCGTGTGTCGACTAGGTGTAGGATTCAATGTACACACACCTAGTGATTGTTTGTTATTAATATAATGAGCAATCCATTTGTTTTTATTCATGTTCTTTGTGCCTAAACACCTTGTTAAACGTGTTTCATTCTATTCTGCCTTGATTCAATCAAGTGAATGAGATTCGTTCCTAGTAGCTTAAAAGATCCAGAATCTTAGGATTCCTCACTCTGTTTCTTTTCCGGCGCTGGCGCATAGCAACTAAAAGAAGGGAAAAGTAATTGAACAACGAAATCGTACAATGATCTTCATTATGGTAATCTGAATGTAATATTTACGATTTATCTATTATTATTGATAAATTTAGTCACAGTAATTAATTTCAAAGTGATTTTTATTGAAATTGGAATTAAATCGTTGATTTGTGAAAAAACAATTTTTTGGGGTCATTCAATTAATTGAAAATACTATTCACATGTATTTATTTTGGGAATTGTCACAAATATGTTTTCCTGTTTGATTTCTTAACTAATTAACATGATTGGGGAACATTTAACCACTACAGTATAACATGCAATGAGTATCAGTTTTTCTATAGATTGTAAATTGTAACAAAAATCGTTGATCCTTTTACAGGAACTTTTTCGAAGCTCATCATTAGGAGTAAGTTGTACTATATGTTTTTTGTTAAACAAAATCTAAATGCAAAGCGGAGATTATTGTTTAGGAATACTTGTTTTGGAAGTTGGTTTGATTTACGCTTGTATGATCATGAACCACATTTGATTGAGTATATGTTGAGAAAACAACAACGACTTGATGATTCACATTATGATATGGCCCTTATATATTATATGGAAGGTCATACTTTGTATTTTGGTCGCCGAGAATTTTCTCTTATTATTGGTTTACGATTTGGGAATGTTAGTTTTGGCTCGTATAATTCTGGTCAGCTAGACTTTCGTAATAGAATATTTCCTAAGAAGTTAGGCTTAAGTGTAACAATTTTAGATGTAATCAGTGTTATAGAGGATGAAGAACGGTTTTCCAAAGTATGTGATCTGGATGTTGTACGCCTTTGCCTTTTGTTAGTTTTAGAGGTAATTTTTATGGGTAGGTTGTTGTCTTCAGAAGTTGATGATAGCTTGTTTAGATTGGTGGAAAACCTTGATAGTTGGAATGCCTTTCCTTGGGGTGAGCGCATATGGGTAAATTTGTATGAAGATCTTAAGGATGTAATAGAAAAGAACTGTGATGCGCAGCTTGTACTTATGGAGAAAGATTCTAATTATGTCCCCACATATATCTTAAAAATCTTTGTGTTTGCGTTTCAGGTAAAAGAATTTGCTGTTACTTGTAATTTTAGTTATAAATAAAGGCAATGAATCGTTTTATGATTAAATTGTTTAGTTTTCTAGATATGGATAATGGAGTCGTTAGAAAGGTGCAACGGTTGGTGGATTAAAGAAGCAAATCTTATACCAAGAGAAGTTGCTTGGTCGAGACTATCTATGTTTAAAAGATCTGATATTCCTTATGTTTTTGGCAAGGTAAAAGTGATGACTTGTTTAAAACTATTGGAGATATCTTTACGACAATTGAACTTTCTAAAAATATATTTTCAAGATGGTAAGACAACTATTGATATTAGGCCCACATTAGCTGAGTACGGTTCATCCGTTCGGATAGATAACAATGTTTATTTTAAAGAATACATCCCCAAAACTCTGGTTATTCGATATGATAGTCTTTTTCAGACATATCTTTCTAAGTTGGAGACTGCACGCAAACAAACATCTAAGAACCCTGGTCTGAAACTCATAACAAGGGTTTCCAACTCTGGAAGCAGTTTAGAGAAACAATGTATAAGAGATCGAGTTATTTTAGAATTAAATGCCCGTGTGCTAAAGCTAGAGACAATCATTCGGGTAAATGTATTTTATTAGTCTTATGTTCGGGATTTGTTATATATTGCATAGGTCTTTTATAATATTTATCAATTCATATTTCAGGTGCTTTGTCGTGAAAGACACATTGGTGTATTGGTATGTTAATCCCTTATTTTAATCATTTGATTTTGTAAATCTAGTCTAACTAATATGTAACTACTTTATAGGAGAGTTTGCCATGCATTGACTACTCTTCCAGTATCTGCAAAAATTTTTATGATTCAATGAACACTATCTTCTAACAGTTGATCAACCCAGATAGTTTCGATGATGATGTTGCAAATGTAAGCATTTTCTTAAATTTTAGGTTAGGTAATTGTGGGTTTTTCTATAAGTTAGTTAATAGAAGTTACTAATGTGAATGCCAGGATTATCTTCGTGAAGAAGAATTGAGATTGGCATTGGAAGATGAAGATAGGTTATTGTTGGAACTGGAGAAAAACATTAAAGATGAGAAGAGGTATCCGGAGGAAGAGTAAAAAAGGATGAAGCTGGAAGAAGAGAAAATGTTGCAGGAGGCAGAAATAAAGAAAAGAGAGCGGATAGAGTTTTTTTTACAACAAGTCATGCACAGAAAGCTAGCGCAAAAACTGCCATACACCAATGATGTAACTCTAAAGTCAAAACCAGTAGTTAAATGGGTCAAGATTCAAAAATACTAACATAAAAAAAATGATCCAACTGTCGCTTATTTGCTTACCAGAGTAAAACCGTGGGTTGAGGTACAAAGTATACACAAATAAAAAATTTGCAATTTGTGATTTCTAATTTACATGGTCTTTTAATCGATGATATTTTTATTATAGGAAAGGTCTCGGCATACTAGGTCTATGGATACAGTCTGGTGTACAGGTGATATCAAGCGATTTATTACTCAAACAGGAGAGATTAAAAGTAAATTCCCATGGAGTGATGAATACACTGTAGATATGAACTTTTGGCGAGCCATTGTTTGCTTAGACCGTAGTCTTCTTGGTTGGCTAACTGAAGAGGTATGTATTTCTACCATGCATTGGTTTATTTGCAAACGATTTTCATTTTTAGTCTAACATTTATCTTTTAACAGCACATAGACTTGTGGGTTGACTATTTGTGGCACATTAGACCTAAGAAAGCAAATTGGGCCATGGTTAGTTGCTACTTTGTTCAGCTACTACTCCAGAACGGAATGCCACTGTTTTATGATAATGGTGAACTGTATTGTATACCTTGGACTGATGTTGAACAGGTAATAGTTCAAAACTGCATTGTTTAATGCGATACCCATTTTGTTAAAGTTATATTGATACGCCGTGTATTTAATCCGTTTTAGGTATATATACCAATTAAAGAAACAACGCAACATTGGTGTGTTGCACAGTTTAATATCTGGTCTGGGTTAGTTACTTTTTACGACTCGAGATGCACATATGATTATGATTTTCGGCCTTGGTATGTCCGTGTCCGGGAGTGCTTAAAGGTAAACAAAATATGTTTATATGCATCCAATGATTGTATTTAAAGTAGTTAACTATAGTGCTCTGTTTTGACATTAGTTTCATACTAACCCACCCCCATACTTATTTAACTTGTAGAATATTTAGTTATAAACAACATACATTTAGTTACAATGTAACTAGATACAATTACACACCAATGTTGTTCCATCTTGAATTACCATAACATTGGGTTGATAAATTGGAGTCAAATATTTAGTGGTTGTAATAAGTTTGACCAATTTGTTACCATGTTAGAATGATGGCTTCCTTTCTAATCACATTAATTGTGGTTGTCTTATGTCTACAAATCTATTATTTCCCCTGAAGCTTAATCAACACTCTTTCCCCTTGGAGTAATATTATTATATTCAAATTTTTGGGTTATATATAAGTTACCCCATACTTTGTTTTCATATCACCACCACTTTTCTATCACCATCCATCTACACACACACTTCCTTAGTTGAATCCCCTACAATGTCTCGACTAAACTAGTTGGCTGTGGATGCTAACTCTCTCTATTTGAAAGACATGATGATCAAGCTATTTGAAATGGATAATGAAAAGGACTTTAAGCTAATTAGTGACACTTATGAGATGTACAACGCTTTGAATGCCCGCTCAAAGGTGAGGCGTGAGCAGTTGATGGAGTTGCAAATGCTTGATCCACAAACTCTCCTTCTATCTTAATCAATCAAAGTGATTTCTGACCTTTAGAATGAGGAACTGGAGAAAGCAAGGCAGCTGATGTAGCTTGTTCTTGAGACCCAAATTAGGGTTTTGAAAAAAATATCCTTCATTGCTCACTTGCACCGCCAGTGATGCATTTGTGAAGGGTTACTTTTGGTGCTCACTAAAATCTTCTGTATAAACCAGTTTAATGTCTTTTGCTAATTAGATTATGTAAGGGTGGTTTAGGTTCTTTGCATTTTGTCCTGCACAACACCTACTTTAATTTTAGGTTTGTTTAGTGTTATGGTTGTTAGTCTTATTACAAGGTTAATGTAATCGTTGTTTTCTGTTAATTGGATGTTGTTAGTGTTAAACATAAATGTTATTTGCTTATCTCTGTTTATATGTTTACAAGTTAACCTCCCAGTAGTATTAGGATGTGCCAGTGTTTTTAATAAGATTGATTCAACCAAATACACTATAAATTTTAAACTCGCAGAAAATGTTCCTAAACAGGGTGGTATATTTGGAGATTGTGGTGTTTGGGTGTGTATAATCTTATACCGTTTTTCACATGGTGTATCTATGGAAGTGGATGACCACGTTAACTTTGCGTTGGCATATCGCGAGCAGATGGTACGATTTTTCTTTGAACATAAATATTAGTTAATTTGTAATTTACACTGTTGTTAAACAATTCCTATAACAAACATAAGTTGTAATCATTAATCGTCCTTTATATGTATATATCCATTTTATTTCAGGACACATTTTGGTGAATATGATAATCCACAATATAACTTTAGTTATTGGACCTAACAAAAATACAAAATATATATACAAATACAACCATTAGTGTAACACGTAACAAGTGTATCCCTTATAATTACAAAAGTTAATATAACCATCACATACGCGTTCTTGGTTTTACTGGGCATTTAAAGTTTAGTAATACAGTGTTACGACACAGTATATCACCATAGGTTAGTTCTTCCAAAAGACCTTATGATAACATTCAATGATAGGACTTACAATTTCTCTTTTCCTTTAGCAGCCTTTCCACCTGTAGTATCCCTGGATCCAAATTGTTTAGTTTGAACTTGTGCCCATGTAATCCTGTTTGCAAGTCCCAATATTGCATTCCTTATTGGGACGGTCCTTTTCTTAACCAATGAATCATCCTGTTTTGACACCTTATCAGAAATGTAAGTGATTGGAGTGTCATCTTCACTACTATCATAAAACGGGGACCTCAGATCTCTGAATGGTTTTCCTTTTCTAGAGCCTTCCGCCTAACAAACAAATATTGTGTATAGTGTGGAGTCCATTGATCGTTAGACTCAATGGTTATGAACCATTATATCTAGAATTATCAATGTTCATATGTATAAAACATAGCGGAATAGAACATTAATAGGAAAAAGATGTTATAAGAACAAAGACACGAATTTCCCAAAGTGCTTGTATTAAAGATTAACAAAAACAACTCTAGGTGTGCATACATTGAATCCCACACCTAGAGATCGAACTTTACTGTAGGTTACATTGTAAAAACTGAATGAATATAAATCTACGTATGTTTTCTTTATATAATAGAAAACATAGATTACAAAGAAAGCTAATAAAAAGACTCTACCAGCTTGTAGAATTGCTTCTTGTACATTTTAGTCCTTGTCTTCTTATTTTGTTTATTTTGTCACATCAACTCAATATTTGACCCAACAATCTTCCCCTAATTGATATGACAAAACAAAACTGCTTTCTTTCATGACACTAGTTCTTCAAGTTACCATCTTCCCCTTAATTTATTACTTCTTCCCCTTTTTGTCACATCAACAAGGAAGTAGTAAAACATAGACAACTATGAAGCATACAAGTACCATGTAAATGATGTAACGCTTAGAACAATAAGCTTCCCCTTATACCATGCATTCACCATTTCTTTTGTACAAAAGTAGAAGTATCAACCATCAAAAGCAAACGAATAACTAACCACTTGTAGAAACAAATACTATATAGTACCATCCATGATGAGAGCAGCACCAAAAATTAACATGTAGTGCCATCTTTAAATGACTAATAGTATACGTACCCAAGTAGCAGTATCTTTGAAAAGAGAAACTTTCAATGGTTGAATAGAACCAAATAAGATCAACTTTTGTCAAGTAACTTGAATCTTCAAATTCTATAAGCTTTATGTAATGATCACATATGAAGAAATCTAATTATGACTTACTTGATGATGAAATAGAATAACCCGAACTTGTATTCTATGTCTTGTACTAAACATGTGACTCCAAAACTCACGGCTATAATGAGTAGACTATAAAACACACAACTATAATGAGTAGTCTCTTGACAAAAAGAGTTCTCTAGCAAATATGAGCATAGAGCATAGAGCATAGAGCAAATATGAGCTCTGATACCAACTACGGAAACCTAAGTTTCCTCGATCTTTTAGCTACTAGGAACGATTCTCATTCACTTGATTGAATCAAGGCAGAATAGAATGAAAAATGTTAACAAGGTGTTTAGGCACACGAACACAAGATTAATTACTCCCAACGATTGCTCATTATATTAATAATAAACAATCACTAGACGTGTATAGATTTAATCCCACGCCTAGTGCAACACACACTTTAGGTTTACATTGTATATGAAACTGATAATAAAACCTAATACCTTTGGTTCCTTTTATAGTGTAAGGACTATGGTTTACAAGAGATAAGATCAAATAAACATGTATATCTTCTATTTAAATAAACTATTCACAAAATACTGATAAACAATATTCTGAATACTTATCCTAAATAGATTTCTAACAGCGTTGAAAGCTGTTAGCGTCTCGTATACATTTGTCAGTGGCTAGACACAATGTGTCAGCGGCTAAAACAAATGCCTCCATGTTTTCTTCGTTTTGACCCAACAATTAACTTTTTAGACCCAACAATCTTCCCCTAGTTGTTGTTCGCAAAACTCTTTGTGTATCTCTTGTAAGTGGTACATCATCTTCAAATTGCTTCCCCTCAAGTCTAGCATGTATATCTTCCCCTTTTTTTCACATCAAATAGGGAAGGAAACAATGTATGCAATCGAAGATTCTCCAAATGTAGGTTATGTGTAATGACCTTGAAGAAAAATAAATACAATAATTTTGATGTAGAAGTAGAATAACCCAAGCCTGTGTTTCCATATCTTATAGTAATCATGCGAATCCAAAACTCACGTCTATAATGAGTATACTTTAAAATTCACGGCTATAATGAGTAGTCTCTTGATAAAAATAATCCTCACGCTGACAAAATGAGGATAGCAAATATGAGCAAAGAGCATCGTAAGAAAAATCTCATACCTTTGCTAACTTTTTATCAAGTCCGTTGTCACAAGAAAAGATGATCTTCAAACCAATGTCTGTAATCCACGATCTAAAGATAAAACACAAACCCGCGAAAATCTTCTTCGAATATCAAACTTATCATAAGAATTCTTCCCCTTAATCATATATTTCTTCTAAAAATACATGAGCCATCAATATCAAAATGATATTATGAATAATAACAGAGATCCCATGTACCTGTGTATATAATCTCCTCGTTTTGTGTGCCAAAACTCAACCAAAAATCCAAACAGCAGCATTTCCTTTGTCATCCAAGATCATTCACTTTCCAATAACCTTACAATATATGTTGTCCAATATCAGACAATACTTGTCAGTGGACCAAAAACAATATCTCGGACAACACTTGTCAGCGCTTCTGTCAGTGCCTGACTTATTCATGTCAGCGTCTCATTCAACCACTGACATCATCAACATCTCACAACATCTATAATACTTGCCAATAATCCAACCAAATTACATCCATTTTCTTCCCAAAAACTAGTTGCATGTGTAGTCATATAATCCCATGATAGGTGTATCATCCCACGTGTTTATCCCAATAAATTAGGAAACCATATATGACCAAAATATATCTTCATATTTCACGTAGGATCATATGTAGAAAATATTATGAGAGAACAATGATCCCTAACAATAAGCGAACATATACTTGTACACCTGGATAAATATCGTCCCAACATATCCCACAAGAATAGGAACAATATATTTCGTCCAAATATATATATTCAATCACAAGTTACCTAATGACCAGATCTTATAGAATATTAGTCCATGATCAAAAAACATTCCCTTAAATAATGCTGCCATATATTGTATCTACCAAAACGATTCAGACATGATCAAAAATACGTACCAGTGTGAGAGATATATGCATATCCCTAAACATTAGCATCATTGATCAAAACCCTAAGATGAGACAACCAATATCACGTGCTGATTTTATTTATCCTTGAACGTTGTTTATCCAAAACCAATTCTCAGATCCACGTATAGGAAAAGCTCCAACAAAAACAACCAAAGAAAATAGTACATCATGAAATTGTATCTTGTTCCTGCTTTCCACACTGGATAATACCTTATGTTCTTAAAACGAAGATAACATGAATCAATATTTGTGATTGATTTGAGATCAACTTGAATTAATAATCACAACATACTGCTACTCCTTTGTATTGTGGATCTAGGGTTTTGAAAAACGGGCCATAAGAACCAATCTAGGGTTTCACAAGTACAAAACCTATGAATAATAAACATCACAGATCACATCACCACGATCTCCACAGAAACAAGTCACGTCTAGGGTTTACTGCTACTGCTAACACAAATCTAGGGTTTTATAAAACCCTAGTACGAAGATTGAAACCCTAACCTTTTTCTGTTGTGATCTTTGACGGCCAATAACTTTTGATTGAGGACTGATCTGGACAATCCCTCTAGTGGACATCTAGATATATGTGTGTAGAACACACACATAAAATTTCATGTCGATCCAACGGTTCAAAAAAGAGTTATGGTCTTCTGAATACTACTACGCACAAAAAACCGCCGAGAAAAACCCTATACGTATTTTTATTCTTTCTCACCAATACGAACACCTTGTTGGTCCTAGCATCAAGAGACACGAGGCTCTGATACCAATTATGGAGACTATTGATCGTTAGACTCAATGGTTATGAATCATTATATCTAGGATTATCAATGTTCATATGTATAAAACATAGCAGAATAGAACATTAATAGGAACAAGATGTTATAAGAACAAAGACACGAATTTCCCAAAGTGCTTGTATTAAAGATTAACACAAACAACTCTAGATATGTATATATTGAATCCCACACCTAGAGATCGAACTTTATTGTAGGTTACATTGTAAAAACTGAATGAATATAAACCTACGTATGTTTTCTTTATATAATAGAAAACATAGCTGTTGTCCCATGTTATTTGATGATTAAAGATAGAAAATAGTTGAAAAGAGATGGATTTCTAGAGAGAGAAAGTAGTGAGATAAAGTAGAGAGAGAAGTGATTAACAAGTGAAATTAGATTAAAAATGAGAACTTCCACCCTCCTAACATGTCAGGAGGGTGCTTATATAGTCCACCCACATGCGGGCTCTCTAATGGACTATATATGTTTTAGGTCGGGCTTGAATAAATGCTTAGTACCTTGAAAGAGGCCTTTTAAGCTAACCATCAAGCCCGTAATGCCATGACTATTTTAACTAACTAATACAACGTTCTAATAAATATTACAATATAAACCTATGACCGAACATTCTTGTTTGACTCAATATTTCGAGGCTAACAATCTCCCCAATGTGAGGTCATTCCTCTTCGATATTTGGAGATCAATGGAGATTATGAATTTCGTCATAAATGAGTCTTGAACGTGTAATAGTAGTTTTGTTCCTTCGTGTTGTGATCTTTGAGCCTTTGTTGTTGTCCTTCGACTTTGCCCTTAAACTTGAGATCTTTAAATCATTCTTGACTGGTCTTTGCCATCTTGCGATCTTGTGTCTTTATCCACATGCTCATACTTTGCACAATCTTGAAAGCTTGCTAACAATCTCATTTGAAGAGAGGTCATTCCTCTACATTAATTGTTAAGGAAGATTTTGATCATAAGAGTTGCGGAAGTCTTTAGCTTTCTTGATTGTTGAATATGTCTTTGGGCATGAGTATGTGGTTTTGAATCTTCGACTTTGTTGAGTACACCGTAACGCCACCTTCTCGAGACAAAACTTAGACTCGGACTGAATGGCTTTGACATTCGTCCTAAATCGGTAGCGTTTTACCTCCGGTCGGTGAAGACCGTTACATGATATTAAATACCGTACCTGTGATTAGGTAGATTCAATTAAGAACCTCCTTGACAGGGTTTCGCGGCAATACTAGCCGTTCTCTTTACTCGACCGTCTCAAAGCAAGGCTGCGAACATAAAGAGTGAATCAATTGGATAAATATCCGCTTGATTTAAGTCGTCAATTCAAATTCCTGGAACAAGTTTGATTCATTAAGAATCTTACCATTGTTGCTTTCCAGTTGACACAAGCTTGATTCATAAGAATCTCGCAAGTTACCTACCGTAGCGTTGTTTGATGTTGACGCTAGAAGGATTTCCATTCATCACTTGTGAATATTAATGAATATCACTCTGAATGTTCTGGAAAGACCATAAAGATGTTGCGTAGAAACCTGAAACGAGTTTGAATCAATAAAGAAACAAACCATTGTTGCTTTTCAGTTTACACATGTTCAATTCATAAAGAATATTACACATGACCTAACGCAGTGTTGTTTGATGTTAACACTGGAAGGATTTCCACTCATCATTGTGAATACTAGGTAGTATCACTCTGAGTGTTCAAGCAATATCGCAAGGATATAGCGTAGGACTCTCTTGATCTTCATCCGTGTGTCCTAACGAGATTTGATTGATCTCTTGGCTCTAGACTCGATTTGTGCACTTTTAGTGATCGGAGGCTGGAGCAGATGCCACCTATTCAATATCAAATATCTCATAGTGAGAAAGTCAATATAAATCGTGTTGATCTCCGTGACAATAAAACAAACTTCTTTTGAGAGAAGCCTGAGTCAGCTGGGGAGGGGTTGTGCATTACATCACTGGGTCTATGATGTGTTGTCTTCATGATGTGTTGACCCAGTTTCTGCCTAAGTTGTATGGAGGGCTTCTTTGTTTACACCCTTTATCCTTACATTTCTTTTTCATTCTTCAACCCCTTCAATGCTTACCAAGACATCATTACTAGCACCTTGTTGTGATTGTTCCAGTACTAGCATCAGTACTTAGTCGGCATTCAACTACGTTCACTTTCTACTCCATCTTTCCTAAGGACTTCTAATAATCTATTGGATTGTCCCTGGGAAGATCCCTCTGGTTTTGGTTGGATCATAGGACTTAAACCTAACCACCCTTCTGACACAATTAACGTCATAAATTAAAGATGTTGTTGGTATTTGATCGAAACCATGAGTGCTTGAGTATTTAGATCACATTTTAATCACATTTTCTCCCCTATCTCTAATATATAAAATCGTTTGATATTAGAGATACCAAATTTGATTAAAATATATTTGGAAAAATAGTCTTGAAACATTTCGGGAGAAAAATGTGTCAAACTTAGCATGAATTTGGAACACTCCCCCTCAAAAAATTGATCCAATGGAATTTTCATTACGAGGATATGATCCACATTAAACGTTTGAGGATAGGAGTTGTTGAACACACAATTTTTGAAAGATTTTGAATAATCATTGAAAAATTCTTGAAAAAAAAATTTGTGTTCAACGCTTTTTGAAAAATCAATTATTTTTGGCGAAAAGGTTTTTCTAAAGCAAAAACTTGAGTTCTTAGACTTTGAATGTCTTGACAAATCCACTCAAGTGTAAGAAGATTTATCTTCTTTTGCTGAGGGTAAGGGCACTAAATCGTACACTCCCACGTGAATATAGATCCGGGTTGCAATCTAAAAGTGATTAGAAGCCATTGTGTTGAGCTCAAAATGTTGAATGCTTTGTGACAAGCTCAACCCAAGATAGATTGCTCTACCCGTTGTTGGAAATATTGTCCAAAAGAGACAATTTCCTTTATAAAAGATAGAAATGACATGTTTTGAAAAATATTTACAACTTTCATTCGAGCTTTATGTACACACTCGTGTCGTTATTGAGCGACATTTCTAGGTACGTCCATATTATCGATACTGAAAGACATGTCGAGAAGAATATTTTTGGTATTTTGAAAGATTTTTCCATTTTTTATTTGGTTTTTCTATGGATATTTACGTTTTATTTTATTTTTGTATTTTCTCTAGTTTTTTGAAAATAATCTAAAATAGACTTTTGTACAACAGAAGAAGGTGATATAGAATGTACAGAATTGGAACCCTTTGAAGAAGGAGAAGTGGGTTTAGAATCCATTGTTGTACCTGCAATGACAGAAGAAGAGTTTGCAGAAATACTAGTGTTAGGAGTAACAAATTCATTGTTCATATTCAGAACACTCGCATTAGTGCTGGAGCAGGTTTCAACACTCTTCTCTGTGGGAATCCACCTAAGGCCAACTGCTTTGAAGATCCTACCCGTTGGTTTCCATTGAAGACTAGATTTAGGAGTAGTTTTCTCTTGCATAGCGGAAGACTTCTTTGGAGAGAAACTATGTCCTTTTTTAATCGACGTTTCAGATTTGTTGTTAGTGTTTTCTTTGCGACAGGTTTGTATCTCCTTGTCGTCTTATGGGATTCCGTATTCGATCTTCGTTCAAAGGTACGAGATTTGACCTCATAAAGGTATTGTAGAATGCAATGGTCATGATTTCCATTGTGAATGCCCTTTTTGCAGGTGGGACATACAGGGAATTTGGGATTCATGAAAGTACTTATATTCCATGGTTTTCCAAATCGATCAGGCGTGGTGTTCGAAACACGAGTACTCATGGATGGTTGCCATTTCCTAGGTTGTTGGAAAGGGATCCTAGGTTTTGGTTAACTACCATTAGGAGTGTGTTGAACTCTAGCGGGATTTGGTGAACTAGGTTTTGAATACTTGGGTTTGTCTTTCTGAATCTTCCCTTTTTGCTTAGCAGCCTCTATGTTCTTGGTATGAACTAAGTCATTCGAACTTACAGATTCCTTTGTGGACGCGAATGTCACACGTTTTAGAGGATTCCTAGAAGTGCTAGGTGCATTCAAATGGTTGGATTTAGCAACAGTGTGCTTTCGAAATGGAGGAACATAGGGTGATATGGAAGGTTTTGGAACACTTAGTTGCACATCAGTCTTAGGGGGTAACCTAGATTTCACATGAGAAGAATTGGAGAAAGGAGTCGGTTTTCCTAAGATAGATGGCTTTGGATCCTTGTAGGCATTTGGTTGTCGAACAACAGGTTTCACAACTTTAGGTTCCACAGTTTTCCCACCCATTTTGGCAACAAGTTTCTTCAATTCTTCTATCGCTATGTCCTTTTCTTGCAACTGAGCTTTCAAGTCTGTAATTTCCATACTCTTTTCGTTCATTCCTCGCCACAAGGCGGAAAGTTTTACTTGCAAGTTATTATCATTTGGACCTTTGTTGACTTTGTCTTGCAAAGAAAGTTCAAGAGTATGACAGTGTTTTTGAAGGAATTCACATCGGTGTTGAATCAACGCAAAAGCCTTTTTATCAACATTATTTGTGTGTTTTGAAAGCTCTGTTTCAAGACGTTCACACTCTTTGACTTGATCAAGATATTTGCATGCCACGTCAGAATATTCGTCTATATCTGCACACGATGTGAGAGCAACACACAAAATATCTTTGGAGAGACATTCTTGTAAGAGTAGATCATATGTTGTGGAAAACTCGTCTCTTTCAGGCTGATGATCGTCAATTTATTTTTCAAGAGATTCCACATATTTCAAATCGTCAAACATTTCTTGCTCGATTAACTTTTCAAATTCCAAAGCATGTTTCTTTGTTCTTTCTGCAAGTGGAATCAAAATAGTTTTCACAAGCACAGTTATATCGTGAGGAATTTCTTTACCGCCGTTTGAAAGTTCACGTTTTTTCCAGTCATCGTCAACAACCTTTTTCAAATTTTCAATGTTACTCTTAAGAATACTAAGTGCTTGCTTACTCTTGCTTATAGAAGCTTGATGCGGCAAATACCCGATATATTTTGAAACATTAGTTTTCTTAGTTGCAAAAACTTGTCTCCATTTAATTCTTATTTGTTCACATTCGAAAAATATTTGCTCACGAGACTTCTGTGTTTGCGGTTTGAAAAGACCATAAAGACTGTTTTCATAAGCATAATTATATGGTTTAACAAACTATGTATTAACTTTTGGTCTACTCTCTTCTTCCAAATCGGTTGTCTCTTCACTCTCAGGCCTAACAACAAGACAATCAAGATCGGTCCATTGGGACTCATCAAGATATAGGTTCTGATTCTCATATTGAGCTTGCTTTAGATACTTAGGATTTGCAAAACTAGGTCTATCCTTGAAAAACGAACGAGGTGCCAACATTCTCATGATTTGAATTGATTGATTAGTTTTGTGAACAATTTTCTTGTAAAAATCAATTTTAGTTTCAAGTTCCACCATTTTGTCGCTATCTTTCGCTTGTCTAGTTTTGAAATCCCTTTCTAACTTTTCAATCACTAGTTTCTTTTCATTAACAAGTTTAGTTTTATCCTCTTGAAGAAAACCACTTACTTGAGTTAGCTCATGACTTTAGTGGTAGCAAGATACGTTTTGTGACGTTCAGTACTCAAAGAGGTGTTATAATTACGTTTCTCTTGTTCTAGAAGCTTAAGAGTTTCATTATATTTCTGTTGATAATCGTCCTATTTTACGTTAATTAAACACCCTTTGTACCCCTCAATCTCATAGGTCTTTTGAAGAAGCTGAGCTCTATAGCTATTAATGGTCTCACTAGATTTAATTAGAGCAGCTTTGCATTCTTTAAAATTTTGAGTGAGCGTAGCGTTTGTCTTCTTTAATTGCTTTTGACTCTTTCTAGTTTCTTTGACATCTTTTTGTAAAGTAGCAATTAAATTAGCAAGCACAATACGCTCCTCATCATCATACTCATTTGCATGTTGATCATCGTCAGACTCATTATTGCATGTGTCTGAGGAATCAGGTATGGTATTGCTATCAACCTTGTCCGTCATACATGTTTCAATAAGGGTTTGAGTTTGATCACAATGCTCATGCGTATTATCATTGGAAAACACTTTTTATTCATCATTGTGTACCTCTTCCAGTGGTTCAGAGTTGAAGACAGGGCCATTATCATAGGAAGGTGTATTGTTGATGATATTCTCAAAACTGATTCCTTGTGTGCCCGTGCTGCTGCTTTATTTCCCATGTATGGTATGATCATCCTGCGTACCATGCTTTGTGTACCGTGATGTGCAGCTTTCATTCACATGACCCGATACTGTATCACAATTTGCCTTGAACCTTTTATCGATCTCTTGTTCGTGAATTATTATTCTGTGGACATAGGTTTCAATGGATTTGATGTTACTTGGGATCAAGTCTTTGAACGTTTGAGCAGTTTTATGATGTCTCATGAAGCATCCCTGTGTACTCGAAGACATGAGAAATTCTGAATCAAAATTCTTTTCAAATGTCGTCTTGACTTCAGTGAAGGTGATCTTGCATTCACTCCCAAAAAGTCGTTCTTTTGTGAGTTATGCCGCAAGTTTCTCCATGGTTTGTGTGAAAGCTCTTATGAACGTGCCAGTGGATTCACCTAAGTCTAGCAGGACTTTTAAGAGACTCTCATACGATAATTTAAGTATTCTCAAACTTTCCATGCATTTATCTCTCAAGAAGCGTGTCCTTTGTTGTAATTGTTCCATCTCAAGAGTTGTGACAACTGAACACTCATTGCTCTTTTCCATGATGATGGTGTCTTGGTTGATGAAGTGACTTCGGTTCTTAAGTAGATATGGTGTGATTGAGTTGTGGTTAAAATTCCGAAATTTCGATTTTTTCTCAGCCTAACAATAAATTTCTCAGTCCGATAAAGCGGTAAACCGAAAATTTTTGAATTATCAAAATTTTAAACGAGTTCGAAATAGCCAAAAACTAATAGGGAAAATTTTTGAAAAATGAAAACTTTAACAGAAAATAAAACCTAAAAAAATTGAAATTTGGCCTAAAAATTGAATTTTGGTCCGAAAATTTGAATTTTTGGTCGAAATTTTTTTCGCATCACCAAAATTTAAAATCGAAGCTTAAATGGCCTAAAAATGGTCTAGGAAAAAATAAATGTTACTACAGTTTTCCCGCCAAAAAACTCTTTCTTTGAATATGGCTATTTCGGAATAATGCTCACCTTCGGAATAAGTCTTATCTTCGGATAAATTTCACTTCTTCGGATAAAGGCTTGAACTCGGAAAAATTGTACTTCTTCGGAATAATGAGGATTTTCGGATAAAGTTGTGTTTTCGGAAAAATGGTGGTTTTCGGATAAATGATGCTTTTTCGGATAAATGCTTGTTTTTCGGAAAATGAAGGATTTTCGGAATAATGCTTGTTTTTCGGAAAAATGAAGGATTTTCGGAATAATGGTATTCTTCGGATAAAATGTGTTTTTCGGAATAATGATATATTTTGGAAAAATGGTTGTTTTTCGGAATAAATCTTCGGATAAAATGGGATTTTTGGAAAAAATCTTCGGAAAAACTCTTCGGAATAAATGGGATTTACGGAATAAATGGGATTTTCGGAATAAATGGGATTTTCGGATGAAAGCCTTTTTTCGGATAAATGACACTTTTTCGGAATATTGGGTCTTTTGGGATAAATCCCCTTTTTTCGGATAAACTGAATTCGGATAAAGTGCTATCTTCGAATAAAGTTTATTTCGGATAAACTGCTATCTTCGGAATATCTACATAACTTCGGATAAAATCTTCGGAATAAAAACTTATCTTCGGAATGTAAAACCCTTATCCGAAAATCACTATTTCGGAATAATGTAAACCCTTTTCCGAAGATATCAATTGGCCAATAAAACTTACTGTACTTGTACCGATCCCCAAAACCAATCCAAAGACCCTAAAAACTTGCGATTTGAACCACAAAAACTTAACCAAATCCCTACCAATCTATGTAAGTGATTTATCTCAAGATTTAGAGCCCGAAAACACTAAAAAAAGTTAATTCGAGATGATTTTTAAGATAAATCAACCGAATCAATCACTAAAAGCAACAACCAATCACTAATCTACCCCGTGGCGATTGATACCAAATGTTGTCCCATGTTATTTGATGATTAAAGATAGAAAATAGATGAAAAGAGATGGATTTCTAGAGAGAGAAAGTAGAGAGAGAAGTGATTAACAAGTGAAATTAGATTAAAAAATGAGAACTTCCACCCTCCTAACATGCTAGGAGGGTGCTTATATAGTCCACCCACATGCGGGCTCTCTAATGGACTATATATGTTTTGGGTCGGGCTTGAATAAATGCTTAGTACCTTGAAAGAGGCCTTTTAAGCTAACCATCAAGCCCGTAATGTCACGACTATTTTAACTAACTATTACAACGTTCTAATAAATATTACAATATAAACCTATGACCCAACATTCTTGTTTGACTCAATATTTTGAGGCTAACAATAGCTTACAAAGGAAGCTAATAAAAAGACTCCACCAGCTTGTAGAATTGCTTCTTGTGTATTTTAGTCCTTGTCTTCTTATTTTGTTTATTTTGTCACATCAACTCAATATTTGACCCAACATATAGTAACATCCTTGTGTATTGTGTCACATAAACAATAAAGAATAAAACAGATAGTACCTAGGATGAGCTGTTTACTGATTGGTTAGTTATTGGCATGATGTTTTTATTGATGTGGTTCTTCTTAAATTTACTAGCCAATCCTAGTATAACATTCCTTATTGGGACGGGACTTTTCATCACAACCGGACATTTTTTTGTAGTTTTTACCCTCTCTACCTCTATGGTTACTAGTAGCTCTCTCCATAGTGGTATCTGCATTCATTTTTTTCTCTTGGGTATCCAATTCATGACTCACCTTCTCAGTTAAGCATCTAGAGGTTGAAGGCTTAACAAGCGTATCCTCATAGAAAAGTGGTTCCTTAGATGGGATTTTCTTTGTAAGTCCTAAGATGGGCATTTTATTTGGATGCTCATAGAAAAGTGGTTCCTTAGGTGGGATTTTCTTTGTAAGTCCTGAGATGGGCATTTTATTTGGATGCTTCCTTGCGTGGTTTGTTGTTTTGGGTGGCAAATTTCCATATTTGAATCCTTTACCAGGAGGAATTTGTTTATAAAAATATCCTGGCTTAGGTTTTGGTTTATATTCTTTTCTGGTTATGTTTAGCAAATTGGGATTATCAGTCGAGGTGTCCGATGATATGTTTATTGGTTCATCTAAAATTACACATACAAGGGACATGATTAAATTAAAAGTCAAACGATTTGATCTAACTAATGACAGGAATCTAAAAAATCTAATTAGGCATTCAATCAACGTTATAAATGAATACATGATCAATATAAAACAAAGGAACACTTAATTGATCAAAAATTAAATCTATTTTCATAATGTATAACATACCTTTTGTGTTTATCAGAGAGTCTGACATTGTTTTTTAACAGAAAATGGGTTGAAAATAAGGGTTTGTGGGTGTGTGTGTAAGATAGGTTTAGGGAAACAGTAAAGGCGGGTAATTGAATGGTAGCATTTTTAAATTGGGCCACAATTGTATAATTAGGACCATCAAACAAATTTTTGTATTCTAAACCTTGCAAAGCCCATTATGTTAACCTAAATTTACAAAACGTATTTCCATATAATTAACTAAGTGATTATTGCAAGTACAATTAGATAAGGTTCTTCTTTGATTACAAAATTACACAGAGTAGAACTACACACACTACAACCATGGAAGATTTACCAAACTATGAAGAAGAACTTAGCATGGCGGTCGGCTGTACTAACCCGGTGTTTTCTTACATTTATAAGTACATCATATTTGCATGTTCAATATTTGCATTGCTTTTAAATACTAGTTTGCATTTCCAATTTAATTTATTTTATGTACTTATAATCCTTATTAGTAATTAAGAAGTTCCTTCCACTAACAGGACTAGAATCCCCTGAAAAGTGTTGTATATTTGAAATCAACCACCGTGGTGTCTTTAATGATTACCCTTTAAGGTATGATTGTTAATGCAAGTAATGCCTAAAAACATTATTAGTGTTAACTAATCTTTCTTAGTTTTGATCACAACAAACTATACAACACATTTAGTATAAAACACAAAACGAATTATTTAACTAACACTATCATCAAGGTAATAATCATATCACTAACCTTTCTTAATCATACTTAGTGATCATCAAAATGATTATCCTTAAAACTCACTTTTGTTAATATGACAAAAGACTTTTTAATAAACTTCTTTTTTAGAAAATGTTTTATTAAAATGGAAAATGAAAATTTGAAAATAGCATATTCCATATGCTATTAGAATATCCTTTGAAGGCTTCAAATACCTCAGATATTCCCACCCCACTAAAAGACAAAAAACGGAGCGTACTCTAGGGGCGGTACCTTAAGTAGCTAGGCGGTTCCCTAGCGATATGGAACCGTCGGGCTAGATAAGGTACCGCGCCCAGATAGCCGTTATATATCCGTTATACTTTGTCTCCTTTAAATAGTGGGTCAAATCTCATTTTCCAACAAGCCTCTTGGACGTTTTTATCAGCCCCCTTTCTATTTTCTATAGCATAATCATTAGTAAATGATCACTTAAAGTGTTAAGGATGTTTACATATGATTATCCTCTTGATCCCCTCCTTTACCTTGTCCAATGAGAAGATCACTCACTCACTAGTGTTGTGATAAAGATGAATCTATGAACTAGTCATATTTATCATGATACCCTTTTTTGTTCTAGGTTAATCCATTGTATTTATGAATACTTGGACTAGTTGTGTTCATCCAAGTTATTTGTGGATACTTGGATTTGTTGTGTACATCCATCGCATATGTGTTTGCTTAGATTTGTGTTGTGTAAATCCAAGCTACATGTGTGTACTTGGATAAGTCTAGTTGAGTTGTAATAGATTTGATTAGTAGTTCTCACTAAACTATAAAGTGATGTGGTTGTGTCTTGTGAGTTCTCACTAAACTTGAAAGTGATTAGTAGTTGTGTTGTGTGAAGTTCTCACTTAGCTTCAAAGTGAAGAGTCGTGAAGATTGGTTCTAGCTTTGGATTAGAACTCGACATCTAGCCTTGTGTCATAAAATGGTGAAGTAGGCAACGTCGTGAAGATTGGTTCTACCTTAAGATTAGAACTCGACATCTAGCCTTGTGTCGATAAATTGTGAAGTAGGCAACGTTGTGTAGATTGGTCCTAGCTAAAGATTAGGTCTCGACATTTAGCTTAGTGTCGGAAAATAATGTAAGCGACGATGTAAGGTTTTCTCCGCCAAGAAGGGAGCTTGTGGATATAGTGGAAATCTCGAGTAGGTGTACTCGAGGAGTGGAGTAGAAACGAGGATAGAGCCTCGTTGTCGAACCACTATAAATCTTGGTGTCTTCCCACTAGGTTGTCTCCTTCCTTACTCTTTACTTATTTCATTATCATTACACTTACCTATTGTGTTTGCTAGTGCATTTGAATTGAACCTAATCATTATGCAACTTAGCTTCAAACAAAAGATAGTTTTGATACAAACCAAATTGAAAGTAATTTTAATTTGGTTGCCAATCGAAGAGAAACTATTCAACCCCCCTTCTAGTTTCTACAATTGGTATCAGAGCGATGGTCACTCAAGATCTTTGAAGTATATTGTACTTTGAAACTTGGATCGATCCATTGTCTCCTCAAATTAGAAGGTCAAGTTGTATAAAGTTTCTCTTTGGTCAAAACTATTTTGTTTTTGAAAAATAGGTCTTTTAATTGATAATACTGCATCCCACTTAAGATTAGTAGTCTTTATGCATTTTAGATCTACTCTTGAAATGTATCTACTAGTTTGCATCTTGCTTTGTGTAGGTACTCATGAAGATCAATCACTTAAGTGGTTGTAGATTGAGTTACTTGCACTTGTAGAAGACTCATCTTCATTGATCTTTAACATCTTTGAATGATGATACCAAGATGATTGGGAATGATACTAGTCCTTGAAGACTTAGTACTCATCATAGTCATTGTTGGGCATAGCATTGATTCCTTGATGGATTGCTCTTTGTGGCCAAGGTACGCTTTCGTTCTTCCATACGCCCTTTGATCATTCTTTTGATCATTACTTGACTATGTGCTTGTTCTTGGCATCCTTGCCTTGACATTTGTTTGTGGTTTGTGATTCTTTCCTTTTATCCTCTCAAACCTTCATTGCTTGGATACTTGACTTACTATGGTGATGTAGAGTGAGTTAGTAGTAGCTTAAAGTATCAAGCATGATTTACATGGTTTGCACCCATACGGTTAGTATGCCCTTTGTGGGAGAGAAAGTGAATTAATACCTTGCTCATATTTTAGTTTAGACTAAGACTATTATTGAAAGTGATCTTAGTCTATCCTTGAATAATTGCTTTGTGTTTATTCATTACCAAAGCCGTTTAACGTTTCGCCAGAAAGGCACGTCTTAAACCACTATATATGACACAAGCTCTTCGTTACCACTATTTGAAGATTGTCATTAATCCCTTGAGCATTGGTCCTAGTCTTGATTCACTTACCTTGACTTCTCTCCACTTTGCCGTTTTGCTACGAGTAGTCGTTTGTCCGTTTCGGTTCTTTTCGATCTTGATTCAACTCGTAATCCTTCATTAAAACATATTGCCTAGTGTTTTTGATGATCCAATGTTATTCTAAAAGGTTCATGATATATTTTTAAGTATCTTAGAAAAACTTGGTTTTTAAAATCTGGCGTTTTTCATTGATAAAAACCTGCCTCTGTAGGCGGTTCTTTATCTAGGCGGCTCAAACCCGCGGTTCCTTATCGATAAGGTACCGCGGGCAGTAAAGTTTGTCAGAGCGCCAGTTTGATTATTTTATTCTTTTTCAAACCACTATCTCTCTCCCAAAAACACACAGCCGATGGTTTACCCTTTTTCTACCATTGTTGAAGCTTCCAAAATCTTCAATCACTCAAATTAATTGATTCCAAGTTGTGGGTTTCACTCATCCTTCATCTAACATCAATTAACTGTAAGTATTTTCTTTCAATTTCATCTATTTTGTTCTAGGGTTCATCCTTTCATAATTGGGGATTTTTAAATTTTAAATTGAATTAAAACCTTAATAGGAATGTGGATTGACATGGTTATTTTACTATGATTCCTTAGGTTCATATTCATTAAGATTTCACTAAAACCCACTTATAGAACAAATCCGAATTTTGATTAATTATCTTGATTAGAAGATGGATTTGAGATGAACCTATGAACAAGTAGGTAATGACATTGTTAATGCTTACCTAAAAACCTTGTTTTGAAAAACCAATGTTCTAATCCATTGTTGATCCAACATAGATCATGTGTTCTTGGTTAATGATGGAATAGATGCATTGTGAACATGAGAATGATATGGATTCAATCCTTTGTTGGTCGAGAAATTGATATAACACATTCTCATATTTTCGATTTTTGATTTTAATTTTTCATATGAGTGATTGGAAATATGTTTTTCTTGTTTGTATTTAGGTACTAATCATGCCTTCACAATATCAAAAAGATCATCAACCCACTAGACAATACATGCCAAACCTTTCCCAAACCTATGCTTCCCCCAACTTCAAAACACTTTTCCATCCCTTTCTACTCGTTGTTTCCATGAGGGTAGAGTCGTTGACAAGGAAATAACGGGTTATGACTATATCCAATCTATGTTTGAGCTTTCGGGGTTTGATTGCTTGCTCAACATAGAAGAAGATATTTACCCCTTATTCCTTCTTGAATTCTTTAGCACCTACTCCATGCTTGAATATAATGGAGAAATTTTCATTTGTTTCGTGTTGAATGATCAATTGATTCAATACTCCCTCGAAAACTTTGGTGAAATTCTCGGTGTGCCATATGAAGGCACTTGTCGTTTTACGGATAAATGGAGACTTGATGCTCTCTTGGAATCCTACGATAAACCTCCAAATGACCTCACCGAAATTGATCTAGAGTTCATCCTTGACATCATTTCGAAAGAGCGTGATGGAAACGTTGTGAGAAGCCTTCATTCAAATGTACGAAATGTGAATCGATATGAAGTGCTCTCTAGCGATCTTAAGGATTTTATGGTCCAATGGGCAAATATCCTTAGGGAGAATGTCTTTTGTCTTGGTGGAAACCGAGATCATATCTCGGCTTGTATGGTGCATATGTTGAGTTGCATCTTTACATCCACCAAGTACAATTTGGCATTCTATATCGCTCGACGAATTAATTATGCCCTTTTAAAGCCCAAAACAAACCTTCCCTATGCTATACTTCTTACTCGCCTTTTCAAAAGGGTTGCTCATGATTTTCCCAACCTCGATCTTTCTCGCTTCTACCCGGTTCATCGGGTTATGTTGCCTATTCAAGAGGCATATGCAAGAAAGACAAGAAGTGATCGAGGATCGCGAAAATCCGATCATCAAGAGATGGATGATGAGGACATGGACATGCCAACAAGTGATGGTGATGGCATAGGTACTAGTTCTCACTTCAACTCTTCGAGTAATTCCCACCCATCCTCAAACTCATTCGTGGATGGATTTGAAGACTTAGCTCCCCCACCTCATTACTCCTCTAGTGAAGTACCGAAAGATCTTAACATAGAGCATCTCTACCGTGAAAATCTCAGGACTAGAGGTGAATTGCATGAACATCGAGTTGAGTCAAGGAAGGGATTCAAGTATTTGGGGAATATGATCAAAGGATTGGGCAAAAAAGGAAGGTGAAAGCTTTGAAGTATTTCAAAGAATACATGTTGGTAAACATGTAATGTTGAACAAATTTTTTTTATCTTGGATGTGTATTAACTTATGCTACATGTTTGGATTGTTATTTATTTTGATCCTAAATGTTGCTTATGCCATCATGTTTGTGATTTACATAGCTTTGTGCATGCCTTATGATAGTTAGCTTCTTAGATTTTGATCAGTAGTTAACTTTGGCTTGTGAATCCTTTGGTAAAAATCTGGGTTAACCAAAATTTGGGATGTGAAACTTTTGAAAGACCTCTGCTCGCGGTTCCATATCGACCCGCGAATCCTTATCGATAAGGAACCGCCGGTCCTAGATAAGGAACCGCTGTCACTGTGTCCGACAGAATCTTTTGCTTTACACTATTTTCTTAAATCTGTGTAAACTTTGCATGATTTTTTACTAAAACCTGCATATTTCCTAAACTAGGTTACCTAAATTTATTATTCACCTAAAATGATTTTAACCCTTTACTAGTTTGGATCATCCCCTCACCCATTAAAACCCACCTTGTTAGTCATGTTCTTCACACATCAAAACATCCTTCCCTAACCCTTAAACCATCCTTGTCAACCATGGTTTCTACCAAAACCTCAAACACTTCCAAGACCTCCACCCTAAGGAAAACACTCAAAATAAGGATTAAGGTAGCCAAGCCTAACTCCTCACCCTTCCACACACCTAAGAATGAGATGGTTCCTATCCTCATTTCTTCATCACCTTCCCCACCTCTTGCTCCATGCAAGACAACATCCACCCATGGTACTAACCACTCCATTGGTTCTACCTCCTCTTCATTCAACTCAAGAATGAATGAGCTCTCTTCACCCTTCACTCCTAGTGCACCCTTGGATGTGACCACACAACCCCAACCAATCCAAAGCATTCCTTTTGTGAATGACTTTGATGACACCTTGGTTGCTTCACCATTTACCCCTCCTAACTCACCCATTTCACCAACCTTGGAGAACATACCTCCACACTCACCCATTTCCCCTTTAGGGAACATGCCTCCACTCTCACCCACATCACCCTTGGAGAACATGCCTCCTCCACCTCCACCCAACTCAAACATTCTAATTTTGGGTGTTCCACTTTCCCTCCTTTTGGGTGATCCATATTATGGGTTTCAAGAAACACATGGTCCTAGTTGTCCATGTTGTCTTTACAACCACTACATCATCCATAACCTAGGATGGAAATGTTTGGACTACATAGGAGATTTCAAGAGTTCTTGCTTGCCTTGTTGTCCATGCCTCCTCCTAGGAGATGAATGATGAGTTTTCTAAATAAATGGTTTTCAACAAAACCAAGCCAAAGAAGACTACTAATCTAGATCTAATGTTAAGCTAGCTTTGTAATAGTTAGTTGTCTTTCTTTTCTATTTGTCATTGTAGTTGCTTCCTTCATGTGTGTTTCATGTTGTTGATCTATGGGTTTAGTTTTATGTGTTTCTATCCTTATGTGCACATTAATCAACTTTAATTTGAAATTAAAATTGAACCTAAATCTATCACAACCTCTAAAAACTTGACTAAAATTGGTTCAAAATGATATTCAAATATTTTGTCACCCTTTGTCAAGACATTCTTTGTGAATGTGTTGCTTTATGCAACCCTAGCATAAGTTGGTGCTAATAGAGGTAAAATTCCAAGATTTGCAACTTTTTGAAAAAGTCTTAGTTTTTCCCAAAACCCTGGAAAAACATGGTTTCATGTCCACTGGATGCGGCTCACTAAAAGTCACGCGGTTCCTTATGTGATAAGGAACCGCCGGTCCCTTTAAGGTACCGCGGACAGAAATCAATTTTTGATGGTTTTTTGGTCAAAACTTTTAAAACCCTATACCCTGTCAAGATTCCTTATTTGCTCAATTTGGCTAAACATTCCTTGACACTTCACATTTTGTATTCAAATTCTTACCTTGATTAAATTTTACTTATACCCCAACCTTGAGATTTCATTCTCACACCTTCCCAACCTTGAGAATTCATTCTCACACAACCTTGAGATTTCATTCTCACACCGTCCCAACCTTGAGATTTCATTCTCACACCCTTACAATGCCTAACTCCTCCATTCCTAACCTTGACATTTCTTTGTCACAACCCCACTCACCCAAAGCTTCCTCATCCAAGCTTTCAAAGAAACCGAAAATATCGGTTCGACCTATTTGGGTTAAGAAGAATGAACCATCTTCCTCCAAACTACCCAAAACCCTACCTTCTCTCCAATCAAGTATTGGAATGAGACTTATACCATTAACCCCATCACCGGAGCTAAAGAAAATGTTCCCCCACCACCACAATCCTTCAATACCCCTCAACTCAATGATCTTTCAACCTTCCCAAACCTCACAAGGCATTGTGAAAACATTTCCAAACCCATTACCCCTCCACCACCAAACCCTAGGTTTGATGCCATACCCCCATCAACCGGTTTTGTGTTGCATCATGGATCCTCGTGTGCTTGTTGTCGATTTCAACAAATTGAACTTGCTCATGTTTATGAGAAGTTAAATTTTCTTGAATTCCTCCTCACTCGACCTCCTATTCAAGTTTTCGTTCTGGTGGACAAAACTTCGAATGATGCATCGTCGTCTTATTTTTATAACTAAAGGACTAACTACTCTTGGAGTCTTTATTACTTTAGTTGCTTTAGAGACTTTTATTTTCTAGCAATCTTGGAAAATCATCACTATTAGAATAGCTTATGCTTTGTGGTTTATTTTCCATATCTTTTGCTTTAGATACTCATATTATGTGTATGACTATCTACTTTGTTGTGTCTTTCTATTATGTAACCTTTTTGTGTTATCCCTTTAGTTCTATTTTAAGTTGATCATGGTTAATTTTTACAACTGCTTATGGGTGATTCCATCAATTCTAAACTTTAACCCATTGACAAGCTTATCATCTTTATTGGATTGAAGTTTGATTTTGTCAATTACCTTTTTGGGCAAACTTAGCAAAATACTTGCTTCTAATTTGAGATCTCTTCTCTCTTTCCATCTCAATTTACTTAGTAGGTAGTGATCATATACACATTGGTGTTTCTTTCCTTTCTACTAACCTTTGTGTAGCATGTCACCTTAGCTCATATACTTGGTGCCCCAAGCAAGGGGGAGCAACCACCAAGGGGGAGCTACTAGCAAAGTTTGATGTTCTTCAAAGACTTGTGCTAACCTTTTTGCTACGACAAAGGGGGAGAAATGATAGTGATAAACTCGTTAATAATTCAATATTTTGTGTTTCTATGTAAATGAGTTTATCGTTTGTCGTAATCAAAAAGGGGGAGATTGTTAATGCAAGTAATGCCTAAAAACATTATTAGTGTTAACTAATCTTTCTTAGTTTTGATCACAACAAACTATACAACACATTTAGTATAAAACACAAAACGAATTATTTAACTAACACTATCATCAAGGTAATAATCATATCACTAACCTTTCTTAATCATACTTAGTGATCATCAAAATGATTATCCTTAAAACTCACTTTTTGTTAATATGACAAAAGACTTTTTAATAAACTTTCTTTTTTAGAAAATGTTTTATTAAAATGGAAAATGAAAATTTGAAAATAGCATATTCCATATGCTATTAGAATATCCTTTGAAGGCTTCAAATACCTCAGATATTCCCACCCCATTAAAAGACAAAAAACAGAGCGTACTCTAGCGGCGGTACCTTAAGTAGCTAGGCATTTCCCTAGCGATATGGAACCGCCGGGCTAGATAAGGTACCGCGCCCAGATAGCCGTTATATATCCGTTATACTTTGTCTCCTTTAAATAGTGGGTCAAATCTCATTTTCCAACAAGCCTCTTGGACGTTTTTCTCAGCTCCCTTTCTATTTTCTATAGCATAATCATTAGTAAATGATCACTTAAAGTGTTAAGGATGTTTACATATGATTATCCTCTTGATCCCCTCCTTTACCTTGTCCAATGAGAAGATCACTCACTCACTAGTGTTGTGATAAAGATGAATCTATGAACTAGTCATATTCATCATGATACCCTTTTTTGTTCTAGGTTAATCCATTGTATTTATGAATACTTGGACTAGTTGTGTTCATCCAAGTTATTTGTGGATACTTGGATTTGTTGTGTACATCCATTGCATATGTGTTTGCTTAGATTTGTGTTGTGTAAATCCAAGCTACATGTGTGTACTTGGATAAGTCTAGTTGAGTTGTAATAGATTTGATTAGTAGTTCTCACTAAACTATAAAGTGATGTGGTTGTGTCTTGTGAGTTCTCACTAAACTTGAAAGTGATTAGTAGTTGTGTTGTGTGAAGTTCTCACTTAGCTTCAAAGTGAAGAGTCGTGAAGATTGGTTCTAGCTTTGGATTAGAACTCGACATCTAGCCGTGTGTCGTAAAATGGTGAAGTAGGCAACGTCGTGAAGATTGGTTCTACCTTAAGATTAGAACTCGACATCTAGCCTTGTGTCGTTAAATTGTGAAGTAGGCAACGTTGTGTAGATTGGTCCTAGCTAAAGATTAGGTCTCGACATTTAGCTTAGTGTCGGAAAATAATGTAAGCGACGATGTAAGGTTTTCTCCGCCAAGAAGGGAGCTTGTGGATATAGTGGAAATCTCGAGTAGGTGTACTCGAGGAGTGGAGTAGAAACGAGGATAGAGCCTCGTTGTCGAACCACTATAAATCTTGGTGTCTTCCCACTAGGTTGTCTCCTTCCTTACTCTTTACTTATTTCATTATCATTACACTTACCTATTATGTTTTCTAGTGCATTTGAATTGAACCTAATCATTATGCAACTTAGCTTCAAACAAAAGATAGTTTTGATACAAACCAAATTGAAAGTAATTTTAATTTGGTTGCCAATCGAAGAGAAACTATTCAACCCCCCCCCCCCCCCCTTCTAGTTTCTACAATGATGATGGGCGAAAGTTACCAATTAAGTTAGCCAAGTTCTATAGGATATGTTTTTCTAGATTGCTTGATGTGTAACACCCCATTTTGGTAAATGGAATGTCACGCGTGATTATGGCGTGTCATCAAAGCATACAAGGATAAATGTCTTAAACATTACATGACCATAAAGGAAATACCGGAAACAAACATCGGTACCCCAAAGTATAAGCTCATCACACACAAACATAAGTACTGTAAAGGAAAAGGACTAAACAATGTCCATGGAAATAAGTATCAAATTGTATGATGCAATGCATAAAGTAATGAAGGCTAGAAAGCTTCCAATCCATATGCACGTACGCTTAGAGTCTACGAGCGTCCCTGAGTACCTGCCGTTTTGGGAACATGAAAGGAAAACAGCTGAGCATAACGCTCAGTGCACGGATATACAAGCATAGAATGAATAACATAAGCATATACAACATATAGCAGCGGAATTGATTAAGTCTTGGAAAACCTGGTATAACTTAGTAAAACTGGTTTTATAGTTTGAAAAGCCTTATGTTTATCTTATAAAATTTGTTTAACATGTTAACCATTAAGCCAATATAGGTCATGAAATATCAACGTGCATGAATACTTGGAGGGGTGACCTCATCATGCAATTAGAGGGGTTGCCTCTAATTAATATATGTTTGGGTAGGAGGGATCAACTCCTTGTGAAGGATGCAAGGCACACACCACATTCACCTGAATAATCTGTTAAAAACATGTAACCTAGGATGCACCCATACGCCCCACATGATAACATAATAATAATTCCAAAAGCTGAAAGGGACGCCACGACCTATCACTCCGCCGTGGTGAATTCATAACACTGGTGCCTCCAGTTTTATGGTTATGGTACCTCCATAACTAGGTAAAACTGGTCATGCATGTATATGGCTTAGGCATTTAATTAAAAATATGCAATCAAAACATATAAAACATATAATGGGAAAACAGTTGGCTGCATACGGGGAAATCCTAATAAGAAAAGAATGTACATACTGAAAGGACGGAGAATCCGTACCTTGTGTCTAGTGAACGAAGAAGACGAACGGAAGAGAGTCCTACTTCGATCTCACTAATGCTACATAAATAGTATACGTGTATAAGTATTCTGATTACTGAGTACGTAACTTGTTTTATATCATGTCTTAGCTTGTTTTATATGTTCATGTCATGTTTTATTGATTTTAACTTTATGTTGTGTTTATCATGTATTTTGGATATTCTGATTAAGTATTACTTGTATTTCTTGTATTATTATACTTGTTGTGTAATAATAAGTAACTTTCTAAAAATAGCAGGTTTCCTAAATAGAAAGTTTCCAAAAATAAAAAGTTTCCAAAAATAAAAAGTTTCCAAAAATAGATTTACTGCTTAAAATAGATTAGTTTCTAAAAATAGAAAGTTTCCGAAAATAGTAAGTTTCCTGAAATAGAAAGTATCCATAATTAGAGGTAAGCTGGATTATTAAGCTAATACGATAAGCTTAAGTTTTACTAATTAAATATACTAAGTCATGTGATTAACAGTATAGTTTATTAATTATAACATGTTAATAAAATAAACTATATGTTATACGATTTAATTAAATATAATCATGATTTAATTAAATTAAAGTGTATATAATACTTAGGTTAAAACATGTATTAATATTTATATTATATATAACCTAACTCATGAAAATTTATTAATTATATGTCATGTTTTAATAATTAATTAATTACTATAGTCTAAAATATATAATTAAATACTTAGGTTAAAATTATGTATTATTAAATAATAATAATAAACCTAAGTCCATGTTTTAATTAAATTAATTATATGACATGTTAAATTAATTTAATCAACTTGTAAATAAATAAACTTGTAAAAATAATAAACCGAACCCATGTGTTATTTTTATTTAAAACATGTCGTGAACCGGACCCGTGAACCCATGAACTGGTCGAACCAAAAACCCGACACCAACCACCACCCACAGCCGCGGCTGCGGTGGCGGCTGGTGGTTGCGCTGCCAACAGCGGCGGCTGCTACCGCTGTTGCGCCGTAGCTAGTCGCTTCCAGCACTAAGATCCCACCGGTGCAGGCCGGTGGTCTCCCCCTGCTGCCTTTGCCGTCCCACTGTCCGACCTAAGCAGCCACCAGCTTAAGCCAGTGGTGCCTTCTGTTGCGCCGAGACCCACACCGAGCCCCTTAGGGGGTCTCGGTTGTGGCTAAAAAGGAACACCGAGAGTCATTCGACTCTCGGTTGGCTGCCGAACCATAAAACCAAGCCAAACGAACCTTTTCCCATGTTTTTTTAATGTCATAACATGTTTATTTAATTGTTTTTAAAGATCTAACACAAAACATAATTAAATAAAAGGATTAAATATCAAGGTTTAATGTTTTACCACACGTGTGATTGAGAATAATGCGAACACGAACCATATACCAAAGATCAAAAATCAAAAACGAAATCCTCCTTGCTCTTGTGTTGCTGTCGCGGCTATGGTGTCACCAAGGGCTAGGGTTTTCAACTTTTCTGTAAAAATATGTTTATGAAAACTTTGTGGTTTTAGTTTCCCTTATTTAAATCAAAAGTGGGCTTTTGGGCCCCTCCTTTATCTTGTGTCCCGCGGCTAGTAGGGCCCACCAAGGGGAAACCCGTAGTTTTTCCTTGTTCAATTATTTACGTGTTCGTGTGCTCGTATTTACGTGACGTTATTATTAAATGTTCGTGTTATTATATATACTTGTACGTAGTAATAATTTCGTAGTTACATAATTATACGTTTGTGATTCTTACGTTCATGATTTCATGTTCGTGATTTAATTATTATCTATATTAATTATCGTGAACTATCACGTACTTAATACTTATCGTGTAATAACACGTACGTAATTCTTGTAATCTATGTTCGTGAAACGTATTCATGTTATAAAAGGAAAGTTTAAATCGTGTACGTACGATTATAAGTGTACTGTTCATGGTAAAAGCATGCGGGTTTTACAACTCTTCCCCCCTAAAAAGAATAATTCGTCCGCGAATTATAGATAGAGTAAACTGAATGAAGAGGAACATACCTGAATTCAAAACTTGAAATGAGGGTAAGAAGTCCGGATAGGCTCCTCGGTCTCCCAAGTGGCTTCCCGCTCGGTATGATCCCTCCAAAGGATTTTGACGAATGGAATCGTCTTCTTCCTCATGACTTGTTCTTGCTTGTCAAGAACTCGTTCGGGTTCCTCTGTGAAGGTAAGATCTTCACAAATCTGTTCCAGTGGATACTGAACCATGTGAATGACATGATACTTGTACCCTCTGAGTAAGGACACATGGAAAACATCGTGAACGTGAGAAAGCTGCAGAGGTAACGCTAAACGATAAGATACTTCACCGACTCACTCAATGACATCAAACGGTCCGATGAATCGAGGACTGAGCTTCCCTTTGATTCCAAAACGTCTAACACCACGTGCCGGCGATACCTTAAGAAATACGTGATCTCCTACATTAAAATGTAAGTCCCTACGATGCTTGTCGACATAACTCTTCTGACGTGATCGTGCTTCTTGCAATTTCTTCTTAGCTACAACGAGCTTCTCGTTGGTCAACTCTATCATTTCTGGTCCTTCAAGTGTTCGCTCACCAACCTGATCCCAGCAGATTGGGGCGCGACACTTCCTGCCATACAACATCTCGAATGGAGCACATTTAATACTTGTGTGCCGACTGTTGTTGTATGCAAACTCTACCAGACAGATGTAATCACCCAATCTCCCGTCCATTCCAACGCACATGACCTCAACATGTCTTCTAATGTCTGAATAGTTCGCTCCGATTGCTCGTCTGTTTGAGGATGAAAAGCCGGCTAAGCTTAAGTTTTGTACCCCAAGCTTTCTGCAGACTCCTCCAAAATCGCAAAGTGAAACGAGGATCTCTGTCTGAGATAATGCTGGATGGAGCACCATGAAGTCTCATGATCTCCTTCTTATAAGTATCAGCGAGTTTACTGACCGGATCATCCTTGCGGATCGGTAAGAAATGAGCTGACTTAGTAAGTCGATCAAAGATGACCCAAATCGCATCATGCCTCCTCTTTGTCTGCGAAAGGCCGGTAACAAAATCCATGGTGATCTTGTCCCACTTTCACTCTGGAATATCTAACGGTTGTAGAAGACCGCTAGATCGCTGATGCTCGATCTTAACCGGCTGGCAGGTAAGATATTTGGAGACGTAAGTCGCAACATCCTGTTTCATACCACTCCACCAAAAGTATTGCTTGATGTCGTGGTACATATTGGCCGAACCAGGATGAATAGAGAACGGGGAGCTATGAGCCCCATCTAATAATGCTTCCCTGAGTTCTTGATCGTCAGGAACACAAAGTCTCGTGCCCTGCCATAAGATACCGTCTTCGTCTACACGAAATTCTGTCTGCTTCTCTAAGTTCTGAATTATCGCCCAAATTTCACCATCATCCTTCTGAGCTTTCTTGATCCTAGAGAGTAACTCAGGTTCCACTCTAAGGTTAGCCTAGTAACCGTGTTGTCCACGTACCATGATCTCGATGTCTAGCCGCTCTAAATCTCTTATAACTTCCTCCATAATTTTAATGCCGTTTATCATTCCGGACTTTCTACAAAGTGCATCTGCCACTACATTCGCCTTGCGGGGATGATACTGCAGATTAATGTCATAATCCTTCAATAGTTCTAACCATCTCCTCTGTCTCATGTTTAGTTCACGTTGAGTGAAGATGTACTTCAGGCTCTTGTGATTTGTGAAGATGTCACATGATTCTCCATATAAGTAGTGCCTCCATATCTTCAATGCAAACACGACTGCTACAAGTTCCAAGTCATGCGTAGGGTAATTTTCCTCATAAGGCTTAAGATGCCGTGAAGCGTACGCGATCACTTTCCCATGTTGCATGATAACACAGCCAAGTCCCTTCCCTGAAGCATCACTGTAGATTTGAAATCCACCTGTACCAGATGGGAGAGTAAGAATCGGTGCAGATACCAACTTCTGCTTTAGGTCTTCAAAACTCTTCTCTCTTTCTTCAGTCCAGACAAATTTCTCCCCTTTCCGCATCAGTTTGGTCAATGGTAGTGCTAAACGGGAAAAGTTCTCTATGAACCTACGGTAGTAACCAGCTAAGCCTAGGAAACTGCAAACTTCAGTCGCTGATGTCGGTCTTAGCCACTTGGTAATAGCCTCAACCTTTGTTGGATCCATGGTGATTCCTTCTGTTGATACAATGTGACCTAAGAACGCCACCTTGTCTAACCAGAACTCACACTTGGAGAATTTAGCATACAGTTGCTTCTGGCGAAGAATCTGTAACACTGTACGAAGATGGTCTTCGTGTTCTTCCTTGGACTTAGAGAATATTAGAATGTCGTCAATGAAGACAATGACGAACTTGTCCAGAAATTCATGGAAGATTCTTTTCATCAAATCCATGAAAACAGCTGGAGCATTGGTAAGGCCAAATGGCATGACTACAAATTCGTAGTGCCCATAGTGTGTACAGAAAGCAGTCTTGGCGATGTCCTGCTCTTTGACCCGTAGCTGATGATAGCCTGATCTCAGACCAATTTTAGAGAAATGTTTGGCCCCTTAGAGTTGGTCAAACAGATCGTCAATGCGTGGTAGAGAATACCTATTCCTGATGGTGATCTTGTTGAGCTCGCGGTAGTCTATGCAAAGACGCATACTGTCATCCTTCTTCTTCATGAATACGACCGATGTGCCCCATGGAGATGCGCTCGATCGAATGAAGCCGTGTTCCAGAAGTTCTTGCAATTGGTCCTTTAGCTCCTTTAACTCTATGGGAGCCATACGATAAGGAGCCTTGGAAATCGGCTCAGCTCTTGGGATGAGCTCGATATTAAACTCTACTTCACGTGCAGGTGGTATGCCCGGAAGTTCTTTTGGAAATATGTCTGGAAATTCTGACACTATCGGCTGATTCTGAATTGATGGAGATTCAGCATCCATGTCATGAAAAATAGCTAGATAGCCCTCGCAACCATGTGAAAGTAATGCACGTACTTGCAGGGTTGATATGATTTGTACAGACCTTCCGGGTACGAACCCGTTGTGAATGTACTCATGTGCCTTAACATCACCGAAGATGACCCGATATGTATGGCAGTCTATGGTGGCATGATGTTTGGATAGCCAGTACATGCCCAATATCATGTCAAAATCACTCATGTCCAGCGGAAGTACGTCAACAGGACGAATCTTATCGTCAAACTCTAGGGGAAGGCTCTTGTACACATGGGTTATGCGTACAGAGTCTCTTAAAGGCGTGGAGATGTTTAGTACACTCTCTAATGGCATAGGGGATATCCTAACATTCTTAGCATACGCATTAGAAATGACCGAATGAGTAGCACCCATGTCAAATAAAACACATGCAGCTTGACCATACATATACAAGATTCCAGTGATGGTACCTGTAGACTTGTTGGCCTGATCGCGAGAAGTCGTGTAAACGCGTCCACTAGTAGGACGCGGCTTAGAATCAGCATGTCCATATGTGCCCTCTATCTCGCCCGTGCGGCAGTTCTTCATGCGATGACCAGTAAGGCCACACATATAGCATGCGTCGATGTCGCAGAGACATGGCTCTGAGTGCCTACGGTTGTAGGTAGTGCAAAGAGGATGAGTATACCCTCTAGCAGGTGCCCTTGTTGGCTGGGAGCCTGTTAAGAACAGTATACATGAGACATGGTTTATAGGTACAAAAGGACAATGCGGAATAATCGTAAGATGTAATACTAGTGATAGTTAGACGGTTAGGCTGTGAACCTTTTTGGTTCTGCTCCCTCCCGTTACCATGATTCCTGGTAGAAGATTGCTAATGTGTCAGAATTATGAAATATTGCATGTAACATAAGGAAATGAGTAAGTGTAAGGACCTGCTGCTGTTGGAGTTTCCAGCGTTGTTACGGTAATTATCATTATCGACACGCCTATCCGTAGCAAAACGGTCTTGATTATGACCGTTTCCCTTGGGCTGAGTAGGCTGTTGCTGAGTAGCCGGCTAAGACCGGTCCCCAGTCTTCTGCCTAAAAGATGTAGTTCAAAGAGATATATAAATATTGGATGATACTGAAAGAATTCGGAATGGTCACCGCTGAATAAAGAATATTTACCTCTTCTCGGGTCTCTCTGCTTCCCCGAACTCTTCTCTTTCTTGCAGCATCTCCAGCTTACGTGCTGCATCGGCAACTTGTGCCACCGTATTGAACGTAGCACACACCAAGTTGTTGGCGACCAATGTACGAAGAGCCCACCGGAAGTGGTATGCTTGCTCTTCGGCAGTACCTGCTGCTGCGCCAAGAAAACCAGCCAAACGAAGAAAACGTTGCATGAACTCGTTTCTGTTCTCTCCATCTCTCTGCCTGATCCCGTGGTACTACCTCTTCAGCTTGTCTTGCTCAGCCTTGGGAAAGAACTGTCCCATCACTAACTCCCTGAACTGAGCCCAAGTCAAACCAGCCACCCAATTGTCACCTCCCTCAGACTGCTTGACTGCCTTCCACCATCCCAGCACATCACCTTCGAACTTGTAACAGGCCAACCTCGACTTGAAGACGGGGTCACAACCCATTGTATCGAATATCCTCTCAATATGAGCCAACCAGCTTTCAGCTTCACTGGGCTATCAGTTCTCTCGAAGGATCGAGGACGTTGCTTGTTGAATCTCTCCAGCCATGTGACCAATGTTGCTGGAGGAGGAGGAGGAGGAGGTACTTGGTGCGGTTGCTGATTGTTGGCAGCATGCACCTCAGCCCTGATTTCGTTCCTCGGCTGAGGAAGCAAAGCTTGCATCGCAGCTTGGACTGCTGCATTGAGTTGTTCCTGCTCGCGTGTGAGAACCATCTGACAGTATAACATAAAAATACATGATTAAACTGATCAAAACATAAAATATATACATGAAAAAATAAATTATACCAACAAATCATGAGAAAAATTTTATGCAGGAAAACTAGTACATGAATGCATGATGCAGTTTTATGAAAACTTTTATATGCGCGAGAGTGAACGCCTATGGTCAGTTCACTCAAAACAAAAGACATGGCGAGGGGACGCCAATGGGTCAGTCCCAAAGTTAAAAGTTTCGATAAAATCACATGCAAATAAATAGGGCCAGTCCTGTACCAACCATTACTTAGTCATAAACCTGCGACAATGACATATATATGAATGGATGAAAACAATGAATGCATGAAAACCGACTGTCAGTTCTAGGAAGACCATAGTGACTACCCACTAATCACAGGTCGTGTTTTGAGAGCCTACAGGTTGAAGCCTTGGCTCTAATACCATAATTGTAACACCCAATTTTGGTAAATGGAATGTCACGCGTGATTATGGCGTGTCATCAAAGCATACAAGGATAAATGTCTTAAACATTACATGACCATAAAGGAAATACCAGAACAAACATCGGTACCCCAAAGTATAATCTCATCACACACAAACATAAATACTGTAAAGGAAATGGACTAAGCAGTGTCTATGGAAATAAGTATCAAACTGTATGATGAAATGCATAAAGTAATGAAGGCTAGAAAGCTTCCAATCCATATGCACGTACGCTTAGAGTCTACGAGCATCCTGAGTACCTGCCGTTTTAGGAACATGAAAGGAAAACGGTTGAGCATAACGCTCAGTGCACGGGTATACAAGCATAGAATGAATAACATAAGCATATACAACATATAGCAGTGGAATTGATTAAGTCTTGGAAAACCTGGTATAACTTTGTAAAATTGGTTTTATAGTTTGAAAAGCCTAATGTTTATCTTATAAAAACTGTTTAACATGTTAACCATAAGCCAATATAGGTCATGAAATATCAACGTGCATGAATACTTGGAGGGTGACCTCATCATGCAATTAGAGGAGTTGCCTCTAATTAATATATGTTTGGATAGGAGGGATCAACTCCTTGTGAAGGATGCAAGGCACACACCACATTCACCTGAATAATTTGTTAAAAACATGTAACCTAGGATGCACCCATACGCCCCATATGATAACATAAAAATAAGGCTAAAAGCTGAAAGGAACGCCATGAGCTATCACTCCGCCGTGGTGAAGTTATAACACTGGTGCCTCCAGTGTTATGGTTATGGTACCTCCATAACTAGGTGAAACTGGTCATGCATGTATATGGCTTAGGCACTTAATTAAACATAAGCAATCAAAACATATAAAACATATACTCCGAAAACAGTTGGCTGCATACGGGGAAATCCTAATAAGGAAAGAATGTCCATACTGAAAGGATGGAGAATCCGTACCTTTTGTCCAGTGAACAAAGAAGACGAACGGAAGAGAGTCCTACTTTGATCTCACTAATGCTACATAAATAGTATACGTGTATAAGTATTCTAATTACTGAGTACGTAACTGGTTTTATATCATGTCTTAGCTTGTTTTATATGTTCATGTCATGTTTTACTATTTTTACATTATGCTGTGTTTATCATGTATTCTGGATATTCTGATTAAGTATTACTTGTATTTCTTGTATTATTATAGTTGTTGTGTAATAATAAGTAACTTTCTAAAAATAGCATGTTTCCTAAAATAGAAAGTTATCAAAAATAGAAAGTTTCCAAAAATAGAAAGTTTCCAAAAATAGATTTACTGCTTAAAATAGATTAGTTTCTAAAAATAGAAAGTTTCCAAAAATAGTAAGTTTCCTGAAATAGAAAGTTTCCATATTTAGAAATAAGCTGGATTATTACGCTAATACGATAAACTTAAGTTTTACTGATTAAATATACTAAGTCATGTGATTAATAGTATAGTTTATTAATTATAACATGTTAATTAAATAAACTATATGTTATACGATTTAATTAAATATAATCATGATTTAATTAAATTAAAGTGTATATAATACTTAGGTTAAAACATGTATTAATATTTATATTAATATAACCTAATTCTTGAAAATTTATTAATTATATGTCATGTTTTAATAATTAATTAATTACTATAGTCTAAATTACATAATTAAATACTTAGGTTAAAATCATGTCTTATTAAATAATAATAATAAACCTAAGTCCATGTTTTAATTAAATTAATTATATGACATGTTAAATTAATTTAATCAACTTGTAAATAAATAAACTTGTAAAAATAATAAATCGAACCCATGTATTATTTTTATTAAAAACATGTCGTGAACCGGACCCGTGAACCCATGAACCAGTCGAACCAAAAACCCGACACCAACACTACCCATAGTCGCGGCTGCGGTGGCGGCTGGTGATTGAGCTGCCAATAGTGGCGGCTGCTGCCACTTGCTGCATCGTGGCTAGCCGCTGCCAGCACAAAGATCCCACCAGCGCAGGCCGGTGGTCTCCCCCTGTTGCCTTCGTTGTCCCACTGTCCGACCCAAGCAGCCACCGGCTTAAGCCGGCGGTGCCTGCTGTTGTGCCGAGACCCACACCGAGCCCCTTAGGGGTCTCGGTTGTGGCTAAAAAGGAACACCGAGAGTCATTCGACTCTTGGTTGGTTGCCGAACCACAAAACCAAGCCAAACGAACCTTTTCCCATGTTTCTTTAATTTCATAACATGTTTTATTTAATTGTTTTTAAAGATCTAACACAAAACATAATTAAATAAAATTATTAAAGATCAAGGTTTAATGTTTTACCACACGTGTGACTGAGAATAACACGAACATGAACCAAATAGGAAAGATCAAAAATCAAAAACGAAATCCTCCTTGCTCTTGTGTTGATGCCGCGGTTATGGTGTCACCAAGGCTAGGGTTTTCAACTTTTCTATAAAAATATGTTTATGAAAACTCTATGGTTTTAGTTTCCCTTATTTAAAATCAAAAATGGGCTTTCGGGCCCCTCCGTTCTCTTGTGTGTCGCGGCTAGTAGGGCCCACCAAGGGGAAACCCGTGATTCTTCCTTGTTCAATTATTTACATGTTCGAATGCTCGTATTTACGTGACGTTATTATTAAATGTTCGTGTTATTATATATACTTGTACGTAGTCGTAATAATAATTTCGTAATTACATAATTATACGTTTGTGATTCTTACGTTCATGATTTCATGTTCGTGATTTAATTATTATCTATAATAATTATCGTGAACTATCACGTACTTAATACTCATCGTGTAAAAACACGTACGTAATTCTTGTAATCTATGTTCGTGAAACGTATTCATGTTATAAAAGGAAAGATTAAATCATGTACGTACGATTATAAGTGTACTGTTCATGGTAAAAGCATACAGGTTTTACATGATGTCTGTTCCTACAAATTAGAATGTGATATCTGGGGGTTGTTTTACTACATTCCCATAAAATCTCTAGCTAACGGTTTGAAGGTAATTGATTGTGATGCTCAAGTAGACAAAATGTATGACATGGGTGACAAATATGGACTGATTGAAATGTAGATTACACATGCTCGAGCAAACTTGGCTGGATACTACAATAAGAACTTGAAGGCCAATTTTGTTGATGCTGTTTATCACCATATGTTACCAATCCATGAAAAAAGGAAAAAACTATCCACACTCACATTCAATTCTGGACACAGCATGGTTGAAGCTAGAATCACGTTTACCTTTTCTAAGAACACCCCCTCTAACACCTAGGAGAAAAGGTATTGAATATCTATGCGAGAATCTGTTTGGTGATTATTTGCATGTTGATAGCGTAGTTGATGTCCTCTTTGATGAGGATTGGTACTACGAAGACAAGTCTTTGTCAGAACCCATTGATGTAGGAGGTTGTAGCCTAGGTTGTCTAAAAATGTTTAGATAATTCGAGTAACGACTTGGCTACTTTACCAAAAATTGAAAATGAAAAGTTTGAAGAGGAAGTCCTATTAGAACATAACACCTATCCTATTGGTGCTAGTCAACGTTCACCTTTGGAATTGTTGTTAAGGCAGAAGGTCACTAGTAGGTCTAAGAAGAATGGGAGGAGATCGAGTCAGAAGCGGTTAAAGATTCTCAGGTTGTGCAAAGGGTATGGAAAAAGAGTATTTGTTGGAACAAGCTCTGGAAGGATGATGGGTTACAACATGGAAAGGGAACTATAGCTGGAGGATCTCATTTCACAAAGTGGCCGCAAACCCGTCTCAGGTGAGAATCATTAACTATGTAACGGTTGTTGGATATTTATCACATCTTTTGTATCCTTATGTATGATGTGTATAATTTGTTGTATCTACTTAATATTTTGTACTAGGTTGATAACTGTGCATAAACTTATCATTTTGTAGTCTGCAATTTTATGTGTATGACGTGTACAATTTTATCAACCAACTATTATTGTAACAAATTATAAATCTTGATAACGGCAATTGCAGCTACTAATGAAAGTCTTCATGGTTAGGTCTAAATAATGTTACAAGGTACATCAAAATGAAAACAACACCTTTGAAACATTTTTGTTGAAAATAGGATGAAGGTGTGTAGTTGCAGTGACTACAACAGAAATGTGGTCACCTATTAGTTTAAGAATTCGAATGGCATTAAAAAGTCAGACAATCTACCTATAATGATTGAGTTGTTAACATGTGGAAACATCAAGTAGCTGCCTTCATTTTGTTGTTGTGGGTAGTATGCATCTGCAACTGTGTTTTCTAAAGGCAGTTGCGGGCGATAAGCTTCGGCATAACCACTTGGGCCAGCAGATGCATCTTGCATGGTCTGTGCAAACATTACATGACTAGCATCTTCGTGGGGTTGCGTCTGTAACATGTGAATTAACAGCAATTGTATGTTAGCTATATGTTCAATAAAAATTAATTTATTGAATACATGAAATACTTACAACATAATTAGGCATTGGTACGTGACAAGTTCCTCTGTTGTGTCCATTTACACCACATCTACTACACTTTTTGTTTATTGGTTCTTCACCTTTAGGTCGAGTTCTATCATATTTTGTGGGCGTCCAGGTTGTTTCTTGCGTAATAGTGGTTGTTTAACACTTTGGAAATCTCCAACAACGTGGGATTTGTAGTTGTTATCTACGTTGAAAAAGTAGCCGGCGTAAGTCGTCTTAATGGTTTTATTCAAAAACCAAGGTTTGGCCAAGTGGTTTACATTATTCAAACCCTCTACTCTAGCAACAACACATACATGACCACAGGGTAATCCTGATAGCTGCCATTTGCGACATGAACACTCGCCTTTCTCCAAATCGACAAAATGAACTTCATTAGAATCACGTACTTGATAAATTTTGTATCTGTCTATACCCTTGACTTTCCAAGTTCGACTTTTCATAAACCAGTCTTGGACCTTTTTAGCAGCCCATAGTGTGAGATCTTCATCCGGTAAATCTAGCATAAATTAATGTGATATTTGAATGAATAACTGGGTCAAGATGGGTTATTGGAAAGTACTTGATACAAAGTTAGAATAATAAACTAACCTTGGTGCTTAACTCGGCGTTCGTAATATCATAGTTGTAGACGATCAAAAAACCAATCCATTAATGCAAGTACTGACAGTTTTCTGACATCCTTTGTTAAAGAGTTAATCGACTCGACACTATTGGAAGTCATGTAGTTGTATCTATTTACAGGTCAATATGCCTAGACCAATTTCCGTATCCCGCCTCGTGAAGTTTCTTGTGTGCATCAGGCCGTACGACATGTATTTCACCCATAAGTTGATCAAATGCCTCAGTAGTGTATTCTTTGCATGTCTTCCAGTATAAACCTTTAAGCTTATCGCTTTGCATTCCCGCATTCATCATCAAATGACGACAACAAAAACCATGAAATTAGTTGGGAAAAACTTGTTTGCAGGCAAGGCTTATTGCATAATGCCTGTCTAAAATTATGGTCAAATTTGGTGGTTCACCAATGCATTCCTTTAGTTTCCCCCAAAACCAAGACCATGATTCACCAGTTTCACCTTGGCTAACACCTGTGGCGATTGGTATAATCTGATTGTTCCCATCCATTCTAATGATAACCAGGTTTGTTCCCTTGTAAGTCCCTTTAAGATGTGTCGCATCAATTATAATCAATGGCCTCATGTAGCATAGGAAGCTCTTTATCTAAAAGAACATGTGTTTATAACAAATTCAGTTAACCAAAGTAAAGTTGTAGAAAATGCTAAATGTTAAGGTGAAAATATGTAAATATGTAGCCAAACCTAATATTTGTGGACCAAAAGTTAGTTGGGGCCACAAAATCTAACCATGTGCATATCTATTTTTGGCCCAACACATGGGATTCCTTAAACCCTGCATAGACTAACCGTTACTGTTAAGGATCTGCTGTTGGGACCAATTTCGACCAAACATCAAAATCAGATAAAGGGGATAATCAATTGTTCTTTGCTTCAAAAATCTAAGGTATGTTATCTTTTTCAATGAGTTCATGTTATTTTTTTGTTTTATTCCAACTTAATTAATTCCAAAATATATTGGTTTTATAAATAGATTTTAATTTTAAAATCAATTTGGAGATCTGCTATCAACTAATTCTTTATTTCTCACTTTGATTTGCTTGTTTTTTAGGATATAATATTCATTAGGGCTGTAGATTAGTTTATAGATACAATGTTTCAAACATTCACCAAGTTTTTGGGTATGATTATATGGGAGCATAACTTTTTATATAGGTTATCAATTTCAAACAACACAGTTAACATCATAAAAATTAAATAAAATATAAGAACACATTGTAAAACAAATCTTACCGCAACATCAAAGGCTATAAATAACATAGAAAACCTTCCTTCATCATATGTCTCAATGTGTGTAACTGTTTCTGGATTTGCCAACTTTAAGTAATGATAATATGCTGGTAATTGAACAAATGATTTTTTAGGACACCCATGAGTTACAACCAATGCATTGTGTCTTCCCGCCCAAGCTACTTTGTATGAAACTGCTACACTTCACTCCATTTTCAAATCACTAACAATATCCTTAGGTTTATAAATCCTAGATGGCTCGGTGATTTTAGGAACAAGATATTTTGACAAAAACTTTGTTGTTATGTTGCGATGATAATCCTTGAAATTATACTTGTTACATGAATGAGTATTATGGATGTGTGTTATCCGAAAATATTTGTTGTTTTTTACACGGCGGGTGTAGAAATCCCAACTACAGTCTACCGAAGCACATGCTACAGCATATCTGTTAGGAAATGACCTAACAACTTTAAACTGTGTTCCATCATTTACACATTTTAGACTTATCAAATACACGCACTCTTTCTTGTCTTCAAATCTAAATTCCTTACACCAATAAACATGTTTGGAGTTTGTTAGAAAACAGTTTTTGGTTTCAGGAGGTGTAAAGACAAAAACATTAAGATCATTGACATTAGGGGGAAGATTAAATGTCGGGTTTATCTGTGATGGTTGTTTAGATACAGACACATATAGCTTCTTAACATCATTGGATTCAGAAATTTTATTATAGAAATAAAGAAGATCAATTTTATTGTTATCGATTATGTTGATCTTGTTGGATTCTAGTTTGTGGGCTATATGTATTTTGATGTTGGGAGCCAGCTGGAACTTTTTCTTCATATACCGGAGTAGATCCATGTAACTAGTACCACTAGGCAGAAGAACACCGTATTGTTGATCTTAATAGACTAGTATGACCCTAAATTTTTGTGTTATTGTTGAAGATATTTTTTGTTAAAAATCTTATCCTCCTACCCAGCTTTGATAACTAAATGTGTTTTATCCTCTACTTTTTACCTACTGATAGTACTACTAATTCACTAACTATATATGGTTCTAATAAATACCCTGCCAATGTAGTTGGGCTTGCAACATTTCAGAATAAGTTACCAAAAAACTACACAGACGTAAGCTAATAACCATTGAGAACCTACAGGGATAACATATCAAATGAAATAAAAACTAAGTTCCATATTAACCTTAGTTGATAACATTTACAATACACGAAAACACAAAATATATAAGAACTAGATAACAAAGGTTCACAAAAAGATAATATAAGTTGATAACTAAGGTGAATACTGAAATAGGTAATTGACTAGCGTTCTTGTTTATCCAAGGTTTGATGCACTCCTTAGACTATATCTTACCCCCGTCCCACCAGGTTTAACCAACGTCTCGACATAGGTACACCATGGCCCAGTCATATACTCTAAAATCTTGAAAGTCCTGGTAGCAGGGTTATACAACATTACCAGATAACCAAATGGAATTACGACACACCTGTCTCCTGTAATACAGATAGGAGAATAGTATCTTGTTCAACCTTCTATGTATTGGTGTAATCGATATAGAGTATGCTTTGGTTTGGGAATTGAAAACAACAATGACCAAGTTTGGTTGACAGGATTATTAGTCATCACCCAAAGATACAAAACAGGGTTGTCGGTGTAGGTACATAGCATGGTCAGTCCTTGTGGCAACACCCCCAAGTCAATGGATTTTTCGCCCCTTGGTCTTTCAGGAAGCACAACCTGATTAATTGTTTCGTGAGTTAGATGAATACAAACAACCCTTTCTAAATCTGGTCTCCAGTCAAAATCACAGAAGTATACCCGTCCGTCATAACCCACACCGTCTGCAAAGACACTACCTTCCCCTGGATAAACGCCTACGTTTTCCAGTTTCTATTTTGGACCGAAAACATTTTAACCTTGTTGTTGCACTTAGAAATGGCAACCAATTTGTGATCATCATCTGTTATCTTACCCAAGGCATAACCAACCAATTCTGGTTTCTCATTCACGAAACATGAGTCGATCACATATGTATAAAGGGTTGCAGGGTTGTAAAGAGATATCCCTCTCGTGTTCGCCACGAGTAATAAACCGTCGTATGACCCAACAACTCTATTGAAGTTGTTATTCATAAAAGGATGAACTTGCCCTCGGTATAATGTTGACGGGTTATTTATCAAGTTATCAAAAATAGAGCAAGTGCGTATACCTTCAAAAGTTCTAAGTAATAATCGTGGGTGCTGAGAGGCATTGGCATGCCTCCTTATGAATGTGGCATCCAAGATAATTGACAACCATGTTTTGCAAACCGACTTGCAAGACAACAGTGATGAAACAGGAAGGTTTAGTAACACAATCATCATTAGGTCGCTTGTTAAATCTTCAAAAGTAGCCATTTCTGATAATTAAGTGATAGAAATTAGATGATGATTTTCTTTGGTAAAAAAATGGATTGTGTGTACTATGTATATTACTAGTAATGGGAAGATTAAGGGACAAGTGGTAAGATTAAGGGACAAGTGGGTGGTTAATAGTAAAGGGCAGTTACCCATATGTTCTAAAATCACAAGTGGGCAATTAATTTGAATATTTGGGCAATAAGGGCAACATCTCAAATGCACTCATAGTATAGGGATGTCAATTAAAATAGGGAAATGTAACCAATTGTTTATATTTAAATTTAATCTAGATATAATATTTGTACGACATATGTTCATGTGGCAATAATGAATAATGACGAAAGTTATCGACATTAACCAGTGCAGGTATCGGGTCAATGTCAAGTGTAATGGAAAACCGGTTATGTACATGCGATCTCCCAGTAAAAGTCTTAACTTCATGGAAGCCTAGTAATCCGTGCATAAGGTTTGTTGCATACCCAAACTGTTATAACCCAGGTAGGATATGTGGATACTGGGATTGGTATGATGATGAGGTTGAATCAGATTGGTACATGCTAAATTTGTATGAGATGTACACTATGTTGAATCAACAACACATGCGTGATCTAAGACAATTATTGATAAGTCGGCAAACAATTGAAGTTATTCAAGTTGAATTGGCCAAAAAAACATTCAACTGGAGAAGAGTGAATCTTACGGTCGTTTCTGGAAGAAAACTTGTATTTGGATTGGAATTACCTTGTGTGTGTTACTAGCCATGAAGTAGAAGTTTATTGTCAGGAAAAACATGTTTCTAGGGTTTCTGTAATATTTAGGATCTCGTAACTGGATTTATTTGTATCTAACTATTCTAACTTAATCTATATAACAAACATTTAGTTGTTTTGTAATATATTCGTAAGGCTTGTGTTTCATGTGCAACTTTTGTAAAATTTGTAACAAAGATTTCATAAACATGAGTTTTGTTACAGAAATACAAATAATAGAACCATACGTGTTTTAAAAGTTAAGCAAATCCGCGTACAAAAGGAATTGAAAGTAAACAAAAGTTCGTAGAGATATTACACCATATTTGTAGGTAATTGCTAGTCTTCATATGCGGCCTACCTGCATTGATCTTGAAAAATTGGCCATCTACAAAGCTTGTAAGCAGAGGAAGAAACCTACAAAAGCAAATCTGAAATTCAGAAAATTTGAGTATCAAAGCTAAAGGTATTCAAATAAGATGCCAAATTCAACTCATACATCATGCATTACTGTGCATATAATAAAGTGTTCCAAAAGCATGATCGTGTAGAACAAGAGATTCTTTGTATGGTTCTACGTATACCGAACCACGAAAACTAGTGATACCAACATTCAGAAAAGTACGATCAATCATATCGTAGACTAGAACAATATGAGCCATTGGGTTTTGAGTAGCAGATTCAACAATTGGATTGTCGTTAGGAGTAAAACCAAGCAGTTTTAGTATAGAGCGGGATTGAATGTTGAAAATATTTGTAAAAGTTGGTGTATTACCACCATCTAAAGAAACCTACCAACCACAGAATAGTTGGATGTCATATGCCAAAATATGACCAGACAACACAAGGGAGTCACTAAATACGGAAATCGACAGGGGGTACATCAATTCAGCTAGTAAGGTTAGTGGTATATCTAAAACTTGAAACTGGTGGTTAACCATATCAAATGAAACAAGCATATACACTTTTATCGGCTTCTCGTTGTTATACGAATGCAATTCATGACCAATCCAAATCACGTACTTACCTACAACAGCCTGACTAGACCTACTAAATCTTATAGTCTCATGGGGTAACTTATCATTGTCTACCCTATTCCATAATCTTGAACTCAAACTAAAAACCGAAGCGTACCACATACCTATTCCAGTGACCGGGTAAGAAATCTTAATAATGGTTAGATCTAGTGTATCAGGCCGTACACCAAAACCTAAGAGGATTTTATCACCTATAGGTTGACTCATAAATGTTGATATTAAAGTACCAATATACTTATTCATCGACGGGTTCCAGATAATAGCAATTTTCTTTGGGATCCAATGATAGCATCACACCCCACACGATGTGCCAATTGGATCCATATTATTTATAAAAAATAGGTTAGCATTAACTGGGTTTGTGATGAAGTTTTCAGCAACAGATAAAAGATAACCCTGATATTCATGGGTATACTTTAATAGATAACCACATTGTAACGACTTACGAACACCATATGATAACAAGAAGTTCCTTCATCTATTGTAGCTTTGCAACTCTTTGAAACACCACGACAACGAAGTAAATACTTGACAGGGAGTCTTCTCATGATATTTATTTGTAGATCGAATAGGATGTAGTCTGACATTTTTTAGGGTTTCTTTAGAATGATAGTCAATGTATATCAGTGGATAAAGGGATGAAGCTGTATTAAGGAGGTGTGTGATAGGGAATAGAAAATGTATTTGGTATGTACATTAAAGGAACCATTAACTTAACTTGTACTTTACAGGGGTTGCAATTAGTATGGTTCAACCACAAATATATTCTAAAAGGTTGCAATTACTATAAGGTATGTGACAAAAACTAATTGTTTGAGTGTGAATTACCTTAAGCATCATCAATTGCTAACACCTTGTGCTTCCAAAGGTATTCAACAAGTTATTCACGATAAGCTATGGCTGTTTGAAGAGGATTATCAAACATCACTGGTAGGTTACGAGACAACCTGTATAAATATATACACACCCAAATCCCACAATCGCCATATTTTTTGTCCTGCCTTAGAACATCTGCAAATGCATATGATATTATATAGTTCTCGGGTGATATTGCCTTGTTCTCCAATATCCCATCAACATTTTGATAAAAGGTTAGCTGCTCGGGCAATTTTTTTTCATATTTATCCACCAAGGTCTTCTGTTACCAACAATCCAACCTAGGCTATCGTAAAATGTAACCAATCCAGTTATTATGTGAAGTTCAGCTAGACACCAGTGTTTCTTTGGTTTGTTGACGGGGAAGTACACCTATAAAAATTCAATTGATATCACTTTCTATGGCTTTTAAAATTATACGAGTAAGTTTTCCTCTCGGTATAAAAAGACAACCTTCTCAACGAATCGCCAGGGGACAAGATACCTAATGCCATTAGAGTAATAGTCGGGCATCGAACTTTTAAAACCCGCCTTCAAATCCTTAAACATTAATAGCACGCAATCTCATACTTTATTTGAAATGTTACGTTAGTAATTATTTCAGAAAAATAATTAATAAATGTCAGAAAAGATTATGTAAGTATTACGTAAGCATTTTATTCAGAAAATAAATACTACGTTTCAGAAATTAAAACACGAGAACTAAATACAAGCATACACGATAAATTATAAGTGTCGAAAAAAAACGAAAACAACACCTTATAAGTGGGTCGGCAGTTTTAAAAGAAAAGAAGAAAGAATAATGGGCTTTGAGCCCGACCCGTTTTAAGAACAAACACAGGAAACAAAAGGGTTATTGGCTTTTCATTTTAACATATCAAAAAAAAACTAGGGTTTCTGTGTCTTGGGGTGGCCGACGGCTAGAGACAAACAAAAGAGAAAAACGGTTTTTGATTTTGTATTTGGTTCGGTTACGTGTTTATAGTCAATCTAGTATCACAAATCAAGGTAATCATTCTTTCTTATCTTTTACAAATCATAAGGCTGTGGGTTTAAGATCAAGAACACATGGAACCATACTTATTAAACATGTATTAATCATGAATTAGTCGGGTGTTGATGTTATACACGAAAACCGAGAGCATATAAAGCTCTCGGTGGGTTTTGGGTGTGCACAGCCGAGACCTATAAGGTCTCGGTGGTCCTTCTTTTGTGATCAGTCGCGAATCAAACCCAAACAGGGGTTAACGGGCACTTAGTGGGTGTTTGGTTTTGAAAACAGTGGGTGTAAATCAATCAGCAGGAGTGTTTGTTTGACAGTAGTGGTAACCAAGAGTCCTAATGACTCTCGGTGGGTCTTAGGGTCCAAAACAGTGGGAACAACAACAAAACAGTGGGAACAAATAACAAACAGCGGGAACAAATAACAAACAGGGGGAACTAATGACAAACAGTGGGAAACCACTATGAAGACAGTAGCAACTGGCGCTAGGCCAGTGGCTACTATTGGTGTGACGTCAACAGGGGGACCACGACGTGGGTCGTGGTGGGCCCGGTTTGGTTTAACCCGAGACATGGGTGTCTAGGGGAGAGTTTGACTCGGGTTTCAGGATCGCGAGTAATAATAAATACAAGAATTATTTAAGTTTAGTTAAATCATTTTATAAATTAATTAGTTATATTGTTTGATTTTATTAATTTACATAGTAAAATTAAATTGATATGGTTTTATCCTTCTTAATTATTTATAAATGTATGATTTATTAATGACTAAATTTTTCAAAAAAACTAATTTGGAAACCTTTCTAATTTAGGAAACTTTCTTTTTTTGACAGGTTGCTATTTGTAGTAATATCAAAATATATATTATACAGTAATCAGGAATACATAGTATACAGTAATCAGTAATATTATAGAACAGTCAGAATTTACCAGTTTATACACAAACAGTAATACAAGGATAAAATAACTCAAACTAAGAACAGTTAAGATCAGTAAAAATAAACAGATATCAGACAACTCATTCACGTTCGTTATTCATGTAGCTTTTGTGAAGTCAGAGTGGGAGTCTCATCAATTTTCCTTGCAGTCAGTTACTGGACACAAGGTACGGTTTTTCGTCCTTCAGTAAGGACTTCCTTTCCTATGCATGATTAGTATTCCCCGTCTGCAGCCAAATGTTTTCCCCAGTATATGTTATAAAATTTACAGTAATTATCTTAAAAACTAAGTTAAATTTGCCTGAGATTTATATACATGCATGACCAGTTATATACTAGTTACAGAGGTACAGTAACCGTGACACTTGAGGCACCGATGTCATGACTCCTCTGCGGGGGAGTGATTTCTCGCAGCGTCCCATTTATTTCAGCTTGGCCATTTTATCAGTATTATCATTGGGGCGTATGGGTGCATCCTAGGTTATTAGTTTATAGCTTCTCAGGTGAATGTGGTGTGTGCTCTAAATCCTTCACAATGGAGTTGATCCCTCCACCCAGCACATCAGTTAGAGGTCACCCCTCTACAGCATGACGAGGTCACCCCTCTATGTATTCATGCAGACGTTGTTACAGTACATGACCTATTGTAAAACCCGCATGCTTTTACCATGAATAGTACCCTTAAGATCGTACGTACTAGATTAAAAATTTCCTAATATAGCATGATTACGATTACGTGTTAGGATTTTTACGTATTACGTACGTGTTGGAACACGATAAGTATTTACTACGCACGAACACGTAATAATTATTTGACAATAATTAATCACGAACATGCGATCATGGAATCATGAACGTAATTAAAACACGAACTATTATTAATTACGTATATATATTTATTACGAGCGTAAATAAATATATTAGATCACGATAATTACGTAACGAGAATACATAAAACACGAACACAAATAATCACGAACGAATAACTAAACATCGAGACATGAAAAAAGGTACGGGTACCCCATGTGGGGCCCCCTACCCGCGGCTACAAGGAAGAAATGGGCCAAGCCCATTTCAATTTTTCACTAAAAAGGAGGTTAAGGAAATTACACTAATCATTATTGTTTTACAGAAGATTTTACAGAAAACCTAAAATCCTCCTCTCCTCCTTCTTTTCTCTTTTGGCCGCCACCTTCAAAACACCAAAAGGGGTGTTTGTTGATCTTGGATCTTGGAATTGTTGTTGGTGTTCGTGTTTGTTCATCGTTATTTAGATCCACGTGTTCGGTAAATCATTTAAACCTTTTTCCTTTTGATTTAATCTTTTAATTAATTAAGAACATGTTATGCTTTTTATAAAACCTAATTAAATCATAGATCTAACATGAATTAGGGTTGGAATAAAATCAAAAGGGATGTTTAGGGGTGTTTTTGTTTTGGCCGCAGCTTACACCGAACCCAAGAGGGTCTCGGTTTGGCCACTTGACCACCACCGAGACCATATGGTCCCGGTTGGTTGGTGTGGGTCCCACGGCAGCATCAAGACAGATTTCATGTTCGGTTCATGGTTCTTAGTCAAGATCCAGTTCATGGTGTATGTTTAGTTTTTTTATTTTTATGATCTTATGTTAAAATTAAATAATAACATGACATGATTAATTTAATAACATAACTTAGGTTATTTTAATTATTATAATGATCAAATTAATTCACCTAAGTATTTTTATATTTTAGACTTATAATTAATTAATTATTTAAAAACTATGGTTATAATTAATTAATTAACATGACTTAGGTTTTATTATTAAAAAATAATAATACATGTTTTAACATAAGTATTTAACTTTATTTAATTAAAAACATGTTATACCTTAATTAAATATCTTAACCTATAGTTTATTTTAATTACATGAAATAATTAATAAACTATACATTATATCATATGACTTAGAAAATAATCATGAAAACACTTAGGCTTATATGCTTAGCTTATTTAACTAGCTTATTTCTAATTATGGAAACTTTCTATTTTTAGAAACTTATTTATTTCAGGCAGCTAATCTATTTATGGAAACTTATTTATTTCAGGCAGCTAATCTATTTATAGAAACTTATTTAATTAAGGCAGTTGATCTATTTATGGAAACTTTCTATTTTTAGAAACTTATCTATTTTAAGCAGTAATTCTATTTTTGGAAACTTTCTATTTTTGGAAACTTTCTATTTTTGGAAACTTTCTATTTTTGGTAACTTTCTATTTTTGGAAACTTTCTATTTTTGGAAACTTTCTATTTTTGGAAACTTTCTATTTTTGGAAACTTTCTATTTTAGGAAACCTGCTATTTTTGGAAAGTTACTTATTATTACACAGTAAGTATAATAATACATGAAATACCAGAAATACTTAATCAGGTTAAACAGAATATAAGATAAACACAGTTTAAGGCTTTAAACAGTAAAACATGGTAAAAACATATAAAATAAGCTAAGACATGACATAAAACCAGCTACGTATTTAGTAAGCAGATACTTATTCATGTATGTATTTATGTAGCACTAGTGATACGGAAGTAGGATTCCTCTCAGTTCATCTCCTTCGTTCACTGGACATAAGGTACGGATTCCCGTCCTTTCAGTATGGACATTCTTTCCTTATTAGGATTCCCCGTATGCAGCCAAATGTTTTCCCGTAGTATAAGTTACGTGTTTGATTTGCTTATGTTTAATTAAGAATACCTATAGCCATATACATGCATGACCAGTTTCACCTAGTTATGGAGGTACCATAACCATAACATTAGAGGCACTGATGTTATGACTTCACCACGACGGAGTGATTGCTCGTGGCGTCCCTTCAGCTTTTGGCCATTTATATTATATTTATCATGTGGGGCGTATGGGTGCATCCTAGTTACATGTTTTCAGTCAGGATTTCATAGTGAATGTGGCTAATTGGAGGGGTGACCTCATTCATGTACGGTGGATTTTCATGACCTATATTGGCTAATGGTAAAATATGATAAACAGTTTTTACAAGATAAACATAAAGCTTTCAAACTATAAAACCAGTTTTATCAAGACTTAACCAGGTTACTCGGGACTTAGTTTTCTTCCGCTGTTATATGTTATATGCTTATCCTATTCATGCTTTATTGTACATCCGTGCACTGAGCGTATTGCTCAGCCGTTTTCCTTTTCTATGTTCCCTAAACGGCAGGTACTCAGGGACGCTCGTAGACATTAAGAGTACGTGCATATGGATTGGAAGCTTTCTAGCCTTCTTTACTTTATGCATTTCCTTTCTTATGATACATTTGCTATGGACATTGTTTAGTCCTTTCCTTTATTATACTGTGTTTGTGTGTGATGAGCTTTACTTTTGGACTACCGATGTTTGATTCCAGTATTTTCCCTTTATGGTCAAGTAATGTTTAAACATTTTTCCTTGTATGCTTTGATGACACGCCATAATTGCATGTGACATTTCCATTATCAAAATGGGGTGTTACAATTATGGTATCAGAGCCAAGGCTTCGACCTGTAGACTCTCAAATATGACCAGTGATTAGTGGGTAGTCACTACGGTCTTCCTAGAATTGACAGTTGTTTTCATGCATTCATCATTTTTAAGCATACATATATATGTCATTGTCGCAGATTTTTGACTAAGTAATGGTTGGTACAGGACTGGCCCTATTTAGTCGCATGTGTTTTATCGAAACTTTTAAATTTGGGACCGACCCATAGGCGCCCCCTCGCCATGTCTTTTGTTTTGGGTGAACTGACCATAGGCGTTCACTCTCGAGCATACAAAAGTTTTCATAAAACTGCATCATGCATTCATACACAAAATTTTCTTGCATAAAATTTTTCTCGTGAAATTTGGTATAAATTTTTTTTCATGTATATATAAATTTTTATGTTTTGATCTGTTTAATCATATGTTTTATGTTATACTGTCAGATGGTTCTCACACGCGAACAAGAGCAGCTCAATGCTGTAATTCAAGCTGCTATGCAAGCTTTGCTTCCTCAACTGAGGAATGACATCAGGGCTGAAGTTCAAGCTGCCAACAATCAGCAGCATAATCAGGCTCCTCCTCCTCCTCCTCCAGTGACATTAGCAGTATGGCTGGAGAGATTCAACAAGCTCCGCCCTCGAGCTTTTGAGAAGACAGATAGCCCCAGCGATGCTGAAAGCTGGTTGGCTCACATCGAGAAGATTTTCAATGCTATGGGCTGTGACCCCGCATACAAGGCGAGGTTGGCATGCTATCGATTCGAAGGCGATGTGCTAAACTGGTGGTTAGCGTTGATGCAGTCCGAAGGTGGCGACGAGTGGGTTGCTGGTTTGACTTGGGCTCAGTTCAAGGACAGGGTTATGGAGCAGTTCTTTCCCAAGGCTGGGCAGGACAAGCTCAAGAGAGAGTACCATGGGATCCGACAGAGAGTTGGGGAGAATAGCAACGAGTTTATGCAGCGCTTTCTTCGCTTAGCTGGTTTCCTTGGTGCGGCAGCAGGTACTCCTGAAGAGCAGGCACATCACTTTAGATGGGCTCTTCGCACATCGGTCGCAAACAATCTGGTGTGTGCTACGTTCAACACTGTAGCACAAGTGGCCGATGCAGCACGTAAGCTGGAGATGCTGCAGGAGAGAGATGAGTTCGGGGAAGCTGAAAGACCCGACAAGAGGTAAACATTTTTATTCCAGCGGTGATCAATCCGTATACTTTTCATATATGTCAATTATTCATCTCTTTAAATGTATCTTCCAGGCAGAAAACTGGGGACCGGTCTCAGCCGGCTACTCAGCAGCAGCCTCATCAGCCCAAGGGAAACGATCAGACTAACGACCGTTCTGCTACGGATAGGCGTGGCGGTAATGATAATTACCGTAACAACGCTGGACACTCAAACAGCAGCAGGTCCTAATACTTACGCATTTCCTTATGATTTCATGTTATAACTCATATTCTGACACTTTAGCAAAACTTCTACCAGGAACCATGGAAACGGTAGGGACCAGAACCAGAGAGGTTCGCAGCCTAGCCGTCCAGCTATCACTGGTATTCAATCTTACGATTATCTGCATTGTCCTTTGTACCCAATTATCATGTCTTATGTAAAATGTTTTATCAGGTTCCCAGCCAGCCAGAGCACCTGCTGGAGGATTTACTCATCCTCTTTGCTCTACTTGCCACCGTAGGCACCCAAGGCCATGTCGCCGTAATACTGACGCGTGCTTCAAGTATGGTCTTCCTGTCCATATCATGAAGGATTGCCGTAAGGGCGAGATGGAGGGTACATCGGGACATGTTGATACCAAGCCGCCTCCTACTACCGGGCGTGTCTACACGACATCTCGAGACAAGGCCAACAAGTCTACAGGTACCATCACTGGAATCTTGTATATGTATGGTCAAGCTGCATGTGTTCTTTTCGATACGGGTGCTACTCACTCGGTTATTTCTACTACTTATGCTAAGAACATTAGGATGCTCCCCATGCCACTAGAGAATAGGCTTACTATTTCCACGCCTTTGAGGGACTATGTATTAATCACCCATGTATACAAGAGTCTTCCCCTAGAATTTGACGATAAGGTTCGACCTGTTGACGCACTTCCGCTGGACATGAATGACTTCGACATGATTTTGGGCATGGATTGGCTATCCAAGCATCATGCTACCATAGATTGCCATTCATATCGAGTTATCTTCGGTGATGTTAATGCACCAGAATACATTCATAACGGGTTCATACCCGGACGGTCTGTGCAAGTCATAACTACCCTGCAAGCACGTGCACTACTGTCACATGGCTGCGAGGGTTACCTAGCTATGGTTCACGACAAGGATGTTGAATTCCCATCAATTCAGGATCAACCTATAGTGTCGGAATTCCAAGATGTATTCCCAGAAGAACTTCTGGGCATACCACCTGCACGAGAAGTGGAATTCAGTATCGAGCTTATTCCAGGAGCTGAACCAATCTTCAAGGCTCTTTATCGCATGGCTCCCATAGAGCTGAAGGAGCTGAAGGATCAACTGCAAGAATTTCTTGAACGAGGTTTTATTCGACCGAGCGCATCTCCATGTTGTTTGTTAAGAAGAAGGATGGCAGTATGCGTCTTTGCATAGACTATCGCGAGCTCAACAAGATTACTATCCGGAATAGATATCCGCTGCCACGTATTGATGATCTGTTTGACCAACTCCAAGGGGCCAAACACTTCTCCAAGATTGATCTTAGGTCAGGCTATCATCAGCTACGGGTCAAGGAGCAGGACATCGCTAAGACTGCCTTTCGTACCCGCTATGGCCACTATGAGTTTGTAGTTATGCCATTTGGCCTGACAAATGCTCCAGCAGTGTTCATGGATTTGATGAACAGAATCTTCCATGAATTTCTGGACAAGTTCATCATTGTTTTCATCGATGACATCCTAATTTTCTCAAAGTCCAAGGAGGAACACGAAGACCATTTTCGTACAGTACTACAGATCCTTCGCCAGAAGCAGTTGTATGCTAAATTCTCTAAGTGTGAGTTCTGGTTAGACAAGGTGGCATTCTTAGGTCACATTGTATCAGCAGAAGGAATCGCTATGGATCCAGCGAAGGTTGAGGCCATTACTAAGTGGCCAAGGCCGATATTAGCGACGGAAGTCCGCAGTTTCTTAGGCTTAGCTGGCTATTACCGTAGATTCGTGGAGAACTTTTCCCGCCTAGCACTACCATTGACCAAACTGATGCGGAAAGGGGAGAAATTCGTCTGGACTGAAGATCGAGAGAAGAGCTTTGAAGACCTGAAGTAGAAGCTAGTATCTGCACCTATTCTTACTCTACCATCTGGTACGGGTGGATTTCAAATCTACAGCGATGCATCGGGGAAGGGACTTGGCTGTGTTCTCATGCAACATGGGAAAGTGATCGCGTACGCTTCACGGCAGCTTAAGCCTTATGAAGAAAATTACCCCACGCATGACTTGGAACTTGCTGCAGTCGTGTTTGCATTGAAGATATGGAGGCACTACTTATATGGAGAATCATGTGACATTTTCACGGACCACAAGAGCTTGAAGTATATCTTCACTCAGTGTGAATTGAACATGAGGCAGAGGACATGGTTAGAGCTGTTGAAGGACTATGACATTAATCTACAATATCATCCCGGAAAGGCAAATGTAGTAGCAAATGCTCTTAGCAGGAAGTCCGGAATGATCAACGGCATTAAAATCGAAGAGGAAATCATAAGAGATTTGGAGCGACTAGACATCGAGATCATGGTACGTGGACAGCACGGTTACTGGGCTAATCTTAGAGTAGAACCCGAGTTACTCTCTAAGATCAAGGAAGCTCAGAAGGATGACGGAGAAATCTGGGCGATAGTACAGAATTTGGAGAAACAGACAGAATTCAGAGTAGATGCAGATGGTATCGTATGGCAGGGCACGAGACTTTGTGTTCCTGATGACCAAGAACTCCGGGAAGCTTTGTTAGCTGAAGCTCATAGCTCCCCATTCTCTATACATCCTGGTTCGACTAAGATGTACCATGACATCAAGCAGTACTTTTGGTGGAGTGGTATGAAACAGGATGTGGCCACTTACGTCTCCAAATGTCTTACCTGCCAGCAGGTTAAGATAGAGCATCAGCGATCTGGCGGTCTCCTTCAACCGTTAGATATTCCAGAGTGGAAGTGGGACAAAATCACCATGGATTTTGTAACTGGTCTTCCGCCTACCAAGAGGAAGCACGATGCAATTTGGGTTATCGTAGATCGACTTACCAAATCAGCTCATTTCTTACCGATCCGCAAGGAAGATCCGGTAAGTAAACTCGCAGATACGTACAGAAGAGAGATCATGAGACTCCACGGTGCACCATCCAGTATCGTCTCAGACAGAGATCCTCGATTCACTTCGCGCTTTTGGAAGAGTCTGCAGAAAGCTTGGGGTACACAACTTAAGCTTAGCACGGCTTTTCATCCTCAAATGGACGTACAGTCGGAGCGAACCATTCAGACATTGGAAGATATGTTGAGGTCATGTGCGTTGGAATGGACGGGTGATTGGGACGATTACATCTGTTTGGTGGAGTTTGCATACAACAAAAGTTGGCACGCAAGTATCAAGTGTGCTCCTTTCGAAATGTTGTATGGCAGAAAGTGTCGCGCCCCAATCTTCTGGGATCAGGTTGGTGAGCGAACACTTGAAGGACCAGAAATCATAGAGATGACCAATGAGAAGATCGCAGTAGCTAAGCAGAAAATTCAGGAAGTACGGTCACGTCAGAAGAGTTACGCCGATAAGCATCGTAGGGACATACACTTTAACGTAGGAGATCACGTCTTCCTTAAGGTTTCGCCGGCACGTGGTGTTAGACGCTTCAGGATTAAAGGGAAGCTCAGTCCTCGTTTCATCGGACCGTTTGATATCATTGAACGAGTCGGTGAAGTATCTTACCGATTGGCGTTACCTCCGCAGCTTTCGCATGTGCACAGTGTGTTTCATGTGTCCTTACTCAGAGGGTACCAGTATCATCCCCTTCACATGGTTCAGTATCCACTGGAACAGATACGTGAAGATCTCACTTTTATAGAAGAACCCGAACGATTTCTTGACAGACAAGAACGAGTCATGAGAAAGAAGACTATTCCATTCGTCAAAATCCTATGGGGGGATTATACCGAGCGCGAAGCCACTTGGGAAACAGAGGAGTCTATCCGGGCTTCTTACCCTCATTTCATATTTTGAATTCGGGTATGTTCTTCTTTTCCAATTTACTTTATCTATAATTCGGGGACGAATTATTCTTTTTAGGGGGGAAGAGTTGTAAAACCCGCATGCTTTTACCATGAATAGTACCCTTAAGATCGTACGTACTAGATTAAAACTTTCCTAATATAGCATGATTACGATTACGTGTTAGGATTTTTACGTATTACGTACGTGTTGGAACACGATAAGTATTTACTACGCACGAACACGTAATAATTATTTGACAATAATTAATCACGAACATGCGATCATGAAATCATGAACGTAATTAAAACACGAACTATTATTAATTACGTATATATATTTATTACGAGCGTATATGAATATATTAGATCACGATAATTACGTAACGAGAACACATAAAACGCGAACACAAATAATCACGAACGAATAACTAAACATCGAGACACGGAAAAAGGTACGGGTACCCCATGTGGGGCCCCCTACCCGCGGCTACAAGGAAGAAATGGGCCAAGCCCATTTCAATTTTTCACTAAAAAGGAGGTTAAGGAAATTACACTACTCATTATTGTTTTATAGAAGATTTTACAGAAAACCTAAAATCCTCCTCTCCTCCTTCTTTTCTCTTTTGGTCGCCACCTTCAAAACACCAAAAGGGGTGTTTGTTGATCTTGGATCTTGGAATTGTTGTTGGTGTTCGTGTTTGTTCATCGTTATTTAGATCCACGTGTTCGGTAAATCATTTAAACCTTTTTCCTTTTGATTTAATCTTTTAATTAATTAAGAACATGTTATGTTTTTTATAAAACCTAATTAAATCATAGATCTAACATGAATTAGGGTTGGAATAAAATCAAAAGGAATGTTTAGGGGTGTTTTTGTTTTGGCCACAGCCTACACCGAACCCAAGAGGGTCTCGGTTTGGCCACTTGACCACCACCGAGACCATATGGTCCCGGTTGGTTGGTGTGGGTCCCACGGCAACATCAAGACAAGGGTTACCCTGACTTGGTTCGGGGTATGGTGTCGATTTCATGTCCGGTTCATGGTTCTTAGTCAAGATCCGGTTCATGGTGTATGTTTAGTTTTTTTTATTTTTATGATCTTATGTTAAAATTCAATTAATAACATGACATGATTAATTTAATAACATGACTTAGGTTATTTTAATTATTAATAATCATGAAATTAATTAACCTAAGTATTTTTATATTTTAGACTTATAATTAATTAATTATTTAAAAATCATGGTTATAATTAATTAATTAACATTACTTAGGTTATATTATTAATAAATAATAATACATGTTTTAAACTAAGTATTTAACTTTATTTAATTAAAAACATGTTATACTTTAATTAAATATCTTAACCTATAGTTTATTTTAATTACATGAAATAATTAATAAACTATACATTATATCATATGACTTAGAAAATAATCATGAAAACACTTAGGCTTAAATACTTAGCTTATTTAACCAGCTTATTTCTAATTATGGAAACTTTCAATTTTTAGAAACTTATTTATTTCAGAAAGCTAATCTATTTATGGAAACTTATTTATTTCAGGCAGCTAATCTATTTATGGAAACTTATTTAATTAAGGCAACTGATCTATTTATGAAAACTTTCTATTTTTAGAAACTTATCTATTTTAAGCAGTAATTCTATTTTTGGAAACTTTCTATTTTTGGAAACTTTCTATTTTTGGAAACTTTCTATTTTTGGAAACTTTCTATTTTTGGTAACTTTCTATTTTTGGAAACTTTCTATTTTTAGAAACTTTCTATTTTAGGAAACCTACTATTTTTGGAAAGTTACTTATTATTACACAGTAGGTATAATAATACATGAAATACCAGAAATACTTAATCAGATTAAACAGAATATAAGATAAACACAGTTTAAGGCTTTAACAGTAAAACATGGTAAGAACATATAAAATAAGCTAAGACATGACATAAAACCAGCTACGTATTTAGTAAGCAGATACTTATTCATGTATGTATTTATGTAGCACTAGTGATACGGAAGTAGGATTCCTCTCAGTTCATCTCCTTCGTTCACTGGACATAAGGTACGGATTCCCGTCCTTTCAGTATGGACATTCTTTCCTTATTAGGATTCCTCGTATGCAGCCAAATGTTTTCCCGTAGTATAAGTTACGTGTTTGATTTGCTTATGTTTAATTAAGAATACCTATAGCCATATACATGCATGACCAGTTTCACCTAGTTATGGAGGTACCATAACCATAACATTAGAGGCACTGATGTTATGACTTCACCACGACGGAGTGATTGCTCGTGGCGTCCCTTCAGCTTTTGGCCATTTATATTATATTTATCATGTGGGGCGTATGGGTGCATCCTAGTTACATGTTTTCAGTCAGGATTTCATGGTGAATGTGGTGTGTGCCTTGCATCCTTCACAAGGAGCTGATCCCTCCTACCCAAAAACCAGTATATTAAATTAGAGGCAGCCCCTCTAATTTGCATGATGAGGTCAACCCTCCAAGTATTCATGCACGGTGGATTTTCATGACCTATATTGGCTAATGGTAAAATATGATAAACAGTTTTTACAAGATAAACATAAAGCTTTCAAACTATAAAACCAGTTTTATCAAGACATAACCAGGTTACTCGGGACTTAGTTTTCTTCCGCTGTTATATGTTATATGCTTATCCTATTCATGCTTTATTGTACATCCGTGCACTGGTCGTATTGCTCAGCCGTTTTCCTTTTCTATGTTCCCTAAACGACGGGTACTCAGGGACGCTCGTAGACATTAAGAGTACGTGCATATGGACTGGAAGCTTTCTAGCCTTCTTTACTTTATGCGTTTCCTTTCTTATGATACATTTGCTATGGACATTGTTTAGTCCTTTCCTTTATTATACTATGTTTATGTGTGATGAGCTTTACTTTTAGACTACCGATGTTTGACTCTGGTATTTTCCTTCTATGGTCAAGTAATGTTTAAACATTTTTCCTTGTATGCTTTGATGACACGCCATAATTGCATGTGACATTTCCATTATCAAAATGAGGTGTTACACCTATATAAGCTCTTGGCACTTAAAATACAGTAAATGCATGTTTTCAGATTTAACAGATAATAATTTGGCTTTACTAATTGTAAACCAAACTTTTCAAAAACATACACAGTTTTCCGCTGCTCTTTACTTATCAATTTTATAGCTTCAGTATTTGTTATCTGTTTCATTCCAGTACATTCTTATCATGCTTTATATCCGTTCACTGGGTGTTATGCTCAGCTGTAGTTTTCCTTTCATGTTCCAAATGGCAGGTACACAAGGACGCTCTTAGGATTCTGAGAGAGTATGAGCATTGGATGGAAGCTATCCAGACTTCTTTACTTTATGCACTTCACACATTACTTTGCTTGTTTGGACATTGTTTAGTCCTTCCTTCCAGTACTTAATTATTTATGTTTGAGCTTATGTTTGGCCTATCGATGTTTGATTCCGGTATTTCCGTTATGGTCAGTTAATGTTTTAAGACATTTGCCTTGCATGCTTTGATGACATGCCATAAATACACGTAACGGTCTACTTATCCAAGTGAGGTGTTACAATTATGGTATTAGAGCGCAAGGGTTCGACCTGTAGGCTCTAAAATTTGACCTGTGACTAGTGGTAGTCACCAGGTACACCCTATAATATGGCGTTGTTATCTTTCATGTTTCTCATGCTTTTCATTAGTCATTTTTCTTAATTTTGACTAAGTAAAAGGTTGGTACAGGACTGGCCATATTTAGTCGCATGTGATTTTCAACGAAATTTTTTCATTTTGGTGAACTGACCCATAGGCATCTTGCCCGTTCAGATTTTGTATTGGTAAACCGACCCATAGGCGATCATCATTACTCATGTCTGATTCATGTTTCAGTCGAATGTCATTTTGTGAACCGACCATAGGCGTTCACTAGTATCCATGTCATATTTTGTTGGCTATGCCTTCATCAACTATCTCATGCATATTTCAGATTTCTTATTCCATGTTTCTAACAAGTTAATCATGTTATCCTCTTTAAACTTTCAGATGCCACCCAGACGCAATAATGAGAATGGTGCTACAGTTGCTGCTATTGTTGCAGTTGTTCAGGCGGCTCTACAAGCCATGCTACCCCAGATTCGGGATGAGATTAGGGTTGAGTACCAAAATGGACTTCAGATAAATAACAACCCTCCTCCTCCACCACCTGCCACTTTAGCTATTTGGTTAGAAAGGTTTAATGAACAGAAACCCCGATCCTTTGAGCAGACAGTAATTCTAACGGGCGTAGAAAACTGGATTTCTCATATAGAGAAAATTTTTGAGGCCATGGATTGCGGGAATGCTTTCAAGGTCAGGCTAGTTGTTTACAAGTTGGAGGGTGACGCCCTACATTGGTGGAAGGCTTATAAGCTGACGAATGGGGGAGATGATTGGGTGCTCACATTGACTTGGACATAGTTCAAGGCAACATTCTATGACCAGTTTTTCCCTCATGCTAAGCAGGCAAAACTGAAGAGAGACTTTCACTCCATCTGTCAAAAGGTTGGAGAGAACAGTATGGAGTTCATGCAGCGATATCTCAGGTTGGTTGGATTCTTGGGAGCGGCTGCAGGTACTGCGGAGGAGCGGGCGAAACACTTTTGTTGGGCTCTTCACTCTGGGACTGCGGATAGACTAATTAGTGCCACGTTCACTAACGTATCGCAGGTAGCTAATGCGGCTCGTGATGTAGAGATGCTTTACGAAAGGGATGAGCTCAAGAATGTAGAGCGACCTGAGAAGAGGTATATTACATCCAGCAGACTTAAACAATTTAACTCTTGTACTTACTTAGTAAAATATATCATGCACTATCCAATTATAATCTTGCAGACACAAAGGAGGAGACCGATCCCAATAGGCTACTCCATAACAGAGCTATAGAAATCACGGTTAGTCTTATGACCATAACCGATCAGATAAGAGAGACAGTGTTGACAACTATCCTGGCAGCTCAAACTCATCTGGCAACCACAGGTGATTATTTAAGCTTCACAATACCAAACTATTGTGTAAAACGAATTCTAACTTTCAGTATTTCAACAGAGATGCTGGACAGGGGTGTGACCAAAATCACAGAGGTCAGCAGTGTGCTCGACCAGCAAATTCTAGAAATTAATTTATGACTAAACAACCTTATTCCAGTTATGTCACCATGATTGTGACACTCGTACATTTTTTTAAATCAGGTTCACAGCAAACTAAAGCAGCTTCTACGGGGTATACTAATCCCACTTGTAACACATGTGGGAAGAAACACCCTGGACTGTGTCGTCGTGGTTCTAGTGGTTGTTTCAAGTGTGGACAGCAGGGACACATGATGAAGGATTGTAAGAAGGGGGATGTAAAACCCGTATTTAAAAATCAGAATATTTAAATACGCAGTTTAAGTTTAATAAACTATATAAGTATTAATTTTTAGACAGAGATATAAACGCAGAAATTAAATACGCAATCCCAGTTTATTTAAATACTATAAATATTACAGTTTATTCAGATAATAAGTATTCAGTCTCAGAAAATATTACAGATGAATTAATTATTTTACAGAAATAATTAAACGTTAATATTAAATACGCGTAGTCTCGGTTTATTTAAATATAACAAATGAATAATTACTCAGAAAATAATTATTAAGTTTCAGAATATATTACGTATGTATTATTACACGAAAAATAATTATCGCGATTCAGAAACAAAGACGCGAGAAAATAATATATACAAGTATTTTAAAAAAAATAAAAAAAATAATAAGAAGTAAAGGGGTCGGTTTGTTTTTAAAAAAAAGGGAAAGAAATTTTGGGCCAAGCCCATGTGAAGAAAAATAAACACGGGGGGCTACCCCTTCTCCACAATCAGACGGAAAAAAAGGAAGATTAGGGTTTCTGCTTTTTGGAGAACCGCCGGCAAAAAAAAAAAAAAAAAGAAGAAGAAAAAGAAGTCGGGTCTTTTGTGCTCACTTCGATTCCAATGTTCTGGTCTTCGAGTTTTATCATGATATCGTGGTAATCCTTCTGATCCCTTTCTTTTTCTGATCACGAATCCAAAATCTTTAATCAAGAACGTAATGTTTTTGTTTAAGTAATTAACAAGCTTGGTTTCTGGGTTTGTGGAATCACGAAAAACCGAGAGACAGTGCTCTCGGTGTATGGTTGTTCGACCCAGCCGAGACTTCAGTGTCTTGGTGGTGGTGTTGAATTTTCGGCCGCAGCCAAAAGGGGTGTGTGGGATTGTTGTACAGCCGAGACTTCAATGTCTCGGTGGTGTTTTTCTTTTTTTGTTTAACCGGTTACATCCCAAAATTATAAACAGGAGTGTTGTTAATAAAATATCAGGATTTATAGCACATCAGGGGTGTTTGGGTCTAATCCGCAACAAGGGGGTGTTTGGGATTGCAAAACAGGGAGAACTAAATAACAAACGGTGGAAACAGAATCAATAGCAGTGGGAACACTAAGGCTAACAGTGGGAACCGTATGCTAACAGTGGGAACCATGAACTAGCAGTGGGAAAACTGCATTGACAGTGGGAAAACTGCATTGGCAGTGGGAAAATAAACAAAACAGTGGGAACCACGAATTAATTGAATTGGTAAATTATTTTATAAATGAGTTATATAAATAAATTAAGTATATTATCCAATTTTGTTTATCTAATTAATAAAATTAAATTAATTCTAGCTTTCATTTCTATCCTATTTAAAACTTATGATTTATAAATAAATTTTATTTAAAGATATTAAATTGGAAATATTTTAAGATAGGAAACTTTCAATAATAACGAGTTACTATGTATAGTAATACCGGGGTATACTGTTAGAATGATTCACACGACTTATAAGAACAAGAAATATAGATGATTAAGATCAAGATTAAAACTAAGAATGGAATATTAGATTAGATGAAGAAGAACTAGAAAGATACAAGGTAGATGATTCTAGTGAGAGAAACTAAGGAGAGTTTCTCTCTCTAAAATAAGAAGAAGAGAAAAGATACAATGGAAGACACACACACAAATAAGGATGGTTATGCCTTTTATACTAAGGCTTACATGAATAGGAGGCCTTCCTCATTTGTGTGTTCGGGACTAATTCCCGTTACATACATAACAATGACATAGAACTCTCGACACCGTTGAGTAGCATTTTCCACGAGCTTTGCAACGGTATATTATATGACCATCACTTTAAATACTTCTAATAATCTCCCCCTAAGGGGTGGTCATATAATATGTGACTTCACTTCTTTGACCATCACTTTAAATACTTCTAACAATCTCCCCCTAAGTGGTGGTCATGTATTATGTGACTTCACTTCTTTGTTGTTGCAGACTTTGAAGCTCGTTGTCTTGAGAGTTCTTTCATCGTTCCTTTCAGGACTTGTGATATTGGATCTTTGGTCTTTGCCTTGACTTGATCTTGTAACTTTGCCGGCTTGTGTTCTTGTGTCTTTACCCACATACTCATGTTTTTTGTTGACATGAAAGCTTGTTAACAATCTCCCTTGATCATCAGAGTAGCGGAAGTCTTTGCCTTCAGATGTTCTTGAGCTTTCTTCATTTAAATGAGCATGTGATCTTGAATTTCGACGCCACCGTTTTCATTCCTCCGGTTTCCCGTTATACAGTAAGAATACTGTACCTGTGATTAGGTAAGTTCAAAGAACTTCCTTGACAGGGTTTCCGGCTGTGGTAGCCGTTCTCAATACTTGAATATATCGAACGATAATTCAAAGTAAGGAGTGAATCATGCAGTTCCATTCTACTGATTAAGTCGTCAATTCAATTTCCCGGAACAAGTTTGAATCAATTAAGAATCAAACAATCGTTGCTTTCCAGTTGACACAAGTTTGATTCATATAGAATCGCACAAGTTACCTACCGCAGTGCTGTTTGATGATGACACTGGAAGGATTTCCATTCGTCACTGTAAACACTGAAAAGTATTACTCTGAATGTTCTGGCAAGATCATAAAGATATTGCGTCGAGACCTGGAACGAGTTTGAATCAATTAAGAATCAAACCACTGTTGCTTTCCAGTTAACATATGTTTAATTCAAGTGAATCTTACATATGACCTACCGCAGTGCTGTTTGATGTTAACACTGGAAGGATTTCCATTCGTCACTGTGAATACTAAAGAGTATCACTCTGAATGTTCTAGCAATACCACAAGGATAGAGCGTAGGACTCAGTAAATCATCGCTTGTGTTCTAATGATGAACAATAATTGATGTATGGAATAAGTGTCCTAATGAGATTTTTTGATGAATCTCGTTGGCTCTAGACTCTATAAGTGCACGTTTATTTGGTGATCGGAGGCTGGAGCAAACTGCCACCTATTCAATATCTACTATCTCGGAGTGAGAAAGTTGATAGAAATGAGTTGAACTCCGTGACAATAAAACAAACTTCTTTTGAGAGAAGCTTGAGTAGGCTGGGAAGGGTTATGCATTGCATCACTGGGTCCATGATGCTTTGTCTTCAGTATCAGAAATCATCAATGTGATTCTGATAATAGTTGTATTGACCCGGTTTCTGCCTAAGTTGTATGGAGGGCTTCTTTCTTTACACCCTTTATCTTCACATTTCTTTTTAATTCTTCAACCCCTTCAATGCTTACCAAGACGTCATAACTAGCACCTTGTTGTGATTATTCCAGTGCTAGCTTAAGTCATTAGTCGGCATTATTCCCGTACACTCAACTACTCCATCTTTCCTAAGGACTTCTAAGTTCTAATGGATTGTCCCTGGGAAGATCCCTCCGGTTCTGGTTGGATCATAGGACGAATACCTAACCACCTTTTGACACCAATATCGTCGTGATTAGTTGTGTTGAAGGGTATAGATATCGTAACCAGAAAAATCAATTAAAAATGCAGTCAAGGTGTTGATGAAATCAATGTTTACACCTTAAAAGTTTTCTATATCACCAAAAACGCTCCCCCTACATATGTGCATCATAAAAGGAGAGATTTTTGCACATATTAGGAAGATAAAGCACTTATATCAAAGATCTTATTCAAGATAACACATTTTAATCACTATTCTCCCCCTCAAAAATTACATGAAATTGAAATTTTTGTGAAACTAGTTATGAAACATGGAGAGAATAATGTGTCATGAAACTTTGGAACAAATATTTATGAAATCATTATACTCCCCCTTGAAAAGAGATTCTATTTAAATAGGGGAGTATATGAGCACATTGTTTCGAAATACCTTGAAAAATTGTGCTCAAAGGTCCGAGAAAAATTGTGTTCATGAGCTTAAAACTTTGAATGTTTTGATATGAGCTCATGACCGAGAAAAATGAATTTCTCGTTGTTGAGGATAAGTCTAAGACTTTCCTTTATTTAGGGACCGGGTTATAGTCTGACATGTGACTATAAGCCATTATGTTGAGCTCAAAACTTTGAATGTTTTGTGACAAGCTCAACCCGAGATAGATTGCTCTACCCGTTATTAGGATAAGTTATCTTTAAATATACACTCGCCTTTATTTGAAGTTCGAATTACAGTCTGACATTTAACTGTAAGTCGTTTACATGAGCTTAAAACATGGAATGTTTTTATCGGAAGCTCATGATCGAGAAAAATGAATTTCTCGTTGTTAAGGATAAGTTATCATCCGAGATCAACTTTCCTTTATTTGAGGCATGAGTCACAATCTGAGGTAATTTCAAATCATATGGAGAAAGGGGAAATGACATGTTTTAAAAAACATTTGAACTTTCATTCGAGCTTTATGTACACACCCGTGTCGTTATTGAGCGACATTTCTACGCACGTCCATATTATCGAAACTGAAAGACATGTCGAGAAGAATATTTTTGGTATTTTTGAAAGATTTTTTCGTTTTTTGTTTTGTTTTTATAGGTTTTATATTTTTGTATTTTGATTTTCAATATTTTTTAAAATAATCCAAAATAGACCTTTGTACAGCAGAAGAGGGTGATTTGAATGTACAGAATTGGAACCCTTTGAAGAAATGGATTCAGAATCTGTTGAAGTACCTGCAATGACAGAAGAAGAATTTGCACAAATACAAGTGTTAGGAGTAACAAAAGCATTTTCTATATTCAAGACACTCGCATTAGTGCTGGAGCAGGTGTCATCACTCTTCTTGATGGGAATCCACTTAAGACCGACTTTCTTAAAGATCCTACCCGTGGGTTTCTACTGAAGACTAGATCTAGGATTAGTGTTCTCTTGCACAGCGGAAGACTTCTTTGGAGAGAAACTAGGTCCTGCATTGATCCGCCTTGAGGATTTATTGTCATTGCTTTTCTTTGTGACGGGTGGGAGTCTCCTTGTTGTCTTATGGGATTCTGCATTCTTTCTCTGTGTGAAAGCACGAGAGTTTACCTCATAGAGGTATTGCAGAATGCAATGAGCATGATTTCCATGGTGAATGCCCTTTTTGCACGTGGGGCATACAGTGAGTTTGGGATTCTCGAAAGGTCTTGTGTACCTAGGGTTTGCTGACCGTTCAGGCACTATGTTCGAAACACGGCTACCTATTGGTGATTGCCAATTCCTAGGTTGTTGGGAAGGGGTCCTAGGTTTTGGTTGATTACCATTAGGTGTGTGTTGAACTCTAGCGGTTGTTGGTTTACTAGGTTTTGAATACACATGGTTTACTTTCTGAATGTTCCCTTTTTGCTTACCATCCCCTAGGTTTTTAGTTTGACCAACGTCATTTGAACCATTAGATTCCTTTGTGGGCGTAAGAGTCACACACTTGGGAGTACTCTTAGGAGTAGTGCAAGGTGCATTCACAGAGTTATGTTTAGCAAGAGTGGGTTTTCTAAATGGAGGAACATAGGGTGAGATGGTTGGTTTTGGTACAGTCGATGGCACATCGGTATTAGGAGGTAACCTAGAAACATTAGAAGGCGGTTTTCCTAAGATAGATGGCTTTGGTACTTTGTACGCATTGGGTTGTCTAAAAACTGATTTACAACCTTAGCTTCCACAGTTTCCCACCCATCTTTCCAACAAGTTTCTGCAACTCAGCAATCGCGATGTCTTTGTCTTGCAACTGAGCTTTCAGATCAGAAATATCCTTACTCTTTTCATTCAATTCACGAAATGATTCAGAGAGTTTTACTTGTAAATTATTGTCATCAGGAACTTTTCCAACTTTGGTTTGCAAAGCAAGTTCAAGAGAATGACAATGTTTCTGAAGAAAATCATATCGGTGTTGAAGAATCGTGAACTCTTTTTTATTAACATTTGTTGAAGGCTCACTGTCGCGACATTCACCTCCTAACTGAGCTCGTAGTTGTTCGATTGTTTGTTGCAGTTCATTGTAAGCTTTATCATACGAGAGTTTGTCATCCTTACATTCATCACATTTTTTGACATATTTATTCCAAAGATCGGTGAATTCGTTGTCCTTTTTGATGACATAAGACTCCATTTTCTCTTTCGTACGATCAAGCTCATTTTGGAGGGTTTCATTGTCTGACACAGAGATGTTTACCGCAACGGGGTTACTATCAACACAATCACCACTGTCACTGGCTTTCGAGAGACATGCAATGTCGCTTTCCAAAACTTCAATTTTATCAAGAGATTCATCAGCCTCCTTCGCCAAAGATTTGAAGTCTTCAACAAATTTGGCTAGTTCTTTTAGAAAAGCGTTCTCAAGATTGCCTATCCTCGCATCAACTTGATTAATAATCGGATTGATTTCTGTATGAAGCACTTTTTGTAACTCGACATGAACGGGTGATGTAAAGTTTCCTCCAGTCATTTTGGCGTTAACAACCCGTTTGAGAATGACAAAATTATCTTTGAGCTCATTTAGATACCTACGTGTGATACTCGGTTTCGGAGGGTCATCAGACAATTCCGCACTAGGTAGCAAAAGCATTTCAGAACTCGTTTTAGACCGAACAAAAACAGTTGGAGGATTAACTTTCGGATAATAAACAGGTGTCACTTCTTTGTTAAGCTTTTGCATTTTTAAACGAGTCTCTACAGCAAGTTCGGTAGTTTCCTCAGAATCATGCACAGTAGGAGGATCATGCTCATCAGACAAGAGCACACTACCATTATATAAGGTTTCCTTTGTGGCCTGAACTTGCTTAAGGTATCCTGGATTAGGAGGAAGGGGACAACCTAAGGCCAATTTGTATCGAGTGTAGTTTATCTCATTCACTTTTGGTGCGAGCATATTTATTGTTTGCATAGTTTGGCCACGTTTTACCAAAAGGTTGTCTAATTCCCTAATCCTATCCTGAGCTTTGCAAAAATCCTCAAGAAGCCCATCTTCTCGAATTTTGAAATCATGTTTCAGCTTTTTTCGTTCTTCTTTTAACTCCAAAATGGTAGATTAAAGTTGTTTATTAAGAGATGTGATTTCATCATTCAATTCGCTTATCTTTTTAGCACTACTCAAATGTAAGGCATTTAATTTCTTAGTGGTGCATTTTTCTTGATAAACCGATGTAGCATGAGCTTGTTTAAGTTCCTTGATTTTAGCATGATGAATCTCAAAACTTTTCTCCCGTTCCTTATATCCCGTAAGCTCAGTGGTCAGTTTGGCATTAGTTTCTCTGAACTTATTATTAACCACATTCGCATGAGCAACATCCTTGGCAAGCTTATCAAATAATGATTTATAATACGCATGCGTCTCGTCAGGAAGGGTTGTAGGTTGGGCTACTTGATCCCCACTAAGGTTCACATTGGGTGCATTAGAAATAATATTGCTATTATTCGTTTGAACCCCGTGTGTCTCAGTGGAAGGCTCAAGTGACTCAGTATACTCTTCCTCCTGATTAGACATATTATATAACTCATTATCATTGAGACGTGGGTGTACCTCAGAGGAACCGTCTGAATCATACACAGGAGCTCTGTCAGGTTTAACTACCGATGTGGATGATTGCTGTGAATTAGCCATCAAGATGGAGTCGGTAGTCACCTCTTCTTCCTCATCATATGCTGCTGCAGATGCCATGAGATCAAACTCTTTAGCTAGAAGTGGAAATCCTGCTTCTTCCTTTTGTGCTATAAGAAGCTGAGACTGGAGATGGGCAGCATTCCTCTTCTTTCTTACATGGCTATCACAATGCTCAAAATCCGCAGCATCATTGTCTTGTTGATAAGTCATAGTAGAAGTCGTGTGATAAACAGGATCTCAATTCGTAGAAAGCGTGTGTTGGGGTGTCAACAAAATCAAACTTTGCCTAAATTTTCCAGCCCGACAAAAAATTCCTCAGTCCGACAAAATGGTAATCCGAAAAAATTTTGAAACACTAAATTTTGAAATCGAGTTAGAAATAGCCAATAACTAGTATGGAAAAAACTTGAAAAAATAAAATTTTAATGAAAAATAAAACCTAAAAAATCTGAAATTTGGCCTAAAAATTTGAATTTTGGTCCGAAAATTTGAATTTTTGGTCGAAAAATTTTTCGCATTGCCAAAATTTGAAATTGAAGCTTAAATGGCCTAAAATGGTCTAGGAAAAAATAAATTTTACTATGATTTTCCCGCCAAAAAACTTTTTTTTTTTTTTTTTTTTTAATCTTCGTGTAAACTATGTTCCGAGACTAGTCTAGATAGTGGCTAAGACTAAAAATTACTCAAACAAAATTTCCATCGGAATGCCCATCGGAATATTCTATCGGAATGTGCTTCTATCGGAATGTCCTTCTATCGGAATCCTAGATCGCAATGATGACCTGTCGGAATGATTTCAGATCGGAATCTTCAGATCGGAATAATTTTAGATCGGAATATGTTCAGATCAGAATAAATTCAGATCGGAATATGTTCAGATCGGAATGTGGCTAAAATCAATTTGGCAGAGTAACGTCTCAAAGTTCCTTAAAAACCGTCGGAATCCCAGATCGCAAAGAACGATCGGAATGTCCAGATCGGAATAAGGTATCAAAATCTTTAGATCGCAAAGTAAAACCCTTGGGTTATTGCGATCAAAACCGTACTTACCTTTTCCGAAATTGTAGCTATCGCAATAAGAGAACTTTTTTCCAACTTTTTAGGCAACGATTTTAGCAACTTTTAGGCAACAAATTAGCAACTTTGAGGCAACAAATTCGTGTTTTTGAGCAAACCTAAATACCCACAATACGAATACTTGGAACAACCAAAAAAAACACGAAAATTTTTTGAATCTTTAGTAAAAGGAATCAAAAAACCCACGGAATTAACAAGAAACAAGGACAACACCAAAGAGCTATCCACGAATCCCTTGGCGAATGATACCACTTGTTAGAATGATTCACACGACTTATAAGAACAAGAAATATAGATGATTAAGATCAAGATTAAAACTAAGAATGGCATATTAGATTAGATGAAGAAGAACTAGAAAGATACAAGGTAGATGATTCTAGAGAGTTTCTCTCTCTAAAATAAGAAAAAGAGAAATGATACAATGGAAGACACACACACAAATGAGGATGGTTATGCCTTTTATACTAAGGCTTACATGAATAGGAGGCCTTCCTCATTTGTGTGTTCGGGACTAATTCCCGTTACATACATAACAATGACATAGAACTCTCGACACCGTTGAGTAGCATTTTCCACGAGCTTTGCAACGGTATATTATATGACCATCACTTTAAATACTTCTAACAATCTCCCCCTAAGGGGTGGTCATATAATATGTGACTTTACTTCTTTGACCATCACTTTAAATACTTCTAAAATATACATTTTACGATAATCAGAAATACCGAATACATTAAATCAGTAATTAGGAATACAGTATATATTTTAAATTGTAATGTTATCGAACAGTCAAAACTTATCAGGTTATATACAAACAGTACTACAGGTATAAAAATAAATGAAACTGAAAACAATTAAGATCAGTAACAGTAAACAGTAATTAGATAACTCATTCACGTCCCTTGTGTATGTAGTATCCGTGAAGTCGGAGTAGATCTTTCAGCTTTCGTTTCTATTTCAGTACTGGACACGAGGTACGGATTTTCCGTCCTTTCAGTAAGGACTTCCTTTCTATGCATGATTAGGATTTCCCATCTTCAGCCAAATGTTTTTCCCCAGTATATGTTTAAGCTTATCAGTAATCATGTTAATAACTAAATAAATTTCCTGAGCATTATATACAAGCATGGTTAGTTTATGTACTAGTTACGGAGGTACCGTAACCACGGCACTAGAGGCACCGGTGTCGTGACTCACATGCAGGAGAGTGATATCCTGCATCGTCCCACTCAGCTCAGCTTGGCCATTTTATCAGTATTATTAGTGGGGCGTATGGATACATCCTAGGCTACAGTTTACAGTTTAGCAGGTGAATGTGGTGTGTGCTCTACATCCTTCACATTGGAGCTGATCCCTCCACCCAACACAGTTATTTAGAGGTCACCCCTCTATAGCATGACGAGGTCACCCCTCCAGTTATTCATGCACGGTTGTTATAGCACGTGACCTATATAAGCTCTGGCAATTAAAATACAGTAAATGCATGTTTTCAGAATTAATAGTTATATTTCAGTTTCAGTATTTATGAATCAGGTTTCTCAGATTTTATGCAGAGTTCTACCACATGTTACATATCAGTCTTATAGCTTCATTGTTGTCTTCTATTCCATTACTTTCAGTATATTCTTATCATGCTATATCCGTTCGCTGAGCGTTATGCTCAGCCGTAGTTCCTTTCATGTTCTAACGGCAGGTACACCAGGACGCTCTTAGGATTCTGAGAGCATGTGCATTTGGATGGAAGCTATCTAGACTTCTTACTTTATGCATTTCTTACATTATTCTGCTTATTTGGACATTGTTTAGTCCTTTCCTTCAGTATTTTACTTTTCATGTTTTGGGCTTATGTTTGGATTACCGATGTTTGATTCCGGTATTCCTTTATGGTCAGTTAATGTTTTAGGACATTTACCTTATGCTTTGATGACACGCCATAAATACACGTAACGGTCCACTTATCCAAGTGGGGTGTTACAATTATGGTATCAGAGCGCAAGGTTCGACCTATAGGCTCTAAAACTTGACTTGTGACTAGTGGGTAGTCACCAGGAACTTCTCAGACTTTGGCGTTGTAATCTTTCATGTTTCTCATGCATTTATCAGTCAGTTTTCTCCAGTTATCAGTCGGACTTCTTAAAGTTTTGACTAAGTAAAAGGTTGGTACAGGACTGGCCGTATTTAGTCGCATGTGCCTTTCTGCGAATTTTGTTTTGGTGAACCGACCCATAGTCGTTCACCCTTACCGTTCAGATTTTGTATTGGTAAACCGATAATAGGGTTTACCCTTGCTCATGACAGATTCATGTTTTCAGTCAAATATTACTTGGTGAACCAGCCATAAACGTTCACCATTTCTCAAGTCAAATTTCATGCTTTTAAGTCAAATGATGTTTTGTGAACTGAACCATAGATGTTCACCTTTGCGCATATCTTGATATTTTATAAAGTTTGACAAGTATGAATTGGACTACAACCAACCATGTTTAGTCCCAGATTGTAAATTCCTATACATGACAGTTCCCATGAAACTTTGACAAGTATGGATCGAACCAGAATCGCCCATACTTAGTCACATGTTTTCTTCCTTGAATGTTGTGGATTGAACTATAGCCATCCACACTAGTTGTTATTAAAACTCAGTTGATCATACTCTTATGTTCTTTGTAACAATCCAGTTTCACAATTGCAAGCTGATGTCAGCTTCAGGTGGATTCAGTTTCATGTTTCCTTACAAGGATTATGTTTTTAACAGAACGATAATATTTCATGCTAAGATACAGAAGGATTGCAGTAAAATCTTGTTTTCATGATTAAGCATGTTTGGTCCTCACCAGTCATGTCATCATGCTGACATTGTTAAAACTCAACTTAATCATATCCTTGAACCCTGGAAAAACCAGCATTAAGTCTACGTAGGAATTACCAGGCTATCAGGTTACTCATTTCAGTTCAGTTTACTACCGTTTAATCAATTTATTTCTTTGATCATGTCAGACAAGCGATACCAGTATCGATCATCCCATAAAATTTCCACCAGCTACATGTACAGTATTCCATATGTACCCTATGTACAGTGTCTCAGTTATACTCCATGTATAGTATTTCACGTGTACTCCACGTACAATGTCTCAGATATGCTCCAAGTGCTGATGTTGCTCGTGAGTTAAAGATTTTACCAGATGCTGATGCTGCGAACACTTTGAAGACCTCACAATTGCTAATGTTGCTGATACTTTGGAGATTTCTCAAGATGTTGATGCCGTTTATACTATGAAGACTCTGCTGAACAACGACGAAAACTATAAATTTGAAATTCCTATCAAGAATAAACTTCAATCACCAGACACTACCATTCTATTCTATGCTTTTACTTTCTCAGTTAGATGTCACACTTCACCCAGCTAACTTTCATTTAGGAGAGTGGGAATCGGTACCCAGCCGACCACTCAGCAAAATGGTTACATGAATCACAGTCATGATAATGACCGTCATAAATTGACAGACAAAGCAGTAGTGACAACCACCATGCTTATAATTAATCAGTCAGTAACCGTCAGAACTCCAGAACGGACGTGACCAGAAATACAGAGGTCAGTAGTCTAACCGGTCCGCCAATCTTAACGGTTACCTCAATTTTTCAGCCTTGTCCAAAATCATCCACTAAAACACATGTCAAGACATAAGTCTCAGGTATCATTTCGGAAGACCTTTCAGGACACTAGTTACGATACACGTCATACGAATCTTTTCTCAAAATATGAGTCAAAACCCATAACTCCAGTATATTTCTAAACCAGGCCCTCAGTAATTCAGGGTACCCTTCAGAAATGGGTATACCCGTTCTATTATGCCACGCATGAATCAGATCATTAAAAATTCAGTCACCACCACTAGAGTATTATTCGAGTTAAACACACAGTATTCATTATGTGAGGTTACAGACGAACACATTCAGTGAAAAGTCACCATGTTTACTTCATGTGTTCTTATGTCAGCTTTATCTCAAATCAGGTAGTTACCTGCCTCTCAGCCATAAAGGACTCAACAGTATCACCATGTTTATTAAAGTCTTATTTGGTGTTAACGACGAGATCCGTCTTACTAAATCCCAAATATATTCATTATACTTGCTGCCAGAATAATCAGTACAATTTATTTCTGCCTTACAAGTGCGTGACTTATCAGTCCATAGCTACGAAGACTTTTAGCTACCAGTTATAAATTCACTTCTGAGATTCCTTAAAATTCATGATCAGCAGATCATTTCAGAGTGCTCAGATATAATTTCAGAAAGTTCTCTAGAAATTCCTTTCTAACCATGAGGCAGAATTTAACATCAAGCTTGTCTCAAGAATAGAAGCTGTTCCAAAACTCTTTATTCTAGGGCTTCAGCTAAGTCAAAAGAGTTGCAGCAATTGCTGCAAGAATTACCGAAACGAGGCTTTATTCGCCCTAGTGCACCGTCAGGAGATGTACGGTCTATGTCTATCGGAAAGAAGGCCGGTAACATGAGATCATGTTTCAAACATCAAAATTTTTTTTTACAAGATCACCATTCTTAATCGATTTCATTCCGCGTATAGAAAGTTTATCCGATCTGCTACGATGTCTTAAATATTTTCTAGAACGATTCACGATCATACTACCAACAGTGCTGAGAGAAAGAACACGAGGTTTTCTAGACTGCTGTTACACACGATATAGTCTCTCTAAAATTTTGAATTTATACTTCTGAACTCCCTAATGCTCAGCTATCTTATGGAATTTATGAATAAAAATTTTCCCATGATTCTCAGACAAACTCGTCAGCATATTCACTAATCACATTCTGATCTACCAAATTCTAAAAAAAAAGAGCACGAGAATCATCTTCTCACAGTTGTACAGAATCTTAGATAGGAGAAGATTTTATATACAACTTTCCAGATATGAATTCCAATTGAACAAAGTGGCATTTCTGAGCCATTCTACCTTAGCAGAAAGAAATTTCAAACAATGCTGCGAAGGTGAAGGCCATCACCTGATGGTCCCGACCAATACCTGTGAACGTAGTATAAAATTTTCTAGAACTCAATTGACCGCTATCGCAAAAATTGCTGACAGTTCTCACTAGAAATTCTTCCATGACTATTCAACCAGATCTATACCAGGATGTTCCATAATCCCAGGCATAATTTTGATAGAATCAGTATCACACATTGATGCAGCTATGTGCATACCTAGATGCATGACATACCGCAGGTTCAAGATAAAACGCCGTCATGCTAGTGAGTTACTACAATCCTTAGAAATTTCTGAGCAGAAATGCGATGAAATTCCATGAAATCGTTATCAGTTACCACAGACTCAGAAAAGTATAATACTATCCGAGTCATTGTCGACCATCTAACCAACCTACGTGTTTACTTCCATCCGGAAGGGTTACGCGGTAGCGGACTACAGAGAATTAGCAGTAAATCGTACGATTTCAAGGCATTCCACCGACCATCATATCAGATAGAATTCATGTTCATGATCACGTGTACGTTTACGTTCACATTCACGTTACGTCTCGCGTTCACATTATGATGTTGCTTCAGTCCATGTTATGTGTTAGCTCATGATTTAAGTTCACGTTCGCGTTCATGACCTTGTTCACGTTCAGGCTCGTGTTCCATCTCACGATATACGTTTCGCAGTTTATTACCGAATACGGTTATAGAAAGCTTGGGAAATCAGACTCAAGTTTAGCACAACTATTCCATAACCAGGCAGACGTTTCACATCTCAGGCCGTATCGGTTGGCATTCCTTCCTCAGTCAGCATACGTTCATGATATGTCTAGTATCACGTTCACGGCATATTCCATGCCAGCGTTCATCAGATGATCACAAACTACGTTCACAATTGCTCATGTAGCACGTTCACAATTGTTCACGTAGTTCGTCCTGGTATGTTTTCAGCAGCTTGCCCAGAAATATAAATGTTATATTTTTAGAATAATTCTACGTACCGTTTCAGGTATACTACATGCTATAGCTTATTCATTCAGATTCAGAAAATCCATCTTAAGTATGGAACCAGAAACTATTCAGCATCATCAGGACAATGTCATCAGGACCAAGATTTTGTTCATTATGTTTAGACCGTTGAAGGAATCGTTTCGAGCGGGAAGCCACTCGAAACAAAGAAGTCCATCCGGACCTCTCATCCGTTTCCTTAAATAAATCCAGTTAAGTTCTTTCAGTCAGGTTACGTGCCATGTCCTCTTCAGCCATGTCACGTTGCATGATCACTTTAGTCATGTCATGTTTATACCTATCAACAGCATTGTGTCTTAATTAGAAGACGAATTATCATTCAGCTTAATTGTCCTTTCAGTTTACGTGCTCTTTCAGTTCTTATAGCTCCAATAGTTTATTACCTTTAATTCGAGGACGAATTTCTCCTTTTTAGAAGGGAAGAATTGTAAAACCCAGTATGGTCGTATCCTTAATTCGGGGACGAATTATTGTTTTTAGAGGGGAAGAATTGTAAAACCCGTATTTAAAAATCAGAATATTTAAATACGCAGTTTAAGTTTAATAAACTATATAAGTATTAATTTTTAGACAGAGATATAAACGCAGAAATTAAATACGCAATCCCAGTTTATTTAAATACTATAAATATTACAGTTTATTCAGATAATAAGTATTCAGTCTCAGAAAATATTACAGATGAATTAATTATTTTACAGAAATAATTAAACGTTAATATTAAATACGCGTATCTCAGTTTATTTAAATATAACAAATGAATAATTATTCAGAAAATAATTATTAAGTTTCAGAATATATTACGTATGTATTATTACACGAAAAATAATTATCGCGATTCAGAAACAAAGACGCGAGAAAATAATATATACAAGTATTTTAAAAAAATAAAAAAAAATAATAATAAGAAGTAAAGGGGTCGGTTTGTTTTTAAAAAAAAGGGAAAGAAATTTTGGGCCAAGCCCATGTGAAGAAAAATAAACACGGGGGGCTACCCCTTCTCCACAATCAGACGGAAAAAAAGGAAGATTAGGGTTTCTGCTTTTTGGAGAACCGCCGGCAAAAAAAAAAAAAAAAGAAGAAGAAAAAGAAGTCGGGTCTTTTGTGCTCACTTCGATTCCAATGTTCTGGTCTTCGAGTTTTATCATGATATCGTGGTAATCCTTCTGATCCCTTTCTTTTTCTGATCACGAATCCAAAATCTTTAATCAAGAACGTAATGTTTTTTTTAAGTAATTAACAAGCTTGGTTTCTGGGTTTGTGGAATCACGAAAAACCGAGAGACAGTGCTCTCGGTGTATGGCTGTTCGACCCAGCCGAGACTTCAATGTCTCGGTGGTGGTGTTGAATTTTCGGGCGCAGCCAAAAGGGGTGTGTGGGATTGTTGTACAGCCGAGACTTCAATGTCTCGGTGGTGTTTTTCTTTTTTTGTTTAACCGGTTACATCCCAAAATTATAACCAGGAGTGTTGTTAATAAAATATCAGGATTTATAGCACATCAGGGGTGTTTGGGTCTAATCCGCAGCAAGGGGGTGTTTGGGATTGCAAAACAGGGATAACTAAATAACAAACGGTGGAAACAGAATCAATAGCAGTGGGAACACTAAGGCTAACAGTGGGAACCGTATGCTAACAGTGGGAACCATGAACTAGCAGTGGGAAAACTGCATTGACAGTGGGAAAACTGCATTGGCAGTGGGAAAATAAACAAAACAGTGGGAACCACGAATTAATTGAATTGGTAAATTATTTTATAAATGAGTTATATAAATAAATTAAGTATATTATCCAATTTTGTTTATCAAATTAATAAAATTAAATTAATTCTAGCTTTCATTTCTATCCTATTAAAAACTTATGATTTATAAATAAATTTTATTTAAAGATATTAAATTGGAAATATTTTAACATAGGAAACTTTCAATAATAACGAGTTACTATGTATAGTAATACCGGGTATACATTTTACGATAATCAGAAATACCGAATACATTAAATCAGTAATTAGGAATACAGTATATATTTTAAATTGTAATGTTATCGAACAGTCAAAACTTATCAGGTTATATACAAACAGTACTACATGTATAAAAATAAATGAAACTGAAAACAATTAAGATCAGTAACAGTAAACAGTAATTAGATAACTCATTCACGTCCCTTGTGTATGTAGTATCCGTGAAGTCGGAGTAGATCTTTCAGCTTTCGTTTCTATTTCAGTACTGGACACGAGGTACGGATTTTCCGTCCTTTCAGTAAGGACTTCCTTTCTATGCATGATTAGGATTTCCCATCTTCAGCCAAATGTTTTTCCCCAGTATATGTTTAAGCTTATCAGTAATCATGTTAATAACTAAATAAATTGCCTGAGCATTATATACAAGCATGGTTAGTTTATGTACTAGTTACGGAGGTACCGTAACCACGGCACTAGAGGCACCGGTGTCGTGACTCACATGCAGGAGAGTGATGTCCTGCATCGTCCCACTCAGCTCAGCTTGGCCATTTAATCAGTATTATTAGTGGGGCGTATGGATGCATCCTAGGCTACAGTTTACAGTTTAGCAGGTGAATGTGGTGTGTGCTCTACATCCTTCACATTGGAGCTGATCCCTCCACCCAGCACAGTTATTTAGAGGTCACCCCTCTACAGCATGACGAGGTCACCCCTCCAGTTATTCATGCACGGTTGTTACAGCACGTGACATATATAAGCTCTGGCAATTAAAATACAGTAAATGCATGTTTTTAGAATTAATAGTTATATTTCAGTTTCAGTATTTATGAATCAGGTTTCTCAGATTTTATGCAGAGTTCTACCACATGTTACATATCAGTCTTATATCTTCATTGTTGTCTTCTATTCCATTACTTTCAGTACATTCTTATCATGCTATATCCGTTCACTGAGCGTTATGCTCAGCCGTAGTTCCTTTCATGTTCTAACGGCAGGTACACCAGGACGCTCTTAGGATTCTGAGAGCATGTGCATTTGGATGGAAGCTATCTAGACTTCTTACTTTATGCATTTCTTACATTATTCTGCTTATTTGGACATTGTTTAGTCATTTCCTTCAGTATTTTACTTTTCATGTTTTGGGCTTATGTTTGGATTACCGATGTTTGATTCCGGTATTCCTTTATGGTCAGTTAATGTTTTAGGACATTTACCTTATGCTTTGATGACACGCCATAAATACACGTAACGGTCCACTTATCCAAGTAGGGTGTTACAGGGGATATTACCGGTACCTCAGGCCACACTCCTCAGATATTACCACCACCACCACCACTACCACCAACCATTGGTCGCGTTTATACTACTACCCGAGACCAAGCAAACAAGACCACAGGTACCATCACTGGAATTTTGTTTATAAACAGACAGGCTGCCTGCATTCTTTTCCATACATGCGCTACACATTCAGTTATATATACTTTATTTGATGCTAGTATAGACATGACCCCTACACCACTTGATAGTGTGCTAGGTATATCTACACCCATGCGAGACTCTGTTCGCATTACTCAGGTGTACAGGGATCTTCCTCTTGAGTTTGACGATAAAATCCGTCCAGTTAGTGCCCTTCCTCTGGACATGTGTGAGTTTGATGTAATTTTGGGTATGGATTGGTTGTCAGCGCATCGTGCCACTATAGATTGTCATGCATACCAAGTCATCTTTGGTGACGTTCAGACACCAGAGTTTGTTCACTGTGGTTTTTTGCCAGGAAAACATGTTCAGATTATATCAGCTTTACAGGCCCGTACTCTATTATACCATGGTTGTGAGGGTTTCCTAGCTACCGTTCATGACACTTCTTCTGAGACACCTTCACTCCATGATAAGCCAATTGTGTCAGACTTTCCTGATGTCTTCCCAGAAGAACTTCCAAGCATACCTCCCATGCGAGAGGTAGAGTTTGGTATCGATCTTATCCCAGGAGCAGAACCAGTATCCAAAGCTCTTTACCGTATGGCTCCTGTTGAGATTAAGTAACTGAAGGATCAGCTTTAGGAACTTCTAGAAAGGGGTTTCATCCGTCCGAGCGTGTCACCTTGGGGCGCGCCAGTTTTGTTTGTCAAGAAGAAAGATGGTAGTATGCGGCTGTGTATTAACTACCGCGAGCTGAATAAGCTCACCATTCGTAACCGTTATCCACTTCCTCGTATAGATGATTTATTCGATCAGCTTCAGGGTGCCAAGCACTTCTCAAAAATCGAATTACGATCAGGTTACCACCAGTTGCGTGTAAAAGAGCAGGATATATCCAAGACTGCTTTTCGCACGAGGTATGGTCATTACAAGTTTGTTGTCATGCCATTCGATCTCACGAATGCGCCATCAGTATTCATGGACTTGATGAATCGAGTTTTCCACGAATTCTTAGACAAGTTTGTGATTGTATTCATAGACGATATCCTTATTTTCTCTAACTCTAAAGAAGAGCATGAAGATCATCTTCGAACAGTTTTGCAGATTCTCCGACGAGAGAAGCTTTATGCTAAATTTTCTAAATGTGAGTACTGGCTGAGTAAGGTGGCGTTTCTAGGCCATATTGTTTCTACAGAGGGGATCATCATGGATCCTGCAAAGATGGAGGCTATCACTAAATGTCCGAGACCGACATATGCCACAGAAGTACGCAGTTTTCTTGGGTTAGCGGGATATTATTGCAGGTTTATAGAGAACTTCTCACGTTTGGCATTACCATTGACCAAACTTATGCGCAAGGGGGAGAAGTTTATATGGACTAAGGAAAGAGAAAAGATTTTTGAGGAACTCATACAGCGTTTAATTTCAGCATCGATCCTTACTCTCCCATCTGGCACAGGTGATATACAATGACGCCTCAGGGAAAGGTTTAGGTTGTGTACTTATGCAGCATGGGAAATTCATTGCCTATGCTTCACGATAGCTAAAGTCATATGAGAAGAATTATCCCACGCATGATCTGGAGCTCGCAGCAGTCGTCTTCGCTCTCGAAATCTGGAGACATTACCTGAATGATGAGTCGTGTGATATCTTCACTGATCACAAAAGTCTCAAGTATATATTTACATAACGAGAGTTGAACATGAGACAAAGGCGTTGGTTAGAGTTAATAAAAGACTATGACACTAACATTCAGTATCACCTAGGTAAAGCGAATGTAGTGGCAGATGCCCTCAGTAGAAAGTCAGGGATGATTAATGGCATCAAGGTTAAAGAGGAGATCATACGGGACTTAGAGCGGTATGATATTGAGCTCTTAGTACACGGACAGACAGGTTACTGGGCTAGTCTAAGAGTAGAACCAGATTTACTCTCTCAGATTAAAGGTGCACAGAAGGATTATGGTGAAATTTGGGCGATTGTACAGAATATTGACCAACTGACTGAATTTCGTATCGATGATGATGGTATTGTATGGCAGGGTACCAAACTCTGCGTTCCAAAAGACCCTACTCTCAGAGAATCCTTATTGACTAAGGCTCACAGCTCCTCGTTTTCTATCCATCCAGGTTCCACTAAGATGTACCGCGATCTTAAGCAGCATTTCTGGTGGAGCGGCATGAAGCAGGATGTCGCCACTTTTGTTTCCAAATGCCTAACCTGCCAGTAGGTTAAGATAGAGCATCAGCGTACTTGTGGCCTACTTCAGCCATTAGATATTCCAATATGGAAATGGGACAAGGTCTCTATGGATTTTGTCACCGGGTTACCGCAGACTCAGAGGAAACACGATGCAATCTGGGTCATTGTCGTCCGTTTGACAAAGTCAGCGCACTTCATCCCTATCCGTAAAGATTTCTCAGTTAGTAAATTCGCAGACCTATTCACGAAGGAGATCGTACGATTACACGGTACACCTTCAGATATTATATTAGACAGGGATCCACGATTCACTTCTCATTTCTAAGGAGGTCTGCATAAAGCTTGGGGAACCAAGCTCATGCTCAGCACAGCCTTTCATCCATAGACGGACGGTCAGTCAGAGCGTACCAACCAGACCTTGGAGGACATGCTACGCGCCTGTACATTAGAATGGACAGGTAATTGGGATGACTATATCTGCTTGGTCGAGTTTTCCTACAACAACAGTTGGCATGCTAGTATCAAGTGTGCTCCCTTTGAGATGTTATACGGTAGGAAATGTCGTGCTCCGATCTGTTGGGATCAGGTTGGAGAATGTTTAATTGAGGGACCATAATTAATAGAGCTGACCAATGAAAAGGTCACCATTGCCAGGGCTAAGCTGCAAGAATCACGTATTCGCTAGAAGGGTTATGCCGACAAGCATCATAGAGATCTAGCATTCCAGACTGGTGATCGTGTGTTTCTCAAAGTATCACCAGCACGCGGTGTGAGACATTTCGGCCTCAAGGGCAAGCTCAACCCTCGCTACATTGGACCGTTCGAAATCCTCGAACGTGTCGGTGAAGTATCATATCGTTTGGCATTACCGCCTCAGCTTTCACACGTTCATAACGTGTTCCATGTATCACTACTCAGAGGGTACAACTATCATGAGCTTCACAAAGTTAATTATCCACTCGATAAAATTTGGGAGGATCTATCTTATATTGAAGAACCCGAAGCAGTCTTAGATCGCCAGGATCGAGTTATGAGAAGGAAGACTATTCCTTTCATCAACATCCAGTGGAGGAACCATTCTGAGCAGGAGGCCACTTGGGAAACTGAGGAGTCTATACGGACTTCTTATCCTCACTTCTAGTTATGATTCGGGTATGTTCTTTCAGCTTTCATGACCTTTCAGTTACATGCCTCTCCAGCTTATGTGTCCTTTTCAGCTTTTATTTCTATTAGTTTATTTTACCTTTAATTCGAGGATGAATTTTCCTTTTAGAGAGGGAGAATTATAAAACCGCAACATTATCGCATCCTTAATTCGAGGACGACTTATTTTGTTTAGAGGGGAAGAGTTGTAGAACCCGCCTTAAAATCCTTAAACATTAATAGCACGCAGTCTCAAACTTTATTTAAAACGTTACGTTAGTAATTATTTCAGAAAAATAATTAATAAATGTCAGAAAAGATTATGTAAGTATTACGTAAGCATTTTATTCAGAAAATAAATACTACCTTTCAGAAATTAAAACACGAAAACTAAATAAAAGCATACACGATAAATTATAAGTGTCGAAAAACAAACGAAAATCACACCTTATAAGTGGGCCGGTGGTTTTAAAAGAAAAGAAGAAAGAATAATGGCTTTGAGCCCGACCTGTTTTAAGAACAAACACAGGAAACAAAAGGGTTATTGGCTTTTCATTTTAACATATCAAAAAAAGAAAAGCTAGGGTTTCTATGTCTTGGGGTGGTCGACGGCTGGAGACAAACAAAAGAGGAAAACGGTTTTTGATTTTGTATTTGGTTCGGTTACGTGTTTACAGTCAATCTCATATCACAAATAAAGGTAATCGTTCTTTCTTATCTTTTACAAATCATAAGGTTATGGGTTTAAGATCAAGAACACATGGAACCATAATTATTAAACATGTATTAATCATGAATTAGTCGGGTGTTGATGTTATACACGAAAACCGAGAGCATATAAAGCTCTGGGTGGTCCTTATTTTGTGATCAGTCGTGAATCAAACCCAAACAGGGGGTAACGGGCACTTAGTGGGTGTTTGGTTTTGAAAACAGTGGGTGTAAATCAATCAGCAGGAGTGTTTGTTTGACAGCAGTGGCAACTGAGAGTCCTAATGACTCTCGGTGGGTCTTAGGGTCCAAAACAGTAGGAACAACAACAAAACAGTGGGAACAAATAACAAACAGTGGGAACAAATAACAAACAGTGGGAAACGACTATGAAGACAGTAGCAACTGGCACTAGGCCATTGGCTACTGTTGGTGTGACGTCAACAGGGGGACCACGACGTGGGTCGTGGTGGGCCCGGTTTGGTTTAACCCGAGATATGGGTGTCTAGGGGAGAGTTTGACTCGGGTTTCAGGATCGCAAGTAATAATAAATACAAGAATTATTTAAGTTTAGTTAAATTATTTCATAAATGAGTTTTATAAATAAATAAATTATATTGTTTGATTCTATTAATTTAATTAGTAAAATTAAATTGATATGGTTTTATCCTTCTTAATTATTTATAAATGTATGATCTATTAATGACTAAATTTTTCAAGGAAACTAATTCGGAAACCTTTCTAGTTTAGGAAACTTTCTATTTTTGGCAGGCTACTATTTATAGTAATATCGAAATATATATTACACAGTAATCAGGAATACAGAGTATACAGTAATCAATAATATTATAGAACAGTCAAAATTTACCAGCTTATACACAAACAGTAATACAAGGATAAAATAAATCAAACTAAGAACAGTTAAGAACTTAAGATCAGTAAAAATAAACAGATATCAGACAACTCATTCACATCCGTTATTCATGTAGCTTTTGTGAAGTCGGAGTAGGAGTCTCATCAGTTTACCTTGCAGTAAGTTATTGGACACAAGGTACGGATTTTTCGTCCTTTAGTAAGAACTTCCTTTCCTATGCATGATTAGGATTCCCCGTCTGCAGCCAAATGTTTTTCCCAGTATATGTTTTAAAATTTACAGTAATTATCTTAAAAACTAAGTTAAATTTTCATGAGCTTTATATACATGCATGACCAGTTATATACTAGTTACGAAGATACCGTAACCATGACACTTGAGGCACCCGTGTCATGACTCCTCTGCGGGGGAGTGATTTCTCGCAGCGTCTCATTTATTTCAGATTGGCCATTTTATCAGTATTATCAGCGGGGCGTATGGGTGCATCCTAGGTTATCAGTTTACAGCTTTTAGGTGAATGTGGTGTGTGCTCTACATCCTTCACATTGGAGTTGATCCCTCCACCCAACACATCAGTTAGAGGTCACCCCTCTACAGCATGACAAGGTCACCCCTCTATGTATTCAAGTCGACGTTGTTACAATACATGACCTATATAAGCTCTTGGCACTTAAAATACAGTAAACGCATTTATTCAGATTTAACAGATAATAATTCAGCTTTACTAATTGTAAACCAGACTTTTCAGAACATACACAGTTTTCCGCTGCTCTTTACTTATTAGTTTTATAGCTTCAGTATTTGTTATCTGTTTCATTCCAGTACATTCTTATCATGCTTTATATCCGTTCACTGGGCGTTATGCTCAGCCGTAGTTTTCCTTTCATGTTCCAAACGGAAGGTACACATGGACGCTCTTAGGATTCTGAGAGAGTATGTGCATTGGATGGAATCTATCCAGACTTCTTTACTTTATGCACTTCACATATTACTTTGCTTGTTTGGAAATTGTTTAGTCCTTCCTTCCAATACTTAATTATTTATGTTTGAGCATATGTTTGGACTACCGATGTTTGATTCTGGTATTTCCGTTATGGTCAGTTAATGTTTTAAGACATTTGCCTTGCACGTTTTGATGATACGTCCATAAATACACGTAACGGTCCACTCATCCAAGTGGGGTGTTAAAGAACCAACAAGAATTTGTTTTAAGAAGTGAGGGCTCATCATTGTCCAATCAGCATTAAGTGGTCTAAATGACCACATTAAATCCACAAATAGATCAAGATGTTGTGTATGGAAAAAATATCAAGATTAAAAACAGTATTTATTAAGATTGCTAACATTTACTATGAACATTTGCTTAACTTACATTGTCACCCAACCACCCATATTTGGCAATATCAAGACACACTAAATCTCGCCAGAACTTCGCAGCAACTACAATGTCTTGTTGTCCCCGGGGAAACCGATACTCTGGCGGGTCAGGCAAATTAATATATTGTGCTACAGATGGGGAAACTCTTATAGTATCCATGTTACGGTCCTTCTCTCTTGAAAGATTCTATAAACAATCACCGTGGGGGTAAGATCACGGTAAATTCATTATAAATGAAAGATGTGAACAAAATTAAACAAAGCGCATACCTCGACAAATGATGGCAGTGCAAGTAGTTCTTGGACATAACGTAATTTAGGCTTGCATGATACATCCTGCTTATAAGATTTTATGTTATTATTACACGACATGGATATCTGGATTAGTATGTTACATATGTATTGAATATACCTCTATAAATTCAGGCGGACCGATATCACCATCAACTTGATTCCTTGAAATACTTTTATTAGCATCTGGTGTAATGTTTGGTTGCTTATCAATGGGTGGAATAAAAGATAATGCCAACCACTTCATCATCTTCTAACTTTGAGAGACCTGGGTACACGCTTCTTTCTAGATCCCAAATTTTTAATCGTTTTTACACCGGAAAAAAAGTTTAGCCAAAGATGGTTTGTAATCAGTTGTGACAATATTGACATACTGTTGTAAAATAAATATAATCGTCACGAACTTGTAAAAACAAAACCAAATAGTGCTTATGACAAATTACGTGATAAACTACCTTAACTTCAAGAGGCCGAACCGTTCCTTTTTGAAGGTCAACATCCTTAAACTCAGAAACAATTTTTTTTGTCAATAACTTGTTCTTTCTGAATGTCAGCTGCGTCATTGTTGTCTACGTCCATGTCATCGATAGAAATAGCAGCCATGTCTTCTTCATCATTCAGCACATCCATGAATTCATCTTTAAATTCAACATCTTGTAATAAAGATGAATAAAATATAAATGGAACACATGTGAATACCATTGACTATGGAACACATCTGTAAAGTTCAACACATACGTCATTGACAGCAGGGCTGGATGGTTCATTCAAGTTTGTTGATGTTGTTCTAGAAAACTTAACATCAGGAATGGAATCTATTCCCGGGTTTTCGTCCTTATTCATTAAGGCCTTGATTAATATGCCCATAGATCCAGGGAATCTCTGAGAAATTGTTTTATCATCATTTCCTAAACTTTCTTCATCCACCATACCTTCTGGATCCGCATGTGCTCCAATATCATACAGTGTTTGCTATAGGTTACCAAAAAATTAGAATATTAAGGAAACAGTTGGTACACATCTGGTATTTAATTATGCATTAAGGGTATACTAACCGTATTATCAGTTGGGGAACCGGCCACAAATGGCTTAAGGTATGACTTTTCACCTACGTTGATATCAGTAACTAACAAGCCCTCAACAACTTTCTTCTTAGAATCAGGGGTTGGTTTTGGAGATTCATTCCCTAAAGTGTCTTCGTCCACCGTAGTTTCTGCTACATCGTATGTTGGGATATCAGATGAGAGACGGCTGTAAGTAATATAATTCAAACAATAAGAAAATCTTGTTGTTTACAATATTTGCTTTATTTATGAATTCACTGTATACTAACCATATTATCAGTTGCTGAACCTGCAACTATTGGCTTCATGGATGAATTCTCAAATCCGTTTATATCACTAACTAAAATGCCCTCGACATCTTTCATCTTAGTATCAGGGGTTGGTTTTAGAGAATCTTTCCTAAAACTGTTTGTATCCACCATACATTCGGTTTCATCGTGTGTTGGGATATCAGACAGAGATGGCTTTAAGTTAAGTAAGTCAAACAAGTAGCAAATCGATTAGGATACTAATTTGTATAAATATGCATTAACTGTATACTAACCGTATCATCAGTTGCTGAAACTGCCACTACTAGCTTAACAGATGAATTCTCAGTTCGGTTTATATCACTAACAGTACCGGTGTCGACATCTTGCTTCTTAGAATCAGGGGTTGGTTTTGGAGACCCATTCCCAAAACTGTCTGCTTCTACCATACATCCTACTTCATTGTGTGTTCCAATATCAGATGAAGACGGCTGTAACTAAAAAATTGAAAAGATAAGGAAACCCTTTTTTTCTACAAATATTGGATTTAATTATGTAGTAACAGGATACTAACCGTATTAGCACTTGCTGAACGGGCGTCTGGTTGGTTAAGGGATGAATTCTCAAATCCATTAATATCAGTAACTGATACGCCCTGCACGTCTTTTAACTTAAAATAGAGGTTGATATCTTAGAACTTTGTTGGTCCTTTAGTTTTTCGTTCAATAACTTCTCCATCTTTTCAAGCCTAGATGTAACATCTGCATCGGTAACCAAGTCTACTTGTTTTCTAATGGACTGGACTTCAGCTAAAATATCATGTAATGAAATACTTTTAGCACCAGACATGGTTTCACTAAAACTATTCCCTTGTTCTAAATCTAAAACACCATTCGGGTGCTCCGTAGACATCCCATTAGATTTAACGACGGGCGTTTTTAAAGTTCCCAAACAAGCTTGGTTTTCATCAGGTAAAACAGGAGGATTAACGTCATCCATGCGGTTTATATAACTAAGACTTGCAACATATAAAGGTTGGCTACTCTCACCTTGTGTTGGAAAAATTCAGGAAATGGTCTTGAATCCTAAAATATCAATTCAATTACTAAAATACATGAGGACACTAACCTTGACTATTAATCGGATGTATTCAAACTGGAATACTTACCGGTCCAAAAAGGGTAACATAGTGTAATTTTTCAAATTTTATATTATTAGACCAAGAAACACCTCGTGGTAACACATTATGCTCTTTAATCCATAATTAAGTGCTAATAGGATAACTCTCTAAAATACATATATGTATAACACAATCATCCAGTTGTTAAAATTCTGGTTCATATCTAGTACTAAAAAACCCCCAGATATTTTCTAACCTTGAGAGCCCAAGCAAAGCCGTATAGATTATATAGAGGATTGTAAGTTGGATTTTCCCTCCTCTTGGATATATGAGTATCAACATGATTACAACCAACATTTATAGTCCTTCTATAAAATTCGTCCCACATGTACTCACCCTAGGGATAAGAATTCAAGGCTTCAAAATCATCCACCATATTGATTAAATGGTTTTCGATGCAATTCCTATCCTCTTTGCCCATAAATACCAACTCGAAAACAATTAAAAGACACACCCTAACAGCATCCACATCCGATAATCGTAACCACTTATCTTGATTTCTAATAATTTGCAAAATTTCAAACCCATGATTTTTTTCTAAAACCTTTAATTTTAATTTTTCCTAGAAAAACACAAATGCAAAAAGAACTCTTCAAACCAGCACTAGTTGAAACATTACCAAATCGAAATCCAATAATTAAACAAAATTCCTTCCTACTAAATCGTAGCGAATGATCGCCAATTTTGAATATCATAGGGGGTGCATGACTAGAGATTTCTGCAACATATACCTGGTGTTGCAAAACATAATTCATCAAATGACAATCATTATCCACGAAAGGGATTTCCAACCACGGGCCAAAAACAATACTTTTAAACAAATTGTTCCGGACGATATTTGTTTGCAATAACCCTTTGATTTCTTGAATCAATCTCACTGTTGACCTAACATCAACTCTTACATCGTAAAAAACATTTAACACGCGCATGATATTATAAGTGGATTTGATATTCTGATATGATGGTTTCGTTCATTGAAGAACAGAGAGGGTTGGTTTTGATTTATTTTCGGTAGCCTTTGATGTGTGTGTTTTGATTTATTAAAGGTGATTTGATATTGAGATATGATGGGTTAGTTCATTGAAGAACATAGAGTACCCGGTTTTGATTTATTTTGAGTAGCTTGTGTGTGTGTTTTGAAAGAGGAGAGTGAGGGTAATAGAAATAATAAAATACTAGGTTGCCCTATAATTCGTGTTAGCTAGAGTACAATTACCAAAAATAATAATATATAATATTTAACTACTTTTTAATAAAATGACCAAACACCCAAGTTGTTCAATATTCTAATTGCTCATATATGTTAAATTGCCCAAAAAAAAATCTCTTACACAATACGTACTTCATGTGTACTTTATACGGACACATGGCAGATTCTTCCATCATTGCCCAGATTCGCTGTTGCCCTGGACTGTTTGAGGAAAAACATATTTTTTGGACTAAATTTCATGTTACTCTAAATTAGAGGACTCTTTTGATCATTTTTCCTGAAGATAATCCATAAGTTGTATGAAGACATAAGATCTTATCGCATTAAAAGAAAATTGATGTTTTTTTTATATAATATTCCTTTCGTTTTTTAATTATATCTCATCAGCAAAAAAATATTTAAAAAAATTGCATCTTTTATTTTTTGTATAATGACAGTTTTACTTTTCACTATTTAATAAAATCTTTTTTTAAATACCTTATACAGTACCTATTACAAATGACGATAATACTATAAACTTAATTTAAGTCTTTATTTATTTGAAATCGAATAATTAATTTAATGGAAACTTGGTAAAGGGAAATTATGATGTTAGGAAGAAAAAAATATCAACCTTACGTCATTTTTTTTCGCACGACACAAGTTAGATGCTAAAAGATTCACATGTATTTAGAGAAGTACTCGCGTGAGAGTTGGGTGTGTCACAGGCCACATTCAATTTTAAACCACAAAAAATAAATTTATTATAAAATAAGTTGCAACATTTATTTTTAAATAGTGTAAAACAACTTTAAATTTAAATTTAATAATTATAAAAAAAATTATATAACAACTTATAATAAATTTTGAGTCCGCCCTCAATCGCGAAGGAACAAATAACTTTATTGGGAAGGAAACAGCCTATATATGGACTTTGTGACGACCATACATATGAACATAATTAACACACTCTCTTTCTCTCCAAATTCCAAAAGATAAATTAACATGTCAACTTTTATGGTTACATGGCTCATGATGCTATTTGTAACAATATTTTTCCAGATAATTATTCCTACCAATTCAACCAGTAGTATATCAAACTCTAGTTTCTCTTCGCCCGTTAACCGGAATCGAATTCTATCGAGTTTTTCAAACAAGAGACAGACGAATTTGCAAAAGATTGAAACGGGTTTAGCACGAGCTCGAGGCGCAATAAAGAAGGCTACGAATAGTCACTTGGCTGAAGAAGATCCAGATTATGTCCCGAATGGTTCTGTTTATTGGAATGCTAATACGTTCCATAGGTACGTCTGCTTACAAACTTTTACTTAAGTCCAAAGTTGGGTAGGTTTAAAATAATACAGTAAGTTCATTCAATTGTCAATGATATTAGAAATTTGATAAAATTCTTTAATAGCTTTTTATTGTTTCAAAAAGTCATTTTTAAGACTTTTTTGCAAAGTCTTTAGCTATTAAAACACTATGCATTTAAGGCATTTAAGGTAGGTTTCAAGTCATTAAGACTATCTTAAATACACAGTGAGATTGGTGGGTTGCTTGAAGAGGAGTTTTTTACAAAGTCATTGTTTTTTTAAAAAGTAATTATCATTTCATGGTATGTTCAAATATATTTTCCATTGTATTGTTTGACTTACCAAATTTAATGATATGACTAAATTTTCCATGGTAACATTAATGACAAATTACAAAAAATATCAAAGTGTCATCACGTCATGTGACCCGCTCGTTCTCTATTTCTCAAAAGAAAAAAAAAATTCAAAAATACAATTTTTTATTCTATGTTTACTAATATTATTTAGAGATTACTCGTAATTTAAGCGTAAAATTTGTTAAATAGTTATGCCCTGATAATTTTGTGCCGATTTGACAAACGAACTATTTTATTCAATGACATTAACATTGAACTTCAAATTTTGTTCCGACTACACCAATTTGTCCTCAAGTTGTAACTTGTTACTAGCACAATCGTTTATTCCACATTTTCTATTTTTCCGTTTCACAATTTTATTTTTATTTTTTTAACAAATATCTAATATTTTCGATGTTTTTAAAATTTTTCGAAAACTATAGATTTGTTTTTGAAAATATTAGAATTTTTTTTTGAAATATTAATATTTTTTTGAGACTTATAGAATTTTTTTCGACAATTTTAGGAATTTTTTCAAAAATCATATATTTATTTCAAAAACTTCAGAATCCTTTTTTTTTCGATTTTCCGAAAGTTTGAAAACATATTTTAAGTTTTTGAAATTGATTCACAATGATCAGGTAATATCTTAAGTTTTCGAAAATTTTAAAGAAACTTTTTTATATATATAAAAATTTCAAATTTTACACAAATTCGAACAAATTCTACTAGTTTAAAAAATAATCTAAAATTTTAGGAAAAAAGTCCAAATTTTTTCAGAAAATTTTTTTTTTTTTTTTTATATGAATATGAACCAAATAAAATACCACCAGTTAACCAAAATAACGGAATATGAAGTCATGTACAACAGTAATTAATTGCGTTAACTTAAAATATGTTGAACATAGCGAAGAATTTGCCTATCGAAGTTTTATTAGTATACATGTAATATACTAAAGGTGAAAAAGAATGGAAAATACCATTTTGGAGAAAGGATGAAAAACGTTTGGGTAACAATAAAAGGTGAGAGAGAATGGAAAATACAATTTTGCCATACAATAGTCAATATTTTTGAAGATGCCATACATAAGTAATTATTTTTTAAGAAGACAACCATTTGGTAAAAAACTCCTTGAAGAGCTAGGCAGAATAAATACTCTTATAACTTTATTGTCAATGTCACAAGTTATTTATATTTTGTTTACAAATTTTACTAATTTGCTTATATAGTCATATTATACAAAATATAACAAGTAGTACATGTTAATCCTTAAAAAGTGACAAGGTGGACGTAAGTTATTTAAACTCACAAGAGGTTAGAACTTGAGACACATTTATTATTCTCTACATTTCATTTGTGGTGTTTTGAAATGAAACAAGCATTTATAGAGGAAATTGGTGTGTGTGCTTGATGAGAATTGTTTGGATAAAATGGGGGTAAAGAAGAAAATAAATTTCATATTTGTATAATTGCATCATTTGATCAAAGTGGGAACATAAATTATATCCCCATTGTTTTAATAAAACAAAGTAAGCTAAGCTAGTCAAAGAGTTGTTTTCTTTTTTGTTTTCTACCTAAAAGTTACCTAAACAGTCTATGAGAATATATAACATGTGATTTACATATCTTTTGGTTCACATCTTCTAAGTTTTAATTCCCATCCATATTATTCTAGAATGTCAGATATGTTAATGATTACCACATATATGTTTTGGAAAACGGTTTTTAGGTCGATTCGGTTGAGTCATGGGTCAACTCAGGTCGAACAAAATCAACCCGGTTTTTAAAAAAGATATTTTTTTTTTATTTTTAATAGTTATTGAATATCTTTATCTTTATCTTTATCTCTATCTCTTCTTTATCTTTATCTTTATCTATCATTAACTTTTTAAAAGTGAAAAATATGATAATTAAAGAAATAGTGAAAACTTAAATTCTTTATATAGATTAGAATGCAATAATTATGAAGTCATATGGTCACGGGTTGAACCACCACCAGGTTAATCCGGTTAATTCTATCGAGTCACGAATTTGACCATCGGGTGAACTGCTCGAGTCACCAGGCCACATGTTCGACCACCGGGTCAATCCGGTTGAGACACCGAGTCACGGGTTCGACCATCGAGTCAAGTCGGTCGAGTCATCGGTCACGAGTTCGACCACCGGGTCAACCCGGCCGTGTCCCCGGGTTACTGATTCGACAACCTGGTCAATTAGCATATCGTTAACTATTCGTCAGTAGACAATTTCCGAGTCACAAGTTTGACCACCGAGTCAATTAACATATCGTGAATTCTATGTCGTTAGCCAATTCCACCGCTATACGCGGATAATCGTCTATTGTATATAAAACCATAAAAACTTTCGTATATGGAACGTATAAACTATTTACAAACCAATATAATATGTAAAAATAAAATTTTGTCGCAAATACGTAAAATTTACATATTTTAAAAAAAAATCAAAACCCGATCGAATCTCGAGAACCGGGTTGATCCGAATAACCTGTATCCGGCGGGTCTAGTCGGGTTTTGAAAATGTGAACCCAGGTCAATATGACCCCTTTTTTCGGCCGGAACCGGCTGACCGTTCGGATCTGAAAACATTGTATATGGCATAACTCACGATCGACTGCAAATTGTCAATCTCACATCTCAAAATCATAAATGATTATAGATAAGAATTAAGAAGTAGTATTACAATAAATTCTAAGCAAATCTTCTTTTAACTATTTCATCTGTGAATGATTACATACATGTCCTTGAAATAATTTGGAGATATGTACCAAACAGTGTTGTTATGCCAGACATTTGATAATATACATACTTTAAGGTCCTGTATCAATTAGTTTTTATTTTAAGGTGTGGTGTGATTGCATTTTCATCCCAAATTGAGGGGAGTTGGAGAATAAATGTGACATAACAAGTCTGGTTGAGTTGACTTGGGGCGAGTTCGGACGACTTATCAGCATGGACTTATAGACAAGTCAAGACGTGGGTAATGCAAAATGCATCAAACACAGCTTGTATAATTTTACTTGTTTATGGTTATATTAGGCCTCAAGATTTTTGCAACCTACTTGCTACAATAAACGCGGAAAATTTGTTTGCATGTAGAACCATACATAGAACAAATGCAGTTAATAAGCCTGAAAAATCTACAACATGTCAACAGAAAGTCTCAGAAGTTGTTGAATCCCTAATGTACTTTGTGCAGGAGTTATTTGGAAATGGAAAAACGATTCAGAATATACGTCTATGAAGAAGGAGATCCTCCAATATTTCACAATGCACCATGCTACGGAATCCTTGGATTGGAGGGGATCTTCATTAACGACATGGAAATAAGTGGTTTTCGTACTAGGGATCCTGAAAAGGCTCATGTATACTTCCTCCCCTTCAGCATTATAACACTTATCAACTATGTGTACACCGTAGGATCTCCTAACTGGGATCCTATGTACAATACAGTTCGAGACTATATCAATGTTATCAACCAAAAATACCCATATTGGAACCGAAGCCTTGGAGCAGATCACCTAATGCTTGCATGCCACGATTGGGTACCATCTTATTTATATTTGTGCACGTGGTCAAGAACCCACACAATTTACACGTATATCTTCTATTCTGTAGAACTTACAATGCATCACGATTATGATAAGAAAGTCAACCATAACTCAAAGCAAATTAGTAGGTTCTATGATGCACTTGACAGATTCCCTGACCAAAACTTGTTAATACTAGGGGCCTAAAATATCGAGCTCCATTCCTCACCTATACAAGAACTCGATTCGTGCTTTATGTAACGCAAATACATCAGAAGGATTCAAACTCTCAAGAGATGTCTCTCTCCCAGAAATCTACCTACCACATGGCACAACTGAGGGTTTACTGGGAGGTCCGTCTCCTTCTAAACGAACAATCTTGGTATTTTTCTCCGGTGGGGTCCATGGGTACATTCGTGAAGTGCTTCTCAAGCATTGGGAAAACAAGACGGAAGACGGTGTGAAAATTCAAAAGTATCTCCCAAAGGGGGAGAAATACTATGAACAGGTAACCTATAACCTTTTAAGGTCTAACTATATGATTAGACGTCACAGTTTTTAGTATTTACTTATAAGTTGGTCCATGTTTGCTGCATTTTGTAAAAAATGGGCCAATTTAGATAGCTAGCATAAGGAGGAATGTGTGGAAGTCAAACGGGTAAAGAAGGCCTAAAGTAAAAGTGCACACAACCTCCTAAGTGCGTTAATCATTTATGAAAAATTTCAAACTTAATCTGGTCTAAAAAGTACTGACTGATCTGGTCTAAAAAGTACTATATTGACCTCTTTCGAGCTTTAGTTATACTGTTATAAGGCTTGTTACCCAACCCTCCAATATAATCTTACCACACTTAGATCTGTTATTTAACTTGGTAGATGATTGCTTGTGAATGCACATAGGTGAGAAAGAGCAAGTATTGTATTTGTGCTAGCGGGTGGGAAGTTGCAAGCCCACGGATGGTAGAAGCTCTTTACATGGGGTGTGTCCCTGTGCTTGTCAAGGATGATTATGCAAAGCCATTTAGCGATGTTTTGAATTGGGATACATTCTCAGTGGATATTCCAACGAGCCATATACCACAACTGAAAGATATATTAATGGCTATACCGCAGAGGAAGTATATAAGGCTGCAAAGAAATGGTGTACAAGTTCGTAGACATTTTGTGGTGAATTCGCCCCCCAAAAGGTATGATGTGTTTCATATGATACTTCATTCCATTTGGCTTAGAAGGCTCGATATTCACATTAGAGATATAAAATAGATATCATTATTTTGTTTGGGAGTTGATTATGTATCTTAATTCTATTTAGCTCCTAATGGATATACAGCTCACCCAGAGTTCATGGGGAGACAAGAGGTTATAATTTGTTATTACAATTGTCGTTTACTTTTTGCGATGTAGGTAGTTCCAACTCTGAAACCCTTAACATCCTGCACCTTCTTTCCAACAGACACAAACATTTTGACATCAACATTTTTCATCATTTTGACATCAACATTTTTCATTTAAGATTGGTTGCAACAGTTGAAAATTGTGATGTGTTTACAAAGTTAAAGCTTAAAACATGAGATGTGTAAGAGTGTACAACTGTACATAGATGGTAAATTTCTGCAGCGATAAAATGTTTGCTAAGTAAAACCGACTAGTGTGAGCAACAATGTTTATGATTTCGTGTCCAGAGTCATTTGGTGGATTGGCGAAAAAGTTGCCATTTCTGGCATATTCGCGTCTGTTGTTTTTCACTTAAACTTGCTGCAAAAATAGAGAATTAAAAGAAAACAATGTGTCAACCATAGCACGATGAGTCAAGAGTATCCAAAATTGTAATTTTTTTACTGAATCGCATTAACTATGCTAGATAATACCAACCAGTTTTCACACTTTATTTTGACCAAAAAATTTGTTCACAAGATAAAGTTAGTCATAAGCACAATCTTAATACCCATTATTTCACAAACACAACTTATTCAACATAAGTAAAGTTATGTTGCATACAACAAAATCTCAAGATACATTCTACTGATCAGCAAAACATATCAAGAACTTCTTACCGGGGTTGATTCCCTTTAACCAAAAAAAAAACACATCAAGAACTATTACAAGGGCTATTATTCTCGAAAGAAGATAAAATTAATGGTGAAGACCTCGGTTAAATTACCCAAAAATGTTGCTAACAACTTGGGGGATATAAAGCTTCATCTTCTCATGAGTTGAGTTATTAAACCGATGCAGGTGTCTTGCTATCCACAGACTTCAATACTTCTTCGCCTATCTCCTTGCATCCAACCAATTTCTGCATGAATGTAATTAGTAGGTGCCAATATTTAACCATTTACTTATTAATATGCTGACTTATGTTTTATCTCCAACGGGTCAAACAGGTAACACAAAATACAAAAATGGCAGGGATTTGCACACTGGCACTCAAAATGTTTGTATATCGACATTTATACCCTTACATCACCCAGTGGAACGGGCAAATTCCAACACATTTTGAGTGCCCAAATCCATAGGTGGAGTGTGCAAATCACCTACCGGAAAAATAGCACCGACGAAATGGGTCAAAAATTGCTTTTAAGTATAGACTTGGTTCATATAGTATAACCACCTGAACTATTCTAATCACAGTTGACACGTTAACAATTATATTAAAAATCAAGAAGTCGTGGAAATATATATATTCAGGGTTAGTGTTTGGTAAGAAGGTATTATGCTACATACATTTCCAGCCGAGTAGATATCGCCAGTACGAAAACCCCTATTTAAGGTATCGAGCACAGCCAACTCGATCCTCTCAGCTGCCTTCACTTCACCCAAACCATACTTCAAGAGCATTGCAGCACTAAGTATTGTTGCCAAGGGGTTGGCTTTATCCTGCAATATCATTTAATTAAAACAATACTCTAAACAAAAATAAATACTCCGTACAACAATTTCAAACATTAACTACCTGCCCAGCAATATCAGGCGCAGAACCATGGATGGGTTCGAAAAGTCCAGGTCCCTAAAGATAAAATACAGCAATTGTAAAACAATGAGTAATAGATATAGATAACGGGTAAATTAGAATTGATTAGGTGTAACTGCGGGTCTGATTAACCGATGCTAGAACAAACGGAGATGGGACACATGGAAGGCGATGGTATAAAGTTTAAACAATGTGGAATTTAGATGTGATACCGATGCACCAAGACTAGCAGAAGGAAGCATCCCAATACTTCCGGTGATCATTGATGCTTCATCTGATAAAATATCGCCAAATATGTTGTTGGTAACTATTGTATCAAACTGCATATACATGGAAATATTGTGAGTTACTTGTTTCATTATCCTTTTTATATGAACAAAAAATACAAAAAACTATTGGGGGCGGTTATCACCATCTACAGAAACTGATGAAGCATCACAAGAATTTTGCTTGCTTCAACACACAAGCACCTCGACATATTAAAATATGATTATATAACTTCAATCCTTTAGACTTTGACTTCACTTCTTAATTATTGGGGGCGGTTAATTTTGACACATTATACTGCTAGTAATATTTAATCCCCATTTTTAGAGGTGTTGCTTTAGATAGTACATCTGAACATGTTTTAATACTAAATGTAAATTTAAAGTTTTAGGGTGGTATAACATAAATAGGTTTATGTTAAGATGGTGATTAAAGAGGTGTTGGCTCAAGAGTCAAGATAACATGAAATATATTTCCGGTATAGAAAAGTTGCTAATTGCACAAGAAAAAATAGGTTTCATACTCTCCCTATTAGCAACAACTACCAACATGTATTGTTATTGTCAATGTTACCAGCCCCTACTACATTTTCAATTGCAAAAATCCAGTCAGCAGTAGAACCTAATAGGGCACGGGTGAACTTTAAGCCTAACCGAATGGCGATGGAAGTGGAATTATATAAGTTCTTGCGCTAACCTGGTCTAATTCTGCAACCCTAATACAAAAGTGACTAAACCTCTATAACTTGCAGTAACAACACAACCAGATAGGTGGTTGTAACTTGTGAACCAATACTCTTGCCATTCTGCAATGAGGGGATACTAATTGAATACCAAAACTTGAATGACCTTAATTTAGGAGTAGTATTTTGTCCACATCTAAGTGGATAAAAAAGAGATCTGATTAGTTTAAGGTGGATGATTGATAAAGTTGTCTAATGGACTAGTTAAAGGTGGTCATTTTTTGCAAAAGAGTGAGTACCTTTATCATTGATAAATAAAAGGCACTACTATGAGAATATTAGAAATATGCATTTACGAATTTTTAGTTCCACTACCCTTTTTCTTGGTAGAATCTTGGAGAATACATTTTAATGCAGTATATGCAAAAGATCAAACTTTTAAGTGATAAAACATTTTAGCAACATATTTGAATGTTAGTTAGACATGTTCAATAATATACCCATCAGTGACAAAAAGAAAAAGGTTATTAAGATTTGCACACAATAGTCAATATTAGTTTTTAAGATTGGATGTCAGTAGCAATAGTATGGAATCAAGACATCTTCAATACATATCTCATTATTACTATTGAAATAGGTGCTGCCTGAATTTGAAAATAGGACTGATAGGAACTAACATGTACTCTATTTTGTGACTTAGTGTATACATACAGTTAAGCAAATTTAGTTAAGTCACGCTCTAGTTGGTCTGAGTATTGTCTGTACATTGATCTTGGATACTGAGTTTATATGTCGTTGACACAAATAAGCTGCTAGAAACACCAAATAAATGTGGTAACCATGTGAATATCAAATTCAGCTATATACCAGATACCTTGTTTTTCTGCGTGTCAGATATTGTTCTCGAGCTTTAGTTCCTATAGTTTCTTGTTTGCTGGATTCCGTGTTAGGAAAGTACAAACTTTGTCCTGATTTTGAAACCAGGAAGATTAAAAAAATTTGAACTACTTGTTTTTGGAAAAAGTTGTGTCGGGTTTTAAAACAGGGTTTGAGTATTGTATGTACATTGTTCTTGGATTCATAGCTTCTGTGTACATAAGGGAGTGCAAATTTAGTTAAGTCACACTCTAGTCGTCTGAAGTTCTTGGTTCACATATTAGTCATGTGTTGAATTCTAAAAGCTTTTTTTGTTTGTTGAATAGATTGTTTGACGACTATATTATGCAAGTCCCATAAAGGTTACTTCGTAAATGGATACAAATTTCACACCTTGAAACATGGTGATGGGCTTGCAAAAGGTCCTATGCAGGTTATTTTTTATCTCTAAGATATAAAAGGGTATTAAAGGACATGGGTCAAAAATCACCTATTTATTCAAGAAACATTAATTTTGAAATTATATAACCTTAAACCTTCTGCAACAATACCTGAAACCGCTAACTTTTTTAAAAGGAAAACATAACTTTTGCAAAAAGTGTTTCTTGTCGCCCGTTCAGCACATATTAAAACGTTACCTGTTTGGGATTACGGACAAGCTGCATGGCTGCATTATCAACGTACATGTGGGAGAGTTCAACATCAGGGTATTCTTCAGCTATTGCTATCACCCTTTTTCTCCAAAACATGGATGCCTGTTCCATTGTACCAAGAAAAGATAAATGTACATAAAAGATTATACATCTGACATTCTGGCCAACCAAATCGTGACTTATGAATTCGATGCTATGAAATTTTAGGTCTGTTTAACCGGACATAAATAATATACTAAGAAAATGCACAACAACAGGAGTACCTCGAGGACATTTGCTTTGTCAACAGAGCAGAGTTTGCCACTGCGCTTGCGAGCCGTCTCAAATGCAATACGAGCAATACGATCAATCTGGTTCAGAAGAAAAAAAATTATATCGCATACTTATAGGACATGATAAAGAGGAAAGATCATATAACATCAAACAATATTAAATTTGTATGCTTGCTCTCTTATGAGGGCTAAGGCCAACCTCATACGCTGCATAGACCTCGGTATTGAAGCCAATTTCATCTCCATTTTCATTAGTTCCAAATCCCCTTGGTTTGCCAAAGTATATACCTATAATGAAAAGAAAAAAACATTTGGTAAGGCATGTCCCAAGAGATTACGTAAGTAAATCTAAGGAGGACTGGTTATCGGATATAACAACCCGAATAAGCCTTAAAAGTAGGGTTAGTCATGTTTTGAACATTGAATATCTTACCTAATACCCGCCCCTAAAAAGATTCAGGTATGTCGGACAGTGGTATTACGGGTCGGGTTATGCACAGGTTTTAAAGCTAAAAATAACCTATTAGATTAGAGAGAACTATGACTGAGATTATATATTGTGGTTACCAAATAATCCACCTCTTCTAATCATGCTAGATTTAATACAATTTTATTTGTTCGACTGGGAGTTGGCTTGCTGATATAATAATTAACATAGAATGAAGACATAAATACAGAAGGAACACTCTACATGCAATAATATAGAATAAGCTAAAGTTTTCATGTGCTGACATTAATCTTCTCCTACCTCTTAAATACAAAAGGAACAGTTAGAATTTAAACAGTGACGTAACGAAGAACTAATAGTTATTATCTACTTTCTTAAAAGCTGTCATTTTACTTACAAACAAAGCAAAGACATCAAGCCAAAGAAATATCTGTTTAAAAGACCCCTATCTGAAGCTAATAACCAAGACTGAAAGAGCAGAATATACGGTAGTTGTCATCTTAAATTTAAAATATGTCATCAAAATTCAGTAAGTACTAAATGCAGTAAAACCAAAGGTGGCAAAATGGACAGGTCGGGCGGGTACGGACAACGGGTCAAATGGACCACGGGCAAAACGAACGCGGACCAAACGGGTGTGGGCAAAACGGGCATGGGTCAATTAGACGCAAATTAAGCGAAGAAACAAAAAAAAAAAAAAGTGTGATTAAGAAATTTGAAAATTGTTGAAAATTAAACGAATATAAAAAAAAAGAAAAACACAAAAATTGAAAAACTAAAAATACTATACTATAAAATACAATACTTATATGGTCCACATATTAATCTCCATTGCCCATTTGGACCATTTCAATATATCTATGTTGTCCAAATAGATCCATCACTTCTAAAAAATTACCCATTCTGCCCATATTTATTCAAATGGGGACAAATTGCCGGTATTAACTAAAACAGTCACTAGAGCAGTAAAACAACATTGGTAGATACATAAGTAAAATATGGGCAGAATGGGTAATTAATGAATTGATGCTCTTTATATACTGCAAATCATTTCAAGTCGTCAACTTGGTATTTGAAGTCATCAACTTGGTAACTTATTGAAAAGCACTTGTTAATTACAATTATTGACCATGGCATCAATGGAATTTTTTTGGAAAAGACTAATTTTGTAAAATAATGTAAGCAACTTTGATGCATCTGAGTAATCTGACGTAGTTATAAGTTTATAACTACCACTAGACGCAAAATAGAAGAATTATGCAGTCAAAAATGATCAGATTTGAAATTATATGCAAAAACTTAGTTTCAATTTCGAGTTATTTTGTAGCAGCACTGTTTGTGAAATTTGTGTATTGGGAAAGAAATTGGACCAGTTGGTTTCAAATTTATACTAAACCTTTGTTTTGGATTTTTTTTTTTTTTTTTTTTTGCCATCAAATGGAACAAGGAAGCAAGTCTGTGAATGCAGTTGTTGCAATTATGCTAGATTGCAAGGTTGTTGTGATCACTGTTAACATCAGTAAATATTTAGCAATTCCAGGGACGTTTCTCATGTAATTTCTATAAAATTATGTGCAATAACAGGTGGTTGCTTTTTGGGAAAAAGTTGAAGGACAAACAAATGGAAGAATAGAGTAAGTTGAATTTTTATATAAATATCTTAATTTAAATGCTATTGACATAATCACACCAATGATTATGATTTTTATAATCTTATGAACATTGTAAGAGGTGTGTAATTTGCACTATTTTTATAAATGCATAGGGTTTAATGTTAGTTGCACGCTTTAAGGAGCTTACAGGGATGTTTCAAAAGAAGATTCAACAATTTCATCGGTACGGGTAAGTTGTTTTCCTACAAGTCCATGTGCTGATAATATGTCATGATTTCATTTTCTTTATAAAGGTTGTTGGCTGATTAAAACGGCGGAAAGTATGAATTGCGTCCGTATAGTAAGTAATTAAGTTCATTTTTAGATCAAATGATGATATTAATTATTATTGGTTAAAAGGTAAAAGGTGTTCATGATTTCTTATCTCACTGATCTGCTCAATTATAAAACCGATGGGTAGTTTAGAGTGAGTTGAACAGGTTGGAACATGCTTATAATTGTAGTAGACTAGCAATTTCAAATAAGCAATCCCCAACACCCCCAAAGTGATTACTTACTCGAAATAATGAGGTTAAGTAGTCTTCCAAACATTATGAATTACTAATTTGCATTAAAATAAGCAGTTGCTATGTATACATTTTCACGAGTTGGGAGTTGGACATGGTTTATTCTTTTTTCAAAACGACAAGCCCTGCATGATTTTTATTTGGCTATCAAATGTTATAGGAAAACTTGAGGATATAAACTATCGTTTTTGTAAATGTGGTAAGCACTTACTAAACCTGTTTGTAAGTAACTGAATGATTATATTATTAATCATAAAGAGATAGGTGTCTCATACTGAAAAGCGTGCCTCACGCACTTGAGGTGTGAGGCGATGCAATTCAGTACCCTATTGCATCACAAACGCTAATGTGTTATGATCACGGGATACATTGTGATGCGCACGCATTTTAATTGACTTGTCCCCAGTTTCAAGCCATATACTACCTAGCCACTCTTGAGTGGAACTGGTTTGTGGTGAAATGATTCGTTTTTTAGTATGGGTTAAACAGACAGGTTTACAAGACTTTGATCTATCGTAAAATTGATCTTTAGTCTACTTTCTTTTAGAAAAAAATTCACACAAAAACTATCTATGTCTTCCTCACCAAAAACAAGTGTTATAGGTATTAGATGTTATGTGTGTTTGTACCAAGTTTAAGTTTCACTTTTCAAATTGAAGGTGGTGGCATTTCTTTAATCAGAACGAGTATACATCTCTTGGTGAACTGCCTAAGTGGTAAACCTTCAAAGGGTACATGAAGTTATTTCATTCATCTAAAAAATAAACGTGCTTGCTTAAACACCCAAAGAAAAATTATTCATTTAAATGTTAAAGAAATACCAGGTTGAAAGTAATATATGAGCATTCACTTTGTTGGAATGACCATATTTGTCTGTTGGTATAGTTATATAATTTGATATATATTTTGTTTGTTATATACGTAGTACCTTATATACAACCCTATGACGCCTTATATAATTTGATATATATTTTGTTTGTTATATACGTAGTACCTTATATACAACCCTATGACGCCACCAATTCGGCAAGACATTCACAGAAATCGAATGCAATTCCTACTGAAAGTTATTTATTCTTGTCATAACACTTTGTGGCATGCACGCTACTACTGTTATTAGTGCAGGTTAAAGATAAGCCCGCTAAGAGGACTAGGACATTTGTCGATATGCCACTGCCTGTTTACTAATGATGCAATGTTTCGTATAGGTTGTTCAGTTTCTTATCTACATCTATGCTGTAATATATCTTTACATGAAGACAATCACTACAAGTGTTTTGTAGCATTGTTTCGTTGTCACTATCAGACGTTTTTTTTTTTTTTTTGAACCTAACTATCAGAAGTTATTGACTCTTCTGGTTTCTTCAGTATACAAGACAATACATCTTTTATTTACTATTGAAATTCTAGACACTGTAACTGGCACATGAAAGAAAAGTACTTTGGTCATATCATGACACGTCATTAATATGTGTGAGAAAGGATTTCATCTCTTCAGTAAATCTGGATTCTATATTTACGCTACCAAGGCTACATGATAGATTTCCCATATTGATGACGGTGTGTTATTATCAACTTTCTTCTAGTGGCTTTCAGTTTGGAACTTACTTTTTGTTTGTTAGTATAATGAAATTCGTTTTAGAAAGTCAGGTGTGTTCGTAATTGGAAGAAAACCCGTGCGTGCACGGGTTTTATAACTAGTACTATTGAGAACGGTTTTTACAGATTTATTAAAAAACCCGTGTGTGTTCGTAATCGAATTATACGAGTTAACCAGAAACCCGAATAAGTCATAAAATTGATCTGAAACCTGATATTTAGCATTTAGGGTGAACCATTTAACCCGATTAAGATTTTTCAGCTCATTTAACACCACCTGAATAGGCTGATGCGGATACAGGTCGGGTACTGTTTTTGATAGCCCTAAATCTAAGGGCCCATTATATGCAAACCTTAAAGTAAGCTAAAGCTTTCATGTGCTGAAATCACTCTACACCTACCTCTTAAATGCAAAGATACAAAATGTATTTCGGGTTTAAGTAAATCTGCTCAGATCAATATATTGACCTCCTAACCAAAGGGGCTTTGGCCTAGTGGTATGCGTGTGGCCCACCAACAAGGAGGTTGTGGGATCAAGTCTCGTGCAGAGATATGTGTGTGATATGTAGGTCGTAGAAACTTGGGTTTCAACTTTCAAGTATATAATAAAAGATACACTGACCTCCTGTAAGTTCCCTTACAACCATCAAATCGACACCTTCAGCAACCTCTTTCTTCAAGGTTGAAGCATCAACCAACTGAAACGGTGACAACAATGAAATGGTGAGTCGGCCAATAAATAAACAATCATGACAATATGTATACAGTAAGCAACTGAGGTTGAATAAAATCGGCATGGTTGACCCCATCATAATGATTAAAGTTACAGTATCTCCATGATGCGCCAAGAGTAGAATGTATACCTGTGGTAGAACAGAGGCAGGCCTCAAATTAGCAAAAACCTCAAGACCTTGACGAAGCTGAAGCAATCCAGTCTCGGGCTTGAGATGTTTGTCATTTTTGTCCCACTTATAGCTGATAAGTAAAAGTGATTTGATGAGTATATAAATTAGGTAGGGTAGGGTAGGTAGGGTGTACTAGACAGACTGACCCGCCAATAGCACCAAGGAGAACGGCATGAGACTGCTTAGCAGCAGTAAGTGTATCCTCGGGTAAAGGAACTCCAGTTGCATCCAAAGCAGCACCTCCCATAAGCTTCTCATTGAAGTTGAATTGAATCCCTAGCATAAGCAGCAGCTTGTATTTTTAGCAGAAGTTTAAAAAAAAAAGAAAAAAAAAAAGATAGATAGACAAGAAAGAGACCTTCAATAGAAGCAGCAAGGTTAAGAACATTCTTAGCAACGGAGATAACCTCAGGACCAATCCCATCACCAGGAAGCAAAGTTATATTGTAACTTCTACTACTTTTATTGGCGGATGATGATGATGAAGAACAACATCGGATAATTAATGGTTTTTTAATATGTTGGGATGATGATTTCACACTCATCACTTGCATTGAGTAGGCGGAGGCTGCCATACTCATTCTTCTTGATTTCGATTACTCACACGCTTGCTGACTGCAAACAATCTTTATATATATTCCACCTACCCCAAAATAAAATACTACATTAGGATATGACCACAAAAGATTGACTGCAAAACAGTCTTTATGTTTTTCTTACAAGTCAAAATAGGCAATAATAGGCCATTTTCGTAGTATTTCGCTTCATTTTTTCTTCTTAGGGGTGTTTGGTTAAGCAAAGAAGGTAACCATAAGCAAATCAAAGGTTGGCCGCCTATTCATAAGAAATTGGGTGATACAAAGTTGCGACGCACTAAGTGGCATTATATCAAACAGGTGATGTGCATACTTTAAATTTTACAATCTAATAAAACTTCCAACTTCTATACGACTATACTGCTATTTCTCATACAAAATAAACAAATTGGGTTTACTGGAGTTTGTAACCAATTATCATATTCTGAGACCATACTTCTTGAATTAGGAAAAGAAAAAGATAACGTTTATGTTAGCCTTGTGAGTTGTGACAAAAAGAAAAGCCTCAAAATCAAAAGTTAAAAAAATGTGAAAAATACAAGAAATGAAATGTTACCTAATGATGTTGATGAAGGCGGGCGTAATAAAATTGATGGGAAAGATGAAAACAAAAAATGAAATAGAGTAGATGAGGCTGTGTTACATATAAGAAAATATGCATTATTATTTATTAGATTAGGGTATAATTGTAAATTGAATAGCCCACCTACTTCTCACATAAAAGTTGAATTTGATATTGTTGTTTTGTATAAGGGTTTCTTTGGGTCATATCCATTTTAATATAATCTCTCCGTCTATAATCCCACTTTTTATTTTGGATGTCTTAAAATTATTGTCCGATTTAAATTTATTTAGATATCAAAAGTTTATTTAGATACAAAGGAACTAATTTGGGTTAATATACACAAAAATTACTAAAGTTTTGTCAAAAATTCTATTTCGTTACTAAAATTTAAAACCTAACAGATAGGTTACTCAAGTTTACGGGTTTATTATGTGGGTTATTGAACTTTTAAATACACTACATTCACGTTACTCCATAGAAAGGCTAACGGTTCAAAAAGGTATTTTATTGGCACCTTGTTATGAGTCCCATCCCATTATACCCAAATAACAGTAATCTATTATTGTATTTTTCATTCATCTTCTCTTATATCCTTGTAACAAAAAGTTTTGAAAAACCCATATTTTGATTCAAAAATAAAACTCATTCCACATATAATTTGATGCATAAAACTTTGGGGAAATAATCCAAGCAGCTAACGACATTGTGATTTGATCATATCATACGTCGTAGGTAACCAAAAGAAAATGCAGTAAACATAAAGCAATATGATATTAATACAGAAGTTCCGACTAGACCTCAACTGCCAACCCAAAAAGAAATATTAATGTTAGATCTAGTCATGAAAACTCCAATACGAAAAACGATCTCATGTTACCATTTAATCACCTGATTAACAGTGTGCTTAAGTCTAACGTTAGTATTCCTAAGGTCTGAAGTCACCTTATCCACCTGAAATATCACAATTGTAAAAATGTTAGTATACTACAGCAGTTTAAAATCACTAGATTGAGTGAGAACTTTTTCAGCCTTGTCATCTATTTCATCCATCAAGGGAACCTGCTTGTCTACTTTGAGCACACATGATAAAGAATAAAATATTAATTGTGTGATTGTTTCGATGTGAGAAGGAGTTTAATAAAAGACAGCAATCCTCGTTCATATCTTGTGCCATGTTTTTCAATTTGTCTAAACCTTCTGATATCATATCAAGGCCTTGATCCTATGTAAGATATAAACTTATAGAAATGTGAGTGGAACTATTTTATAGACGCGGTCATTTTAACAAATAATCAAATATACTTATGAATATGGTCAATCTATGTGATGTTTTATATAATACATATCAACGAGTAATGTTAACTGAGCTCAAGTGTTATCAAAGAAAAAGAAGTGTTGAAAGGATAGTGAATCAAACTTGAGTTTCAGTCCCACAAACCTCACAAGCTTTAATCCGGGTATAAGTGATGCGTATTAATGAACAAAATGAAATTTTATTTTTTACATTTATTTTTTTTTATCAAAATTATGCCAAGTAGGAAACTGACCTGCAACTACAGGTTAAAACTTAAAGAGTAACTTGAATAACCGGTAAACCAAACTTGAGTAACCTACCTGTTAGGTTTTAAACTTTAGTAACAAAATCGAATTTTTTGACAAACTTTAATAACTTTTGTGTATATTAACCCGACTAATTTTCACCATCTATCTTTATCCTAATCCAATGCATAAGAGTAAAAAAACTCATTTCCCTATTTTTTTTCAAACATTAATATCTCTTAAACCGTTAATCGTCATGCGAAAAAAATATACTGTTACGACGGGCATTTAATTATCTTTCTACAGATGCTGTATGATATCTATCTACTTTAAGAACACATGATGAAGAATACAATATTTAATTATCTTTCTACTTTGAGCACACATGATGAAGAATACAATATTAATTGTGTGATTGTTTCGATGTGAGAAGCAGTTTAATAAAAGACAGCAAACCTCGTTCATATCTTGTGCCATGTTTTTCAATTTGTCTAAACCTTCTGATATCATATCAAGGCCTTGATCCTATGTAAGATATAAACTTATAGAAATGTCAGTGGAACTATTTTATAGACGCGGTCATTTCAACAAATAATCAAATATACTTATGAATAGGGTCAATCTATGTGATGTTTTATATAATACAGATCAACGAGTAATGTTAACTGAGCTCAAGTGTTACCAAAGAAAAAGAAGTGTTGAAAGGATAGTGAATCAAACTTGAGTTTCACTCCCACAAACCTCACAAGCTTTAATCCGGGTATAAGTGATGCGTATTAATGAACAAAATGAAATTTTATTTTTTACATTTATTTTTTTTATCAAAATTATGCCAAGTAGGAAACTGACCTGCAACTACAGGTTAAAACTTTTTGAGTAACTTGAATAACCGGTAAACCAAACTTGAGTAACCTATCTGTTAGGTTTTAAACTTTAGTAACAAAATCGAATTTTTTGACAAACTTTAATAACTTTTGTGTATATTAACCCGACTAATTTTCACCATCTATCTTTATCCTAATCCAATGCATAAGATTAAAAAAAACTCATTTTCCTATTTTTTTTCAAACACTAATATCTCTTAAACCGTTAATCGTCATGCGAAAAAAATATACTGTTACGACGGGCATTTAGTTATCTTTCTACAGATGTTATATGATATCTTTCTACTTTAAGAACACATGATGAAGAATACAATATTTAATTATCTTTCTACTTTGAGCACACATGATGAAGAATACAATATTAATTTTGTGATTGTTTCGATGTGAGAAGCAGTTTAATAAAAGACAACAAACCTCGTTCATATCTTGTGCCATGTTTTTCAATTTGTCTAAACCTTCTGATATCATATCAAGGCCTTGATCCTATGTAAGATATAAACTTATAGAAATGTCAGTGGAACTATTTTATAGACGCGGTCATTTCAACAAATAATCAAATATACTTATGAATAGGGTCAATCTATGTGATGTTTTATATAATACAGATCAACGAGTAATGTTAACTGAGCTCAAGTGTTACCAAAGAAAAAGAAGTGTTGAAAGGATAGTGAATCAAACTTGAGTTTTAGTCCCACAAACCTCACAAGCTTTAATCCGGGTATAAGTGATGCGTATTAATGAACAAAATGAAATTTTATTTTTTACATTTATTTTTTTATCAAAATTATGCCAAGTAGGAAACTGACCTGCAACTACAGGTTAAAACTTAAAGAGTAACTTGAATAACCGGTAAACCAAACTTGAGTAACCTATCTGTTAGGTTTTAAACTTTAGTAACAAAATCGAATTTTTTGACAAACTTTAATAACTTTTGTGTATATTAACCCGACTAATTTTTACCATCTATCTTTATCCTAATCCAATGGATAAGATTAAAAAAAAACTCATTTCCCTATTTTTTTCAAACATTAATATCTCTTAAACTGTTAATCGTCATGCGAAAAAAATATATTGTTACGACGGGCATTTAATTATCTTTCTACAGATGCTATATGATATACTTTCGACAAAAAAAATCGTTTTTTTCACCTTTTTTTTCATTGTCAAAAATTATCATATATACTAAATATCATATATGATATAACTTATCATATATGATATAAACCGATATCATATATGATTCAATAATAATTTGTAACCTAAGACTAATATCATATATGATAAAACACTATTATCATATATGATATTTTACGTAAATTTAAAAAAAACGAAAAAAAAAAGAAATTTGTTTTCTTCAAAAGTATATCATAATGCATATCTGTAGAAAGCTTATTAAATGCTCGTCGCGATGGTATATTTTTTTCGTTTAACGCTTAACGGTTTAAGAGATATTTAAATTATAAAAATAAGTGAAATAATAAAATACTTTTAATCTTATACATTATATGAGATGGAAATAGATGGTGGAGAGGAGTCCCTTGGTATCCAAGATTAATATGGTATCCAAAATAACTCTACTTCAAATATAATTGTGGGTAATTTAACAAGTTTAACATATTCCACTGAGTGGTATTCTAAATAACAAAGTTTATTCAAATGTTTAATTAATTACATAAAGGTATGATTGTTATTTTGCAAAAAAAAATAAGAGAGAATGCTGTAATTATTTTTTTTAAACTGTGTGAAGAATAAAATATTAATTGTGTGATTGTTTCGATGTGAGAAGCAGTTTAATAAAAGACAGCAATCCTCGTTCATATCTTGTTCCATGTTTTTCAATTTGTCTAAACCTTCTGATATCATATCAAGGCCTTGATCCTATGTAAGATATAAACTTATAGAAATGTGAGTGGAACTATTTTATAGACGCGGTCATTTTAACAAATAATCAAATATACTTATGAATAGGGTCAATCTATGTGATGTTTTATATAATACATATCAACGAGTAATGTTAACTGAGCTCAAGTGTTACCAAAGAAAAAGAAGTGTTGAAAGGATAGTGAATCAAACTTGAGTTTCAGTCCCACAAACCTCACAAGCTTTAATCCGGGTATAAGTGATGCGTATTAATGAACAAAATGAAATTTTATTTTTTACATTTATTTTTTTTATCAAAATTATGCCAAGTAGGAAACTGACCTGCAACTACAGGTTAAAACTTAAAGAGTAACTTGAATAACCGGTAAACCAAACTTGAGTAACCTATCTGTTAGGTTTTAAACTTTAGTAACAAAATCGAATTTTTTGACAAACTTTAATAACTTTTGTGTATATTAACCCGACTAATTTTCACCATCTATCTTTATCCTAATCCAATGCATAAGATTAAAAAAAACTCATTTCCCTATTTTTTTTTAAACATTAATATCTCTTAAACCGTTAATCGTCATGCGAAAAAAATATACTGTTACGACGGGCATTTAATTATCTTTCTACAGATGCTATATGATATCTTTCTACTTTAAGAACACATGATGAAGAATACAATATTTAATTATCTTTCTACTTTGAGCACACATGATAAAGAATACAATATTAACTGTGTGATTGTTTCGATGTGAGAAGCAGTTTAATAAAAGACAGCAAACCTCGTTCATATCTTGTGCCATCTTTTTCAATTTGTCTAAACCTTCTGATATCATATCAAGGCCTTGATCCTATGTAAGATATAAACTTATAGAAATGTGAGTGGAACTATTTTATAGACGCGGTCATTTCAACAAATAATCAAATATACTTATGAATAGGGTCAATCTATGTGATGTTTTATATAATACATATCAACGAGTAATGTTAACTGAGCTCAAGTGTTACCAAAGAAAAAGAAGTGTTGAAAGGATAGTGAATCAAACTTGTGTTTCAGTCCCACAAACCTCACAAGCTTTAATCCGGGTATAAGTGATGCGTATTAATAAACAAAATGAAATTTGTTATAAATATCCTTATAATGTGTGTCTCTTCACCTTGAATGTGTATTCACTAGCCATGAATTAGTGGTTAATTGGCTAAGATGTTACACTTCATGTGCCCTTATAAATAAGAGACACATTGTACTCATTTGGATACTACTCAATAACAATTATCTTCTTCCTCCTTCATATCTTGTTCTCTACATTTTATAACACGTTATCAGCACGATTTTTTCTCTAAGCAAAACTAGGTAGGAGATTCTTGAAATATCTCTATTGTAATGTACATGAGCACTACATGCTCTATTGTGATTACATAAAGAGAATCCATTTTTTTTATTCATTTTTGTTTCCATCTACTATTGAAGTCTCTTGTAGTTTACATGAACAACAAATATTTTGTTGTGGCTACACGAAAATAAATCAAATGACATAATCTCATGTTATGTTAAAGAGAAAAATAAAAAATACAAATAGTTAGAACCTCATGTTCTAGTATGATTCAATATCATAACCTCATGTTATGCTATTCTATAAAAAAGAGAAAATTAATAATAAAAACCTCATGTTTTTGTTATGATTCCCTCAAGAGAATCAAAACATAACTTCTTATAATTGTTATGTAATTTTTATAGAACCTTAAGTTCTATCACTTTTATTTTTGTTATTATTTAAATTATTATCATTTAGGATATATATTTTTTTCATGATCTTATATTTTTTGCTCATGTAGAACTTTTTATGAGAATTGCATATGAATCACACAACAAGTAGCTATAAAATTTTATTTTAATATACATTTGATAAAACAAATACATAACTTAAATATCATTGAACTACAACTTAAATGCCATTCAACATGTTGTGCTGTTATGCATATTTGAATTACAATTTAAATATCATTTATGAAAAGATTTTAATTGGGTATAATACTTATTGAATGGTATGTTAGTTTTTATACATCCATTTTAATACATATTGATTCTATTTCACTTCAAAATTTTGGATACAAGGTTATGTTACTTGTAAACTTGATTTGTTTATATTGTTCTTATTTAAATAAAACTATATTGTAGTTTACAATTACTATAAGTATTTTATTGTGCTTGCAAGAAATGAATCAAAACATTATAACCTCATGTTCTATAAAAAAAAGTATGAATCTTAAATTCCATTATAATTAATTATATGAAAAAAAGAATCAAAATGTATCATAATCTCATATTATGATTACACATATTTATAACCTCAAGTTATGCTATGATGAATATAATTAAAATATAATAACCTCAAGTTATTATTTTAATCATGATTCTCGTAAAAGAATAAATATATCATTTCTCGCAAAAGAAAAAAATATATCACTTTATATTTTTAAGGACTTAGTCTCTTATGAGTCTCTTAAAGTCGAAACATCATAACCTCATGTTATGATTGAATTTTTTAAAGAACCTCTTGTTCTATACGATTCGATTCAATGTTTAAAATTCCTTACACAATTAATATGCATAACTCATGTTATGTTTATTTCTTTGTTTCCTCATATGATCTTTTCAAAATGATCTAAATTTCAAGTCTTTTATATTTTATTTTATTTTAAATATAATATTAGAACCTCAAGTTCTAAGGTATTGTAATATTTTGTAAGTAACCTCAAGTTTTATGACAATTTCTTTAAGTGAATCGTAATAACATAACCTCATTGTTATTATATTATGAATCTTAAGTTGAATTAAGATTTTATCAACAACATCAGAATAATATAGCATCAAGTTGTGATTAACCATTTTAAAGAACCTAAAGCTCTATTATGATCCTCCAAAATAATTAGTAACATCAACTCAATTCTTTCTCTAAAGTATACCGGTTTTGTTCGAAAAAAAAACCGGGATATTAGTTTAAAAGAATGCATTATTGTGTGATGTGTACTTCTTAAAATCTTTTTTCAGAATTTTAGCATAATTTTGATGACTATGGTGTATTCTCATATCGTTTGTTTATATATTAACCTAATTTTTAAATATGTTAATAACTTTTTCACCATTGTATATAAAACTATTTTCCAACTATCGAGTGAATGATGTGAATTACATTTGTCTTTAATATGCGAGTCATTTAAGCAAATAAATCCTACAATGATATTCTCATATTGAAAAAAAACAAATGCTTCATTACTTGTTTAGTAGTTTTTCTTCTAATATTCTACATGCGTTATTATGTATTTTCATTTTTAAATCATGTAGTATTTTTTTAAATGATCGTATAATTTTATCAAAATCATGTTTATTGGACATTATCAAATATAACTTTTACAACTTGCTCATATAGTAGCAATAACCCAAAGACCTTTTTACTCTTGTTCATGTATCCTTATTCATGTTCATCTCTTTCTAATAAGCAAGAATATAATGAGTTCTAAAATATACTCATTTTCTCATGTGAATGCAATAATATAAAATGGATCTATAAATCTTCATTCCTCAAGTGAATGTGATGAAATGGTCAAAAATAAAGATTTTCATTCCCTCAAGTGAATGAGATGAAATGATCCAAATAAAGATTTCATTCCCTCAAGTGAATGAGATGAAATGGTCAAAATAAAGATCTTCATTCCCTCAAGTGAATGTGATAAAATGATCAACTTAAAGATCTTCATTCTCTCATGAGAATGTGATAATATGAACAACATCGAGATATTCATTCCCTCAAGTGAATAGGATGATGTAATAGAAAATTTTCAAAAACCATTTATCATGGTAAATGATATGGTAGAAGTAATATGAAAATGACAAACCACTAACAGCGGCAAAATAAAAAGGAGTCGACGAAAATATGATTTATGCAAAATACAATGTGATATATGAAAAATACAAGTGTGTCAAAAAATAATAATATTACACACTATATTCATAGATGTAAGGATCTATGCTAACACATTGTTGCTCCTAAAACAAAATATAAAATTGTTACGAGGAATAAAATTTCATAAAAATTATGCATTACGTTGCATTTTCCTCGACATACCTTATAGATAAATTAGTGAAATATTATCACTAGCCATAACATAAATTTATGGCCTATAGTTATAATCTTTTTGGCATGACTCGTTATACCATCACGAGTCAATAATGATGTAAAACTATAAAATGATTAGATTCTTCAATCTAATATTTTATCTCTCTAAGAAAGTTGATTATTCATCTACCAACTAGATTGATGACTCAGTCCCTCAATTTTTGGAAAGAAAACAAGTGGATATACGTTTGCATACATATCCATTGTATGAACCATTTATAATTCTATAAATCAATGCATCGTCTAAATGGTAATAAAAATTGCAACTTCATGTTTGCACGACTAATAGCTCGCTATATTAAAATGCGAGCATAACATTCCAGAGTAAGTAATTCGTAGTGAATATGAGATGAATTACTTCTACATTACCCAATGATTATGAGAGAAATATTTTGTTATTGTATGGGGTCATACTATCATATACACAAAATCATAATTAGCATCATGCCAATATATTATTACAATTCCTCCATTTCATAATTGGTTTTGGTTATAAACCAAATTTATCCCATATTTTGTGCATTACTCCACCTAAATGAAAATATACGGGATATAAACGAAGGTGTAATTCTTTCAGGAGGAGATAAGTAGCTACAAATTCAGAATGAATTACCATATTTTATTGATCCTCGATAGAAATTTTATGAATTTATTATTCAATGATAATCTAATAGCCATACATATACATTGGCAAATAACAAAGTTTCAGCTACTCATGCTCCTACTTTGTCCCTCAAAGACACTACTTAATTATGACATGCCTCAAGCATGGTAGACTAATCGATTTCAAATAAAATCCTCGATATAAACTATGGAGCATAAAAATAAGATGGTTCTTCGAGGTATAAAAGGCCCCATGATAGTCTCACAAAGAGATACTAGACATAAAGGTTCTTAAAAGAACATTAAATTAACCAATGAGATCTCAATAAATTTTATCATGTCTAGATTCATATGAAATCGAAACAAAATGACGTCGATAATTTGTTTATAGCGCTTATTATTATGCATAGTGAGGATCATGAATTAATTTTTATTCAAAAGTGAGCTCAACAAACTGATTGATCATCATGAAAAGATTTAGTCACTTGAAAATAAGAGAAATATTAGGACATGAAGTCCATACACACGAATGTGTAAAAGCTATTGGATATACACGGGTTGCGTACACAACCGAATTAAGAGCTCTAAAGTTACATGCTTTAAGACATGAATTGTGGAATATATAAATTCCCAAAAGCATGAATCTGCTTATTAAGTATCATATTATCTAGAGGTGGATGTAAATATATTATTGATATTATATGAGCAAGTCAATATAAAAAGTATTTTAGTTTGTCTTATATACGTTTTATTAGAGCTCTAATATTCCGAAGGATTCATAAGCCTCAAACATGTCTAGCAATTTCAACTTCTGGAAATATTTGATAAAGTTCTAAATAACTTGTTTGATCAAGCCGAATGAATTATTATATTGATAAATAATCATTTGGACGCATATTATCTTATTTTTGCACATGTTTCAAAGAAAATTTTTGGTTCTCAAGTACCAAAAGTGCAAGTAAAGTTTTGATGTCTATTTTGCAATCAATGTGCGTCATGAGATTGTATATTTTTAATTTTTATATTAGAAATATGAATTTTCTAACCAATGTATTTTATAATGGTTTGGAAGCTACATGTATTTTTTAATCTTTGCAGGACATAACCTTAAACATCAATGATCTAGTGGACTTTGTTACAAAGTCTTTGCCAACACAAGTTTTTTAGCAACATGTTCACAAGACCGTCATTTGAGGCTTGAAAGATATGCATTAATTTGAGGAGGAGCATTATACGCACTACACTCTTTTTCCCTTCATCAAGTTTTTATCACATTGGGTTTTTTCTTGATAAGGTTTTTAACGAGGCAGATGATGACGTATAACGACCGGTGAATATCCAAGGAGGAGTGTTATAAATATCCTTATAATGTGTGTCTCTTCACCTTGAATGTGTATTCACTGGCCATGAATTAGTGGTTAATTGGCTAAGATGTTACACTTCATGTGCCCTTATAAATAAGAGACACATTGTACTCATTTGGATACTACTCAATAACAATTATCTTCTTCCTCCTTCATATCTTGTTCTCTACATTTTATAACAAAATTTTATTTTTTACATTTATTTTTTTTATCAAAATTATGCCAAGTAGGAAACTGACTTGCAACTACAGGTTAAAACTTAAAGAGTAACTTGAATAACCGGTAAACCAAACTTGAGTAACCTATTTGTTAGGTTTTAAACTTTAGTAACAAAATCGATTTTTTTGACAAACTTTAATAACTTTTGTGTATATTAACCCGACTAATTTTCACCATCTATCTTTATCCTAATCCAATGCATAAGATTAAAAAAAACTCATTTTCCTATTTTTTCAAACACTAATATCTCTTAAACCGTTAATCGTCATGCGAAAAAAATATACTGTTACGACGGGCATTTAGTTATCTTTCTACAGATGTTATATGATATCTTTATACTTTAAGAACACATGATGAAGAATACAATATTTAATTATCTTTCTACTTTGAGCACACATGATGAAGAATACAATATTAATTGTGTGATTGATTCGATGTCAGAAGCAGTTTAATAAAAGACAGCAAACCTCGTTCATATCTTGTGCCATGTTTTTCAATTTTTCTAAACCTTCTGATATCATATCAAGGCCTTGATCCTATGTAGGATATAAACTTATAGAAATGTCAGTGGAACTATTTTATAGACGCGGTCATTTCAACAAATAATCAAATATACTTATGAATAGGGTCAATCTATGTGATGTTTTATATAATACAGATCAACGAGTAATGTTAACTGAGCTCAAGTGTTACCAAAGAAAAAGAAGTGTTGAAAGGATAGTGAATCAAACTTGGGTTTCAGTCCCACAAACCTCACAAGCTTTAATCCGGGTATAAGTGATGCGTATTAATGAACAAAATGAAATTTTATTTTTTACATTTATTTTTTTTATCAAAATTATGCCAAGTAGGAAACTGACCTGCAACTACAGGTTAAAACTTAAAGAGTAACTTGAATAACCGGTAAACCAAACTTGAGTAACCTATCTGTTAGGTTTTAAACTTTAGTAACAAAATCGAATTTTTTGACAAACTTTAATAACTTTTGTGTATATTAACCCGACTAATTTTTACCATCTATCTTTATCCTAATCCAATGGATAAGATTAAAAAAACTCATTTCCCTATTTTTTTTAAACATTAATATCTCTTAAACCGTTAATCGTCATGCGAAAAAAATATATTGTTACGACGGGCATTTAATTATCTTTCTACAGATGCTATATGATATACTTTCGACAAAAAAATCGTTTTTTTCACCTTTTTTTTCATTGTCAAAAATTATCATATATACTAAATATCATATATGATATAACTTATCATATATGATATAAACCAATATCATATATGATTCAATAATAATTTTTAGCCTAAGACTAATATCATATATGATAAAACACTATTATCATATATGATATTTTACGTAAATTTTAAAAAAAACGAAAAAAAAGAACTTTGTTTTCTTCAAAAGTATATCATAATACATATCTGTAGAAAGCTTATTAAATGCTCGTGACGATGGTATATTTTTTTCGTTTAACACCTATCGGTTTAAGAGATATTTAAATTATAAAAATAAGTGAAATAATAAAATACTTTTAATCCTATCCATTATATGAGATGGAAATAGATAGTGGAGATGAGTCCCTTGGTATCCAAGATTAATATGGTATCCAAAATAACTGTACTTCAAATATAATTGTGGGTAATTTAACAAGTTTAACATATTGCACTGAGTGGTATTCTAAATAACAAAGTTTATTCAAATGTTTAATTAATTACATAAAGGTATGATTGTTATTTTGCAAAAAAAATAAGAGAGAATGCTGTAATTATTTTTTTTAAACTGTGTGAATATTGTTGAAAAACAATTAATTTGAGACAAAAGAAGTAATAAAATAAGGTTTTTTACAACCTTCTAAAGCACAACAATTAATGATGAATTAAAAATATTTTCTAAAATACCTCTAATGTACAATATTTTTAAACTACAGAAAGTTAAAAATATAACCATAATTAACTCATAATAAAAAATTAAAAACAGTTTGCAAATAAAATATTATGGTAAAATTTAAACCAATAATTTATTTTTAAAAAATAGTATAACACAATTTTTTTAATATCTAAACCTATTCTTTTAAAATGTTTTAATTATTTAAACAATTCTAATTTATATATAGTAATAAATAAACAAATTTTAACAAATATTGTATAAAATTTGCATTAGATAAAGTAAAGATAATTATAAAAAATAAATATGATATTGAAACGTAATGTGATACGATTAAGCAATATGATATTTTTAGAGAGTCATAAAAAATGATATTAAAATGTAATGTGATACAACTAACCAATATGAAAACTCTCATCTCCGAAAATATAGCATGATTCAAATCATGTAAAAAGGTTAAAATTAATTTCTTAATGAATAAATAATTTAAACATTTATTATATAAAAGACAAATGAAAGTTATTATTATTTTTTAAAACGAAACTAATTTTTACAAAATTCCTAACAATTATTTAAATTTTGTTAATTTAGTTTTAGAAATGCATAAAAAAGAATTATAACGTAACATTAAACGTAGCTCTAATGAATTTTAAAAAAACGCGTTTAAGACTTTGTTAACTTTGTAAAGTCATTAAAATTATTATGTCAATTGTAACACATTTTTTATTATATCTCTTATTTTGAATTTGAATTTTGAAAAATTAATATGATTTCTCTCATACTCTTTTGATTCAAAGAACACACGTATAAATTTCATACATCCTCAAATCCTAGTCATACAATTTTTTGACTTAAGTGTTGTGCTTCTAAATAATGAATCTTTTTAAAATTATCCCCATGATGTTTGTATTCGTGTTTTATTAATCATTTTCATTCCATCATGCAGGTTAAAACAATGAGAAATTGCCATTGGTTTCTTATCATTTAGATGCACAGTGTAAGGAAAGAACATTTGCAACATGGAAATGGTCAAAAACATTATAAAACCATGCACAACACATTCATCTATCTATTGTTAAGCATCACGATCTCCACTTTCGTTCTATGATCTGCCAGTGATTCTACTATGTTCACACCGTCAAAATAAGTAATTATCATATAAACCTAGTATTGTTAGGGTTCTGATTTCATCACACTATACTGCTATTTTGATTTTTAATAACTAGTTCAATTTTTATAAAGTGTCTGCAACATGAAGATACTGCTATGTATAAATTTCAAAGTAAGTTTTTTTTCTTAAGTATGTTGTTATATATAGTCATTATCTTATTTTATCATCTTATGCTTATATGATTTGGCTTTTGACATTCTCTTTTTTTTGTAGAAATTCATGGTGGTGTAGAAGGTGAATGCAGCCATGTAGGTTCATCATCAAACATCGGGTAGGTTTTTCATTTGTTTCTATTTTCATGATTTTAGTTGCATTTTATTTTTCTATTGCATGTATTTTATACAAGTTTCAAAACCAGATAAAGAAAAGATTATTACTAAGGTCATGTTGAGCCAAACATCATGCTAATCTATATAGTTTCTGTTAGGTCAATTCAGTGCCTAATGGTCTCACCGATGGATTTAAATAACAATCAGCCTAAGTAAAGTATTATCCTTTAACATAAAGAAGTCACTGAGTGAACAATCACTCAGTAAGTTACCTTCAAGAGCTTAGACTGAGTCTAAGAGAAAGACTCAAGCATTCAGTGAGGCGAAGTTCAATGAATGATGTAACTAAGACAAAGAAGAAGGTGATGGGTTCAGTGAGTTGTGGTAATAAACTCACTGAGCCCCATACGATCTCCCTGAAGGAACATGCATCCTCAAATACTAAAGTAAATATGGGATAAGTTTGAAGTAGATAAGATGTAGTACAACACACGCTTATCGTGACTTACCCTTTTAGGTTAGACAAGGGTACTGAACTTGTAAAAGGACTTTGTCCTAATACCTATAATAGGTCAAGACAAGTTTGTACTCTGTACCTAATGAGACAAGAATTGCACATGACAATTCTTTGTCACCTGCCTACCCTTTACTAGTATAAATAGGATAGTTGTAAAAAGGAGAACTTAAGTTTGTGCACTAAATGCTTTACACATTCACAAACAGTTCTCTCTTCCAAATACGATCAAAAGCACTTGAGTTCTAAACTCTTGATGTCTTAATCGTAAAACTTATCAGTCGATAGGATTGGTTTAGTTTGTTAGTGAGGAGATTACAAACACAAACATTGTCTATTCAATCCCTATTGTAGCTTCACATACAATAGGGTATAATTCTTTAAATAATAAGAGTTAAACATTTTTGTGTCATTTACTTTATATTATCTTGTGTATTTGCATTACTTTACCATGAGTTAGGTCTATACTTAGTATTCTAAAGTATAGCACTAATTACAAAGGACCAACAAGTGGTATCCAAGCGACAGGCTTATAAAACTTTTAACAACCGTCTCAAAGTTTTTAAAACCTTGATCCATTATGGCTGAAAGTAATGTACCTCAACTAGTCAACAAAAAGGGAGCAAGTTACTCTGTTAATGCTCCTAAGTTGGAAGTTGAAAGATTTAATAAATGGAAGAAAAGAATGTTGTGCTATTTGATGGGAATGGAACCTTATTACATCACTTGTATTAAGAATGGTCCATTCAAACCAAAAACAGCACAAGGTGATGATAAACCTGAAAACCAATGGTCTGAAGATGAAAAGAGAGTGGTTAATCAAGACCAACGTCTCAAAAGCATCATAATATCTTGCCTTCCTGACGATATTATGGAAGCTGTCATCGAGTGTGAGACGGCCAAAGAAACTTGGACAAACCTTGTTCATAGTTTCGAAGGACCATCCGACACTAAGGAAAATTGGATTATGGACTTGAAGTTAGAATATAACACTTTCAGGGCCAAACCATCTGAAACTCTTCCTCAGACTTACACCACATAATAATACCTTGCTTAATGAGCTATCAAATGACGGGGTGAAATTGTCTAAACATGAAATCAATGTTGGTTTTATGAACAATCTCCCTGAAAAATGGCTTGGTTTTTCTCAAGGACTGAGAAATGCTAATCACATTCAGACTCAGGATCTTGCAGATATCTATGGAAGATTTATCTTTGAGGACTATCTAATAAATAGAAGATATCCTGAGTCTAAGAAGTAATAACAGCACATCAGCCAAACCAACCCTTGTTAATCATGGAACCATATCAACTGCTTTTTACTCAAACGCAATTGTTCAAGATTTCCAGGAGACCTCAGATGATGAGGTTGATGAAAGATCTAGTATTGAATACATAAGGGATTTAAATCGGGAGTTTCATGAAAGAGCCCTTTTGGCAAATACCAAATGTTATATCAAAAGAACTAGATTTGCTGGAAATCAATCCACTAAGGGAGTGGATTGTTTTAGATGTGGTAAAACTGGGCACTTTGCAAAATATTGTCTTTCAAAAACTCCATTGGCCTCATATAAAAGTCAAAATTCATCATCAGGAAATGACAATTTTCAACCAAAGTTTACACCTAAACTGATTCAGGCTCCTCCAATTAACCAAATTTTTCATAATAGTAAGAAAATTGAGAAGGATTATAGGTCTGAATACAAGAAGGTCAAAGTAAAGCTTGCACTCTTAGAAGCTGGACCATCGAATACTCAGACTCAAAAACCTCCTCAGAATAAAGCCAAAGGGTTGGTAGCTAAAACCTTTGATTAGGATGATGAAGATCTATCCTCAGAAGATGAAGAAGTCAGATATCAAGTGTTGATGGCTCTAGCCGATGATGAACTATATGTTGGAAAGAGTCATGCTCGAAATCGAGAATGGGTTGACATCACCATGAGAAAGGTAAACATGCTTCTTTCTATGGATGAAGAATCTGATTGTCAAAGGTTCCTTAAGTATATAAACATCGATTTATCGTTTGTTGAAGAGCAGAGATTAAACCTTCTTTCAAAAATAATAAACTGGTTTTTGAATTAAACAAATGTAGAGATGATCTACTATTTTTGAAACAAGCCAAACTTGAAGCAGTAAGCTGTCAACTTCAGAACACAGAACTTACTAAAATTAATCATGCTCTTCATGAACAACTTAAGGAAGAAAAATGCATCAATGAGAAATCGACTCATAGCTCTACCTTAGCTTCTCAGTGTATAAACAGTCAAATCCCTACCCAAAGAAGAAAATTCTTGGGGCATGTCAACTCAATGAGAAGCCGCTTAGTAAGGAAATGAGTGAAAAATCATTTCTCCCAGCCTCAGTAGGGTTTGATCATGAAATAATACCAACGTAAAAAGATTGGGGTGAAATATCAAACCCTGAGAGTGCGTTACCTAAATTTGATACTAGAAAGATATCAATACCTGAATCTTAGGCTGTTAATGAATTACATGGTCTTAAAAAGGAGACTGATGTCCCTAATGGATTCAGTAACACTAAACCACTAAGTGTTGCTGAGAATGACACTCGGGCTTCTCTGCCTCCTTTGAAAACTCTTCAAGGGGCAAGTCTATTTTCTGAATTAGTTCCATTATCTTATCAAGAACACTCACCTAGAGGAAGAGCTGGAGTAGGTTATCCTGAACAAACAAAGCCTGACTCAGAAAAGATATCAAGTCATACTGAGTCAGGAACTGTCACTGAGAAAACAACTAAACTTATCTCTTCCTCAGGGACTCCCACAAAATCAATCAACTCCACTCCTATTGTAAATCAAGAGGAGTTGGGTAGATTGTTCTAACTATTCATGGAAGAGAAGCTGAACTCAGCCTCTAAAGCTCAGGGTAAAACATCTGTGTCCTCACAGCCTGAATCATTAAAAAGTAACAAAACTGAATCTGAGTCTTCCAAGAAGGTTAAAACCAAAAAACCCTCATGTGAATTATGTCACTACACAAGTCATACCACTGATAATTTCTTTAGAGTCCTATATTGCATGAAGTGTAAAAGTGAAGATCATAGGACAGCTGATCATGAGGTACACATGGCCTCTATTAGGAAGGCTAATAGATATAATGCTCAACCTTATAGCTATGGGTCTGCCTCTAAACAAGTCAAGAAATCCAAGGCTAAGCCTTTTCCACCATGTACACATTATGGCATCTCTGATCATAAGCATGATGATTGTGTATATTACCCTGAGTGTGGAATTTGTGGAAGCAATGATCACACTACCTCGGGACACAATAGGATAATTATGGTCAGAAGAGGCATGCTAGCTGATTCATCTCAAAATATTGAATCCTCAGTAAGACTAAGCTGCAACACATGTGGAAGAAATGTTCATTCCACCTCAGATCATGCTGAGTTTGAGTACTTTAAACGAGGTAAAAGACGTCAGGCTCCTAGAGCCAAATAGCCTGCTAGAAAGTGGGCTCATAAGAGAAACTAATCCAACTTGTTATTTATGTAGAAACACTTCAAGGAGCATGTCTGGTACTTAGACAGTGCGTGTTCAAGAATATGACATGGGTCAAAAGTTATTTGTACAAATACGTGGAACAACCAGGTCCTAAGGTAGTATTTGGTGATAACTCATCTTGTGTTACTGAGGGATATGGTTTAATAAAATGTGGTGGAATAGTATTCTCAAAAGTGGCGTTTGTAAATGGTCTAAAGTATAACCTCATAAGTATCAGTCAACTGTGTGATGCTAAGTACATCGTTCAGTTTGATGATAAGCAAGGAACAATATTTAATGTTAACAAAGAAATTGTACCGACTGCTCCAAGAAGAAATGATGTATATGTCTTAGACATGTCATTTGTAACTCTCTTAGGAGCATGTTTCTTTGTTAAAGCCTCAGACTTTGCCAATTGGCTTTGGCACAAGAGACTGTCACATCTCAATTTCAAAGATATAAACAAACTTGCAAAACAAAACAAAGTTCTTGGCTTACCATCTCTTGTGTACTCGAAAGACAAACCTTGCTCAGGTTGTGAAAAAGGCAAACATAATAGAGCTTCTTTCAAGCCAAAACAAAACTTTTCTATCAGGAAGTGTCTCCGTCTCCTTCATATGGACTTATTTGGACTTGTCAGTCCAATGTCCATAAATCATGAGAAATATACCCTTGTGATTATTGATGAATACGCTAGATACACATGGGTATACTTTCTTAAAAAGAAAAGTCAGGCTCCTGAATTCATAATGTCATTTATCAGGCAAGTAGAAAATCAAAATGACATCAAATTCAAACAAATAAGGAGTGATAATAGGACAGGATTCAGGAACCAAGAGCTTGAGAATTTTTTTGATGAAAAAGGAATTTCTCAAAACTTCTTTTCTCCTTACACACCTGAACAAAATGGTGTGGCTGGAAGGAAGAATAGAACTCTCATTGAAGCTGCAAGGACTATGCTCAATGGATCTAATATTTCAAAATACTTCTGGACTGAGGCTGTAAAGATAGCTTGCTACACTCAGAACATAAGTATCATTGTCAAAAGACATGATAAGACTCCTTACGAAATCTTTAGGGAAAGAATTCCAGATATCAGCTACTTTCATGTGTTCGGATGTCCTATGTTCAATCACAATCAAAAGGATAATCTTGGCATATTAGATGCAAAAGCTGATGATGGATACTTCATTGGATACTCCTTTGTCTCCAAAGCCTTCAGGGTCTTTAACACAAAGAGACAACAGGTAGATGAATCATTTCATATCACATTTGATGAAAGTATGGATGTCATCAACTTCACAAATGAATCAGTGGAAGAGATTGGGATTAATGACTCACCAAGATATCCTCCTAATAAGTATGAAAATTATCCCTCAAGACAGTATCAAACTGATGCTGACATATCCTTTCATGTGTCACCTCACAATAGGTCAATCAACAACTTGATTACAAATCATCATGTCCCTGAAGTTATTGCTACTCAGGCTGAAGAATCAACTGATTCTCTCATCCAGACAGGGACTTAAGGGACAAATGATGAAACTAATGACCTACCAATCACTGAAAATCCCTCAGTAGAATGCAATTAGTCAGTACCATGTACTGAAGAACCTGTCCCTGATAACCACCAATTATCCACAAGCTCCAATCCATGTCCTCATGATAGATGGTCCAGACAACAACATATAGAGCTTGTAAATATAATTGGTGATGTGTCTGAGGGGATGCTCACCCGCAGTCGGGCTGCCAAACTCTTTGCTGCCTCAGCCCATGAATGTCTATTTGCAGACTTCCTCTCTGATATAGAATCCAAAAAGATTTCAGAGGTCATGACTCATCTAGGGTGGGTTGAGGCTATGCAAGAAGAACTCAATCAATTCCTTAGGAACAAAGTATGGAAACTAGTTCCTCTCCCTAGGGGAAATCAGCTCTTGGCACAAAATGGGTGTACAAAAACAAGACTGATAAGAACAGAATCGTTGTAAAAAACAAAGCTAGGCTTGTTGTTCAGGGGTGTGGTCAACATGAAGGTATTGACTATGAAGAGACCTTTGGCCCTGTTGCAAGAATGGAAGCCATCAAGATCTTCCTTGCCTATGCCACTTACATGAACTTCAAATTATTTCAACGGATGTGAAAAGTGCCTTCCTGAATGGCAAGATCACTGAGGAAGTTTATGTAGCTCATCCTCCTGGCTTTAAGAGTCCTGAGTTCCCAAACCATGTCTGTAAACTTGACAAAGCTCTATATGGACTTAAACAAGCACCAAGGGCATGGTATGAAACTCTCTCAACCTTCTTGATAATGACAAATTTGTCAGGGGGAAGATAGACAATACTTTGTTTATCTTCAGAACCAAGGAGGATGTTCTGCTAGTTTAAATATATGTTGATGACATCATATTCGGATCCACTAACTATGATCTTTGTAGAAAGTTTGAAAAACTTATGACAAAGAAATTCGAAATGAGTGTGATGGGTGAATTAACGTATTTTCTTAGACTACAAATCAAGCAGGGGGACAAAAGGGATCTCAGTCTGTCAAGAAAAATACACCATAGAAATACTTAAAAAATATGACATCTCTGAGTGTGCTTCAGTGAAGACTCTCATGGTTCCCCTAACAACTTAGGCCTGATCTCACTGGTAAACAAGTAAATCAAACTCTATTCAGGGGAATGATTGGATCATTAATGTACCTAACAGCTACAAGGCATGATATTCAATTCTCAACCATCCTATGTGCAAGATATCAGGCCGATCCCAAAGAATCACATCTTACTGTTGTTAAACGAATTTTTCAGGTACCTGAAGGGTACTCCAACATTGGGTCTATGGTATCCTCGTTGCTCAGGCTTTGATCTTAAAGGATACGCAGACTCAGACTATGATGGCTGCAATATGGATAGAAAAAGTACCTCAGGTGCATGTCAATTCCTAGGTGGCAAGCTAGTATGTTGGAGTGCAAAGAAACAGCATTCAGTAGCTATGTCCTATGCTGAGGCTGAATATGTGGTTGTAGCTGGTTGTTGTGCAAATATCCTTTGGATGAAAAGTCAACTCAGAGACTATAATATGGAATACAAAGTAGTCCCCATTTTTTGTGACAACACCAATGCAATTGCCATTTCCAACAATCCAGTCCTACATTCAAGGACTAAACACATAGACATAAGATATCATTTTCTTAGGGACCACATCTTGAAAGGAGATATTGAGCTACACTTTATTCCCACTGACAGCTAGCTGATATTTTCACACAACCCTTGGATGAACCAACGTTCACTAGACTGAAAGCTGAACTTGGTATGTTGAACATTTATTAATCAGGCTTCCTGATGACTTGGTGTTTAGTATAGTGTACATTCCTAATCTTCTCCCTGAGTAAATATATCTTATTCTTTCTCCCTCGACACTGAGGTACATTAAATGACGTAACTAAATGCTCTAAGGATTTAGTTACTTAATGTCCTAGGTTGGTGACTCACAATATTAAATAAGTAACAAATATTCCTTTGAATAACTGTCATCAACAGTCAAGGGGTCACCAAATGTCAAGGTTCCCACTAAGCATTAAATGCTTTCCCTTTTTCAAGCAAAATCCATTGCAAAAACGTCCTTTCAACTACATATGACCCCACGTCATCTCTGCAAAAAGTGTTATAATTGTATGGACGGAACAGTAGCCGAGAAAAGGGGGACCACTTGCACATTTCATTAAATGCGGATGTGAAAAGAAATTCAAAATTCGAAATTATAACTAATAATTTCTCTTTCACGTTCGAGCCTATAAATACCCATACATCAAAGCACACACACACAAAGATTTTTAGCAAACTTACTCTGCAAAAATATTCTCTCAAACCAAGTGTGTGTGTTCAAAGATTGTTTCCAGCAAAGGGTGTTTATTCAAAAGGTAATCACATCGATCACTCGTTTCATTGTTATATAGTATACGTACCAACGATCAAAGTTACTTAGTGTTTCTATCTTTTGATATTCATCTAGATTTCAAAATTTTGCATTAAGTCACTTGGTGACCAATCGTTGCATTATAACAAGAAACAAGTCTTGGTTTGATTTCCACAAGTGCCATAGTCCTTTATTACAAGTTTTAAAATCATATATTAAAATGGCACTATCCAAGGCTATCTCATATGCCCCTCATGTTGAGCATCTCATCATTGAGGGAGTCCATTTTTCAGGAAACAATTACAGGGGAAATTTCAGTTAACCTCGTAATGTATCAGCCTACAAACATGTTTGCAAATTTCTTCAAAATTGTGATTGGGCTGATGATTTTACAAACACCCCCTCAGTATTCTACCATGAATATCTCAGGGAATTCTAGTATACTTCTGTGGTTGTAACCCCACCTACCCAAGGGTCTGAAGGGTCTCAGGGGTTTGATACCAAGTCACATAAAGGATGTGTCATTGGGTTTACTATGAACAATGAGAAGACACCATTGATTTTGGACTTTAAAACCTTTTGTCAAGCCAGTGAACTCGATTATAATAAAGGAATATATGTTGCACACCTTAACAATGAGTCAGTTAAAAAAGGATTAAAAGAAATCGGGGTCCCTGAGTTACTTGTATATAAAACCCCATTAATCAAAACTGTTTTCCCCATGGCTTGAAGGATCCTGGTTACATTTGTTATTCAGGTGATCGGTGGGCATTACTCATCTACCGAGCAAGTTAATTCTACTAATCAGATGCTAATCTACAGTCTTATCAATGGACTGAAGATTGACATAGGAGAGATCATTTATAATGATCTCGTAACCAGGCTCTTGAAGGAGTCAAGGCAAAAGTATGTATTTTACCTAAGGTTCATATCTTGCACCTTAGAAAGGTTACTGGGTTCTCTTTACACTCATGATAAATTTAGTGTGTTTTCTACACCCATCCCGAGTTACACAAAGTTTTCAAAGAACCCATTTGAAGTCGCCCCTATTGAATTGATGGCTTACATAACTAAGGTGATCAGTCGTGAATCATCCGTGTCTCCCATTACCTTCTTACCAAAGAAGTGGAACAAGAAGAGTCGGACGTGCCAAAGACCAAACCAACGGAACAGGGCCTGAGGCTTCCGAGACACGCCCTAAAAATACCAAGGCTAAAAAGACTACCCTTGTTCAGACCAAGCTTCAACTACCCCAAGGGAAAGAGCTTACGGAGTCCCTGATACATCACAGTCAGGGTCGACGGGCCAACCTACTGGTCCTCTTGATGGAGAGGGAAATATACAACCCTCTTCTACAGGACTGCCTTTCACTCAGTCCGATGAGGGCATTCGTAAGTCACAACCTTTGTCTGAGGACAAAACCAAGGCCAAAGACTCGGGGAGATGCCCACGGGTAACACACCTCGCTGATAGGCCTATCACTTCCACAATATCCGATGAAGACACACTAGCTCAAAAGTCTTTGCCTGAGGAACCAAAAACCGATTCCACAGACTTAGAGGGACGCCCACGGGTAAAACACCTCGCTGATAGGAATCTAACCTCCACCAATCCCAATGAAGGCACACTAAATCAAAAGTCTTTGCCTGAGGGAACCACTATTGATCCCAAAGACTTAGGGAGACGCCTACAGGTAAAATACCTCACTGATAGGGATCTCACTGCCACCCATGATCAACCACAAACTGCCCCTGAGGATCAGTTGGCCAAAAACTAAGCCTCAGGATTTGGGGCCCGGAGTGACCAAAACAAAGGAAAACCTTCTTATGAAGGGGAGCTGGATAAACCAAGGGAGTCACTGAACTATGGAGACTTTATTGATTTACTTGAAGAGCCTGAGGAGCTACTCCATGTTTTCAGTGATGACGATGACATGATTGAGGCTGGGGATGAACCTGACACCCAGGACCCCCTTAATCAGACCAGAAGCCACAGTCTCTACCTTTGTTAGAAGACATACCGCCCTCTCCTGAGGCTCAACCAAAGCCATCTCTTGAGGCAACCGAACATAAGGAGCCCTCCCTTGAGGCAACGATAAATCCCTCCAATGAGGCACACCTTGACACCTCGTCATCGAGGACTCAGACTGTGGTTCTAGAATCTCATTTTGATGACACCAAACCTATCACTGAGAAAGTTCTTTATGAAACTCTCAGGGGTGTCTTCTGTTGGAAATACGTTTTACGTATTTATGAAGGATCGGTCGCTCCAACGGTTATTATGTAATGGGCTCGTGATCCATTTAGTTTATGTATAGTCCATATAGCCCACATGTAGGGTGGGCTATATATATCCTCTCCTAGCATGTTAGGAGGGGTTGTTGATTGTTCATTTCACACTAATCATTATTCATCTTAACTTTCTCTCTCTACTTTTTCTCCCTCCTCTCCTTTCTCTCTCTACTCCATCATCTCCTTCCTCTCATCTTTCTTTATATTTATCATCTAATCAACCATCCAAATCCATCAAATCCATCATGTAGAATAGGCCAATGATTACGTAGACCTTCAATTGGTATCAAGAGCCAAGGTTTGTTTGGTTTATTCTTGCTTTTATTTCTTTTTGATTTTGGTGGGTTTGATTTAATCATGCTTTTATATTAAAAAGTTTGTATTTTTTTATATAAAGTTTTTGTTTTTATGTTTTAAATAATAAAAAAGTTTGTATTTTTCATATAAAGTTTGTGTTTTTATGTTTTAACTCATAATTAAATCGTTGATTTACTTATTTTATATAAAAATCACAAATTTTTAATTCAAAAATCAATTTTTTATATAATCAGTTTCTATTTTTTATATAATCAGTTTCTATTTTAAGTTGTTATCATTTTAAATTTTTTACCAGTTTTTATAGATAATTTTTTATCCTGGGTTTCGAGATCTGTCCAGTTTTTAATCAATATTTTTTATAATCAGTATTTTTCTTTATTTTTTAATCTATTGGGTCTCGAGTTTTTGTCCAATATCTGTCCTACAGTCCTTCATCATCCAGGTTTTCATCATCTTTGTCCAAGAATCTCAGTCAGTTTCATCAAGTTCCGGGTGAACAAAAGTTACGGGTGCACAAAACTTCCAGGTGAAAGAAAACTTCCGGGTGAACGAACAAGTTCCGAACGAACAAGTTCCGAACGAACTAGTTCCGATTCGACACTCTTCCGATTCGACACTCTTCTGATTCGGAACTCTTCCGACTCGGAACTCTTCCGATTCGAAACTCTTCCGATTCGGAACTCTTCCGATTCGGAAATCTTCCGAACGAAATCTTCCGAACGAATGACTCTTCCGAATGAATGAAAAGTTCCGAATGAAGACAATTCAAACATAACGGGAACCTTTTTTTTTTTACTCGACACCAATTTTCGACCAACACTCAACACTTGGACTCAAACCCACTCGACTCGACTGGCTCACTCATCCTCTCGTTCCCCTCTCGTCTCTTGTATTACCCACCCAATACACCCGCCTAATCAAACAACACCCTAGACTCGAAGACTCGACAAACAAAACCCAGACCCTCACACCCTCTCGTTACACCTCTCGACATCAACATCAACATCTCTCACACAAAACCCACTCGACATCAACATCCCTCGACTCCATCTCTCATCAACGAAAACAGATCCTACACTCTCAACAACACCCCAAACTCACGACACCCACAACCCAAACTCACGTTTTTTTTTAATCCTGACTCAATCCCAAAACCTAAACTCACGATTACCCACAAACACAAAACCACTCGACATCAACACTCGACAGAAAGACTCTACAGATGAGAGGAAGACTCGATAGTTTTCAAGGTTAACACACATGCAATCACAAATTAATACCTACCTAAGATCTTTCTGAAAAAGATCTTGAAGCTGCTCGGATTGAGATCATCTTGAAGATATAAATTCGTCTTGTTTGTTTTTGGTAAGTGATTTGTGTTTGTGTTCTGGGAGAGAGTTAGATTTGTGTCTGTGGGAGAGAGAGTTTTGGGGAGGACGGAATATTATTAGCTAAGGAGAGAGAGAGAGACTTGCAACTGAAGACGGAAGTTATGAGAGAGAGAGAGATTAGAAAGATTATATATTTAGGCGGATAAAACTAGGTAGTGGGTTGGGCGGTGGATTTTCTTTGATTGGGACACGTTGGGGTACACGTGGTTTAACAGGCGGAGTAAACAAAGTTGGGACACGATTTTTGTGTATAACTTTGTTACGATTAAAAGACGTTTTTTTATCTTATTTTTATCTTATTTTTTTATTTTTTTTTATTTTTTTTTATTTTATTTATCAGATTTAATTTTTTATTTTTTTAAGTAAAGTAACATTTTTAAGTTTCATATTTTTCTCTCTTTATATTTTCAAAAGTTTATTTTTTAGTTAAATTTATTTTCTATATTTTGTCACTTGTTGGTTTTTGGCAAATCGTATTGAGGCGGGTATTTTAAAAGTATTAACGTGAAAAATAGTTGACGGGTTAAAAGTTTTTGTGGCCGGATTTGACGACAAAGTGACGAGTCAACGTGACGGCATTTTTGATCGGGTTTAATTCATAATCGTTTGAGCCGACAACATCTTTTGAGCCGAATCGAATTGTCAAATTCTGAAAACTACAACATCCACATCATTTTTCCTCGATTTTCAATGGAATCGTTAACTTCGACACTTAAAGAAGAAGACTTGCATCAAATGCACGACAAAGCTAGAGAAAGTGGTATAAATTCATTTCAAATGCTTCAATATCATCTAGTTACTCTTTCACGGCTTCAAGGAGGGAGCGAATTTGTGACAATCTTTGGTCAAGATCGTCATATATTCATCGACTCTATCTTTACCACTTTGACCCAACTCGCCGAGCAACTCAACCATGGAAACTTTAATCATTCTGCATCGGCACTTGCCTATAAGGCTCTTGTGACACAACTCACGCCTTTCCTCCAATTCAATATCATTAAGCTTGAAAGTTCAGTGATTTGCCAATCATTTCTTCGAGATACACATACCGAGCTTCGAGTTTTCCGTGATACATTATTGAAACTCATGACATCGGTCTCGTCTTCGATTTATGAAAGATCTCGACTTCAGCAAGCGTATGATAATGGAGTGCAAGAATCTATGATGCAAATGCAAGAGAATGGTCATACGATTGACAACTTGGAGCCTAACGATGGCACGAGCACAGAATCAGGAGGACAACATGATGCCAGTGGCACGTCAGGGAATGTTCACGAGATTTCTCTTGATGATACCTTACCCATTTATGACGTAGAGCCTGCAAACATGGTACAATATAATGTTGTTTATGATATATATGCTGATGATATGCCGCATATTAAGAATTCTGAACCTAATTATGACAAACATGGGATGGAAACGAGTGATAGCAATACCACTTTTGATTCATCCGATGTAAGTCATAATGGGGGAGAGATTGTTCAGAATGCTATAGTACATCATGATAATTGTATTATAACTGCTTCATTGACTGCTTCTGATTCCAAGATTAGAGAGCTCGAAACGATTGTAGCTCAACAATCAAAAGATCTTGAGGATGCCAAACTTGAATTTTCTAAGAAAACGGACAAATTTGAAACATACTTTGAAAAACATGAAAAGTCAAACGTTGTTCTTGAAAGAAAATTGGATCAAACTGTTCTAGATTCTAAAGCTGAAAAGGATAATCTTTTGAAACAAATTCAACTGCTTGAATCTAAGTTGGCATCCCAAGATAACTTGCTAAAAGAGAATGAGACTTTAAAGGCCCAAGTATAGGAAAAGGTTTTTGCTATAGCTGCGTTGAAAAACGAGTTAAGGAAAACTAGAGGACCTAGTGTGGACACAAAGCTTGAAAAACCATCAATCTTGGGGAAACCGCCTACAAATCAGTTCGTCAGACAACCGACTGTCAGACAACCTACTGCATTTAGATCCGAGCGACCACAGTCCTCGAGACCGCGGTTTGCCTCCCAAGTTGATTTGGTTTACTTTCCTAGTCCAGTCACTCCACCAACTAGGCCTAGTGTGACTAAATCAGTTTTAGCAAGACCTCATCACATGATTGCCCCTAGTTTCTCTAGGAATAGTTCAATGAACACGTCTAGAACTAGTTCAACTGATGTGCGCCATGATTTTGGTCAAAGGGAAGCTATTCAAAAGACACATGTAAGAGATAGCAATGTCCAACCTAGTCAGATGCCTTCTAGATTACCCAACACTGCTAACCGTAGCATGACGTCTCCTAGGAGCATCGATCAATCATCTAGGAATTACTCGGACATTAAATATGCTACTTGTAAAACATGTAGAAAATGTGTCTTTACGGCAAATCATGACTCCTGTATCAAAAAATTGCTTAATGAGGTGAACTCCCGTGCTAGATTTAAATCCCAGTGGGTTGCTAAAATCAAACCCGTTGGCAAAATGTGGCGCCCCACTGGTAGAACTTTCACTCTTGTAGGAAACGAGTGCCCTTTAACTAGGATTGTCTCTGATTCTACGAAGACTACTAGGGAGGAAATTGCAAAGGATGATACATCACTTAAGCCTGAACTTAAGGTTTTCTATAAAAGGAAACGTTTGCCAACTAAGACAAGTGAATCATCCCCTCAGGCCACCTCTGACACAAGAAAAGAAAACCGTGAACCCCCACGTGCTTCTAAAATAGATATCTCTAACCCATGCAAAAGTATACAAACTCCTAATGAGAATGCAGGTACCAAAGTTGATGTTCCAAAAGAACGAAGCGGTCCAATTATTGTATACCGTTCAACTAAGGACACTCTAAGAGTTTGGTTGCTGAAGAAGCAGTTATCGGAGAAACAAATGTCTCAGGGGATTCATGGTTAAGCTGCACCAAGGACTTATAGTCACATCACAGACTATAACTCGTTCATCAAAGAAAGGAAAGTTTATCACCGATGATAAACTTATCCTAACAACGAGAAATTCATTTTTCTCGGGCATGAGCTTATATCAAAAACATTCCAAGTTTTTAAGCTCATGCACTATGGCTCCTCGTTAAATGACAGACGACGACCCGGACTTCAGAGACAGGGAAGTTTATCTACGCAATGATAACTTACCCTTTTAACAAGAAATTAAGTTTTCTTGGACACGAGCTTATCCTAAAACCATTCAAAGGTTTTAAGCTCGTGTATATGGTTTATCATTAAATATCAGATGGTAACCCGTTCTTCAAATAAAGGAAAGTTTATCGCCGATGATAAACTTATCCTTACAACGAGAAATTAAGTTTTCTCGGGCATGAGCTAATAATAAAAACATTCGAAGTTTTTAAGCTCATGCACAATGACTTACAGTTAAATGTCAGACTGTAACTCGAACTTAAAATAAAGGAAAGATTATCTTTTATGATAACTTATCCTCTTAACGAGAAATTCACCTTTCTCGGTCATGAGCTTGTATTAAAACATTCAAAGTTTTAAGCTCAGAAAGGAAAGTGTATCTTTTAAATAAGAGAACTTTTCCTCATAACGAGAAATTAACCTTTCTCGGTCATGAGCTTTCCGTTAAACAATCAAAGTTTTCAAGCTCATGAAAAACGACTTCTAAGTAAATGTCAGCTTAGGACTCGTTCTTCAGATAAAAGGAAAGTTTATCGCCGATGATAAACTTATCCTTAACAACGGGAAGTTTACAACTTCTCGGACTTGAGCTCGTTTTATAAGATATTCAACATCTTAAGCTCAAGTAATTGGTTTTCAAAACTTTGAACACAATTTTTCGAGAATTTCTCAAAAGGTTTTTCTAAATCTTTCAAAATTGTGTGTTCAAAAATGTTTTGATAAAAAAAGCATGTCTTCTGGAATCGATAATATTTACGATACTAGAAATGTCATTCAATAATGACACGGGGTTGTAAATAAAGTTCGAGCAGAAGTTCAAACTTTTAAAACATGCTCAAAATGGTTTGCTATTATTTCTGATAGTAACCCGCTTTTCACTTTGAAGTCAAGCATTTCACCGGAAAGCTTTGACTTCAGAATCCGAAGTTATCAACTCCACAATCCAAAGTTCGTTGCAATTGATATCTACATACTCGACGATGCGACTACTCAAACGGTGACTACAGCTCTTTCAATAGAACACGGGTCAACAATTGAGGGGGAGCAATTGTCCAGCATTCAGAATCCTTGATGCCGAGAGTGCCAAGTTCACATATTGGTGTTAGGACAACGATATCAATCATACACATGGAGTCAAGAGATAACTTCAGAAGTTACGAGGAAGACCAACATTCGTGAACAAGAACCATGTGAATCTTTCATATGATGTTCTCCATTATTCAGGTCCTACCTCGTAAATTGTTAATCTTGTGAATTCATTATCATATATGATCTTTGCACGTGATAAATACCTTACACTTGGGTTTAAAAGGTATTTAATTTACGTTTCAGCACACCCTCATTAATTTGAGGGGGAGCTTGTGTAACTCATGAAGATAATCTGATTTGCATTTTTCTTCCCAAATTTTCTTAAAATGCTATTAAATCAATTGATATTAAAAACATCGATTGTGTTAATATTTTTAATATGGGGGAGAAAATGTGATTTAATATGGGAAATGATTAATCAATAATGGTTTGACTTAACGTGCTAGCTCATCCCGACATGTGCGAAATGTTTTCGGATATCGTAGCATATGTTAAGGGGGAGCAAAATGGATTTGCACTTAAAAATGGATTTCATGGTGACATACACTTACCCAAAACATCTCTATTCACGGCGGTGAAGATTGTGGTGACATAAGGATGGTAGGATAGGTTAAAGTCCAATGATTTCTCTAGAACCGGAGGAATCTTCCCAAGGACATTCCATAGCTAGAAATAGTAGTCCTTAGGAAAGACGGAGAAAGATTGTGAACGTAGCTGAATGCCGACCAAGTACTTAAGTTAGCACTGGAACAATCACAACAAGGTGCTAGTCATGACGTATTGGTAAGCATTGAAGGGGTTGAAGAATGAAAAAGAATTGTAAAGATAAAGGGTGTAAAGAAAGAAGCCCTACTTACAACTTTAGGCAGAAACCGGGTCAATACATATGCTATTGAGATCATTTTTGTTAATGATTCTCGATATTGAAGAAAGACATCATGGACCCAGTAATGCAATGCACAACCCTTCCCAGCTAAATCAAATATCTCTCAAAAGGTATTTGTTTTAATCACACGGAGATCAACACATTATCTATTGGTTTATTCACTCCGAATAAATTGGTATTGAAAAGGTGGCACTCCTCTCCAGCCTCCGATCACTAAAATCCAAAATGCACGATCGAGTCTAGAGCCATTTGAGATCATCAAATATCTCATTAGGACACACTTTCATATATCCTTGCTTCTTCACACACTATGAAAAGTAAGAAAGATCTTAAGAGTCCTACGCAAAATCTTCATGATCTTGCCTGAACATCGGAGTAATACGAAAGTATTTACAATGAAGATGGAAATCCTTCTTGAGCGAATATCAAAAAGCTCATGGTAGGTGACTTGTGCGATTCTTTATGAATCAAACTTGTGATAACTGGAAAGCAACAGTGGTTTAATTCTTAAATGAATTTAAACACGTTCCAGGCCTCTACGCAATATCTTAGTGATCTTGCCAGAACATTCAGAGTAATACTATTAAGTATTTACAGTGAAGAATGGAAATCCTTCTAGTGTTAACATCAAACAACACTTGGTAGGTAACTTGCAAGATTCTATATGAATCAAGCTAGTGACAACTGGAAAGCAACGATGGTGCGGTTCTTAATTGAACTTCACTTGTTCCAGGAACATGAATTGACGGCTTCAAATCATGCAGATAATATTATCCAAATGATTCACTCTTTACGTTCGCAGTCAGCTTTGGACGGTCGAGTAAAGAGAACGGGTTTACCCGCGAAATCTTGTCAAGGAGGTTCTTTATTGAAACTACCTGCCACAAGTACGATATTTAATATTGTCCAACGGTCTTCACCGACCGGAGGTAAAATTCTACCGAATTAGAATGAAATGTTCAAGGCCATTTCATCCGTGTATATTATTTGTTGCTAACTGTCTTATGCAGCGTAACAAGAAGGTGGCATTGCGGTGTACAATCCAGAAGAAGTCGTCACCACATGCTTATACTACATACAATTAGTACTTCAACAAATTCAAGAAAGCCTGAAGGTCAAGTCTTCCGCTGTATCAAACTCTGAAGCTTTCAAGAATTTAAAAGTATAAGTATGTGGAACATGAAGTCACGAAGAGGCAAATATCACAAGTGAAGAATGCACAAGGTCAAGGCAAGGAAACATGCTCAAGACTAAAGTCAAAGATCACATCAAGCATATTCACAAGAACAAGATCGAAGACTCAAGCATAGATGCTAGGTTTAAGATTTTGTAAAAAGATGTGACCTCCCTTAGGGGGAGATTGTTGGAAATACGTTTTTCCCAATAAAGTCTCGGTCACATCTTAGTTAGCATAGATCACGAGTTATAGACTATTTAGAACTTTGTTTCTTGGAGCGACCTCCCTTAGGGGGAGATTGTTGGAAATACGTTTTACGTATTTATGAAGGATCGGTCGCTCCAACGGTTATTATGTAATGGGCTCGTGATCCATTTAGTTTATGTATAGTCCATATAGCCCACATGTAGGGTGGGCTATATATATCCCCTCCTAGCATATTAGGAGGGGTTGTTGATTGTTCATTTCACACTAATCATTATTCATCTTAACTTTCTCTCTCTACTTTTTCTCCCTCCTCTCCTTTCTCTCTCTACTCCATCATCTCCTTCATCTCATCTTTCTTTATATTTATCATCTAATCAACCATCCAAATCCATCAAATCCATCATGTAGAATAGGCCAATGATTACGTAGACCTTCATCTTCAATCATGTGTATACCACTCTCAAGGCCGAGGTTACTCAGAACCATGAAGACCTTTCTTCCAAAGCTAATGAACTCCTTGACGAATTCAGAACGTATGGTGACCGTTTTGATATCGCTAAGGAGAAAATGAGAGTTCAGGTTGACAACCAGATGGAGTTCATCAGTGTTGTGAACACCAGTCATGAGGGTCAGGAGAACAAGCTTATCAACTTCCTGAATACAACCTTACCAACTGTTGAAGCAAATGTTTCTCTAACGACAACTTTGGATGGATTGATCTCAAGCTCTACTGAGTCCACTTCCAATTTGGTCAATTCTTGGATTTGCTTAAGGAAGATAGGATGTCTGAGGTCTTCACTAGGTTGGACTCTCTTAAGTCTGAACTAGATGTGGTGATGACAAAGTGTGAAGCAATTTATGAGGATGTTCACATGGATCATGAGGCTGAACTTCGACTCAGTAAAGATGCCAAGGTATATATGGCTAATGCTACAAACATCTCTGATATATCTGAGGCTCTCAAGGATGCGGACATTCCTCGCCTTAGGACCAGGATACACACTATGGAAACCACTCAGTCACTCATACAACTGGATGTTCAGACTATCAAGGCTGATACTCAGTCCATGAAGCAAATGGTGACTGAGATGTTTCATGCTTTAAAGGGATCATCCACCACCTCCCCCTCAGGACCAGCTCAGCAACCAAAAGTTGGGATCAGTCAACGTGACACTTCAACTTTTGAGGGGGAGAATGTTGTACCCATGAAGTTAACATGGAAGGAACCTTCCCCTCAACCCGAGGGAGATCAAGAAGAAATGGTTATTCAACAACCGAAGGTGCCTGAAATCCCTACCCCAACACCATTGAACTCCATCCCACCCAACCCTAAGCCCTCAGTCACTAACTTAGACAAAGGTAAAGGCATTGTCGATGAAACCTTATCACCTCCCAAAAGATTGTAAAAGCTTCAAGGGAAAGAAGGCCTGACCCTGATGCTCCAGTCACGGTACCTTATGAGATTAATGGAAAAATGTACAAAATGACTCCTGAATAAGTTCAAGAGTACATAGTCAAAATGGAGAGGGCTAAAGCCAGTGAGGCAACAAGAGCTGAGATACTCAAAGTGTCCACTGAGTTTGTTAAAGAAGTGGGTGGTACCCCTGAAGAGTTATTAAGTATGAAGGGTGGACAAGAGTTTATTCAAAATCAAGAAGAAGAACTTAAAGCCATTTAAGACGTAATAATAAAAAAGTAACAACAAAGAACTTCACAACTGAAGAGATTGTTTGATCAATACACTTGGGTTACCAATCAGAGACGAAAGCCTGAGAAGATCACAAACCTTCAAATCATTCCTCACACCACACCAATATCAGTATATGTTTTTAAAAACATTGATGACAGTAACTTTGAAGTAATGAAGAAGTTTTCATTTGGTGATTTCGGTCTCAGTGAGTGGGATGAGATGGGGAGAATCCTCTGGACCGAAGCCAATAAGTGTGCCCCTGAACTACTCAACTCTCTTAGCAAGAGATATGAGAGGTTAAATCAAATCAAGAATCAGTTAGGGATCACTAAGGATCTTCCTCTGGCTGAACAGGATCCTACCAAGACTCAAGGACGAAAAAGAAAAAGGGTAGAGCTAGAAGCTGAAACTAAGGTCCCTGGGTTAGAATGCAATCAAACTCTACATGAGAATGTCCCCTTTGTTAACAAAATGGTCATTGAAGAACCTGAGTGGGGTTTCTTTTTTATTGATATATTTGGAGACCAAGCTTTTCAAAGGATAAGTGACATTGAGAAGTGTCATACTGAAAGTCTTCTTATCTTCCTTGTGATGGCTGGACAAGCTCAGACTGAGGAGAATAAGAGATTTGTTGAGAAGCTCAGGCAGATGATTGCAAGGAGGCCTGATAAAGAAAAGGTGTTGAAGTCCTCAAAAGTAAAGAGAGAAGCAATGGATGCCTGAAGGGTTGTAATCTTTTGTTTTTTTTATGTTTTTCTTGTATCAGACTTTCCAGTCATTGTAATGATGAATAAAAAGGAAGTACTTTGTTTGAAACAAGTCTTTTCATCAATAGATTAGTTTGTATGAGAAGAATCCTCTTTGCTCACTTATAACAAATTTTACTTAGGCGTATTTATATCCAAATAGGGGGAGATTATTAGGTCAATTTAGTGCCTAATGGTCTCACTGATGGATTTGAATAACAATCAACCTAAGTAAAGTATTATCCTTTAACATAAAGAAGTCACTGAGTGAACAGTCACTCAGTGAGTTACATTCAAGAGCTTAGACTAAGTCTAAGAGAAAGAATCGAGCATTCAGTGAGGAAAAGTTCAATGAATGATGTAACTAAGACAAAGAAGAAGGTGATGGGTTCAGTGAGTTGTGGCAATAAACTCACTGAGCCCCATACGATCTCCCTAAAGGAACAAACATCCTCAAAGACTGAAGTAAAGGGGGGATAAGTTTGAAGTAGATAAGATGTAGTACAACAAACGCTTATCGTGACTTACCCTTTTAGGTTAGACAAGGGTACTGAACTTGTAAAAGGACTTTGTCCTAATAACTATAATAGGTCAAGACAAGTTTGTACTCTATACCTAATGAGACAAGAATTGCAGATGGCAATTCTTTGTCACGTACCTACCCTTTACTAGTATAAATAGGATGGTTGTAAAAGAGAGAACTTAAGTTTGTGCACTAAATGCTTTAGACACTCACAAACAGTTCTCTCTTCCAAATACGATCAAAAGAACTTGAGTTCTAAACTCCTGTTTTCTTAATCGTCATACTTATCAATCGATAGGATTGGTTTAGTTTGTTAGTGAGGAGATCACAAACACACACATTGTCTATTCAATCCCTATTGTAGCTTCGTATACAATAGGGTATAATTCTTTAAATAATAAGAGTTAAACGTTGAAAACCTTTTGTGTCATTTACTTTATATTATCTTGTGTATTTGCATTACTTTACCATGAGTTAGGTCTATACTTAGTATTCTTAAATATAGCACTAATTACAAGGGACCAACAGTTTCGCACAAGGTTTAAAATTCTGAACTCATCTGGATTTGATATATAGTTGGTTACTCTTTAAATGAGTCTTTCATAATGTTTGATGCAAATTGTTTGGTATTGATATATAATATACAATGATCTTCATCCTCTGACTAACCATTCTTTCTAACTGATTTCTTTCGTGGGTTTGCTTCATTTACAATATAAAGATAAGAGTTGTTGCGGGTATGTTTAAGATACATTTCTTACAAATGGGTTTACAAGTCAAATAACGTATGTTGGATTATCATATATGTATAAGAACTTGGAAAGGTTGCTTTAATCCACATTGAATATTACTTGGTTGCATGTACAATATAAAGGCTGCATGATGAGATGGCATTTATACATGATCTCATCGTTCTTTTCGGGCTTTAAATGCATACAATGTCATAAAAATACCATATATGTGCTTGCGTTTGTTAACTTGTGTATTTTAGGTATGGATATCGTGAAAAAGACAAAAGATCACAAGAAATAAGGAAACACGAACACGAGAAACGAAGCCGCACAATGAACTGGGCCCTAGTTAAGATTTTTTAAAGAAAAGACCTTGAAGTATTGAAGATGTTCAAGAATGATCCCTCATCAAAGAATAAATGACACTTAATACCCTTGTATATTCTTAATTACAAGTTTGGTCCCTTAAGTTTGTCAAATTGACAAAAGGTCCCTCAACTTTGGAGAATTGGCAAGTTTAGTAATAAGTGTGAAAACACTTATCCTTTTACCACTTAATTAAAATAATAACCAAGCTAAAACGTGTATTTAATGTCATAAATGTCGGAATTATGCGTGGTTTGTGTTTTTATTTAGTTTTAGGACCAAAATGTGAAAAGGGAAGAAAACATGGGTTTTCACGGGCTTTTATCGAAGAAAAAGACAAAAGACGAAATCAAAAGATAAAGAGTGCAAAAATAACGGAAGTCAAAGGCCTATTCTGAAGATATATCGAAGAAAAAGTCTAAAGACGGAAGTTTAACGAAGTCAAAGAACCAAGTCTAATTAATGAAGAAATTAGAAGACGAGTTCATTTTATTTATCGACAAATCCCGAGACAAAGTCGTGAATGACGAGTTTATTGTCAAAGACGAGAAGACGAAAGAAAAGAAAGAAAGAAGAAAGCATAAACACCCCCTTCTATAAATACCCTCCTAATGTGTCATTAGGAGGTGTTAGCTAATTTGACAAATTAGTTCTCCATTTTCATATTGTCATTTTAATACTTGTCATTTACTTTAATTGTCTTTCCTTTTCAAGTCATTCAAGTAAGTTTGTTGAATCTTTATCTTTAATTTCAAGTTTTTCATAAAATATCTCATTGTCATGCTTATTTGATTGTTCTTTATGTTCTTTATGTGTTTGATTGTGTTAGCTTATTGATCTTATAGCTTTTTGTGTGATTTTCTTAATTTTAATCAAGTATTTTTAAAAGTTATTTTATAAAAAGTTGATTTTAAATATTTAGATTATTAAGTGTTTTTAAAAGTTTTTAAATTTTGGCTTATTTGCTTTTTCTTAAACTTGATTTGGTTAAGTTTCTAGATAAGTGCTTAATTAGTTTTTAGCTTATTGTTAGTTGTTCTTATTTTTGTTATAATCTGGATTTATTCAAAACCCTAGTAAACCGAATTAGATCCAGCTTTAATTTATTCCGAATTATATGCAGCTTAATTTTCCCGAATTACATAGAAATCACTTATCCCGAATTAGATAGGAATTTGGTATATTCTGGATTAACTCCAAAACAAGTATTCCGAACTAGGTATGGGACATGTATTCCGAACTAGGTATGGAACAAGCATTCCGAATTGAGTGCAAACCTTATGTTCCGAATTAGATCTTGGACGTGGATTCCGGATTAGGTTTTGTATTCGTATCCCGAACTACATCAAAATCCTCCATTCCGGATTGCGTCAAGGTTTCGGATTCCGAACTGTGTATGTAATCACGGATTTCGGATTACTTAGGAAAGTCTACATTCCGGATTAGGTTGAGGAAACGGATTCCGGATTATATCCGGATCTTTTATTCCGGATTGCTTACAAAGGGGTGTATTCCGACTTAGGTTAACCATACACATTCCGGATTAGGTCTTTGATACGGATTGCGAATTAGGTTCGGAATTTTGTTTCCCGACTTAGGTTTTGTTTCTTGTTTCCTGTTTATTTTTCAAGCATTAATTTTTCCCGCCAATTTTCTTAAGTTTTATTTTAATTGTTTTATCTTAGATTTATTTCAAGTTTGTATTTTTATAAAGTTTTCAAATTTACTTTTTGTCAAGTTTAAATTTCTCATCATTCATTTAATTACTTATTTACTTTGTTATTTACTTTAAAGTTTGCATTTTTATTTTACTCAACGACAACCTATTATTTTACCCACCAAGAATAACTGAGTCGCACGTTAATCCGTGATCAATTCGATTAGACATACTTCAAAGAACGAAAATTCAGTTATTAAAATGGCGCCGCTGCTGGCTCTTTTCGTGAAGATTAACGGTTTATTGTGAGAGACGCGTTGGATTTTGGGATCCGTTCACTCGTGAACGTTATTTTTCGTGTCAAAAATTTTCAAAAATCCTAAAAATCAAAAATTTTCAAAAATCCAAAAACATTTAAAAAAACTCATAAAAAGCATTTCTTTTTCAAAAGCTTTGCACCAAAAAGATTTTATTTTTACGATAACCATTATTTTTCTATTTCTTTGCTATCTTTTTCTTTTGCAGGTGTATGCGTACTCGCTCATCGTCTTATTCTGAGCCCGAGACTCTTGAAGACTTAGACATGGCCGGTGTACACAACAATAATAATCCATCTCACCCCAATTTGAATAATAACAACCATGTGTACGATGGAGGAGCTTTTGTCAACCAACAATGAATGGACGTGGAGGACCGATTACGCCGATGCAAATCACGGCTCCTGAATTTTCGTTGAAGCATCACATGATCCAACAAGTTCAAAATACTTGTCCATTTCGCGGATTACCGGATGATGATGCCAACAAACATCTAGACAAATTCATTACCGTCACTCAAAGCATGAAATTGCTCGGTGTTACCATGGATTTTCTTCGCCTTCATCTATTTCCACACACTTTATCCCACCATGCCGAAAAATGGTTTGATCTTCTTCCAAAGAATTCAATTCATACATGGGACGAAATGACTCAACGATTTTTTTCGCGCTACTTTCCACCATCCATGGTAACGAGCCTTCGGAATCAAATCAGTGGTTTCATACAAGAACCTGATGAATCACTTTTCGATGCTTGGGAACGTTATAATGTTTTGATCGATCGATGTCCTAATCATAATATGCTTCCTGATGAGATGGCTTTTATACATGATCTCATCGTTCTTTTCGGGCTTTAAATGCATTAAAATGTCATAAAATACCATATATATGCTTGTATTTGTTTACTTGTGTGTTTTAGGTATGGATATCGTGAAAAAGACAAAAGATTACAAGAAACAAGGAAAAACGGACACGAGAAACGAAGCCGTACAAAGAACCGGGCCCTAATTCATGATTTATCCAAGAAAAACCCTTGAAGACTTGAAGATGTACAAGATTGATCCTCAAAATATGAAGAAATGACACTTAAAACCCTTGTATATTCATAATTACAAGTTTGGTCCCTTAAGTTTGTCAAAATTACAAAAAGGTCCTTTACTTTGAAGAATTGGCAAGTTTAGTCCCTCAACAATTCTGAATTGCCAATAATGGTCCCTCATAAAGTCAAAGAACTAGTGAAGACCTTTGAAGATCAAGAATGTCGAAAATCAGTCCCTCATATATTCAAACATGGCAAAAATAACCCTTGAAACCTTTATTGCAAAGTTTTGTAGCCAAAGTATAAACTTTGAAAGTTTATTAACAAAGGAAATGAAGTTTATGGCTGAAATAACACATTTTACTACTTTTGCCAAAACACAAGGACCATATCTGCCATTTCCAAACTTGGAACTCACAAACACGCGCCAAACAACATGTGCCCCCTTATTTCGGATCAAAGTTACTACTATTCACCCACATGATCCCAGGATTTACCTTCACTTAAACAAAGGGTAAATTGCAATTAACCCTACCCACGCTTGATTCACACATGTAGAAACCTATCCCACACCCAAAACCCTCACCCCCACTCAACAAAGGGCCCCACACTCAACCTCGTCCACCCATCATATCACAACTTACTCTCCAAAGCAATACACGTGTCCAAATCAACAGCCAAGACTCAATGCTTAACCCCAAAGCTAAAATGAACGATTTTGATGCATTTGGACAGCTCACAAACATCAAACGCCATCAAGCACTCAAGGGAATTCCTAGAAATTCATAGCTAGGGTTTTCTTTGTTTTTAGCATTCTAGAATCGTCTACTAGTCCTATATAAGGAGACCTCAACTTGTGAGAGTCCGTTGTTCCAGATTTTAGCTTTAAATCTTTGTAATTCCTTTTTATTAAATAAAAGTTGGATTTTCTGAAAATTTGTGATTTCCCTTTGTGTTTTATAAAAGTTTGGTATTTGATAAGCTAAGATCTGAGTTCCATATTCATGTTTGAAGGTTTTTGAGGCAAAGTTTTAAGCAATAAAGCTTGTGTTTCAAAAATCAGAAGTTTCATAGTTTGTGTTCATCATTGTGGTTTGTTGATCTTAGCAGGTACAAGGAAGCTGGTGCTTGTTTTGCTAGCACCTCAGCTCAAACATTCCAAGGCTTGGATGTAAGTCTTGGAGGTTTGCACCTCTCTCCCTTTTCAATTTTTCTGAATTTTATTGTATTTTTGGTGATTTTGCATGATTTGTTGTGGATTGCTGTTTTGTGGCTTGATTTGAGTTTCTAAGGTTGTTTAGGAGTTGTTAGGGTGGATTGGATCCTGTTTGATAGGTTAAAACACAACAATCCTTTGGAAGATTGCAAAATCAGATTCCAAAGGGGTGTTTGGGTTAACTGATTCAAAGGAGTTTAAGCCTTCCTTTGCTGTGGTACTTGGTTCTATTGTATTGTTACATGCTTCTTTGTTCTTAAGTGTCCATTATCTGCAAGTTTTGTGGCTATTAACACCTAGATCATTAAATAGGCTATAAAATCTTGATTACTTGGTTAAATTGGCTGAAATTTAGAGGACACCTAGATCTAATCATAGACTAGGGTTAACAAGTGTTAAATCTAAGTTAATACAACCAGGGAAGTGGGATTTGAGTGCTGAAATTGGATTTGTGGTCATCTATATCAGAAGACGTGTTTGTGTTCTTGAAGTTCATAATCAGAAACCTGCATATGCTTTGATTTGCTAGTAATCTTTGATTTAGTGATTGGAATAAGTTTGTTTGTGCTTATTAACAATTATTATAGCTTGTGTATGCTTTCGGTTCATTCTGGTTTGCTTATTCATGCTATAACTGCTTAAGAGTGCATAACTGCTTATTTGCTAAGTCTGGGTCATATCTGGGCATTGTTGGCTTTTTCTGTGCTTATTGGCTTATTGGAAGTGTGATTATTTGCTTGATTGTGACTCCTTGTGATTTACTAATCACAAGGGTGCCCTTGTTTCCACTTGAATCCAACTGGATCTCTCACAAATCACAAGTCAAAAAGTCAAAGCAGTGGGAACTCCTTTCCCCTGCTGCTAGCCACTGCTAGTGTAATTTGGTGTTCAACTTATCAATAAGCTATTCCAGCTTATTCAAACGTGCAACAACTTTAATTTTGTAATAGGTGCTCATTATTTAACCCATTTGTTCATACTAGAGCATTTGGAGGGTTGACTTTAAGCTTTGACTAGAAAACCAACTCATTTGACTTTTTCATAAGTGCTTATTAGCTTATCCAGCTTATTTGGCTTTGCTTATTGAAATTTTCTTGATTGTTTTGGTTTAATTAAGTTGTTTAGAGTCTATTGTAAGTTGAATCAAGTCCTGAGGTGGTCTAGAACTCCAAGTCGACTATTTTGTCCTTTTGTGAAATTGTTCTTTGCTTATTTCTGGCTTATTGAGTGAGCTTTTTCAAAATTTCTTTTTACAGATCTCTTAGGCATCTCAAAAGAAGGTTGTGTGTTTAAGCAGAGCTTATGGCATTGGCTTATTGCTTAATGGGCTTATTGGCCCAATAAGAATAAGTTGTTTGTTATTTAAGCTGTGATAAGCTCAGAATCAGCTTTTGGGCCTTCAGACTTTTGTGCTTAGAATTAAATTTTGAGTAAGATAGGACTTTTTCAGGTCATTTAGGCCTAGTTTGACTTTTTGGGCCCAAAAGCCCATTAAGGTTGACTGATTTTGCTTTTAGCCCATTTGGGGGCCCATTAGGGGTATTTTGGTAACTTCACTTTCATTTTCTGATTACTTAGGTTAAAATAAACTAGTTTGCAAGTTTTTAGAATTTTTTATAATTTTTGGATTTTTAATATTATTTTAATATTATCTTATTATTAAATTTCAAATTTCACATTTTGCACTTTTTATATTTTTCTTAGCTTTAATACATTAAAATAGGATTTTTGCAACTCTTAGATTAATTTTATCATCAATAGATTATTTTTTATAATTATTTTAAGTTTTAATAGTTTTTAAATCATTTTAAATAGTTTTTCTTAGTTTAAAAATTTATAAAAATAGTTTTTAATCTTTTAGGTCATTTTAGAGGTTTACCATTTGAAAAATCTTTATTTGGGCTTTTTGATAATTAATTTGATTTTTGGGGCTTTAATTAGCATTTAAAAATTAATATTTAATTAATTAAAAGGTTTGAAAAAGTTTTGATCATTGGTAAACTCTTAGTTTATTTTATTTGATTTTTGGTAATTTTTTGGGAATTTTTAGAATTAATTTTTATTTTAGCTATTTTTACGGTTTTACGTTTAGTCGTCGTAGTAATAATTTTCACGTCTTCGTCATTCTATTTTCTCATCCCCTTCTTCCAATATTAATCTCAAATCTTGTTACATCTTAGTCACACACATATACCTCCTTGGAAAACGAACTTCATTAGGGTCATTTGTACACGGTTTTCCTAAACCGTCGTATTTAATACTTTCCCTAATTACCCCCTTTTTCTAAAGGTGTGGTAAAACACTACAACCACTTCCCGTCACTTTGATTGATACTTTATACAACGGTTTAACTTTTCGTGATCGTGATACGATTAATGCAGCCGCTGGTGGCACATTTATGAAAAGAAGACCCGAGGAGTGTAGAGAGCTTATAAAGAACATGACCACTCATCAAAAAAATTGGGATTCATCCGCATCTTCAAGAAATAACCCGAGGGTCAATGTTTCTTCTACTTCATCAAACCCCGAGATGACCGAACTCACCCGCATGATGGCCGAAATGAACAAAAATATCCAACTCATGGCTACGAATCAATTACAAAAAGTTAAAGCTGTAGCACTTTCTTGTGAGACTTGCGGCGGTCCTCATTCATACACTTATTGTCCTTCTACTTATGACAATTCGGAAAACGTGTATGCGGCTAACGGTAACTGTCAATGCAATAATGCCTAAAAACGTTACTTGCATTTTTCGGTCTCGCTTAGTTTTGATTACGACAATATGTCAAAACAAGCATTTACAAAAACAACGAAAAACGAATTCTTGAGTTCAAGTATTTTTCATTTTACCCATTTTCACTTAAGGTATGAATAAATAAGTGCTAACCTTAATCAAGTGATCAAGTGATTTAATCTTTTCTTAAAACTCACTTTTTATTAAGTGTGACAAGTTTTTAATTAAACTTTCTTTTTAAGAAAATGTTTTATTAAATTAAATATTTGAAAATTTGAAAATGGCATATTCCCTTTTGAATTGGAATATCCTTTCTAGATATTTTTATAACCAGATATGACCTCCACCACTAAAGGACAAAAAGGTAGCGGAGTCTAGCCCGGCGGTTCCTTAGCGCCTAGGCGGTTCCTTATCGATAAGGTACCGCCGGCTGAGATAAGGAACCGCGGGCAGATATAGCCGTTGGCCCTTTGTCCTATAAATAGTGGACCTTTCTCAGATTTTCAATTCACCTCTTTTGCACACAAATTTCCAGATTCAAACATACTTCTTAAATCACTCAAATCCTTGATTATTTGATTGATTACTACTTATTTAGAAGTGAATCTATCTCATCCATCCCTTCCTCTTCAAGTGCAAAGAGAAGAACACTATCATTGTGAAGTGTTGGGTCCACCACCAAAGATCCTTTGAAGATCAAATTTTATATACTTGTTGTTGTGTAAGTTGTGAAGATCCAAGTAGTTGTGTCTATTTGGAAGTTGTGTATGTACTAAGTATAGTTGTGTAGATTGGTCCTAGCTACGATTAGGGCTCGACTTTTAGCTTAGAGTCGGACATTGGTTAAGCGACGTGTACGGTTTTCTCCACCATAAGGAGCTTGTTGTGTAGTGAACTCTCGAGTAAGGAGTACTCGAGGAGTGGAGTAGGAACGAGGAGTGAGCTTCGTTGCCGAACCACTATAAATCCTTGGTGTTTGGTTTGATCTTTCTTTACCTTTAACTCTTTACATTCTTTATTATTTGTGCATATACATTAGTTAGTATTAGTTTTAAATTACACTATCATTGTTCATATTGTGCATAAGAAGATTTCACTTATTTCCTTAAGTCTAAGTTTTTGAGAAAAAGGATTTTTTGAAAACCATCATTTAACAAGTAAATATAAGAAACTATTCAACCCCCCTTCTAGTTTCTAGAATTGGTATCAGAACGGGTTGCTCAAGTATTTTTAAAGTATATTGTATTTTAAAACTTGAATCGATCTATGGATTCCAACAAGTATCTAGAAGGACAATCTATGCAAAGACCACCACTTTTTGAAACCGATAGTTTTATTTATTGGAAAAATAGATTTGAGACTTATGTGAAATCAAAAGATTTAGATCTTTGACATGTTATTACCAATGGTGATTTTTTACCTTATCAATTTAATGAAGTTTCTAAAACAAAGGAATTGGTCACTTTTGACAAAGCTAATGATGATACTAAAAAGAAACTTTCGAAAAATAATGAGGCTAAAATGGTGATTTATAATGCTTTACCTAAGAAAGAGTATGAAAGGATTTTTATGTGTGAAACCGCTAAAGATATTTAGAACACTCTTTTAGTAACCCACCAAGGTAATAGCCAAGTCAAAGAAAGCAAAATCGATCTTCGTGTCCAACAATATGAACAATTTGTCATCTTAGAAGATGAAGCTATTGATAGTGCTTTTGCTAGATTTAACACTATTATTACTAGTATAAAAGCACTTGATGAAGGTTTTTCTAGCAAGAACAATGTTAGGAAGTTTCTTAGGGCCTTACATCCGAAGTGGAGAGCAAAGGTCACCTCGATCGAAGAATCGAAAGATCTCTCAACTTTATCACTCGATGAACTCATAGGCAACTTGAAGGTTCATGAGATGATAATTTTGAAGGACTCGGAATTGGTAAAGACCAAGAGTGAAAGGAAGTCTCTTGCACTCAAAGCCAAGAAGGCACAAAGCGATCATGATAGTTCCTCGGATAGTGATGACGAGGAGTATGCATTGGCGGTAAGAGATTTCAAAAGGTTCTTCAAAAGACGAGGTCAACACGTGAGGCAACCCAACAATGACAAGAAACCATTCTTAAAGAATCGGTTTGCCAAGAACGAAAAGGGTGATAGGAATTGCTTTAGATGTGGTCATCCAAATCATTTCATTAATGAGTGTCCAAACCTTCACGCGATAAGAATCACACGGCATTCGTTAGTGGTTCTTGGAGCGATAGCGGTGAAGATGTTGATGACAACCCCAAAGAGGAGAAATGTCTCATGGCTCACACTTCTAAAGAGGTACATTCCGAAACCGAATATTATAGCAATGATAGCTCCACCTTAGATGATATTGAACTAGAAGGCCAATATGACAATTTACACAAACTTAGCCTTAAATTCATAAAAAAGAACAAAACACTAAAATCAACTAAAACTAAGCTTGAAAAATGAGATTAATGAACTTAGGGAAAAATTAGGCAAGCTTGAGAAAAATAAAGAAGTTGATATTGGTTGCTTAAGTTGTGAGAAACTTAGGTTAGAGAATGAAGATCTCAAGAGAACCTCCATTAAATTGGAAAAGTTCATGAAAAGTACTAGTGCTCTTGATGATATGTTAAACAAAAAAATTCATTCTAAGGAAAGACTTGGTGTAGGTTTTAACTCAGATGAAGCATCAACTAGTGAACCTAAACAAGTCCGATTTTCAGAAAAACTATCTGCTGTACGCGGTCCCAAACTGTATGGGGGGTTCCTTATCGATATGGAACCGCCGCCATAGATAAGGTACCGCGGCTAGAAAACATTTTTGATGAAAATCCTGAACTTTTTGAAAAATCAAATTTAGGTGAACATCCTAAGCATCTTAATGTTAACAAAGTGAAATTACCCATACTTGACGACAATACCGTTGATAAGTTATATAAGCCTTTGAGTAAACCTCTAATGGGAAATAGAAGTTTATCAAGACCATCTTCTACTCCACCAAGAGTACGGAATGAGTCTAGGCCTAGAAGTAAAACGACAACACCTAGAAGAGATAGTCAAAACAATTCACGACCTAGAAGTAAAACTCCAACACTTAGACGAAATTACCATAACTCTAAACCAAGATCAAATACACCTAGGAGAAATAATAAACAACAAAATGGTTATATGATTTTTTATCCTCCTCCCTTTTGTTCCCCATGGGGAAACCCTCCTCAATTCATGCATCCCAACCAAATGCAAGGGATGTTTGGAACTAACAATTTTGGACCCATGAGATATTGGGGACCAAATGTTTGATCGTGTATGTTGTTACCTAGATATGCTTGGGAATTGATTTGAAACCCGACGAGTGGATTAAGGATAGTGGTTGTTCTAAACACATGACGGGTAATCGAAGTTTGTTCTTACGGTACAAAGCATATGATGGAGGTAACGTCACATTCGCTAGTAGTCTACGTGGTAATATCATTGGCAAAGGTACGGTTTCTCTTGACTCCATGACTATTGAAAATGTTGAGCACATAGATAATTTAGGATTTAACCATTTAAGCATAGGTCAAATTTGTGACAATAAGTGTAAGGTCATCTTTTTGGAAAATGATAGTGAAACCGTTAAATATGGAAAGATCATTGGAAAAGGTGTTAGAAAGTATGGGCTTTATGTCATGAAGGTCAATAAGAAGTCAAAAGACAACATATGTCTTGCGACTATAGATGATAGTTCTACTCTTTGGCATAGGAGATTAGGTCACGCTAATATGCGTCTAATTCAATCTTTAGTCTCTAAGGAGTTGGTAAGACACCTCCCCAAGATGAAGTTTGATAGTCACTTTTGTGATGCTTGAAAAGTTGGAAAGCAAGTTCACTCAAGTCACAAAGCCAAGAATTTGGTTTCAACCTCTCGGTGCTTAGAACTCCTACATATGGATCTCTTTGGACCTACCGCCATACGGAGTTATGGAGGTAACCTTTATACCTTAGTTATAGTTGATGACTACTCTAGATTCACTTGGACTAGATTTTTGGCATCTAAGAATGAAGCTTTCGATCATTTCGAAATCTTTAGTCGAAGAATTCAAAATCAACTAGGAAGTCCAATTGTCTATATTAGGACGGATCATGGTAGGGAATTTGATAATGAAGTGCAATTTGGTACCTTTTGTGAAGATCATGGTATTACCCATAACTTCTCGGCTCCTCTCACTCCACAATCAAATGGGGTAGTTGAAAGGAAGAATAGGACCATCCAAGAGATGAGTAGGACGATGTTAAACGAGCAATCTTTGCCTCAAAAGTTTGGTGCAATGCCGTGAACACATCGACTTATATTCTCAACCGAATTCTTATTCGACCCTTCCTAGGAAAGACCTCCTATGAGATTCTTAAAGGTAAGAAACCCTCATTGGAATACTTTAGGGTGTTTGGAAGCAAGTGCTTTATCCTAAACACCAAAGACTACCTTACCAAGTTTGACCCAAAGTCTTACGAAGGTATCTTTTTAGGTTATTCCCAAACTAGCGAAGCCTACATAGTCCTTAATAGAACCTCAGGCGTAATTGAAGAATCACTTAACGTGACTTTTGATGAAACCCCTCCTTTAACCAAGACACCACCATTGGTTGATGATGACTTGGATGAAGTAGAAGTAGTTAGAGCCAAAGAGGTTAGAAAAATAGGAGTTGAAGACCTTAGTGTTGAAAAGGAAGTAAACATTAAGGAGTCTAAGGATCATACTCTCAATAAAATCATTGGTGACTTAAATCAAAGGACCCTAAGATCTCAAGTCCAAAACCAAAGTAACTTCTTTTGTTTCGTCTCCTTGATTGAACCAAAGAATGTTAAAGAAGCTTTGACGGATGAGAGTTGGGTCATTGCGATGCAAGAAGAATTGAATCAATTCGTTGCTAATGATGTTTGGGAACTTGTTCCTCCACCTAGAAGTTCTACCATTATAGGAACCAAATGGGTATATAGAAATAAGCTAGATGAGAATAGTGTTGTGTCTCGTAACAAAGCTAGACTTGTAGCGCAAGGCTATAATCAACAAGAAGGGATTGATTATGACAAGACATATGCACCGGTAGCTAGATTAGAATCCATTAGAATCCTTTTAGCCTACGCTTGTGCCTTAGATATTAAGCTTCAACAAATTAATGTAAAGAGTGCGTTTCTTAATGGTTTGATCAATGAGGAGGTATATGTGGCTCAACCTCCTGGCTTCATTGACTTTGAGAAACCGGATCATGTTTACAAGCTTAAGAAGGCACTTTATGGTCTTAAACAAGCACCCAAAGCTTGGTATGATAGACTTAAAGCGTTTCTTGTCAAACATGAGTATACCATGGGAACGGTAGACAACACTCTCTTTACAAAGAAGAAAGGTTCTCACCTCATAATCGTGCAAATATATGTTGATGACATTATATTTGGCTCAACTTGTCAAGAATTGTGTGATGACTTTGCCAAAATCATGCATGATGAGTTCGAAATGGGTATGATGGGAGAACTTAACTTCTTTTTAGGACTCCAAATTAAACAAATGGACGATGGTATTTTCTTTAGTCAATCTAAGTACGCTAAAGAAATGCTAAAGAAATTTGGATAGAAGAATCTAGACCAATGAAGACCCCTATGGCCTCGGATACTAAACTCACCGTAGATGATAATTGTGAGGTCGGTAGACAACACCAAATATAGAGGTATGATTGGTAGTTTGTTGTACCTAACGACAAGTCGACCGGATATCATGTTTAGTGTTTTCCTTTGTGCTCGCTTCCAAGAGGCTCCCAAAACCTCTCACCTTGAAGCGGTTAAGCGTATCTTCTGATACATTAAGGGCACTATACATTTAGGATTATGGTATCCTAAAGGGACCGACATAGAAACCATTGTCTACGCGGACTCAGATCATGCAGGAGACTATGTGGACCGGAAAAGCACTAGCGGTGTTTGTACCTTCATGGGTTGTTGTTTAACTTCTTGGTTCTCCAAGAAAAAAACCGCTCTTGCGATATCTACCACGGAAGCCGAGTATGTGAGTGCCGGAAAAGCATGCCAACAAGCTCTATGGATGAAGCAAGCGCTTGTTGACTATGGGATTTGTCTTGATGATGTTCCCATCATGTGTGACAATAAGGGTGCTATAGACCTTAGCAAGAATCCCGTGCAACAGTCGCGAACCAAGCACATAGAAATTCGTCACCATTTTCTTAGGGATAATGTTCAAAAGGGGAACATTTCAATTGAGAGGTACCCTCCGAGGATAACTTAGCCGACATCTTCACTAAGCCACTTAAGAGGGAACCTTTTAATTACTTGCGTCTAGGTCTAGGATTAATGGAACATATTCCTTAATTGCTTTCCTTTATTGAGTCTCTTTCTTTACTTTGAGTCTTGTATCATTTTGAGTCTTTGAGTCTCCTAAACTCTTCTTGAAAATATTCTCTTCTCCTTTTCAAAATCCTCAAAGTCTCTTTCGAAAATGGTTGAGAAATGTTTTGACATTGTTAATTCAATCTAAAAACGTTTTTCATAGATTCTTGCTATTAATCTCGAGCTTACATAATTCATATGTATGATTCTCTCAAACATAACAAGAACAAGATAGAATCATAGAGGATCATTGTGTCATGACTTAAGGTCTTGCCTTACACACCTCCTACATCGATTTTTAAATCCATGTATTTTGGTCAATCCCTATTTGGTGAGTTAGTATGTGTTCTCTTTGTCTATCTTTGATTTTAAGCATATCCCTATAATAAGTTAGATTAGAAAAATAAGATTTGTTGAAAAATCTTCCTTCACCACCAAAACTCAACCACTGCAGGCAGTTCTGTATATGAACTGCGGTTCCTTATCAATAAGGAACCACCGGAAGCAATAAGGAACCGCGTACAATGCTTCCTTATTTTTCGGGTATTTCTGAAATTCCAATTTTGTTCCAACATTTTTGAGAATCTTTGCTTCAACCCTTTGACCACCCCAAAAATACCTTGAGCCTTCCATATTAAACCATAAGCTTTTTGCCTTACTTCACATCCCAAAATGTCTTACTCTCCTAATGAAAGCCTTGATTCTCCTCCATTCTCTCCAATTGCTTTCAATCCAAATTCACCTAAGAACACTCTTAATCACATATCTCCTACCAAGAATGTTGATTGTGGAACATCTTTTCTTCCACCACCACCCTTTAGTGTTCTTCCTCCTTCTCATGATAATGTCATGCACCATGGGACATATTGTCATTGTTGTCAATATCAACATCTTGCTATGGCACACATCTATGAGGAGTTGAGCTACATCAAGAGTCTCTTAATCAAGCCTCCTCTTAACTTTGATTATGAGATCTCCACCAAGCCACCACCACCACATTCCGCCACTACCTTGTCTTTCATATAAGCATTGGTTGCTTATCCACAAGACACCTTTTTCTTTTAAGCAAATCTTAGAGTTCTAGATTAACTAGGATTAGATTTATGCTTTTGGTTTGTTTTCTATTTCATACATCTTTGTATGACTCTTTTCTTATTTTTATATGACTTCACTTGGATCTTATTCTTTGTGTTTTCTTCTCTTTTATTCTTTTAGTGTGACCTTTAGCTATGTCTTGTTGGTTGTTTCTTTTGTTCAACTAACCCTCCTATGTAGATTGTCACCATATCTCGATTCCTCGATGCCCCAAGCTAGGGGGAGTAAGCACCAGGGGGGGGGGGGTCTTTGCAAAGTCCGTCTCTTCAACACCGACTTGTGAAAACTTTTTGCTTCGACAAAGGGGGAGAAATGAATAAACTCGTCTTCGAAAATCTTGTGTTTTGTGTGATTGAGTTTATTCATTGTCGGAATCAAAAAGGGGGAGATTGTTAATGCAATAATGCCTAAAAACGTTACTTGCATTTTTTGGTCTCGCTTAGTTTTGATTACGACAATATGTAAAAACAAGCATTTACAAAAACAACGAAAACAAATTCTTGAGTTCAAGTATTTTTCATTTTACCCATTTTCACTTAAGGTATGAATAAACAAGTACTAAACTTAATCAAGTGATCAAGTGATTTAATATTTTCTTAAAACTCACTTTTTATTAAGTGTGACAAGTTTTTAATTAAACTTTCTTTTAAAGAAAATGTTTTATTAAATTAAATATTTGAAAATTTGAAAATGGCATATTCCCTTTTGAATTGGAATATCCTTTTTGGATATTTTTATAACCAGATATGACCTCCACCACTAAAGGACAAAAAGGGAGCGGAGTCTAGCCCGGCGGTTCCTTAGCGCCTAGGCGGTTCCTTATCGATAAAGTACCGCCGGCTGAGATAAGGAACCGCGGGCAGATATAGCCGTTGGCCCTTTGTCCTATAAATAGTGGACCTTTCTCAGATTTTCAATTCACCTCTTTTGCACACAAATTTCCAGATTCAAACATACTTCTTAAATCACTCAAATCCTTGATTATTTGATTGATTACTACTTGTTTAGAAGTGAATCTATCTCATCCATCCCTTCCTCTTCAAGTGCAAAGAGAAGAACACTATCATTGTGAAGTGTTGAGTCTACCACCAAAGATCCTTTGAAGATCAAATTTTATATATTTGTTGTTGTGTAATAGTTGTGAAGATCCAAGTAGTTGTGTCTATTTGGAAGTTGTGTATGTACTAAGTATAGTTGTGTAGATTGGTCCTAGCTACGATTAGGGCTCGACTTTTAGCTTAGAGTCGGAAATTGGTTAAGCGACGTGTACGGTTTTCTCCACCATAAGGAGCTTGTTGTGTAGTGAACTCTCGAGTAAGGAGTACTCGAGGAGTGGAGTAGGAACGAGGAGTGAGCTTCGTTGCCGAACCACTATAAATCCTTGGTGTTTGGTTTGATCTTTCTTTACCCTTAACTCTTTATATTCTTTATTATTTGTTCATATACATTAGTTAGTATTAGTTTTAAATTACACTATCATTGTTCATATTGTGCATAAGAAGATTTCACTTATTTTCTTAAGTCTAAGTTTTTGAGAAAAAGGATTTTTTTGAAAACCATCATTTAACAAGTAAATATAAGAAACTATTCAACCCCCCTTCTAGTTTCTTCAGTAACTATTACACGGAAGGCTATCAAGCCCAACCTCAAGGAGATCGTAACTTGCTAAGTTATCGTTCTAATAACTTTCTTTCACCAACCGGTTTTTCTCCTCAAAATCACAACCCAAACAACTTCAATAGAAGCAATCCAAACCCACTTCGAGCTTCTACTCCATATCACCCACCCGCTTCCCAATCTCCACCCATCAACCATGATGCTGAAACTTTCATGAGGACTCAAGGAGAGGTGGTGAAAAATCTACAAACCCAAATCATTAACTTGAAAGGTGATATCACTAAACAAAGGAATGATATTCGAACTGAGCTGAGAAATGATATGTAAACCTCTTTAAGCAATCAAACGAATTATTTGTAGAATATGATGGCTAGTTTCTTCCAAAGTAATCAACCCTCTACTTTGGGCTCTCTCCCTTCGAATACCATGACCAACCCAAGAGCTAATGTGACTGCTATTACTACACGCAGTGGAGCAACGCTTGTAGGACCATCTACCCCTCCCCCAGTTACTCCATCTACACCTCTTCCACCCCCATTTATTCCTCCTATTTCTACGCCTAGTACTAGTTCTACATTACCGTCTCCACCTCTTACAAAAGAAGTACCAAAGACAAAACCTTCATCATCCCCACCTTCTACATCTAAATCTACACCTCCCACTCCTTCACCTTCAACACCTACACCACCTACACCACCTAAACCCAATATCCCTTATCCTTCTCGGTTAAACAAGTGCAAAGTGCTCACTAAAGAGGATGCTCAAGTCACTTCCTTTTTGAAGATGATTACACAAATGAACTTTAAAATTAGCCTCGCTGAAGCACTTGTCCAAATGCCGAAATTTGTGAAAGTAATACAAGAAATTTTGTATGTAAGAAATTATCGTCCGATCTTTTCGAATTGATTACTAGTTAACAGTGCGACTCAGTCGTTCTTGGTGGAATAAAAAAGGGAAAAGGTTATCTATCTTAAACTAAAGTAAAATGAAAATTAAAATGTAAATGAAACGTAAAATCAAATGTAAATGTCGTTAAGTAAAAGTGGAAGCTTGAAAATTTAAAACTAAAAATTAATACTTAAAAATTAATGACGAAAAAGTAAATTTTGAAAACTTAACAAAAATGAAAACTACAAAAATAAATCTAATTAAAGACAAATAAAATAACACTAAGCAAAAATGGCGAGAAAGATTATATTGACAATTAAAAGTAAAACTAGAAAATAGGGCTCCATCGGAATATACTAGATGTCGGAATCCAATCGGAATGCAACAATCGGAATCCTATCAGAAAGTGTAAAGAGTAACTCTGTCGGAATAACTAATATCGGAATGTGGTCGGAATACAAGAAAAAGTAATTCTATCGGAATGTTAATCGGAATACGACCTATCGGAATATCAAAATGAGACTGTCAGAATAATTGAAACTAACTTCTGTCAGAATAACCAATAATTACCCTCGTCGGAATCCAGATCGGAATCCTGGTCTGAATCCAGAAACCCTTTTCCGATCCAGTGATCGGAATACTAGTGAAGCTATCGGAATAAAAGGCACAATCGATGGAAAGAAATGCGTAATAAGCTAAATTAATAAGCTACTTTATGATAAGCTAAAACCGAAACTTTACCAAACTAATATTAAACGAACTAAATAGAACGAATAAAACTTACAAAACTCTAAATAAGAAACTTTTTAAATCAAACTTTAAAAAGACAAAACTTTTAAGAAAACTTTAAAACTAATAAGCTAAATACAAAATAAGCCAATAAGCATGTCAAGTCGAAGCTCAATTCGTATTAAAACTTATAGATGATAAAAAGATAAACTTTTTAATCACATGAACTCCAAGATGAAACAAAATCAAAGATTATCACAAATCAAAGATAAACAAAATAAAGAAAGGTAGAAGAAGATTAAGATCATAACTAGATTAAACTTTTTAAAAGTAAAGATTAGATTAAAACAAGAAAGGAAGATGAAAGATTAAGAACCTAGTGAGAGAAAGTTAAACACTTTCTCTCTTTAAAATTAAAACTACAAAATGAAAAATGAAAACTATCTAATCACTAACTAACACCCTCCTAATGTGTCATTAGGAGGGTATATATAGGAAGTGGGGAGTGCATGTGTTGCTTCTTTCTTTCTTTCTTTCTCGTCTTTAAATTCTTTGTCTTTCACGACGTCGTCTTGGGATTTGTCGATATAAATTGAACTTGTCTTATAATTTCTTCAATAATTAGACTTGAGTTCTGCGACTTCATTAAACTTCCGTCTTTAGACTTTTTCTTCGATAAATCTTCATAACTGGCCTTGGACTTCCGTTCTTTTTGCACTCTTGATCTTTTGACTTCGTCTTTTCTCGTTTTCATCGATAAAAGCCCGTGAGAGCCCGTGTTTTCTTCCTTTTTCATCTTTTGGTCCTAAAACACAATAAAAATACAAACCACGCATAATTATGACATTTACGACATAAAATACACGTTTTGGATTGGTTATTATTATAATTAAGTGGTAAAAGGATGGGTGTTTTCACACCTATCAAATCCCCTACACTTGACCATTGCAATGCCCTCATGCAATGCATTAGTTACAAAGCAAGATTTACTTTTTCATCATAATCAATCTACATTGACCTTTATTAAACATAGAACATTAGGATAGAAAATTATAAAATATTCAAAGGAAGAAAATCAAGTAAAAAGATCAAAAACTTACCTTAGGGTTTTGGAATGTCATGAATGATTATCATCCTCAAGTTTCACGTTCCCCATACCAAGCTTAAAAACGAGATCATTGTTATTATAAGTTAGCAAACTATCACAAACTCATGTGGCCCAATTATTTACTTAGACTCCCTTATTCCTAGGTGTATCTATTATATTTTATTGTTGTCTTGAATGATCACGAGGATGCATTGTTGACTTATTTTGATAGTTATTTAGGCTGAAAATAAAGTAGGACGATTTAATCAATAATTAGCTAAAGGACAAAATCTTTTAAAACTGCTTCTCGGGACCTCATAAAGTTCATATCTTGGCATAACTCGTTTCACGATTTGAGACCTTTCTTGGATCGATATTTGGCATTGACTTCATACTTCAAATCTTGAGAGACGCTCATGAAATAATGGTCTTCTGTTCATAATAGGAATTTCTTCACTTGAACTTTTTGAGAGATTCTTCATTTTTGGACCACGACTTCTTTATTTTTCTCCAATCTGTATTTGCGATTTTGATATACAACGATCCGCCTCCTTTTAGGACTTGGATCTATTTATCCTCATACCTTGTTAGGGCCTTTTTGGATAGATTTCTCCATGATCTTTAGGGGAGTATTTGCTTTTCGTCCTGTGTCTCGATCCTTCATATTGATTTGTGATAAATGATTCTTCACATCACTTGGGATCTTTAGCAACAAAATGTAGCCCTCATGTCTTGTTAGGAACTTTTCGGACTCGCCAATCTTCGCATCCCGCTTCAATAAGCTATGCCTTGGCTATGAACTCTAAATAATACCGAGCAACTTTTAAACGATCTTGGGCTAGAAGCTAAGTAACTTTTCAAATCGTACAACCTTACTTATTGTAAATATATTTATTAACAAGCGATGGGAGAAAAAGCTCATAATCAACTCACATAAATTCATGAAAGAATACTAAACTTATAATTGACTCTATCATCTCTCGTTCTCCATAATTTAAAATCTCAAGGAATGAGACTCGTGGATGCTTAGCCTATTAAATCAAAGTTTCGGGTTTTCAAGTCGTCTATAGGATCTTGCATCTTTTTAGACTTTTTCAAGTTTAGAATTTGCATTTTAAAGTTCCCTTGATAAACGACTTTCTAGGATCAATTATAGGAACTTGCGAAAAGTTCTTGTTCTTAAACCGTGAGAGTTAAGACTTTCGTGTTTTAAATTTCCCTATATAAAAGCCTAGCAAAACTTGACTTAAACACGTTAAGGATACTAGCTAGAGTAAACTTAGATAAGTAAACTCGGGTTGAGTCAAAAGATTCATGACGTTTAAAAATTAAAACCACTTTATTAAAAATTTATTCTAGCAAAGAAAGTAAATAACGATAGCAAAGGAAAATATTACTATACAACTAGGCCAAAATAGATTAAAAATTTTGAAAAATGTAAAAAAATCAAATTTTCCGGTTAAAATGAGGACAAATACAAGGAAAAGCCCACTTAACTTCGATAGAAGTCCCTCTACACTTTATATAAACATTATCCTCAATGTTAAAGCATGTGGAAGTAACCTCCCCTACACTTAGGACATTGTGCACTTTGTTTAAATCTTGCTAAGGAAAGGACAACTAAAGTGATTCCTATTTTAATATTGAAGAATATAAAATAGTGAATCAAAAGAGTTTAGGATAGAACCGGGAAGACGGGTACACGGGATCACGGTTCGTCAAAAGTCATCAAGAATGGATCTTTGAAAGCTCGAATCCCTACACATGATAAGAAAGAAAACAACAAACACATACTAGGGTCTCCCCTTACACTTATTATACAAACGGAATAAAAGGATAGATACTGCGGGTTGCTTCCCGAGAAGTGCTTGTTTTTGTTAACCGAGTCGTGAGCCTGACTCGACCTTAATTAGCATAGGAAGAAGCTTGAAACATATCCACCGGGATCAAATACATGGTTTTCATCCATCAAGTAACACAAGCTTAAGGCGAACAAGGCAAGCCAAAGAAGAGTAGGCAAGGTTCCCTTAAGTAGTTGTTGAGCACAGTGGTAGACAGTGTGATGAGGTGCAAGCATATCTTCGTAAGTTCCAAAAATCTTTCCTTTTATTTCATCAGATAGATACTGAGATGGCTTAAAAATTGAAATACCAGGATCGAACACCTTTTCCTTTAGGGGAAAATAACACTCAGGCTCAGTAGAATTTGAAGAGGATCCGCTCATAAATCTCACAATCTCATCCTCATAAGGTGGATAGAGAGGTGTCAAGACATAGGTACTGCGGATATCGGTGTCGTCCGGCTTCTTCTCCTTTGAAACGGTTTTCTTCATATCCAAAGGAGGATAAAGAGCATCATCAAAGTCCAAAGGAGGAGAATCACTCTCATTTGGGAAGTAAGTGTTGAGAAAAGTAGCAAAATCTTCCTCAAATGAGTAGTTATCCAAAGTAGGGTCAAGCATTGCTGGTGGAGGATCTTCATCAAAAATAGGTGCAAGGTCAGCATGAGAAGAATCACTCGACAGAGTATCAACATCATCAAAATCATCATAAGTTGGCATGTCTGGATACTCTGAAACAAAATTATCATAATCATCCCCTCAGAACTAGAATCATCATCATAGTCATCATAAATTGGTGGAGTGTAACACCCCATCTTGATATATGGAATGTCACGCGTAATTATGGCGTGTCATCAAAGCATGCAAGGTAATATGTAGTAAAACATACATGACCATAGGGAAAACCGGAATCAAACATCGGTTCCCAAACATAAGCCCAAAACATAAGAAAGTAAATGAACTGAATGAAAGACTAAACAAGCATAAATATATGAAGGAAACAGGAGAAGAAGTCTATGGTAGCTTCCATCCTATGCATGTCCTCCAAATGCTCGAGTCTTGGGTACCTGCCGTTTTGGGACATGGAAAAGAAAGTAACGGCTGAGCAAAACGCTCAGTGCACGGATATACAATATAGCATGAATAGGATAAACATGTAACATATAACAGCGGAAGACTAAGTTCTGAGTAAACTGGTTAAGTATTAAGAAAACTGGTCTTATAGTTTGAAAAGCCTTATGTTTATCTTATGAAAACTGTTTTAACATAAATATACCATAGCCCATATAGGTCATGAAAAGGTCACGTGCATGAATACTTGGAGGGGTGACCTCATCATGCTGATTAGAGGGGATGCCTCTAATTAATATACTGGTTTGGGTAGGAGGGATCAACTCCTTGTGAAGGATGCAAGGCACACACCACATTCACCATGATAAACTGAATAAAACATGTAACTAGGATGCACCCATACGCCCCACCTGATATAATAATATGGCCAAAACTGAAAAGGGACGCCACGAGCAATCACTCCGCCGTGGGGAAGTCATAACATCGGTGCCTCCAATGCTATGGTTATGGTACCTCCATAACTAGGTGAAACTGGTCATGCTTGTATATGGCTATAGATTATGCTAATTAAACATAAGCAGTTCAAAACAATAAAACAAATACTAGGGAAAACAGTTGGCTGCATACGGGGAAATCCTAATAAGGAAAGAATGTCCATACTGAAAGGACGGGAATCCGTACCTCAAGTCCAGTGAATGAACGGAAGAAGACTCCTACTTCTGGATCACTAACGCTACATGAATACACACGTGTATAAGTATCGATTCACTGATTACGTACTGGGTTTTGTGTCTCATTTTAGCTGATTTGGTATGTTTTAGGTCATGGTTCACTGTTTAAAACCTTAAACTGTGTTTATCTAGTATTCTGATTAATCTAATTAAGTATTACTGGTGTTTCATGTATTATTATACTTACTGTGTAATAATAAGTAACTTTCCAAAAATAGCAGGTTTCCAAAAATAGAAAGTTTCCAAAAATAGAAAGTTACCAAAAATAGAAAGTTTCCAAAAATAGAAAGTTTCCAAAAATAGAAAGTTTCCAAAAATAGTAAGTTTCCAAAAATAGAAAGTTTCCAAAAATAGAAAGTTTCCAAAAATAGAAAGTTTCCAAAGATAGATCAACTGCCTTAATTAAATAAGTTTCCATATATAGAAGGTTTCCATAATTAGATTAGCTGCCTGAAATAGATAGATTTCCATATATAGAATTAAGCTGGTTACATAAGCTAACATATAAGTCTAAGTGTTTATAAGCTTGTTTCTTAAGTCATATGATATAGTATATAGTTTAATTATTATTTCATGTATTTTAATTAAACTATAGGTTAAGCATTTTAATTAAAGTATAACATGTTTTAATTAAAATGAAATGAAAATACTTAGGTTAAAAATGTGTATTATTATTATTAATAATATAACCTAAGTCATGTCTAAATTAATTAATTATAGGCATGTTTTAAATAATTAATTAATTATAACTTATAACATAAAATACTTAGGTTAAATTAATATCATGCTAAATTAATAATTAGAATAACCTAAGTCATGATTTAATTAATATCTCATGTTATTAATTAATTTATATCCTAAGTTCATGATTCATAAAAATTAACATGTAACATAGATCATGATTTAACCAACGAACCATGAATCGGGCATGAACTCGACACCGTACCCCGAGCCAAACTCTGGGTACGTGTGCCCCCTGGCTGCCGTGGGTCCCACATGAGCCAACCAAGACCAAAAATGGTCTTGGTGGTGGCGGCAATAAGCAAACCGAACCCCCCTCGGGTTGGTTACCCTATGCGGCCAAAACAAACACCCCTTTTATAACATCCTTTGATTTTAATTTATACCAAAACATGTTAGATCAATGTTTAATTATCATGTTTAAATAAAAATAATAATGACATGTTCATAATAAAATCAAAGATTAAAAGAAATGAAAAGAAAGGTTAAGAAATGATATACCAAACACGTGGATTGAAGAATGATGAACAAACACGGTTTCTATCACTTGTTTTAATGTCAAAAATCAATCAACACCCTCCTATGGTGTTGATATGGGTGGCGGCACAAAAGAAGCCAAAGAGGAGGAGAGAAAACTCTTTTAGGGTTTTTGTTTATTTTCTTGAAAAAGTGAAAATGAAATGAAAAGTTACATAACCCCCCTTTTCTTGTAAAAAGTCCATGGGCTAAGCCCATTATGGTTGTTGTGCCGTGGGTATGGGGGCCCCACATGGGGTACCCGTACCTTTCTCGTGTCCCGATGTTTCGTGTTCGTTCGTGGTTAAACGTGTTCGTGTCTGAAGCGTTTCTGTTTATTTTATCATGTAGTTATCGTAATCTTAACGCTCGTAATTATATTATATGTATTTACGTAATTATTCTAGTTCGTATTTTAAATGGTGATCATGATTTAATTATGCTCACGTGACATATTTATTAACTGTTTATCATGAGTTCGTACGTAATCGATACTTATCATGTCATACACGTATGCACTTGCTTGATTACTAGCACATGAATGTGATCATAACTAAATGAGGTAAGTTTTAATCTAGGACGTACGATCTTAAGGGCACTATTCATGGTAAAAGCATGCGGGTTTTACAATTCTTCCCCCCTAAAAAGAATAATTCGTCCCCGAATTATAGATAAAGTCACTGGAAGCGAAACATACCCGAATCAAACTGGAAAGGTATGCAAAATAACGGAAATGAAGGTGACAAGGTAGAAGGGAACATGGAACGTGACCTGTCTTGAAAAGACGTGGAACGTGACGTGACTGAAAGGACATATCTAATTGATAAGAGAAAAATGGATAAGAAGTCCGGATGAACTTGTCCGTTTCCAAGTGGCCTCCCTCTTGGAACGGTTCCTTCAGAAGATCCTGACACTAATGATAAGTCTTGGTCCTCCTGACCTTGACTTGGAATACGAAGAAATTCTTGTTTATCAACGGAAGGTAGATCCCCTAAATTCGATCGAGAAAAATAAGAGTTAACGTGCAAGGGTAACTGAAACGTTACGATGCAAGACCATCTGACTTAACTGATAATTAGAAACGATGCGCGAGACATAAAGAAACGTAGTACGTGAACAATTTTGAACGTGATACGTGAAAAATTTTGAACGTGCTACGTGGAGATATGGCGAGTGTAGTATGAGAAAACATATCGTGATCCATGATACGTGTAACCTAATTTGATCATGATATGAGGAACGTGGAATGAACATGACATGTGAGACATAACGTGATCATATAATATAATGGCGGTGACGCCAAACGCTACAAGGTAAGACGTGGAATATGACGTGAATCGTCTATCTGATGATGGAGAGTTATACTAAACTTGGGTCTGGTCTCACAAGTTCTTGCAACTTCTAGAACGAGAAAAGAAATGAACGTAGAATCGTAAGCCAAAATACGATCATGAACGTGAATAGTGTCATGAACGTGAGCGCGAAAGCAAGTCGTGGAATTAGAATGAAGACGTGAAGTAAGTTAGGAGTACAATTACGAATCTTTGTCTGACCTGATAACTGAGGAATTGCCAAGTGATCGGATGAGCCTTGGCTGGAACATGTCCGATCAATCTGTTGGTTCTGAAATCCTTGCGGATGTAAGGATTCTGCAGACTTGATCAAACTATTGACAATAACCCAGATAGCATCATGCTTCTTCTGAGTTTGCTGAAATCTGGTAGCTAAAATCCATGGAGATCTTGTCCCTTTCTGATTCACAATTTTCAGATGATGAAAACATCCCAGTTTGTTGGTGTCCTATCTTAACCTGTTGGTATGTCAGGTACCTAGATATGAACGTAACTGTATCTTGCTTCGTAGAACTTGATACCTAAGAGTTTGCGAAACTCTGAGTCTCTGAATCTAGACTTCTCCTAGCGTATAATTTTCTAGAACACCTAATGTAGTGTAGGGTTCTCTCCTTTACGCATAAGCTGAGTCATGGTAAGATTAACCATAGAAACCCATGTGATTCAGTGTGTCACGGTAAACAAACAGAACTGATATAGGAAAAAAAAAAATTTCCAGGGTAGAATTTCTCTTGTCATAGAATTTGCAACATAGTGCAGATATGGTCTTCCTGTTCTTCTCTAGGCTTAGAGGAAATCAGGTTATCCTCAATGAAAACGCTGATGAATTTGTTTAGGAGTTCATGTAAACTCAATTTATTAAGTCCATAATGCGGTTGGAGCATTGATGAGACTAATTCAAAATCATAAATTTAGCATGACCGAGTCGTGTACGAATAGCAGTCATGGACATGTCCTGCTTTTTCACTCGTCACTGTTGGCAGCATGATCGTGAGTTCGATCTTGGAAAAGTGATTAACACCATACGGTTGATTGGACATGTTGTCAATATGTGGAGGAGAATAACGGTCATGAATGGTGATTTGTTTAAGTCGACGGTAGTCGACACATAATCTCATGGTACCATCCTTCTCCTTGAAGGTTCTTCTGGAGTGTAAGGAACAATTTTGGAATAATCCGTTGGTTATGCGTCAAAAGACCTTAGTAGTCGTGTCTTACTGACAGCTAGAAAATTTTAGCGACCAAGGCTAACAACACACATGCTTGTAAGCATAGATAACTTGTATAGATTTTCTCGATGGAAAATCAAGCTGAAAGTATTCAGGAGCCTGAACATTATTGTACATAATTATGAATCGTAGCATGGTGTGCTGTTCATAGCCCATATTTAGGATATAAATTCATCTCGTGTCTGTCCGAGGAAAATGCGTTAGCAGCTTGGATCTCATCATTAAGCTGACGGAAAATCTTCGTATACGTGGGAATACGAAAGGTGTCCTTCCTGGTCAGGAATATATGAACTATGGTGAAAGAAATGAAAGTGACATCGGCAACATGACAGTTCTCACTGATGCGCTGATAATGGTATTGAAATTCTTGTGGCGTGATTAATACATGGCACAACAAATAGATGTACCCTTGGAGGGTACCCTGAATTTCTTAGAAATGTTCCATAAATAGACGTGAGTCATGTGTCTTGACTCGTGTCTTGAGAAATATAAGCGTGACGTATGTCTTGATTGGTATCTTGACATGTGTCCTCAGAAAGTATACGTAAGACATGTGTCTTGACTGATGTCTTGACATGTGTCTCGAGATGTGAAACAATTAGAACTACAAATATTAGGTTAATATGCCAGAATTGGCGGATCGGTTGGACTACTGATCATTTGTATGTATGATCACGTCCGTGGCCGGAGCCTCGGTTGCGATATCTAGGATAGTTGCTGTCATAGTAGTGGTTACTATCATCTTGTCTGTCGGTTCCCTGACGGTCATTCTCATGACCGTGACTCATGTAACTATTTAGCTGAGTGGCCGGCTGGTACTGGTTTGTACTCATATGGCTGAAATGACAGCCGAACGACGTGTGACATGTAACTATGAATTAGGGACAATGATTGATGGGAATCATCTGATGGTGAAGCATCTTCTCGTCCAATTGCTTTGCTCCGACGCCTTTGTCTTCATCTTTTAGGATCTCCAGGTTGTGAACAGCATCAGCATCAGCATCTCGTAGCGTCTCCCAACATCAGCAGCGTCAACCTTCAGTAACATCTCCAAGCTATGAGCGGCATCGACAATCTTGTAGAATATCAGCAAGTGAACCTACGCCTGACATGATTTAGAATCGACTAGCGAATACTCGTGAAGTATTGCAAGTGGAATACACATGGATTAAGGTACATGTAATACACATGAAATACGGTACGTGGAGTACACATGGAATACACATGAAATGATCGGTATGGGGTCGGTCATTTGTCATGATTTAAGGAAAGTAAACCGGTTAAACGGTTAGGAAAACCATCGTGATAACCTTGCAGTATTTGCATAGACATCATTCTTGTTGCATAGCGAAACGCTAAAGTGTGGTTACACAAAATTCAACGATGATTTGCCTGACGGCATTATCAATGGAAACCAACCATGACTATCATGAAAGCATGATTTAAGAAATCTAACAATGTCTTGCAGGACAACGTAAATAACAAAAGAGGCGTGAAACATAATCAACATGAAGACGGAATTATCATGGGGAAACATGAAACCATCTATCACGAAGAAGTGTATAACATAATCAGCATGAAACTGAAGTTAACCATGATAGTATGAAGGCATACTTGACATAAAAACATAATAACTTATGATGGGACATGAAAAAAATTTATGCCAATTTAAATCATGAGAAAAATTTTATGCAAGGAAAACAGTGCATGAATGCGTAATGTAGTTTATAAAACCTTTATATGTGCGAGGGAACGCCTATGGGTCGGTTCCAAAACAAAAGACATGGCGAGGGGACGCCTATGGGTCAGTCCCAAAGTTAAAAGTTTCGATAAAAGCACATGCGACTAAATAGGGCCAGTCCTGTACCAACCATTACTTAGTCAAAATTCTGCAACAGATGACATATGATATAAATTCATGAATGCATGAAACATAAATAATTAAAAGTCATTGTCAAAACTTAACAGAAAAAATTTTATGTGAAAAATATGAACTACTGGGGTTCAGTCCACCTAATCACAGTTCATGAGGAACATCGTGCATAGACAATGGCACATAACTAAGTATGGATGACGGTTGTTCATTCCATATTAGTAAAACGATACTGGTGAAAACAACATGGTTAAAACAACAAGGTGCTGAAAACGTCATGGCTAAAACAAAAAAAGTGCTGAAAACATAATGGTTAAAACAACAACGCGCTGAAACATCAATACGTGGAATAACAATCGTTGGCTTAGGAAGCTCCTGGTGACTACCCACTAGTCACAGGTCGAGTTTTAGAGCCTACAGGTCGAAGCCTTGGCTCTGATACCATAATTGTAACACCCCATCTTGATATATGGAATGTCACGCGTAATTATGGCGTGTCATCAAAGCATGCAAGGTAATATGTAGTAAAACATACATGACCATAGGGAAAACCGGAATCAAACATCGGTTCCCAAACATAAGCCCAAAACATAAGAAAGTAAATGAACTGAATGAAAGACTAAACAAGCATAAATATATGAAGGAAACAGGAGAAGAAGTCTATGGCAGCTTCCATCCTATGCATGTCCTCCAAATGCTCGAGTCTTGGGTACCTGCCGTTTTGGGACATGGAAAGGAAAGTAACGGCTGAGCAAAACGCTCAGTGCACGGATATACAATATAGCATGAATAGGATAAACATGTAACATATAACAGCGGAAGACTAAGTTCTGAGTAAACTGGTTAAGTATTAAGAAAACTGGTCTTATAGTTTGAAAAGCCTTATGTTTATCTTATGAAAACTGTTTTAACATAAATATACCATAGCCCATATAGGTCATGAAAAGGTCACGTGCATGAATACTTGGAGGGGTGACCTCATCATGCTGATTAGAGGGGATGCCTCTAATTAATATACTGGTTTGGGTAGGAGGGATCAACTCCTTGTGAAGGATGCAAGGCACACACCACATTCACCATGATAAACTGAATAAAACATGTAACTAGGATGCACCCATACGCCCCACCTGATATAATAATATGGCCAAAACTGAAAAGGGACGCCACGAGCAATCACTCCGCCGTGGGGAAGTCATAACATCGGTGCCTCCAATGCTATGGTTATGGTACCTCCATAACTAGGTGAAACTGGTCATGCTTGTATATGGCTATAGATTATGCTAATTAAACATAAGCAGTTCAAAACAATAAAACAAATACTGGGGAAAACAGTTGGCTGCATACGGGGAAATCCTAATAAGAAAAGAATGTCCATACTGAAAGGACGGGAATCCGTACCTCAAGTCCAGTGAATGAACGGAAGAAGACTCCTACTTCTGGATCACTAACGCTACATGAATACACACGTGTATAAGTATCGATTCACTGATTACGTACTGGGTTTTGTGTCTCATTTTAGCTGATTTGGTATGTTTTAGGTCATGGTTCACTGTTTAAAACCTTAAACTGTGTTTATCTAGTATTCTGATTAATCTGATTAAGTATTACTGGTGTTTCATGTATTATTATACTTACTGTGTAATAATAAGTAACTTTCCAAAAATAGCAGGTTTCCAAAAATAGAAAGTTTCCAAAAATAGAAAGTTACCAAAAATAGAAAGTTTCCAAAAATAGAAAGTTTCCAAAAATAGAAAGTTTCCAAAAATAGAAAGTTTCCAAAAATAGAAAGTTTACAAAAATAGAAAGTTTCCAAAGATAGATCAGCTGCCTTAATTAAATAAGTTTCCATATATAGAAGGTTTCCATAATTAGATTAGCTGCCTGAAATAGATAGATTTCCATATATAGAATTAAGCTGGTTACATAAGCTAACATATAAGTCTAAGTGTTTATAAGCTTGTTTCTTAAGTCATATGATATAGTATATAGTTTAATTATTATTTCATGTATTTTAATTAAACTATAGGTTAAGCATTTTAATTAAAGTATAACATGTTTTAATTAAAATGAAATGAAAATACTTAGGTTAAAAATGTGTATTATTATTATTAATAATATAACCTAAGTCATGTCTAAATTAATTAATTATAGGCATGTTTTAAATAATTAATTAATTATAACTTATAACATAAAATACTTAGGTTAAATTAATATCATGCTAAATTAATAATTAGAATAACCTAAGTCATGATTTAATTAATATCTCATGTTATTAATTAATTTATATCCTAAGTTCATGATTCATAAAAATTAACATGTAACATAGATCATGATTTAACCAACGAACCATGAATCAGGCATGAACTCGACACCGTACCCCGAGCCAAACTCAGGGTACGTGTGCCCCCTTGCTGCCGTGGGTCCCACATGAGCCAACCAAGACCAAAAATGGTCTTGGTGGTGGCGGCAATAAGCAAACCGAACCCCCCTCGGGTTGGTTACCCTATGCGGCCAAAACAAACACCCCTTTTATAACATCCTTTGATTTTAATTTATACCAAAACATGTTAGATCAATGTTTAATTATCATGTTTAAATAAAAATAATAATGACATGTTCATAATAAAATCAAAGATTAAAAGAAATGAAAAAGAAAGGTTAAGAAATGATATACCAAACACGTGGATTGAAGAATGATGAACAAACACGGTTTCTATCACTTGTTTTAATGTCAAAAATCAATCAACACCCTCCTATGGTGTTGATATGGGTGGCGGCACAAAAGAAGCCAAAGAGGAGGAGAGAAAACTCTTTTAGGGTTTTTGTTTATTTTCTTGAAAAAGTGAAAATGAAATGAAAAGTTACATAACCCCCCTTTTCTTGTAAAAAGTCCATGGGCTAAGCCCATTATGGTTGTTGTGCCGTGGGTATGGGGGCCCCACATGGGGTACCCGTACCTTTCTCGTGTCCCGATGTTTCGTGTTCGTTCGTGGTTAAACGTGTTCGTGTCTTAAGCGTTTCTGTTTATTTTATCATGTAGTTATCGTAATCTTAACGCTCGTAATTATATTATATGTATTTACGTAATTATTCTAGTTCGTATTTTAAATGGTGATCATGATTTAATTATGCTCACGTGACATATTTATTAACTGTTTATCATGAGTTCGTACGTAATCGATACTTATCATGTCATACACGTATGCACTTGCTTGATTACTAGCACATGAATGTGATCATAACTAAATGAGGTAAGTTTTAATCTAGGACGTACGATCTTAAGGGCACTATTCATGGTAAAAGCATGCGGGTTTTACATGGAGACTCATGAATTGGTGGAGGATCTAAATTGGAGAGAGAATCATCCACATCATCATTGAACAGTGGATTATCATAGCAAGAATCGAAAAGAGGATTGTTGTAGACGACAAAATCATCAAGCACATTAATCATATTCGCTGATTCTCTTCCATTGGATTTGGTTGTGATCTTCCCCATTTTAAAAACTTGTGCCTCATTCCTGACTCTTAGAATGAGTTCACCTTCGGCAACATCAACTAAGGCTTTTCCGGTTCTCAAGAATGGCCGACCAAGTATTAACGAAATACGATGGTCCATTTCATAATCAACAACAACAAAATCGACCAGAAAAGTGAAGGTGCTAACTTTAATAAACACATCTTCGGCAATACCAATGGGGTAAGCGAGAGTGCGATTTGCTAGCTCAAGAGTCATCTTTGTTGGTGTAATATCGGGTAATGATAGTGTTTTCCAAACACTTAAAGGCATCAGATTAATACTTGCCCCGAGATTAGCTAAGGCAGTAAATTCTTCGGTTTTGTTAAAAATGCAAGACGACACGAAACGACCGGGATCTACAAGTTTTTCCGGAAGTTCTTTAAGAATGACTGCAGAACAGTTTTCATTTAAGCGTGTGTTGACAAACTCAGCCATCTTTTCCTTCTTGTTAAGCAATTCCTTGAATGCTTTCACAAATTTCGGCATTTGGACAAGTGCTTCAACGAGGCTAATGTTGAAATTCATTTGAGAGATCATCTTCATAAAAGAAGTGACTTGAGCATCCTTTTTTGTGAGCAATTTACACTTGTCTAACAGAGAAGGAAAAGGGATGCTGGGTTTAGGTGGTGTGGGTGTAGCAGGGAAAGGTGTAGCAGGTACAGGTTGAGATGTTGAGGGTTGAGAAGTAGAAGGTTTAGAGGTGGTAGGTGGGGTTGGTGGAGGGTTTTGTTTAGTTACTTCTTCCGTGAGAGGTGGAGACGGTAATGGAGAACTAGTACTAGGTGTGGTAGTAGGAGGGATAAATGGAGGTGGAGGAGGTGTAGATGGAGTAACGGGAGGAGGGGTAGAAGGTCCTACTAGAGTTGCTCCACTTCGAGTAGTAATAGCACTCACATTCGCTCTAGGGTTTGCTTCGGTTGTAGAAGGAAGAGCACCTTGGGGGCGAAGGGTTTGTAATATTTAAACAAATTTCCTATCCGTGGACTCTTGAATTTGTCTAGTAGATTCTTGCATTGCTTGCATGATTTTCTCATGTTCATTCAACTTTTGCAAAACTAAATTCATTGGCGGATGAGGTAAATTGAACCCTTGTTGTTGAAAACCTTGGTTTGGATACTGGTGATAAGGTGGAAAACCTTGAGGATTGAAACCTTGGTTTGGAAAGCCTTGATTTTGCATTTGGTAATTTCTCTGATTTGCATTTAAGCCCCTCATGTTGGCATTTCCTTGAACACTAGCTCTTGGCGGCCCTTGGTTGTTTTGGTTAGGTTGTGGTGGTCTTTGAAAACCGGGTGGAGCCAAATAATTTTTCGAGTTGTAAGACAAGTGATTAACATCGGCATTAGGCTTGAAATGAACTCTCTCATGTTGTTGTAAGCATACACTTCCCCGTGAGATTGATCAAAAGCTTTGTCACAATTAGCATAATAGTGTGGCCCACCACAAGTTTCACAAGTTATATTAATACCATTGTTGTTTTGGCATTGTTAACGGCTTGTAAAGCAAGTGCTTCAACAACCGTAGTAAGCTTATCAAGTCTCCTTTCGGTGTAACTAGTGCTAGCACTAGCCACATTAGCCCGAACACTTTTTGTTTGCACTTTAGATTTATTCTCAATAATATCCCATGCGGCATTAGAAGACTTAACCAAAATATTACCCCCCCGAGGCACTATTTAGTGAATCTTGGTCATTCATGCTTAAACCATTGTAAAAAGTATTAAGTTGATGCACTTTTGTGAAACCATGTTGTGGACACTTTCTTAAAAGTTCCTTAAAACGGTCCTAAGATTCACTAAATGTCTCACCGTACTTTTTTTCAAAGTTAATGATTTCATTCCGCAAAGCGGTAGTACGTGAGGGTGGGAAAAAGTAGTTGATGAATTTGGTCTCTAAATCCGACCACATAAGAATACTTTGTGGCGGTTCCTTATCAAGCCAATGCCGGGCTTGTCCCTCTAAGGAGAAAGGAAAAAGTTGCAAGCGAATTACCACTTGTGAAACCCCATTAAACTTGACCTTATTAGTGAGTTGAAGAAACCTTTTGATATGGTCATGAGGATCATCAAGTGTACGCCCCAAGAATGGTTGAGCAGAGACCATTTGAATGAAGCCGGATTTGAGCTCAAAGTTGTTGGCTCCAATCTCGGGTATGACAATAGCATCGGTGTTTCCCTCTGCGTGCGATTGCAAAAGCTCGATCATGGGTCGATTGTCCATGGTGACAATAGGTTGAGTTTCGACTTCGGCTTGAATTGCTTTCTTCTTACGAGAACGGGTACGCATACACACCTACAAAAGGAAAAGAAAGAGACAAGAAATATTTTTGGTTTTTTTATGTTTTTCTATTTTTTTGAATTTTTGAAAATTTTATATATTTTTTTTAGGATTTTTGAAAATTTAAGCAAGAAAAATAACGCTAGAAAATGAACGGATCCCAAAATCCAACGCGTCTCTCACAGAAAACCGTTAATCTTCACGAAAAGAGCCGGCATCGGCGCCATTTAATACAAGAAATTTTGTATGTAAAAAAATTATCGTCCGATCTTTTCGAATTGATTACTAGTTAACAGTGCGACTCAGTTGTTCTTGGTGGAATAAAAAGGGAAAAGGTTATCTATCCTAAACTAAAGTAAAATGAAAATTAAAATGTAAATGAAACGTAAAATTAAATGTAAATGTCGTTAAGGAAAAGTGGAAGCTTGAAATTTAAAACTAAAAATTAATACTTAAAAATAAATGACGAAAAAGTAAATTTTGAAAACTTAACAAAAATGAAAACTTCAAAAATA